>CM077083.1:12206277-12889505 GCA_039513925.1 Platanthera zijinensis
AGGAAATTGCCACCCTCACTGAGGGGGGCACATGGACCCTTGTTCCTCCTTCGCTGGGCACAGATGTTGTTGGCTGTCGCTGGGTCTTTGTTATGAAGTTCAGGCCGGATGGCAGTGTGGATCGCTATAAGGCGCGCCTTATCACCAAAGGCTTCACCCAGACTTATGGTATTGATTATTTTGATACCTTCTCTCTCGTTGCTTGTCTCAACACCATTCGGGTTCTCCTCTCTGTGGCCGTCAACAAGGATTTTCCCATTTCACAACTAGATGTCAAGAATGTCTTTCTATACGGTGATCTTCAGAAGGATGTCTACATGGAGCAACCTCCTGGGTATGTTGCTCAGGGGGAGACACATGTATGCAGACTTAAGAAGGAAATCTATGGCCTAAAGTAAATCCCACGGGCTTGGTTTGACAAGTTTAGTAGCATTGTGGCAGACGTAAGTTTTACCAGAAGTTCTGCCGATCACTCATTGTTTATTCGCAAAACCTCTCTAGGTCTGGTGGTTCTTGCTGTATATGTGGATGATATTCTTCTCACTAGAGATGATCAGGCTGGGGTAGCATTGACAAAGAAGCATCTCTGTCAACATCTAGCCATGAAGGATATGGGCTCTCCAAAATTATTTCTGGGGATAGAAATCTCTCGAAATCCCAACTCCCTGGTCCTCTCCTAATATAAGTATGCCCTTGATCTTCTAAAAGAGATAGGGTTGACCGGGGCTAAACCTGGCTGATGCCCCATGGCTACTAGAGAAGATAAAACCTAGACAGATGACTCGCCTCTTCTATCTGATGTTTCAAGGTACATGCATTTGGTCAGCAAACTCATTTATCTCACGGCAACTAGACCCGACATCTCCTATGCTGTAGGCAAGGTTAGCCAGTTCATGCAAGCTCTTAGGGAGTGTCATCTATAGTCTGCCCTGAGGATGTTGGAGTATATTAAAGCCGCTCTAGGTAAAGGACTATTGTTTCAGAAGAATGGTAATTTGAAGGTTGAAGCATAATCGGATTCTAGCTATGCTGATGACAAAGGATATTTGAAATCCACATCAGGTTTTTGTACATTTGTGGGGGGAAACCTTGTGAGTTGGAAGAGCAAGAAACAGTCTGTTGTCTCCAGATCTAGTGCAAAAGCTGAATATCGAAGTATGGCGTCAACCATATGTGAATTAAAATGGTTTCTTACTTAGGAGAAGTCTACAACCATCCTCTACTTATGTTCTGCGATAATAGGGCCGTTATATATATCTCTAAAAATCCGGTCTTCCATGAGAGGATAAACCACATTGAAGTCGACTGCCATTTTATTCGAGAAGAGATTTTGAAGAAACAGATCTGTACTCTGTTTGTTACTCCGACAATGTGTTAGTAGATATCTCTACAACATTATTCTTCTATCTCCCTCATCTATTCTCTTTAACTCTTGGTGATTAGTAGTTAGTTACTTGCAGCTCCTAGTTTCCCCCATATTTTGATAGTTCTTAGTTGATCTTGGAGGTTGGGGGACACTTTTGGCTCCAACTGAATGAACACACAACCTTTAGATTCAAGTGACTGAAGAAACCATCATAATCGTTGGATAACAGAGTTCGCCTGAAATTGGGTGAACCACAACCAAGAATTACTCTAGAGGGGAGTGGTGAATAAAGTTATTAAAATTTTACACAACTAAGCACATTGCATGCCATAGATTTTGATTCTAAAATAGAGAAAATATAAAAATAAGAAAGCTAAGAGGGAAAAAATTATGAAACAAAAAGACACAACCAATTTTAGTGGTTCGCCTAAATATTTGGGTACTCCACTCTTTTGCCTCTTGGCAGGATATCTACTAATCATTTCTGATTTTTTTGATATGGAGACTCTTAGAACCAATACAATAAAATATTTTGATAAGGAAGATTCTTAGAATCAAATGAAATTTTGATAAGGTATTTCAAACCAAGAGCCTTTTGATAAGGTGGCTCAAAAACAAACCAAGAGCTTTTTATAAGATGGCTCAAAACGAACAAAGAGACTATTGATAAGGTGAATCAAAATCAAACCACGAGCCTTTTGATATGGTGACTTAAAACCACTAAATCTTTTGATGTGAGATTCTCACAAATCTGTCAACAAGCAATAGTTGAAATCCTATTTCTATAATGTAATTCTCTTCAACAATCTCTGAGAATTTTTGTTCTTGAAAGCACTATGTGGATACATGTTGTAGAAATTAGAAACAACAACCAATTCCCCTTGAGAATTAAGATTTAATGGAGAGAGATTTGAATATGTAGGAGAGGAATTTATGATGAAGAATTATTGAATTATTCAGAGAAAGAGCCTTCAAATCTAGAGAAGATGATATTGTTGGGAATACACCCACCTGCAAAATCCGGACACATAGGAGCAAAAAAAAACTTAACACCACAAACACATGAAAAACAATAACAATAAAAAATACAAAAAATTTCTGTGGAAACCCACTCCAAAGCAATGAGGGAAAAATCATAAAGCGGGACACACAAAAAATCCACTATAATTACAAAAAGGATTACAACAAAAAATTCTAGGTTTGCCCAATCTAGATCTTATTTGGATTCACAAATTGTATCCCCTCTCACAATTTCACAGTGAAAAATTACTTCAAAAGCAAACAAGTACAAAACTCTTCAAACACCCCAGACAACGTTGACGAAATGAAGAATCCTTATAGTGAAGATGAAGGAACCAACTGAATGTGAGAAAAATTATTCTTCCTCCTTGAAGAACACCATATGTAAACAATGGCAACATGAACTCGCAACACTCTTCCATTCTTTAAAGATGACTCTGAATAAGAATCATAACTGCTGCCAAAGGTCTCTGCCTACTTAGGGCAAAAGGGAGAACTCATCTTGGCCCTTGAAATAGTTCCAAAGTGATTCATCGGCTCATGATTTTAGATTTACAAAATAGTTTTTGAACATTACCGCCTGGCAATAGCTATCGTCGGACGGTAGCTACCACATTGTGGTAGCCATCAGGCCGAATTTGCCCATCAAGATGAATAAGCCAACATCAAGGTGAATGCCTTCAACACTTCTAGTTAAATGCTACCGCTAGTGGTAACCTCCTACCTTTGGGCAGTAGCCTGCTATTGCTAGAGGTCTAACTGATTGCCCTCAGCATCTATATGATTACCTTAAGTGTCTAGCCAAAAGCTACCACCAGCGGTAGGTTACCTCCCAACACTAGTACTCAACAAACCTACAATAGCTTCCAACTCACAAACAACAGACTCAAACTAGATTTGATTCCAAGCCCTCTGACTCTTTAGGGGATGAACCCCAACAAACTCCCCCTCCAGGACATAAAGAGGATTTCACTAACCTGACATATTTAGATGGACATCATGTCAATCAACAATTGATACAACTGATGATTCTCATTAGGTACAACCTTCGCCATCATATTTGAAGGATTTTCATCTATATGGAATTTCTTTACCTTCAAGAGCTTCTCCTCGATAGCATCCTATATCCAGTGATACCTTACATCAATACGTTTCATCTTGGAGTGGCAGGAGGGATTCTTGGCTAAAAATATAGTGCACTGACTATCGCTATAAACTGTGAACACATCTTGGTTGAGTCCAAGATCAGGCATGAACTTCTTTATCCATAAGATCTCCTTTGATGCTTCTATCAAATCTATATATTCTACCTCTGTCGTTGACACAACCACACACTTTTGTAACCTTAACTACCATGACACTGCTCTTCCTACAAATATAACTGTAAACCCTAACAAGGACCTTCGGGAGTCAACATCTCCTACGCTCACTACTCCCACTGTATAGGCTATGTCTAGCCTCAAGATTATATCATACATCAAGCTCCCTACTATAGATGAATATGGGACATAGCTCATCTCCTCCACTTCCTTCTCAGATGAAAGATACTAAGAGCATGATAATTTGAAGTTCCTACCCTGTGGAGGACCCGCCGACTTTGCCCTCTTCATCACAAACCTCAGTAGTACTTTCTCCACATACCCAAACCCAGATAGCCACAACATACTTACACTTTTGTCTCTAGTGATCTTCATCCCAATGATCTACATCATTGGTCCCAAGTCCTTTATCTCAAAAGACCCACTAAGCTCTTTCTTCATCACTTCAATGCTAGACTTATCATCACCGACAATCAACATATCATCCACATACAATAATAGAATGGTAAGGGCCTTCTCAGTATTATTCATATAAACACAGTGATCAACCATGGTTCTCTCAAAATTTTTCTTCAGCATAAAAGATCAAACTTCGTATACAACTGCCCAGGTATCTACTTCAACCCATACAGACTCTTCTTGAAGCGGAAGACTAAATGCTCCTTCCCAAAGACTTCAAAACCTTTGGGTTTCTCCATATGCATCTCCTCCAAGTCACCATTCAAGAATGCCATTTTGACATCCATCTACTCAACATCAAGATTCCTGGAGGTAATCAATCCTAGTATAAGTTTAATAAAAGACATTTTCACTATGAGTGAAATATCTCATCAAAATCTACACCATGCCTTTGATTGAACTCTTTGACTATGAACCTTGTCTTGTATCTATGACTGGAGAGGCTCTTATTAGTCTTCAACTTGAAGACCCATTTATTTTTCATGGACTTCTTCCCCTCTAGTAGTTGGGCCAGATCATAGGTCTCATTATTCTAGAGTGAGTCCAACTCCTCCTCTGTAGCTGCTACTGAAGACTCTCTGTATTCAGCTCTTTAAGCCTCCTCATAAGACTCAGGCTCATTACTATCTGAAAGAAAAACATAATCTTGACATGGAAACCTAATGCTCGTCCTCCAAACTCTGTTAGATCTCCTAAGGGGAACCTTCACGATAGGTGGAACATCTACAATCAAAGATCCCCCTCTATCTATTATCTCTTCCTACTTTGGAATCTGCACAACTTCTTCTTCAATACACACTTCATTATTATCAATATTCTCTGACTTAAGATCTACATCAGAATACTCTACAATCAACAGATTCTGTTTCTTAGCAACCTCCTGCTCACCAATAACTTGGTCTTCCACAAAGACTATATCCCTGCTACTGATGATCTTCTTCCTCTCTGAATCATAGAGTGTATAACCAAACTCTTTATGGGGGAATCCAAGTAAGATGCACTCCAGGAACTTCTCATCAATTTTTGATCTCTCCTCCTTAGGGATATGGACATATGCTCTGCAAACGAACACCCATGCATGTCCATATGATACCTCCTTCCCAAAACAAACGTGCTCTAGAATATCTCCATCCAACAATGGAGAGGGGGACATATTGATCAGATGCACTGTAGTATGTACAACCTCTGCCAATACCTGCCTGAGAGATCATGCACCTGATATTCTCCACAATCGTCCTATTCATCCTCTCCACTAATCTATTCTATTGCAGCGTTCTTAGAACTGTTTTCTCATGAATAATGCCATGCTCCCTACAATATACATCAAAAGTACCAACGTACTCCCTCTATTGTATGATCTTACCCACTTGATCTATCTCCCAATTTTCTTCTCCACTTTTCCCTTAACTCCATGATCATTGCCAACACATCACTCTTTTGCTTCAGGACGTAAACTCATACCTTCCTCGAGTTCGCTTTTGAATGTTATAAATTAGGCTGCTCTGCCCAATGACTTAGGTTCATTAAGACCACACACATCCATGCATATCAGGTTTAGCAACTCTGCCTTCCTCTTAAGTTCAGTCTCAGCAAAGGATACTCTTCTCTACTTGCCAGCCAAGTAGTGAACACAAGTGTTTAGTATCTCTACTAATAGCTTTGGAAGAACCTTGTTCTTCACAATGATCTTCAAGTTCTTCTCATTGATATGGTAAAGTCTATGATGCCACAACTCCATAGAGTTGTCTTCAACTGCATTCACACTCAAACTATAGATCGTGGCCCTTACTCGTTCCAAACCGTAACACTTCTTGCCACATGCCACCACCACTGACCCTTCACTAGCCTCTGGCACCTCCACTTTCAATGCAGGTAAAACCTCCATCATCAAGTATGCCAATAGAAATGTGGTTCATCCTTAAATCAATAATATGCATGACGAACTTGAGGATAACCTTCCCCAGATCAGTCTTCAAATGAACGTCTCCACTACCATCAATCTTCGATACACCAACATTTGTCATCTAGATAGTGACAAGATCTCCAGCATTATATGAATAGAAGTAATTTTTGTGAGGAGTACAGTGGTAGGATGCACCACCATCCACAACCCAGTCTGTTCAACACACTCCTGATATGTAAACCCACTACATTGTAAGCATGACTCATCTTCAGCAATTGATGCCACACCTGCACCCTCAATCGATTCTCTTGAATCCTTCATCTTCCCCTTCTGATCCCTTTGTAGCTTGAAATAATCTTTGTTCTTGTAGTAGTAGCACTCAACCTCCTTCTTGGACTTACTTCTGGAGTTACTTCTTTACTTGCCCTCCTTCTTCATCGGCTTGCCCCTTCACTTCATGAGTTGGACATTTGATGTAGAGGCTCCAGATTCAAAGTACTTCCTCCTTAGTCCCTCATTAAGAAGATAGCTAGTCACCAACTCCATCATCACAACACCATTTGGTGTTGAATTGCTCAATGATATCACAAGTCTCGCAACTCTCTAGCAAGGAACCAACGACTATCAATGCTTGAAGATTGTCCCCCAAGGTGATCTTCATGGCCTCTAATTGATTAATGATGCTCTTGATAAGGTTCAGATGCCCAATAATTTGAGAACCTTCCTTATATTTTAGATTCACAAGCTTTCTAATCAAGAAAGCCTTGTTGTCCATTATCTTTCTCTCGTGCAGTACTTCAAGCTTATTCCACAAAACTTGGGTCAATGATTCTGTGGATACATAATGGAAGATAGAATCATTAAGCTATTTCCAAATAACTGTCATCATATCCATCTTCTTCTACTCAGCTTCATCCAATATGGTAGCCTACCTCCCTAACTGCGGGGCATATAGATCCTTGTAGTATAAGAGATCCTCCATACGCTTCTTCCAAATACTTTAGCTCTTGCCGTTCATGATAATAATTCTTATTGTAGACTCCATCTTTTCCAATAGCCCTACAATCTAAGATGAACCTCGCTATAATACCACTTATTGGGAATACTCCCACTTGCACAATCCTGGAACACATGATCAAAGAAAAAAAAACTAATTGCAACAAACATGAGAAAAGCAGCTACAACTAGAGAACACAAATTTTTTACATAGAAACCCTCTCCAAAGCAATGAGGGGAAACTATAGTGCGGGGCACACAAAAAATCCACTATAATAACTGTTGGGTCGATTGATCCCAATGGCCCTGATTTGATGATGTCAAACGTGTCAATAAGATAAACATAATTGTATTTGATGTATGGTTAAGTTCATGCATATAGGTTACTCTTTGTCATAATGTTTGAACAGCTAGTACAAGAGACAATGACAGGTGGACTAAAGGTGGAGCTGTAAACACAAAAAACTACCTAAGTCCAAAAGCGTTGAGTGAGGCAAGCTCACTCAACGCCATTCAGCCAATAGTGTTGAGAAAAGGCGGGCAGTCAAAACTTATATTATTGTAAAAGCAGAAATTGGGCTAAGTCTAGAAGCGTTGAGTGATCTCAACTCACTCAATGCCATACAGCTAGAAGCATTGAGTCAAGGTTATCCTGTCATAGCCTTACTGTGAAGAATCCTAAAAATCAGCTAAGTCCAGAATCGTTGAGTGAGCAAAGCTCACTCAACGCTCTCAATGCCATCAAGAAAAGCTGAAGAAATTTCTAAGTCCAAAATCACTGAGTCTACCATTCGTCGAGCTGAGCTTAGCTTTCATCGACCGGAGTTCAGAGTTTGTCGATCTAAGCTTTTACCTATAAGAAGGACTCAGCTATCAGAATCATCGACCGGAGTTCAGATTTCATCGACCAGAGTTTAGATTTCGTCGAACTCAGCCTTCACCTGAAGAAAGAACTGGGCTGAGAAAATTCGCCGATCTCAGCTTCACTGTTTCGTCAAGCTGAGCTCAGGTTTCGTCGAACTGAGCTCGAAGTTCGTCGACCTCAACCTTCACCTAAAGAAAGAACTGGGCTGAGAGAATTCGTCGATCTCAGCTTCACTATTTCGTCAAGCTGAGCTCAGGTTTCGTTGAATTGAGCTCGAAGTTCATTGACCTCAGCCTTCAACTGAAGAAAGAATTGTGTTAAGAGAATTCGTCAATCTCAGCTTCACTGTTTCATCAAGATGAACTCAGATTTCATCGAACCCAGCTTAAAGTTCGTCGAACGCAGGATTTCAGAAAAGTTAGTTGACTTTGGCTAAGTCTAGAATGATGCTGACTCAGCAAAGTCAACAAGTCAACCAAGTTCAGATTCGATGCAAATCGACATTAATGTCGTCATCAGTCTATAGTGGATCTCAAGTTAATAAAGCTGAGGTTTTAACCACCGTTAAAACTGAGACACGTGTCGATCATCTCGCCAATGTGACAGGATTATAAATAGCAGAAGAGATCGAGATCTAAGAATGATGATTGGATTAATTTCTGATTAACTTTCTGAAAAAACAAGAAGCGGAGTTCATCGTCTTCATCCGCCATTTTTGCAGAAGCCAAGAACCTCAAGTTCAAACCTAAAGGGCTTCTGAGTTTGCTGGTGCAATCAACAAGTTTAGATTAATCCTCTGAGAGAGACGAATCAGCCTTGGCGTGCCCTAGCTGAAGTTATCTTCTCGATCTAAGTCGAGCCAGAATCTTAAGATCAATTCACTGGATCAAAGAAGACGAAAGGGCTGAAATCTGCTCAGTCCAGATCGGGAGATATTCCTGAAGAAGAAGAAGAAGCAGATTCATCTGCTAGTTGATTCCAAAATAAGTCGGGCATCATTTTAAGATCGTTGTATCATCTTGTTGCTGTGAAGATAAAGTTAGGGCTGACATCTGCTCGATCCAGGTAGACAGGCACAAAGAATTTTCTCTGGTGCCTGTAATTCATTATCTTGAATATTTCTATGTAAGATTCATTTTGAATCTGAGTGGTAAGGCTAAGGACTGAGTTATAAGCTTGCGTTATAAAGGCTGAGGTAGGGTAGGAGTTGCCTGAGTTGTAGGTGTATGGATTCACACTGAGGTAGGGCAGGATTGCCTGAGCTGTAGGAGTGTGGAGTCACTCTGAGGTAGAGTTCTTGGGAAGAACTTGAGTTATAGGATCTTAGTGATCTGAGTGGTAGGGCTTGCGCCTGAGTTGTAGGAGCCGGTTGGGCTCTAAGTTGTAAGATCTGAGGATCTGAAAAAGATAGAAGGAAGTTTGGCCGAATCTAGTATATTGCTAGATATGCGAAGGGGGAAAGTGGATGTACCCATCAATTGGGGAACCACTATAAATCTTTGTGTACTGTGCTGGTATTGATTGTGATAAGATTGAAGTGCTGTGATTTTAATCGATAAGTTGCCTAAGTTTTTAAATTATACCTATTCACCCCCCTCTAGGTGATTAGTTATTCTTAAAATCAAGACTTTCAAGTGGTATCAGAGAAAGGTTCCTCAAAATAGACTTAACAGTCCGAGTTGATCTCCAGGGGCAGCTATCAGAAGGCCAAAATGGGTTCAAGTGAGAATCATAAAGAACCTGGATCCATGAAATGTCCTCTTTGTAGGAAGGAGACCTTTGGCCTCTGGAAGGAAAGGGTCATACTTTTCATGGAAGCATCTGATCCTAGGATATACATCACAGTACAGGAAGGACCCTTCATCCCAATGAAGACATCAGTCCTTGATGCAAATCTGAAGACTCCAAAGAAGTATTCTGAGATGACTAAAGATGAAATCAACTTAGCTACATTGAATAAGAGGGCACAAAACATTATTATTTGTTCCATAGATGACTCAACCTTCCAAAACCTAGTCCACTGCAAGATATCTAAGGAGATGTGGGACACACTAGTTGTCTACATGGAAGGGACTGATGAAGTGAGGGAGGACGGAAGTCCATGCTAAATCAAGAGTATGAAAGCTTTAGGCAGGATAAGTCAGATGGTATTGCTGAGTGCTCTGAGAAGTTTTTCAGAATAATGAATGAGCTGATGACATATGGCGGAGTCTTCAGCACTTATGAATTGAATGACAAGTTCCTCGGGTCTTTAACTAAAGACTGGGACACAAAAATCTGTGTCATCAGAGAAGTGGCCATACTTGTAGACACTCCACCACCAACCTTATTTAGAAAGCTGTATTCTTATGAAATGCAGCTGACTGCTAGAAAGAAGGAGGAGAAAATCAGCAAGCCTACAGTCAAAGACAAGTTTGTGGCCTTTAAAGCTGAAGACACAAAGAAGAGCAGGACAAAGATTCCTTCTCCACCAAGGACAGTTGCTTATTCTGAGTCAGAAAGCTCAGAAACCAGTACATTAGACTGCCACATTTCCGATGAAGACTTTGCTGCCTTCTCTAGGTAATTTCAGAAATTTATGAAGAAGAAGCACTGGAAAAGCAGACCATCCTCTTTTTCTTATCCCAAGGAAGATAACTACAAGGGCAAGAAGAAATCGTCTAAAGAGGACAAGTATGGCTCTAAACCAAATAAACATACTTCTTTTAAAGTGGCATGTTATTGTTGCAGCAAGCCAGGGCATTTCATAGCCGACTACCCTATCAAAAGAAAGGATGTTGGTGGAAAGAAGGAACATCAGCAGAAGGGCAAGAAGGAGAAGTCCTTTATTACCAAGAAGCAAAAGAGCTGGACTGACTCCCCATCATCAGATTCAAAAGAGGTAGATGAAGCTGAAGCCTACATTGGGCTATTTACTCCTGAAGACGAATCTGTAGAAGCAGACTTCTTAGAGATGTTGGATGTAATCACTAGAGAAGCTGATGATGTTGCCAGATCTGAAGAAGGAGAAGAAGTCAGTCATTGCCTTGGGCTGATGGCTTTGACTGAGGAAGGAACCAGCCAGGAGCAGCCTGGCCCTAGTAAGGTACATTCTACACCTTCTTTGTCAGATTATGCAACTAGTCCAGAATTAGAAGCATCTGCATCAAGAGATGAAGATGGTTCTAAATCTGAAGGAGATGTCAATCAATTGATTGATTATTATGATGAACTCCTGCAAGCACTGAAGAGAAGCAGGGTCCTAGCCAAAAAAACAGGCTGAGGAGATTGCCTCTCTAAAGCTGGCAGTTTCAGACTTAGCAAATATGCTGAACCTGAAGATAAAAGAAGTCAGCAAGCTGAAAAATATCACTGTTATTCAGATGGGCACAATCACCATCAAAAATGACCACATTAGGAATCTTGAAGGTAAACTCCAAAAGGAGAAGGAGCTAGTGTCTAAGTTCTCAAAGCCATGTTCAGTATTGCCTTTGATTGATTCCTTCTCCTACCAAAAGGGTAAGAAGGGATTGGGCTTCAAAGGGAGAACTATAGCTGCCTATTACAAAAGGAAGGGCAAAGCTCCAGTGCAGCCACTAGCCTCCAAGCCTCCAATTCCTTTCAGAAAAGTGGTGTTACCATCTAACAGGTATGACCATGAGAGCATTTATGGTCACTGGGAGTATGGTGTTAGGAATGACAAGGGTGCTAGTACCTACAAGTCTGCCCATGAAGAAATCCAAATAGCCCATCCTGAACCATTTGTGTTTGGTGTACCAGCCCTAACACTTAAAAATAAGGCTGCAGCCCATTCTCAAAGTCTGCCAGTCCACAATCAGACTAAAGGAAATTCTGTCAGCACACCAAACTGGGTATATCTAAAGCTATCAAGAGCTTGCACTCTAAAAAGAAGACAGCTGCTGATAGGGTCCAAAATATCCCTAGTACCTCTGCTGCCAGACAAATCCCAAATCAGGCTGTGGTTGGAAGACTTAAGAAAGAGGTTGATGTACCTGCTGGAATGAGAGCTGCTGAATACTATGCTGTAAAGCCAGCCCTTAAAAGAAGGTACAACATTTTTGAGTGTTGGTGTTGTGGAAAAGTAGGCCATTATGTTGTTGATTGCTAGCATAATAAGAGTGTCCAGAGAGATAATGCCAGCTTACCTGTCAGAAGAGCTACAGGTATGCATGTTCAATTTTAGTCTAACCTGCACCTAGGACCCAATAAGAATTGGGGTCCTAAGGAAAGATGATTTATTTGTTATAGGTAAGTCTAAGTGGCCATACCCCTATATGGTACTTGGACAGTGGATGTTCCAGGCACATGACTGGAACAAGGAGCATGGAACAAGGAGCATGCTGAAGGAGTACACTCCAGTTGAAAATGGACCCAAAGTCATCTTTGGTGGTTCAGAAAGAGGAGTAATAAAAGGGTTTGGTAAGATATCTAATGACATAATCATTATCACGCAAGTAACTTATGTGAAAGGTTTACAACATAACCTGATAAGCATAATCCACCTATGTGATCTTGGCTATGACATTTCTTTTCTCAAGAATGAGTGCAAAATTAGGAGGTCAAGTGACCAAGGGGTCATCTTGACAGGCACTAGGATTGGAAATGTCTATTGTTTTAATTTTGTTTGTGAGAGAAAGGACCCTCCTATATTCCTAGTTGTAGATGAGAAAGCTTCACATTGTGTCCAATGACACAAGAGACTAGCTCATCTGAATTACAAGATCATAGGCAAACTCTTTAGTGAAGAGTTAGTGAGAAATGGTCCTAAGGTGAAGTGCATCAAGGAGGGAATCTGCTCAGCATGCCAAAAGGGCAAGCAGACCAGTACCTCCTTCCAGAGCCTTGATACCAAAGACTCAGTGAGGTGTTTATACCTCCTACATATGGATCTATTTGGTCTTATACCAATTAATAGTCTAGGTAGGAAAGTCTATACCCTTGTGGTTGTTGATGGCTTTTCCAGATTTGCTTAGGTATTCTTTCTAAGAAGAAATTTAAAACCCCTGATGTCTTCCAGACATTTGTTAGGCAAATTCAGAATGAACTTAACAGTACTGTGGTCAAAATCAGAAGTGACCATGGGAATGAGTTTCAGTCTGAATGCATGACAAGATTTTGTGAAGGGCTTGGGATTCATCAAGAGTTCTCCTCTCCTAGAATACTCCAACAAAATGGGATTGCTGAGAGGAAAAATAAAACTCTCATAGAGGTTGATAGAACCTTGTTAAGTGACACATTTCTTCTAGAATATTTCTGTGCTGAGGTAGTAAACACTACATGTCATGTCCTTAACAGGGCTTTCATCACCAAAAGCCACAAGAAGACTCCCTATGAGATTCTGAAAGGTAGAAAACAAAACTTATCCTACTTTAGGATTTTTGGTAGCAAGTGTTATGTTCTAAAAATGGTAAGTCCTATGTGACTATGTTTGCTGCCAAGTCCCAAGAAGGAATATTTGTTGGGTACAACAATAATAGTAGGGCATATAGGATCTATAACTTGACTACTCAAGTCATAGAAGAATCAGTACATGTTGTCTTTGATGAGTCAAACCTAATTAACTATGAGCTGCCAAACACCTCTTCTAGTTCTGCAGGTTTAAAGGATGTGATGGACAAGCTTACCATCAGGAAAATGGATCCAGTAGGATAAGATAAGGAAAAAGATGAGTGCTGTCTAGGAGGAGCTCAAGACTCATAAGCTGAGGATGAAGAACAGTTAGCTGAAGACAATGTAGTACATCCAGCTGAAGACAATGAAGTTCATACAGAACAACAAGCTGAAGCAAGAATGCCTCCAGCTGAGAGACATTTGAGGGACCATCCAGCACACCAAATCTTTGGTGATGCATGACATGGTGTCTAGACAAGGAGCAAGAGCATCAACACATCTCTATGTTCATACTTCCTTTCACAAATAGAGCCCAAGAAGCTTGAAGAGGCTATCAAAGACTCTTACTGGATTGGAGCTATGCAGGAAGAGCTGAACTAGTTCAAAATGTGTAGAGTCTGGAAGCTAGTTCCCAGACCAAAGGGACATAATGTCATAGGAATAAAGTGGATCTACAGGAACAATTTAGATGAGAATGGCATTATTGTCAAAAACAAGAACAGATTGGTAGCAAAAGGATACAGGCAAGAAGAAGGAATAGATTTTGACCAGACCTTTGCCCCAGTAGCAAGGCTGGAAGCAATAAGGTTATTCCTTGCTTTTGCTGCCTATCAAGGATTCAAAGTCTTCCACATGGATGTGAAGTTAGCATTCCTGAATGGAGACTTAAAAGAGTAAATATATATGGATCAGCCACCAGGTTTTGTAGATCCTCACTTTCCTGATTTTGTTTATAAGCTTAAGAAAGCTCTATATGGGTTGAAGCAAGCCCTTAGAGTATGGTATGAAACATTGTCTACTTTCCTCATTGAGAACAAATTCTTAAGGGGGAAAATAGATAAGACCCTATTCCTAAGAGAATCTAAGGGCATGGTCATCCTAGTCTAGATATATGTCGATGACATTATTTTTGGATCTACTGAAAATAACCTTTGCAGGAAGTTTGCCAAACTTATGCAAGGGAAGTTTGAGGTGAGCAGTATGGGTGAACTAAAATTCTTCTTGGGAGTCTAAGTAAGACAAAATGATGATGGCTTATCCATATCCCAGTCTAAGTTCACAAGAGAGTTAATTAAGAATTATGGTATGGAGAATGCCTCCACCATGAGAACTCCAATGGGGTCAAGTATGCATGTAGGCAAATATGGGGCAGGGAAACCTATTGATGAGTCTTTGTATAGAGGGATAATTGGCTCCCTTCTATACTTGATTGCTAGTAGGCCTGACATCATGTATAATACATGTGTCTATGCTAGGTATCAGACATGCCCTAAAGAATCTTATTATTTGGCTACAAAGAGAATTTTAAGGTATCTTAAGGGGATACTAGATATTGGTCTATGGTATCCTAGGAATAGAGATTTTGAGCTAACTGGATTTTTAGATGCAGATTTTGCAGGCTGCAAGGAAGACAGGAAAAGTACTACTTGTACATGTCAATTCCTAGGTGGAAGACTGGTGTCATGGAGCAGCAAGAAGCCAACTAGTATTGCTATATCCACTACAGAGTCAGAGTATATTGCAGCAGGTACCTGTTATGCTCAATTGCTATAGATACAACATCAGCTTGAAGACTATGACATTAAGATAAGTAGAACTCCTCTATATTGTGATTCTACTAGTGCAAATTCTATTGCTAGGAATTCTATCACATAGCAAGACTAAGCACATAGAAATTAAGTATCATTTTATTAGGGAGTATGTTGAGAAAGAAGACATTTGCCTAGAGTTTGTCTCCACTGACAAGCAAGTGGCTGATATCTTCACTAAGTCGCTAGATGAAGCCAAGTTCAACACCTTCAAAATTGATTTGGGTATGTTGAACTTAGAATAGCTTCAGGTACTCCCTAAGGTATTATGCTTGGTATAGGTTTGTTCTTTTTGTAGGTGCTGCAGACCTAGTGGAAAGCAAGATGACAGAAGATACTTCTTCTCAAGTGGTATCAGCAGCTGCAGGACTAGAGACTTTCAAGTAGTCTTTTCAAGTGGTGTAGAGAATTTCCTGTGAATTTTATAGTTACCACACTTCCCTGCTTACAGAATACATTCCTGTATCTGCCATCTGCTTCCCCTGAATTTCTGCTATCTTGATTATCTGATCATCTTATCCTCTCCCCCTTTTTGACTGCAGCAAATAGCAGGAAGGATGCAACTGATAAACTGATCATCTTATCACCTACTCCCCCACAATTAGGCAGCATTGCTTGACTAGCTCCCCCTTAATTTGAGAATCTTTATTTCTTTAAAGGACTATCCTATCTACATAAAGCCACATAGTTTACAACTAGAGGTGAGGAGAAACTGAAGCTATACTAAGTTTAACATACCCAACTCAAATTTGAAGGTGTTAAACTTGGCTTCATCTAGTGGCTTAGTGAAGATGTCAGCCACTTCCTTGACTGTTAGAACAAACTCAAGGGTGATTTCTTCACATTCCACATACTCCCTAATGAAATGATATCTAATCTCTATGTGCTTAATCCTACTATAGGAGACAGGATTCTTAGCAATAGAGATTGCACTAGTAGAATCACAGAATAAAGGATTTCTACTTATCTGGAGGTTGTAGTATTGAAGCTGGTGCTGGATCCACAGCAACTGAGCACAACAGCTTCCTGCTGAGATGTACTCTGACTCTGCAGTTGATATTGCCATAATGGTTTGTTTCTTGCTGCTCCAAGATACTAGTCTCCCTCTTAAGAACTGACAGGTGCTAGATGTGCTCTTCCTATCCTCTTTGCGCCTGAAAAATCTGCATCTGAATAGTCAGTTAGTTCAATCTCACCATTCTTAGGGTACCAAAGGCCAAGATCTAGAGTGCCCTTAAGATACCTTAAGATTCTCTTAGCTGCAGAGTAGTGAGATTCTTTAGGGCAAGCCTGATACCTAGCACAAACACATGTAGCATACATGATGTCTGGCCTACTTGCAGTCAAATATAGAAGGGAGTCAATTATCCCTTTATACAAAATTTCATCAACAAGTTTCCTTGCTTCATCTTTGCCTACAGGCATACTTGACCCCATGAGAGTTCTCATGGTGGAGGAATTCTCCATGCCAAATTTCTTGATTAACTCCCTAGTGAACTTAGACTGGGATATGGACAAGCCATCATCAGTCTGTCTTACTTGGAGGCCAAGAAGAACTTAAGTTCACCCATACTGCTCATCTCAAACTTCCCATGCATGAGTTTAGCAAACTTTTTGCAGGGGTTGTCATCAGTAGATCCAAAGATGATGTCATCTACATAGATCTGAACTAGGATGATCTTACCCTTAGATTCCCTTAGGAATAGGGTTTTGTCTATTTTCCCCCTTGAGAATTTGTTCTCAATGAGGAAACTAGACCATGTCTCATACCATGCTCTAGGGGATTGCTTCAGCCCATATTGATCTTTCCTAAGTCTATAAACAAAATCAGGTGAGTTAGAAACTACAAAACTTAGAGGCTGCTCAACATAGACTTCTTCTTTTAAGTCACCATTTAGGAAGGCTGACTTCACATACATTTGATAGACCTTGAATCCCTTGTGAGCTGTATATGCAAGGAATAACCTGATAGCCTCGAATCTTGCTATAGGGGCAAAGGTTTGATCAAAATCAATCTCTTCTTCTTGCGCGTACCCCTTAGCTACTAGTCTGGCCTTGTTCTTAATTATAATATCATTTTCATCAAGCTTGTTTTTGTAAATCCACTTGACTCTAATGACATTATGACCATGAGGTCTGGGAACCAGCTTCCAGACACTACACCTCTTAAACTGGTTCAGTTCCTCCTGTATAGCTCCAATCCAATGCTGGTATATGTTGGCCTCTTCAAACTTCTTGGGCTCCACTTGAGATAGAAAGCTTGAATACATGGATGTATTCTGACTTCTGCTCCTTGTCATTACTCCATGACTTGCCTCACCAATGATCTGGTGTGCTAGATGATCTCTCATATGTCTGACTGTAGGTGGCTGTCTTCTTTTAACAACATGGGCATCTTCTTGTTGATCTTCATCCTATCCCAGTGTGTCATGAAGATCTTCTAGAGTATCCATATCATCTTGGATGACTGGTGATGCTTTCTTGATGGTCAGCTTGTCCATCATCTGTTTTGTATCTATAATACTATAAGAGGAACTAGGCAGTCCATTGTTAATCATGGTAGACTCATCAAAGACTACATGAACTTATTCTTCTACAACTTGACTTTTCAAGACGTAGATCCTATAGGCTTTGCTATGATTGTTGTACCCAACAAATATTCCATCATAAGATTTGGCAGCAAACTTAGTCACATAGGACTTGCCATTGTGAAGCACAAAGCATTTACTACCAAAGATTCTGAGATAGCCCAGATTTGGTTTCCTGCCCTTCAAGATCTCATAGGGAGTCTTCTTGTGGTCTTTGGTGATAGAGGCTCTATTGAGTACATGACATGTAGTATTTACTGTCTCAGTCTAGAAATATTCTAGAAGAGATGTGTCACTCAACAGTGTTCTACCAGCCTCTATAAGAGTCTTATTTTTTTTTCAACTATCTCATTTTGCTGTGGTGTTCTAGGAGAAGAGAATTCTTGATGAATCTCATGTTCTTTACAGAACATTGTCATGCTATCAGACTGGAATTCTTTCCCATGGTCACTTCTGATTTTGACCACAGAACAGCCAAGCTCATTCTGAATTTGCTTGACAAACCTCATGAAGACATCAAAGGTTTCATCCTTCTTCTTAAGAAAGAACACCCAAGTAAACTTGGAATTGTCATCAACTGCCATAAGGGTGTAGAATTTCCTACCAAGACTATGAATTGGCATTGGACCAAATAGGTCCAAGTGCAAGAGGTATAAGCACTTCACAGAGTCTTTGGTCCCAATACCCTGGAAGGCACTTTTATCTGCTTACTCTTTTGGCAAGCAGAGCAAATGCCCTCCTTAGAGCACTTCACATTGGGCCCATTCCTAACAAGTCCTTGACTGAAGAGCTTGCCAATAGTCTTGTAATTCAAATGGGCTAGTCTCTTGTGCCACTGGACACAGCAAGAGACTTTCTCATTTACCAACAAACAGATAGGAGAATCTGTGTCCAGACAAAGAAAGTTAAAGAAATAAACATTTCCACTCCTAGTGTCTGTCAAGATGACCTCTTGGTCACTTGACCTCCTAATTAGGCACTCATCCTTATGGAAGACAATTACATAGCCAAGATCAGAAAGCTGGCTTATGCTTATAAGGTTGTGCTGCAACCCTTCAACATAAGCCACCTTTATGATGGTGGCTATGTCATTGGTGATCTTACCATACCCTCTGGTTACACCTCTATCTGAACCTCCAAAGATGACTTTGGGTCCATCTTTTACTGGAGTAAACTCCTTCAAGTTGCTCCTTGTTCCAGTCATGTGCCTGGAACAACCATTGTCCAAGTACCATATAGGGGTATGGTACCTTGAACTATCCTACAATATACAAATTACTTAACCTTAGGACCCCAATATCTATTGGGTCCTAGGTGCATGTTAGCATGAAACTGAACATGTCCAGCAGCAAAATTTCTGACTGGTGGACTGACCCTAGCTCTGGCCATATTGGGATTGTTCCAGCAATCAACGATAAAGTGCCCTATCTTACCACAACACCAACACTCATGTATATTATATCTTCTTTTTTGTGAAGGCCCTACAGCTTGATGAGCTGCAACCTTGACAGGAGGCAGATGTATTGCAGCCTTTTTCTGATTTCTTTCAGCCAGAATTTGACTGAAGGTAAGTCTTATAGCTGGATGATTTGGTATGTCCTGAGTGCCAGCAGTAGCTAGCTTCTTTTCAGAAAGCATGCTTCTGATGGGTTCAGATATTCCCAGATCATCCTGATTCTTAGACTTGCCCTTAGTCAGAACCTTTACTGTCAGATTCTGAGTCTTGGCTGCAGTAGCATTCTTGAGAGTTGCTGCAGAAGCACCAAAGACAAATGGTCCAGATTGGGACATTTGAAATTTCTCATAGGCATCCTTGACTACACACACCCTACCAAAACTTTCATCATGATAGTGAACATCTTTGTTCACTCCAGATGAACAACCCCTCTCCCAGTGACCATAAGAACTTTCTTGGTCATACCTGTTAGAAGGTATCAAAACTTTTCTGAAAAGAATGAGAGGCTAAGAAGAATAGGCTGAGGTGGAACTAGAGCTTTGCCCTTCCTTTTGGAAGGAGAAACTCTTGTGCTTCCCTTGAATCCCAACCCCTTCTTGCCCTTTTGAGAGGAGAAAATGTCTATCAAGGGGAGGACAATACTTGACTTAGAATAGCTAGCCACTATTCTTTTCTCCTTCTCAAGCTTATCTTCAAGTTCCCTGATGAGACAGTTCTTGTGCTTGATGGAGGCAACTTGAATGTCAAGAGGGACTTCGGTTGGCTAATTTCCCTAGCTTTCTAGTCCATCAGATTTGTTGTTATAGTCTGCTGGGCAACTACAAGCTTAAGAGATGAGATCTCTTTAGCTTGCTTCTTAGCTTCTTGACCTTCTTAAAGGCATTCAAAAGTTCTCCATACTTGTCAAACAGTTGATTGACATCTCCTTCAGATCCAGAATCTTCTTCACCATAGGGTGAAGAGGCTTCTAAGCAAGGACTAGTCTCAAATTCAGACAGATAAGCAGAGTCAGGTGATAGATGTACATTGATCTGACCAGGCTGATCCTGGTTGCTTTCCTCATTAGTCATTGTCATCAACCCTCTGTAGCTGCGGACATCTTCATCCACCTCTGACTCACTATCTGATACTATTAGAGGGGCTTTGATTCTTATCCTCCCTGGAGAATTGACTTCTCCTGCTGCAATAGCTTCATCTTTAACAGTAACAGCAACTAACCCAATATAGGCTTCCTCTTCTTCAGACTCAGAAGATGATAAGTCTGTCCAACTCTTTTCCTTCTTGGCAATGAAGGACTTTTCCTTCTTTCCTTTTTGTTGGTGCTGCTTCTTCTCCTCAGTCTCCTTCCTCTTCTCTGGGAAGTTAGCTATCGCATGCCCAGGCTTGCTGCATCAGTAGCAAATTACTTTAGAGGAGTTATATTTATTATGTTTAGAACCATAACTGTCAGTCTTGGACTGGTTCTTTTTGTGATGTGTGGAATTGGAAGGCCTTTTCTTCCAATGCTTCTTCTTCATTAGCCTCTGGAGTAGTCTGGAAAAGGCCGCAAAATCTTCAGCAGACATGCTGTTGTCTGATGCCTCTGAGTCAGAGCTATCTGACTCAGCTGGTCTCCTTGGTGGAGAAGGAATCCTTTCCTTATCTTTCCTTGAGCTTTCAGCTTTGAAGGCCAAGAAATTTTCTTTGACCAGTACTTTGTTGGAGGCATCCTTCACCTTCCTGGGAGCCAGCTGCATCTCATAGGAGAGCTGCTTCCCAAACAATATTTGGGGAGGAGTGTCAGCAATCTTGGCCATCTCTCTTATGGCACAGATCTTAATATCCCAGTCTCTAGTGAGAGATCTGAGAAATTTGTCATTAATTTCATAATTATTGAAGACCCTTCCATAGGTTTTAAACTCATTTATGATCCTAAAGAATCTTTCATAACAGGTAGTTATGTTTTCCTTTAGGATTTTCCTGAAAGCCTCATACTCTTGGTTGAGCAGAGACTTCCTATCATCTCTTACCTCATCAGTACCCTCCATGTAGACCATAAGGGTGTCCCACATCTCCTTGGAGGTCTGGAAGTGAACCAAGTTTAGGAAGGTTGAGTCATCTACGGCACTGGCTATGATGTTCTGTGCTCTCTTGTCTAGGCTAGCTAGTATGACCTCATCTTTGGTCATTTCAGAGAGTGTCTTTGGTGTCTGGATGTTGGCATTCAGAACAGAGACCTTCATGGGAATGACAGGTCCCTCCCTAACAGTTACAAAAATTCTTGGATCATAGGCTTCCATGAATAGCCTCACCCTCTCCTTTCATATTCCAAACTGCTCCTTTCTATAGATAAGGAGTTTCATTGAACTCAGCTCTCTCTGGCTCTCTCAAGATCCCATGACCACTTAGGAGCAGCTACCTTGGAGGATCACTTAGATTGTTAAATCTATTTTTAGTAACCTTCCTCTGATATCATTTGAAATTCTTTAATTTCAAGGTAGCTAGCAACCTAGAGGGTGAATAGGTCTGCTTAGGTCTTTTCAGAGTCTTTTTAAATCACTTGATTGTTTCATTAAGCTTTCAGCTTCTAGTGATCTAGAGTTTGTCTTTAGCACCTGCAATTAAGAAAATAAAAGCAAACACAGAAAAAAAAAACACAAGTATTTTATAGTGGTTCCCCAAAATTATGGGTACATCCACTCTCCTCCCACCTTGCTAACTTCTTGTTAGTAAAGACACTTCTCCAAACCAATGCTCCAACGATCTTACACCTCAGATCTCTCAGGATCTCTCAGTCTCCTCCAAGAATTACACCTCAGCCACAAAGTCCTACACTCAGTGATACAAGTATCACCAACCTCGGGCACTTAAGTCCTACCACTCAGGCTATAGAGGATAGCCCTACCTCAGAGCAAGCTTGCTCCTACAATTCAGAGATATACACTCTCCTACAGTTCAAGCAATACTGCTGTACTTCTCAGTGAGTAACACTCACCTACCTCAGAGAGATACACTCTCCTACAGCTCAGGCAAATTTGCTCAACCTCAGACCTAAAGGTCCTACAGCTCAGATCCAGAAGGATCCTACAAAGAGAAATAGTTTAATTAACTTTGATACAGAGAAATTTCTCTGTGTCAACCACTTGAATAGAAAACTTTCTGGTCCTACTCTCCTAACAGCAGGGAAAAGATTTGCTGGAGGAACTCAGAAGAAAACTTCTGAACTTGTTACTGAAGGCTAAAGATCTTTTGATCTTGAGTCTTCAAACAACCCACTAAACCTGCCAAAAGATAAAGGTTCTTCTTTCTTCAGAATAGATTCTGAATCTGCTGTGGCAGTTGGAGATTTGCACAGCTAATTGAAATTTTCTTGCTGGAGAGCTTCAAGCTTTTTCACTTGCAGCAATGGCGAGGAAGATGAAGATGGCTGCTCTCCTTTTTGAATAAAGTATGCCATAAAAGTTCAGTTTGTCTTGGCCCTATATCTTCCTTTTTGTAGTTTGCCAATTAACGGCTCTTAGAGATCGGTGGGCCCCACCTACAGCTTCCAGCTGCTCCTTGCTTTAATAGAAGAAGACGTACAATAGCTTCACGGCAAGTTTTTTCGTGTAGTGTAACTTCCCTGTGTCTGATTTGACCTTACTTGACTTTGTCGATTTTGTTAACGTCAGCACCTGTGGACTTAGCCAAAATCGAGTATTAGAGAATAGGCGTTGAGTATGTAAGCATCACTCAACGCCAAAACACTTAGACAGATTCACTGTCTCTTAGCATTGAGTGAGTAACCTTCACTCAATGCCAAACTACTTAGAATATAAATCTGATTCTAGGCGTTGAGTGATTCAGCTCCACTCAACGCCAATCTTGTTTTATCATCTTTCAACTGTTTGGCGTGGAGTGAGTAAGCATCACTCAACGCCAAACCCCTTAGACAAAATTTTGTCTTCACAAGGCGTTGACAGTGTTGAGTCAATAACTTCCACTCAACGCTTTTTGCTTTAACCAAATTTCTACTTATTCAGCAACATAAGCGTTGAGAGCGTTGAGTGAACACGCCTCACTCAACGCTTTCTCCCTTAGCCAATTTTCTGTATTTAGTAGCATGGCGTTGAGTGAGTTGACTTCACTCAATGCCTGTGGACTTGGCCATTTTCTCAACTTTCCACAGCCTTGGCTTTGACTATATAGGCTTCACTCGACGCTATAAGCCATCTGGCATTGAGTGACTAATATTCACTCAACTCCTGTGGACTTAGACAATTTTCTGTCATCTCACACCTTTGGTAAGTGTTTACCTGACTTAGCCACTTAGGTTACCTGACCTATCATAGTCATCTACAAACATGTGTATATCATTGATAATATTAACTTCACTCAAATTCAGGACATTGTGGGCAATGGACCCAACAACTGCAATCCTGGCTGATAGTTTTACTTTCAAGACAACCTAAACACCTAGAGGGGGGGGGTGAATAGGTTCTAATTGCTTGTTTATACTTCTAGGCAGAATTCAATAGCAGAAATAAAACATTCAGCACAGCAATCACAGAAATTGAAACATCACAGATTGCATAATGTTTTATAGTGGTTCCCCAAGGTTTGGGTACATCCACTTTCCCCCTTCACCTATCTAACAGTATGCTAGATTCGGCCAAACTTCCACTATTCTCAGATCCGCAGATCCTACAGCTCAGAACCTGGATAGGTTCCTACAACTCAGGCTCAACAGCCCTACCTCAGCCTTGCCTCAAGGCCTACCACTCAGAGAAGAACCTTCTCCTACACTCAGGCAAATAGCCCTATCACTCAGAGATCACCTCTCCTACACTCAGCCTTTATACCACAGGCTTACAACTCAGATCTGTGTAAACAGATCCTACAGAAATTTAGAAAAGATATTTTAATGTCTTGCCTTTGTTGAGAGAGAAGAGGACAAGACACTTCTTGATCAGCTGATGAAATCAACTGAATCTGAGCTTTCTTCAAAGCTTCTTGAATCTGAACTTAGCTGAGTTGATTTCCAAACAGCTTCTTGAGAAACCACTGATGGCTTCCTTCTTCTTCTTCAAGATGACTGGATCTCTCTCTATCCAACACCTTTTCTGATACTTCAGACTTCTTCTTCTTAGATCTTCTGATGAAGATCTTCTTTAGAGCTTAGCACTTTCTTGAATTGAAACTTCAATAGGATCGTAATCCTTTTTTCCTTCTTAGATCTTCTACTATTTTATTTCCTTCTGAATATGTCTATTTATAGACTTTCTTCATGGTAACCGGCTGATTCGGTTTCTAACTGTTTTCTGACAGGTCTGACAGCTTCAGTTAAACGGTGGCAACCCACAGCTGTCAAGTCTTCAAACAAATCCTGTACCTTAGCCTTGGACAGCAAAATGTCGAGACAGTCTGTCAGAAAGTGTCGAGACCAATCTGTCTATCTGTGTCGACACAAGTGACTTTGGTGTCGACACAGTCTTTGACGATGTCGACTAAGTTGCCTTTAAGTCGACACAGCTTCTTCAGAAAATAACTTGGTCTTGACTCTGCAATGTGTCGACAAAAGTCCTGTGTGTCGACACAGTCTTGTAGATTCAGAACTCAGTATGTGTCGACTCAGCCTTCAGGTGTCGACACAGCAATCTTCAATTCTGCCAAAATGTGTCGACTCAGTCTTCTGGTGTCGACACAAGCATAGTCGACTTCTGCCAATATGTGTCGACTCAATCTCAAGGTGTCGACACATCCTCCCAGTGTCGACACAGTTGAGGTCGACTATCTTCTTCTGTGAGTCAACTATCTTTCTCTGGTCGACTATCTTTCACTAGTCGACTATCTTTCACTGGTCGACTAACTTTCTCTGGGTGTCGACTATCTTTCACTGTGTTGACACTGCTTCCCAGTGCTGAGGTCGACGATCTTCTTTATGTGTCGACACTGCTTCCTAGTGACGACATAAATGTGATCGACTATCTTTCTCTGTGTCGACACTGATATTCTGAAGTGTCGACACAAATATTCTGAAGTGTCGACACAATTTCTTCAGGTGTCGACACGTGGACTTAGAATATTTTTCTCCATTCTTTAATACTTCTTCACCTGCACATATCAACTCAAAACAACATCAAATACACCTTGATGTATAACATTGAGCTAAGTTGGGCTTCTTCAAATCAGGTACACATTTTCCAATGTATCCAACAATCTCCCCCTATTTGGAGAAGTCATAACCCTTATAGCCAATGATATACACCATTTATAAAAAGTATAATATGATGATATATGACATAACAGGAATACTTAATATAAACAAAATATAAACAATCCATCACAGAATGAACATTATATGATACTAAACAACATTTTGTTTATAACTTGGTAATGATTGATTACAGAGTTTTACATTTAATGATCAAAACATAACAAAACACTTTGAAAAAACTAAAAATTAAGACTGATCAGGCTCTTTTTTGACAATCCCTTTGTCAGATTGAATTTGAGCCTTCACAGGAGCTTCAGAATCTTCAGCTGGTTTCTTGCCTTTTAGCTCAGCTTTCTTCAGAGCTTCTTCCTTGAGCCTTTGCCTTTCAAAATAATGAAAGGGCTTTGGAAAGTACTTGCTCGGCTCCTGAGCATCTGGTGGCAGCCTACCCAGCTTGGCTTTTCTTCTAAACTGTACTATTGCCTCTTGCATGGCTTCATACTTCTGCCATTCCATCTCATTGAACCACTTGCCTCTTTCATGTTCTTGGTCTTTGACAGCCTTCCATGCAGTGAGTATAATATTTCTGGAAGTAGGACTCCACTGCTCAAAGTCTGGCTTAAGTTCAGCCTGCTCTCTAAATCTTTTCTTAGATAGTAGAGCATCTTGCTGTTCTTTCAAAGTAGCCTCAGGCTTATCTACTTTCCCAATAACAACCCTGTGAACCTCCTTTGGAGGACTATACATTCCTTGAACTTGCTGATCAATCATATCAAAATCTGGAGGAGGGTAAATGACTTGGGCAACCTCAGGTTGATTGCCTTCAAGTAGACCTGTTTGTATTCCTGACTCAGCCACCATAGCATCATCACACAAAGGTGGATATCCCAATGTGGCTCGAATACTATTGGTCACCCATTTGGTGTGCTCTGAGCCTGCATGAACTAACAACCTCTCCCCCTTTATGGCTTCTCTAGTAATATGATCTCTTAGATCTTCCTTCTGAAATCTGATTTGTCCATCTAGATAATTCACACCCTCTTTAAAAAATGGTTTTAACTTTAGAAGCTTGTCAGATATGTCCTTTTGAGAGGTAGTGATAGCAGTTTTAACAGAATCAATAGCTGCTTGAAATTTCTTATCAAATTCTTCCATTTCCTTTGCTCTAGCTGCAGGCAGACCTGGAATAGTCTTTTTCAATTCATTAATGATCTCATGATGAGATTCAGTTAAATTGTCATTCATCCTTATCTGATTTTCCAAAACATAGCTTTGCTTTAAAGCAATATCATCCACTTTAGGGATGATGGACTGCTGTTGTTTTGCCAAATATACCACAGCATTACCTCCCTTATGGAAGCAATCTGTCATCTCCTTCTTATGCATATTGACTTCAAATCGAATAGACTTTATATCCTGAGCCAAGTCAAATTGCAGGGACTTGTTATTCTAATCAACATATTTTTCAATAGCCACTCTGTGTTCATCCAATTTCACTTGTAAATCGACCATAAACTTGTTATAATCAAATTCAGAAGGAGTGTGATGTGCTGTAGGCTGTAGAGCCTCCTTATAGCTCTTGCTCCTTCTCTTGAAGACCATAAGTTTTCTTTTCTTAGCCATCCTGGCTTCTTTATTCTCAGAATCAGAAGTACTATCAATTTGAACTCTCTCTTTGGGAGGAGGAGGAACATCTGCTTCAGTGCTATGTTGTTCAGCCTCAACATGCACAGGCTCCCCCTCAATTGCTTGCTCCACTTCTATTCTATCAGTAACTATTTCATCATTTGGAAATAACTCATCTAGAGTATATTCCTTCTGGGCTGGAACATCAGCAGTATTCAAATCTTGAGATAAATCAATTTGAGCTTCCTCTTGCACTTGCTCAGACAGCTTCTCCCCCTGTACTTGTTCAGTATTGGTGATGTCCTGACCAGGTGAGGACACTTGCTTCCCCTGGACCTGTGTAGAAATAGAAATATTAGAAACGTCTTGTGTAGGAAAATACACCAGCTCCCCCTGCACCTGTACCTGGTCATGAGTAGATACAGCTTGTGTAGGTGAATAAACTTGCTGAGCTGGTATTCTTACTTGTTCTCCTTGAATTGCAGGTACAATGGCATCCTGAACTTGTGTAGAAGCAGGCTGATCTTCAACCTCTTGTCTTACTTGCTCTTCTTGTGGGTGCTCAGTACTGGTAGCATGACCTGGGGATTTTTCAGGTGAATCCTGCCTTTCCACTTCAGGCATCTCTTTGGTCAGGACCCTATCCCATCTAGAAAACAATCTCATGTCCATCCTTCTCATGTGATTAATTTTTGTTCCAGGTAGTTGTTGCATAATATCAGGAATCTCCTTAGTTAGGTATATACTCATTATTCTAGCCAGATTTGGCTTCTTGATTCCTTCCTTAATCTTTTCAAAGATTACAGTTGACCAATCTGTTGGAATTGTAAACACAATCCTGGTCATGAGGCTGAACATATAGGAGGAAATCCTATCATGTCCACCTGGCTTGCACAGAATTACTTTGCCAACCACCTCAGACAGGAACTTGCCCTGTTGATTCATTCCTTTCCTGTTGAAAGCAGCTCCAATTTTCATGGTGGAATCCAATCCACACCATTGAAGAGCCTCCCTTGATTTAGAAGCAGGGATGTCCTCTTCATTCTCAATTATAGGTAATTGTAGAATTGTTCTTAACTTACTTGGAGTAATTTCCACTGTTGACCCATGAACTGTGGATTTTATCTCGTGACTTTCAGAATCTACAGATGCAGAAGTAAAGAACTCATGCACCTCCTTCTTCCATATCTTAGATGGTTCGGAGACCAGAAATTCTAATCCCGAGTCGGAGAGGAGAGAGATAACCCCGTGAACATCTGGTGGGGCAGCAGCAAAGGCCTGGCGCACCAACTCATATCCTTCATTTATATTATCTTCAATCTTTGGCGCCATAGATCAGTCGAGAAAGCTTGAAAGATGAGAGAAAGAGAGAGAGAGGGAGAATGTCGACACAGGGTTTCAGTCTCGAAAACCTTGTAAGCGTGTCGACAGAATGAGTTTTTGACCTATTTATACCTTCTGTTTAAAGAAGATCAAAAGACGCCAAAAACAGACTATAAGTGTCGACACAGATGGAATGTGTCGACACAAGCTTCTATTGTCTCGACTTCAAGTCCGTCTATTATGTGTCGACACCAATTTGCGGATATGTCGACACCAGAGATATATAGTAGAGCAATAGAAATTCTGTGTCGACTCTTAGTATAAGAGTCGACACAAAATCTGTAAGTGTCGACACCACTATCTTGGTGAAGTCGACACTACATTCCTGGATAAGTCGACAATAAGATTCTTAAGTGTCGACACATATTTTCTGTGTCGACACAATATCTCTGACTTGTCGACATTACTACCCTGAGTCGACGCATTATTACTGAATGTGTCGACACCATCTTACTTAGCCAATTTCTGTTTGTTCAACACAACTTATAAGTACTACAAAGTACTTGATACTACTTCAATGTGTCTTTATATCACTTGAATGTCTTGTTATCACTTCAACTTCATTGTTGATGATTTTGTGATTATACTAATCAATGGTTAACATACCTAATTCAATTTTAAATTTATTGAATTTGGTCTCATCTAGGGGCTTAGTAAACACATCTGCTATTTGATAATCTGTTTTCACAAATTCCAATGAGATGTCTTCTTTTTCTACATGTTCTCTAAGAAAATGGTATTTAATTTCTATATGCTTAGTTCTACTATGAGAAACAGGATTATTAGCAATAGAAATTGCACTCTTAGAATCACACAAAAGAGGTGTTCTACTTACTTGAATACCATAATCCTTAAGTTGATGATGCATCCATAATAGCTGTGCATAGCAGCTTCCAGCAGCAACATACTCAGACTCAGTTGTGGAAATTGCCACACTGGTCTGCTTCTTACTACTCCATGATATTAGTCTTCCTCCCAGGAATTGACAAGTACCTGTAGTACTCTTCCTATCCTCTCTACATCCTGCAAAATCTGCATCTGAATAGCCTGTTAGTAGAAAATCTCTATTCCTAGGGTACCAAAGACCTAGATTAGGTGTGCCCTTAAGATATCTCAGGATCCTTTTGACTGCAGTATAATGAGATTCTTTAGGGCAGGCTTGGTACCTAGCACAGACACATGTAGCATACATAATATCTGGTCTACTAGCAGTGAGATATAGTTGTGAGCCAACTATTTCTCTATACAAAGTCTCATCAACAGGTTTACCTGCATCATCTTTGTATATGAGCATACGTGTTCCCATAGGAGTTCTCATGGTGGAGGATGACTCCATACCATACTTCTTAATCAATTCTTTGGTGAACTTAGACTGGTATATGGACAAGCCATCATCAGTCTGTCTTACTTGGAGTCCTAAGAAGAACTTAAGTTCCCCCATACTGCTCATCTCAAACTTCCCTTGCATAAGTTTGGCAAACTTTTTACAAAGGTTGTTTTGAGTAGATCCAAAGATTATGTCATCAACATATATCTGGACTAAGATGATCTTACCTTTGGATTCCCTAAGGAATAGAGTTTTGTCTATTTTTCCTCTTGAGAATTTATTCTCAATGAGAAAGTAGACAGGGTTTCATACCAAGCCCTTGGAGCTTGCTTTAACCCATACAGAGCTTTCCTAAGCTTATAAACAAAATCAGGTTTAAGAGGATCTACAAAACCTGATGGCTGCTCTACATATACTTCTTCTTTAAGATCTCCATTCAGAAATGCTGACTTCACATCCATCTGGTATACTTTGAAGTCTTGATAGGCTGCATAGGCAAGGAACATTCTGATTGCCTCCAGCCTTGCTACTGGAGCAAAGGTTTGATCAAAGTCAATCCCTTCTTCCTGCCTGTATCCTTTTGCAACCAATCTTGCTTTATTCTTCACTATTATTCCACTTTCATCTAGCTTGTTCCTATAGATCCATTTTGTGTCAATTATGTTATGGCCTCTTGGTTTAGGAACAAGCTCCCAGACATTACACCTTCTGAATTGATTCAGCTCCTCTTGCATAGCATCAATCCAGTGCTGGTCTTGGATAGCTTCTTCAAACTTCTTAGGCTCCATTTGTGACAGGAAACTTGAATGTAGACCTGTGTTTTGATTTCTGCTTCTAGTTTGCACCCCCTGTCTTGGATCACCTATTATCTGATCAGCTGGATGATCTCTTAAATGTCTTGTAGCTGGAGGAAGATTCCCTTCTGGTTGAACATCTCCAGTTCCTTCATTTAGCTGAATCTCTTGGTTTTCATCAGCTTCTATAGTGTCTTGTTCCCCCCCTGGACAGAAGCCTTCATTTTCCAATGCTCCATCTTCCTTTGATACTTCAGTAATGGAGAGCTTGTCCATACTTTTGCTTATACCTGTTGAGTCATTTGATCTACAAGACAACTCACAGTTGATTAATCTTGTTTCATCAAACACAACATGCACAGATTCTTCAACAACTTGAGTAGTCAAGTTGAAGACTCTATAGGCCTTACTATTTGTGTTGTACCCAACAAATATCCCATCCTGGGATTTGGCAGCAAACTTAGTCAAATATGACTTGCCATTGTTAAGTATATAACACTTGCAACCAAAGATCCTAAAGTAAGATAGATTTGGTTTTCTGCCTTTCACAATCTCATAGGGAGTCATTTTGTGGCTTTTGGTGATAGTAGCCCTATTTATTACATGACAAGCTGTGTTAACTGCCTCAGCCCAAAAATATTCTTGGAGAGAGGTGTCACTCAACAGAGTTCTACCTGCTTCAATTAATGTTCTATTCTTTCTTTCAGCAATTCCATTTTGCTGAGGTGTTCTAGGTGAGGAGAACTCTTGGAAAATCCCAAAGTCTTTACACAATTTTGTTATGCTATCAGATTGAAACTCAGTACCATGGTCACTTCTGATTTTGACCACTGTACTATTCAGTTCATTCTAAATTTGCTTTACAAAATTAAGTAATACACTTGGGGTTTCAGATTTCTGTCTCAGAAAGAACACCCATGTAAATCTAGAATAGTCATCTACAACCACAAAAGTGTAGACCTTCCTACCTAGACTATGAACTGGCATAAGACCAAAAAGATCCATATGCAAGAGGTATAAGCACCTCACAGAATCCTTGTTTTCAAGGCTTTGAAAGGAGGATTTTGTCTGCTTGCCCTTTTGACAAGCTGAGCATATCCCTTCCTTTATACACTTAACTTGAGGTCCATTCCTCACTAACTCTTTGCTAAAGAGTTGGCCAATTGTCGTGTAGTTTAGATGAGCCAATCTCTTGTGCCACTTAACACAATGAGAAGCATTGTCATCAGCTATAAGACAGATGGAAGAAGCCTTATTCTTACATTCAAAATTAAGACAATATACATTTCTCTTCCTATACCCAGTCAATATGATCTTTTGATCACTTGACCTTTTGATATGACATCCATCTTTAACAAATGAAATGTCATATCCTAAATCACTTAGCTGGCTTATGCTTATTAGATTATGTTTCAAACCTTTTACATAAGCCACTTGAGTGATAGTAATTAGGTTAGAAGAAATGTTACCAAACCCTTTGATGACTCCTTTTTCAGATCCACCAAAGATCACTTTAGGTCCATCTTTGACAGATGAATACTCCTTCAGCAGCCCCTTTGTTCCAGTCATGTTCCTGGAACAACCACTATCCAAGTACCATATAGGGGCATGGTTACTTGGATTCACCTGCAACACAGATTTACTTACCCTTAGAACCCAAGCAAGTCTTGGGTCCTTGGTTCAAGTTAGCATAAACAAAGCTACCATTATTTCTTCTAACAGGTAGACTATTGTTCTTTATAACACTTGTGTTATACCAGCAGTCTAGTGCAAAATGGCCTCTCTTGCCACAGCACCAACATTCAAACTTATTGTATCTAGATCTAGATACATCCTTGTCAGAAGAATTTCTATTCATTGCTAGTGCTGCAGCAACTTCACCTACTAATTTCTTAAAACCATTGGGTTTATGACCATAGGTAGGCCTGCTTGCATTTTCACCCTTGTTCTTCAGAACATTAGTCTTAATATGACCTTGAATATCTTCATGATCATATTCTTTAGAAGGCACTTCCACCTTACTAAACTTTATGGGGACTGAAAGGTTTAGTGACTGAACAGGAGCTTTGCCTTTCCTCTTGAATCTGCCAGCCCTGGAGTTACCTTTAAATCCTAATCCAGCCTTACCCTTTTGAGTGACAAATTCATCTATCAAGGGTAAGACAGATTTTGGCTTAGAGTAACTAGCCACTAAATCCCTTTCAATTCTAAGTCTGGCCTCCAGACTCTTCACTTGATCATTAGTATAATTAATTGTGCCCATCTGAATAATAGTTATATTCTTCAGCTTGGCAATTTCATTTAATTTTTGATCAATAACTTTCTCTAACTCAGTTGTAGCAATCCTTAGTTCAGCAATTTCCTGAGCCTGAGATTTAACCAAGTTCTTGCTTTTCTTAAGGGCCTGCAACAAGTCCTCATACTTGTCTATCAATTGATAGACATCTCCTTCAGATTCAGATGCATCTACATCACTTGATGTAGATGTAGCTGATTCTTCACTTATACTACAAACAGATGTAATAGAAGGACATTGTACCTTATTAGGATCAGACTGATTCTAGCATATGTCCTCTTCTGATCCTGCCATCAGCCCCATACACTGATGATCCTTTTGTTCATTGATGGAGTCTAGCAACTGCTGAAACTCCTCTTCTTCAGATGCAGCATATAGTCCAATATATGCTTCAGCTTCAGATTCTGACTCTGAAGTTGACTGGTCTGTTAGACTCTTATCTTTCTTTGCAACAAAGGATTTCTCCTTCTTGCCTTTCTGATGAGTCTTCTTCTTGTCTGAAGACTCCTTTCTCTTATCAGGACAGTCAGCCACTACATGTCCAGTCCTATTGCAACAATAGCAGACAATCTTTGAAGTAGTGGCTTTACTGGGCTTTGATCTGCTCTTTTCTTTCCTTGATGACCTTTTCTTCTGATAATAGTCATCAACTTGCTGTGATGTGGAAGGCCTAGACTTCCACTGCTTCTTTTTCAAGAACCTCTGGAATTGCCTTGTGAATGCAGCAAAGTCTGCATCTGAATCACAGCTTTCTGAACCCTTATCTGAATTTTCAGAACTATCTTCTGCAACTTCCTTAGGAGGAGATGGTGATTTCCTCCTATTCTTTTTAGTGGCTTCTGCATTGAATGCCACAGTCTTTTCTCTATGCTCTCCTCTTGAATTCTTTTCCTCCTCCTTCCTCACCATAAGTTGCATTTCATAGGATAGCAACTTTCCAAACAAGGTGGGAGGAGAGATCTCTGCTATCAGATTTTCCTTGTCTAAAACTTTCATACTCCTGATTGAGCATAGATTTCCTGTCCTGCCTTACTTCTTCAGATCCCTCCATGTAGACAATCAATGTGTCCCACATCTCTTTGGAGGTCTTGCAGTGAATCAGATTCTGAAATGTTGAATCATCTATGACACTAACAATAATATTCTGAGCTCTTTTATCCATGGTTGCCAAGATGATTTCATCCTTGGTCATTTCTGAATAACTCTTTGGAGTTTGGATATTTGCATCAAGAACTGATACCTTCATTGGAATGAAGGGGCCTTCCTGTACTGTGATGTAAATCCTTGGGTCAGATGCCTCCATAAACAATCTGACTCTTTCTTTTCAAATTCCAAAAATTTCTTTCTTGTATATGGGTAATTTCATAGAACCTAGCTCCTTATGATTCTCACCAGAACCCATCTTTTTGAATCTTGATTCTGCCTTTAAGATCTATCTCAGACTGTTAAGTCCTTTTTGAGGAACCTCCCTCTGATACTACTTGATAGTTTTACTTTCAAGACAAACTAAATACCTAGAGGGGGGGAGAATAGGTTCTAATTGCTTGTTTATACTTCTAGGCAGAATTCAATAGCAGAAATAAAACATTCAGCACAGCAATCACAGAAATTGAAACATCACAGATTGCACAATGTTTTATAGTGGTTCCCCAAGGTTTGGGTACATCCACTTTCCCCCTTCACCTATCTAGCAGTATGCTAGATTCGGCCAAACTTCAACTATTCTCAGATCCGCAGATCCTACAGCTCAGAACCTGGATAGGTTCCTACAACTCAGGCTCAACAGCCCTACCTCAGCCTTGCCTCAAGGCCTACCACTCAGAGAAGAACCTTCTCCTACACTCAGGCAAATAGCCCTACCACTCAGAGATCACCTCTCCTACACTCAGCCTTTATACCACAGGCTTACAACTCAGATCTATGTAAACAGATCCTACAAAAATTTAGAAAAGATATTTTAATGTCTTGCCTTTGTTGAGAGAGAAGAGGACAAGACACTTCTTGATCAGCTGATGAAATCAACTGAATCTGAGCTTTCTTCAAAGCTTCTTGAATCTGAACTTAGCTGAGTTGATTTCCAAACAGCTTCTTGAGAAACCACTGATGGCTTCCTTCTTCTTCAAGATGACTGGATCCCTCTCTATCCAACACCTTTTCTGATACTTCAGACTTCTTCTTCTTAGATCTTCTGATGAAGATCTTCTTTAGAGCTTAGCACTTTCTTGAATTGAAACTTCAATAGGATCGTAATCCTTTTTCCTTCTTAGATCTTCTACTATTTTATTTCCTTCTGAATATGTCTATTTATAGACTTTCTTCATGGTAACCGGCTGATCCGGTTTCTAACTGTTTTCTGACAGGTCTGACAGCTTCAGTTAAACGGTGGCAACCCACAGCTGTCAAGTCTTCAAACAGTTCCTGTACCTTAGCCTTGGACAGCAAAATGTCGAGACAGTCTGTCAGAAAGTGTCGAGACCAATCTGTCTATCTGTGTCGACACAAGTGACTTTGGTGTCGACACAGTCTTTGACGATGTCGACTAAGTTGCCTTTAAGTCGACACAGCTTCTTCAGAAAATAACTTGGTCTTGACTCTGCAATGTGTCGACAAAAGTCCTGTGTGTCGACACAGTCTTGTAGATTCAGAACTCAGTATGTGTCGACTCAGCCTTCAGGTGTCGACACAGCAATCTTCAATTCTGCCAAAATGTGTCGACTCAGTCTTCTGGTGTCGACACAAGCATAGTCGACTTCTGCCAATATGTGTCGACTCAATCTCAAGGTGTCGACACATCCTCCCAGTGTCGACACAGTTGAGGTCGACTATCTTCTTCTGTGAGTCGACTATCTTTCTCTGGTCGACTATCTTTCACTAGTCGACTATCTTTCACTGGTCGACTAACTTTCTCTGGGTGTCGACTATCTTTCACTATGTCGACACTGCTTCCCAGTGCTGAGGTCGACGATCTTCTTTATGTGTCGACACTGCTTCCCAGTGACGACATAAATGTGATCGACTATCTTTCTCTGTGTCGACACTGATATTCTGAAGTGTCGACACAAATATTCTGAAGTGTCGACACAATTTCTTCAGGTGTCGACACGTGGACTTAGAATATTTTTCTGCATTCTTTAATACTTCTTCACCTGCACATGTCAACTCAAAACAACATCAAATACACCTTGATGTATAACATTGAGCTAAGTTGGGCTTCTTCAAATCAGGTACACATTTTCCAATGTACCCAACACTGGCTTCATCTACATCAGCTAGGAGGAGAACATAAGGGGAGAAAAAGACCCGATGCTCCTTCCTGACTATCTGAAGAGGTCAAAAAGAGGGAGAGATAAAGGTCATGTTTACCTTTGGTTGATCAAGCTCAAGGGGGAGAGATAGAAGATGAATATCAGAAAGGATCAAGCTCCTTCATGACAGAAACACAAGAGGAGAAATTCATGGGGAGACGAGGTTGATTAATCAAGAAAGTATCAAGCTAAGAGATAATCCTCTAAGGTGTAACTCACCCTGCAGTAATCCAGGGAGAGTAGGTAAAATTAATTTCACTTAATTTAATATGAATATGCTTTTATTGTATGTGTAATGTGTATCTCATTGACGAAGGTAATTAATCAATGCTTTTGACATCTTTAAATAGGGGAAGATTGTTGGGTCCATTGATCCCAATGACCCTGATTTGATGATATCAACCGTGTCAATGAGATAGACATAGTTGTATTTTATGTATGGTTAACTTCATGCATATAGGTTAGTCTTTGTCACAATAATTGGATAGATAGTTCAAGAGACAATGACAGGTGGACTCAAGGTGGAGCTGAAAACTCAGAAAACTACCGAAGTCCAAAAGCGTGGAGTGAAGCAAGCTCACTCAACACCATTTAGCTAATAGTGCTGAGAGAAGGTAGGCAGTCAAAATTGACAGTATTACAAAGGTAGAAATCAGGTTAAGTACAGAAGCGTTGAGTGAGCTCAACGCACTCAATGTCATACAGCTAGAAGCGTTGAGTCAAGGTTATCCTGTATAGCCTTACTGTGAAGAATCCAAAAAATCGTCTAAGTCTAGAATCATTGAGTGAGGCAAGCTCACTCAATGCTCTCAATGCCATCAAGCAAAGCTGAAGAAATTTCTAAGTCAAGAATCGCTGAGTCTACCATTCATCGAGCTGAGCTTAGCTTTCATCGACTAGAGTTCAGAGTTCGTCGATCTCAGCTTTTAACTATAATAAGGACTCAGCTATCAGAATTGTCGACCGGAGTTCAGATTTTGTCGACCAGAGTTCAGATTTCGTCGAACTCAGCCTTCACCTGAAGAAAGAACTGGGCTGAGAGAATTCGTCGATCGCAGCTTCACTGTTTCGTCAAGCTGAGCTCAAGTTTCGTCGAACTGAGCTCGAAGTTCGTCGACCTCATCCTTCACCTGAAGAAAGAACTAGGCTAAGAGAATTCGTCGATCTCAGCTTCACTGTTTCGTCAAGCTGAGCTCAGGTTTCGTCGAACTGAGCTCGAAGTTCGTCGACCTCAGCCTTCACCTGAAGAAAGAACTGTGCTGAGAGAATTCGTCGATCTCAGCTTCACTATTTCGTCAAGCTGAGCTCAGATTTCATCGAGCTGAGCTTGAAGTTCGCCGAACGCAGGATTTCAGAAAAGTTAGTTGATTTTGGCTAAGTACAGAATGATGCTGACTCAACAAAGTCAACAAAGTTCAGACTTGATGCAAATCGACATTAACGTCATCGTTAGTCTACAATGGATCTCAAGTTAATAAAGCTGAGGTTTTAAACACCGTTAAAACTGAGACACGTGTCGATCATCTCGTCAATGTGACAGGATTATAAATAGTATAAGAGATCGAGATCTAAGAATGATGATTGGATTAATTTCTGATTAACTTTCTGAAAAAACGAGAAGCGAAGTTCATCGTCTTCATCCGCCATTGTTGTAGAAGCCAAGAACCTCAAGTTCAAATCTGAAGGGCTTTTGAGTTTACTGGTGCAATCAACATCCACTCCAGCAGGTTCAGAGTAATCCTCTGAGAGAGACGAATCAGCCTAGGCAGGCCCTAGCTGAAGTTATCTTCTCAATCTAAGCCGAGCCAGAATCTGAAGACCAATTCACTGGATCAACGAAGAAGGAAGGGCTGAAATCTGCTAAGTCTAGATCAGGAGATATTCTTAAGAAGAAGAAGCAGATTCATCTGCTAGTTGATTCCAGAACAAGTCGGGCATCATTTCAAGATCGTTGTATCATCTTGTTACTGTGAAGATGAAGTTAGGGCTGATATCTGTTCGGTCCAGGTAGACAGGCACAGAGAATTTTCTCTGGTGTCTATAATTCATTATATTGAATATTTCTGCGTAAGATTCATTTTTAATCTGAGTGGTAAGGCTAAGGCCTGAGTTGTAAGCCTATGTTATAAAGTCTGGGGTAGGACAGGAGTTACCTGAGTTGTAGGTGTGTGGATTCACACTGAGTTAGGGCAGGAGTTGTCTGAGTTATAGGTGTGTAGATTCACACTGAGGTAGGGCAGGATTCCCTGAGCTGTAGGAGTGTGGAGTCACTCTAAGGTAGAGTTCTTGGGAAGAACTTGAGTTGTAGAATCTTGGTAATTTGAGTGGTAGGGCTTGTGCCTGAGTTGTAGGAGCCGGTTGGGCTCTGAGCTGTAAGATCTGAGGATCTGAGAAAGATAGAAGGAAGTTTGGCTGAATCTAGTATACTGCTACATAGAGGAAGGGGGGAAAGTGGATGTACCCATCAATTGGGGAATCACTATAAATCTCTGTGTACTGTGTTGTGTACTGTGCTGTGTACTGTGTCGGTATTGATTGTGATAAGATTGATGTGCTGTGATTTTAATCAAAAAGTTGCCTAAGTTTTAAAATTGAACCTATTCACCCCCCCCCCCCCCTCTTGGTGAATAGTTGTTCTTTAAATCAAGACTTTCAATAATAATACGGATTACAATAAGAAATTTTAGGTTTGCCCAACCTAGATCCCCCTTAGATTCACAAATTGAATCCCCCCACAACCATACGATGAAAAATCTCTTCAAATGAAAACCACCCCAAAACTCTTCAAACACCCAAGACAAGAAAGAATAAATGAATAATCCTTATAGTTAATAAGAAGGCACTAACTGGATGTGAGAAAAACTATTCTTCCTTCCTGAGGAACACCCTCTGGCAACAATGGCGGCGAGAACTCGCAACACTCTTCCATTCTTCAAAGATGTCTCTGAATCTGAATCATAATTGATGCCAAAGGTCTTTTCCTATTTAGGGGAAAAGGTCAAACCCATATTGGCCCTTGAAACACTGATTGCTTATAATCGCTGATTAAAAAAATATTGTTTGTCTGGTACTGCCCGATGGTGGCTACTGCGTCGCGGTAGCCATCAAGCCGAATTTGCCCATCAAGAAGAATGAGCCCACATCAAGGCGAATACCTTCAACACTTCTATACCAATGCTACTGCCAGCAGTAACCTCCTACTATTGAGCGGTAGCCCGCAGCTTCTAGACGTCTAATCAGTTGCCCTCAACGTCTAGACAATCGCCTTCAATGTCTAGCCGAATGTTACCGCTAGCGGTAGGTTACCGCCCAGTGTTAGCACTAGTATTCAACAAAACTACATTAGCTTATAGCTCACAAACAACATGCTCAAACCTTATCTGATTTCAATTCCTCTAACTCTTTAGGGGCTAGACCCCAATAAATATTGTCGACTCCAGTTATTTTCTAAGAACTTATTGATGGAGAAGAAGAATAGGGATGAGAAAGTCGAGAGGGAGAATTCTTTCAAATTGCTTCTATTGCCCTTATTATGATTATTGAAAGAAAAGTTAATCTCTTGAAGGGTGCTTTCGGGGGGGGGGGGTTAAAAAGCATTTTAATTTGGTAGTAGTTGTTTCACTAATTTTCAAAGATTCACACAACACCAAGAAGATATCACAACCATAAAATAATTCATCACAACAATCACAATAAGATAAAATCACGCAAAAAAACACAGAGAATAGCAATAAAGAAGACAGAGTTTTATAGTAGTTTCTTAAAAATTAGGTACATCTACTTTTTTTCTCAGAAGGATTCCACTATCTCAGTGTTGAGTCTTTTAATATGGAAACTCTCAAAACCATAGACTTTTGATAAGGTGTTCAATAACTATAACTTGAGATTTTGATAGGGTTTCTCAACCAATGAGTCTTTTAACTAAAGACTCTTACAACAAAAACCAAATCCTTTAAGGAGAGATTCTTAAGAGTTGAAAAGTTATGCATAATTTCTTTATTCTCACATCATTTGAAACTTAAAATCAGTGTCATGATTACTTCTGATCATAACATTTGAAGTATTTTCAGACTCAATGTTAGAGTCCTTCTCCAATTTCTGTACTTTAAATATGCGGCCATATAGATTCATATTACGTTGACAATAAGACTAATTTTATAATTTCTTCTAGATCAAAAATTCTAACACCTAACATTCGTATGATGTCTGGAATGCCACATGTGTAGAGTATCTATTAAATTTACTTGGCGTACAAAGTCATTGCATGCTTGTTTCACATGCATACACGTAGAGCATGTGATAATTTGCCCCAGAGTCTGCTAGGATGGCCATGGAGAGAATTGTTATATTGTAGTTGGTCAACACATGCTACTCCTCATTTTCACTTATGATCTTTTCATTACATGATTCATAGGGCTCAGAGGAGCATAGTTAGCAAGCGCCCAAAGCTAAAAGAATTTGAAGTGCATTATTGATCACTATGCAGAAAATAATAGTGAATTCCTGGCCTAAAAGAAATAGAGGGGTAAGAAAAAATCAAGATCAAACATTATGAAAAGGTAATGAAGATAAATGTAGGGAAAACTGTGATTGAGATTCCATTTAATTGGTGAGAGAGAGATTAAGAACTTACTTTGATTTTGTACTGTAGTGTGACATAGACATATCAACATAAGTTAAGCTGAGTATAGGAAACAAATATAATATTTTAAAGCATGCACATTGGTGTACTAATATAAATATCTTGTGCTGATCAACTCAAGTGAACAAATTACTGAGAAAACAAAATAGCAAAGAAAGTGGAGTTCATCTTGTAAAATTTTATGAGGGAGGTTGCAAGACTACTCTCAACCAACCAAAAATCAATGACCACTAGTAAAGAAGTGTAAGAATAACATTTGTATTATATTCACTGCTTTACAAAGGCGAGACATACATTGAGAGACATGCTTTCACAATGCATCTGACGGAGATAAAAAATAACAAGTACAAAAAACTGGCAGACAGATCACTGAGACCGCCTCGCCAAACCGCACCTCTAACTGCGAGGTCGCGCAAACTGCCTTTATTGATAACTACTGGAGAACCACCTGTCCGCACTTCTGGTCACTTGACTATTGAAGCGGCCTAACTGCAGAAGTCGCGCGAACAGACTACTCTATCCGAACTAAGTCAACCCACAAGGAACGGGCAAACTGAGTTATAGAACTGGAAAAATTGCCAAAGAAGAAGACATTGGGGTATTCTCCTGGCCAATGACCTACCCACTTAACCTCTGACTGATGCCCGCTTTCCACACAGACTTCACTGACAAACCTCCAGAACTAGTCACCTAGTTGTCCAGGATTAGCCACACATCACTTTTAGTTAAGAATAACGAGGCCAGGGCCCCTATTTATAGGCGGGCAGGGGAATGCGGTCACCGTCATGAGAGATTGGGAAACTACCAGTAGAAAGGGAGGTTAGAAAGCTCTAATCGCACAACAATGCAGTGTGCCTAAACCAGACCGCGCGGGCGATTAGCAGCTCCTATTGTCATAGTTGTGTGGAATGCCAAACCAGTCTGCGTGAACTCAGCTAATCAATAGACCTCCACTAACTCTGCGGTATGTACGGTCTCCGTTGTATGAGCAGTTTGAATATCTAGACCGATGACTTCACTTCAACATTTTCAACACTTCCCCTTGAAGTGAGAGTCGAAAACCACTCCAAGCAAACCTTGCAACCGTTCAAATGTCCCCTTTGACAGTGGCTTCGTGAAGATGTCCGTGATATTGTCCTTACTCTGCACATACTTAACCATCAGAGATCCTTCCAACACCTTCTCTCGAACAAAGTGATGCTCGATCTCAACGTGTTTTGTCTACACGTGACACACTGGATTTGTAACCAACTTCAAAGCACTCTCGTTGTCACCGCGATGAAGAGTAGGATCTCTCACCTCCTCATGGATATCCCCCACCAACCTGTGCAACCAGATGGCCTCCTAGGCCGCTAAGGAGGACACCTTGCATTATGCTTTAGTGGTAGATACAAACACAAAATACCGCTTCTTACTGTACCACAAGATAGTTGCTGAACAAATCATGAAGACATACCTAGATGTTGACTTCCGATCATCTATATCTCCATTATAGTCAGCATCCATGAACTCGCTGTAACATCTCCATTCATTAAATGACATATAATAGAAGGTACGGTCGGGGCCCCACACTATATACCACAAACAAACCAGAGGGGGGGGGGGGGGTCGCAGGTTAATATCAAAAATGTTTAAGTATTCTGTAGACATTCCCTTGAGATATATATAAAGGTGTTGTTTTTATATATATATAGTGGACATTCATGGTTGATGAGTTCATGTTTAATCTCTAATGCTTCCGCTAGAATGCTCTGAGTTAGGATGCGTGTACTAGTTTTTGATATTAACCTGTGACCCCCCCCCCCCCCCCCCCCCCCCCCGTCTGTTTGTGGTATATAGTGTGGGGTCTCGGCCGTACCTTCTATTATATGTCATTAAACGAATGGAGATGTTACACCCGCGCAAGTTGAAGCTCGTGCACTTCTCATAAAAGAACCCCATGTCTGAGGTGGACTTCACATGCTTCAAAATACTCTTAGCTTTCACTGGATGAGGTTTCCTAAGCTCCTGCATATACCGACTTACTCGACCAATAACATATGAAATATCCAATCTCGTAATCATCAATTATATTAAGCACGGGTGTTTTGTCAATGTGTTTCCTTGTCCTGAATGAGATGTTGATCTTCATGATCAGACGACCGTGTGAAATTTCTTCGCGCACGGGGAGTTTTGCCCGTGCACGGTCATTGTGCTGAAAATCAGTGGTTTGCCGCCGCTCGTGCGTTTTATTCACGCATGGTTGATTCAGACCATGCGAGAGTAAATCACACAAGTTACCTGTTTTGTCTAAAATTTTTATAATTTGTATTGGTCGTGCGTTTCATTCATGCACGGTTGATTTCAAGCGTGCGAGAAGATAATCATACGAGCTGCTGCTTCACCTGAATTTATGTGATCTGTCTTGGCCCATACGTTTTTTGTTCGCTCATGGTTGTTTCAACCTTGCGTGTGGAAAATTTGCACGAGCGGATCCTTGGCCTGTTTGGAAATTTGAAGTTAAATATCGCATGGTTATGCACGTGCGGTTGTGCGTTCGACTATGCGTGACTATTTTTGACATATTTTGGTATTTAAGCGCAGAATGTTTCCCTATTTCAGATCTTCTCTCTGTTTCACGCCCTTCCGCCCCAGTTTTGCCCTACATCGCCGCCCACCGTAGGGAGGAGTTCCGGCTTCCTTCCATTAGGTATTTGCTCTAGGCCACCACCATCATCACAAGCTTTCAAGAAGTGAATCGAAGCTTCATCATCATCATCAAGGAGGAGAGATTGCTAGAGACGTGGCTGGATCGTTGTTCAACCGATGAAGATGGGTCAAGTAAGAGGAGGTGAGAGCCCTCTCGTACCCCGAACGTCAGTTGCGGACCGAGCGAAGACGCGGAGTGAAGCCCCGTCGATTCCTCCCGAGAATCCTCGAAGCCTTCGGACTTGGTTGTATCTGTAACACTTTCTTTCTCTAGTTGTTGATTGTAGTTTCAATCTTCATGTTTTGGATGGTGTACTCATGAACCCCTTGAGGTTAATGTTAATTTCATGTCTTTGAAATGCTATTTGTGGTCTTGTGCATTTGAGGTTGCGCTTCCATTCACCATTCCGTTGTCGCGATAGTTGTTTTGCCGTACTAGCAATTGCTAGTTGTGCGTCTTGCGAGGAGGTGATTACAACCCTTATTTCTGCATTGTCTCCACTCCATCTTTGAGCCTTCTCTTCCATCCTCCAGCTAAGTAGTGCTAACAGGCTGCGTAATTTCATCCACCTTGTGAAGCGGTGTTTGCGACCCGCATAGTTTAGTTAATTTCTTTTTAGCGTTAATCACCAACAAAACAATTCTAACCCTTTTTAAAATCATTACAATTAATTTTCTAAGTAATCAAAACATACATCCTAACATGCATTTCTCTAAGATCGATATTTGGGGAGATTCTCTCCGCTTTATATTACTTGAGCAACCAGTGCATTTACCGTTAGCGCATCAGGGGGTGAAGGAGATAGAACATAAGATTGCTTACCTTAGTGGCAGGAGTTTGGAATGTGGTGGCTATTTTCGATGGAGAAAGATTATAAATGAATAGATTAAAATCTGAGCCGAATTTTTCGCCATGCGAGAAGGTTGTTGGGCGGGACCTCAAAATTTTGAACTCCCTATGCTTAGGTACATGGAGATTGGAAAATTGACTAGAATTCAAGTGGTTGTGGCCAGCATGTGCGAGGGAAAAATAATAATTTATAGATAAATGCCGTCGAACAGCGGGAAAACAAATGATGTTGAACTCCTGCTTCCCCCCCTCTGGTTCCAAAGCTCCAAACGGATCCATAATCACTTGCCAAATCAAAACCAAAGGAAATGAATCTCAAACATCTAGTGTTTGGAGTAAACGCCGCCGAACAGCGGAAAAATAAATGTTGTCGAACTCCCAGCTCCCCCCTCCGGTTTCAAAGCTCCCTTCCTAGTTGGGTCGAACTCCCGCCTCCCCCCTCCGGTTCCAAAGCTCCCTTCCCAGATGGCGGTTCCCGCGCCTAATTAATAGATTTTAGCACGTGGCAAAATTCGTCGGGGGTGGGGGGGGGGGGATCAAATTTAGTCTCACATAAACAAAAATTTGATCTTTGAGTGATCATCTTCTTCCTCGATGTCCAAAATGATCTCCTCGGATCAATTTTCGCTTCTCGTTATTTTTCTTTTTGTTTTAGAGATTAATGAAGAAGATAATCTCCCAAAATAGATTTATGTCCCGAAGAATTAATGTAAGGTGCGGCGGCATGTCATCCTCGAAAGATAACAGTTGTAACTCACCGAGAAAATAGTGGAATTTGGCCGACACTGCCCGGTCCCGTGGTTTTTTCCTCTTTCCGGTTTTTTCCACGTAAAAATCTTGTCTATCAGCCGTTGCTTTCACTTGTGACTGCTTGCACGCTCGGCTCACTCTAGAGCTTAGATCGTTCAAGTTCACCAATCCGTAAGAGCATCGAGCTATCCCCAATACAAGTTTAATTTTAACACGCGAAATTCGGTAGGGGGGATCATTTTGACATCTACAAATCAAAATTTGATCTCTGAGAGATCAAATTTGGTATCACATTGAGCAAAATTTGATCTTTGAGAGATCATCTTCCTCCTCCATGTCCAAAATCGCCTCCTCGGATCCATTTTCTTGTGGTGGTTATTTTTCTTAAATCTTTTTTAGAGATTAATGAAGATAATCCATTTTCCTGGAGCAGGTTTATGTCTTCCCTCCCCTGCACACTTCAGGGTCTCCCCTGATCTCACCCCAATTCTACTGCTCCATCTCAAAATCGCAAATTTTATATTAAAATTGCCAAAAAAGGCAATGAAACAGGGAAAAAATACATTATTTGAGAGATTGATGGAGAATTTTTTGATTAAAAAAAATATAAAATGATGGAAAATGATGAATTCGTCGTATTAGCAAGCTTTTTTAATGGACTGTGAAATGAATTTCCTGCTCCTCATCAGATAATGATGCATACAATTAATTATACAAATAGGAAGAGAAAGAGGTTAAAAACTACAATAATTAATCAATCTCTTCGTACCCACTCACCATCTAATTAAATTACACCCCTAAAAAATAAAAAAAAATAAAACAAAAATCACCACCAAAAAAAAAACTATAACCATGTGAAGAACCTCTGATCATCAGTCCCTCCTTCAAAGCAAAATCCAACCATAGCTTCCCCCTTCATAGCAGCTTCGCCGCCATCTGACCCCCGGCGGCGCTTCTGAGAAGGCGGCGGTCTTATGCAGAGCTCCAGATTCAAGTCCGGGCACCGCCACTCCTTCGCCGCCGACGACTGCGGCCACATAGACAGCAGCTCCTCGCTGTTATCTCTTTTCGTCGCAAACTCCAAAATTCGACTTTTTTCATCTTTGTCATAGAAAGACATCATCTTGGAGCTCTCCCGCGCGTCGTTGAGAGGGCGGTGCGTCATCGGATCTATGCCCTGCGCAATCAGCTTCCTCTTTATGTGCGTGTTCCAATAATTTTTGATCTCGTTGTCCGTCCGTCCCGGCAGTCTCGCCGCAATCAGCGACCATCTGCAGCATGATAAGATTGTCAGGATCGAGATTCTAAATAAGATCGTTTTAAGCCTGAATTGGATCAGATGATAGAATTGGATTGAAGATTACTTTACAAAATCAGAATCGATTGACAAAATCTCATCTTGCCATAAATTAACATAGAAAGGTTGGATTTTGGAAAGGCTGTTACTTGTTGCCGAGGTGGGAGTGGAGCTTAACGATGAGGTCGTCCTCGTCGTCGGTGAAGTTGCCGCGCTTGAGGTCGGGGCGGAGGTAGTTGATCCACCGGAGACGGCAGCTCTTGCCGCAGCGGAGGAGGCTGGCGGCTTTGGGGAGGGATCGCCAGCAGCCCTCGCCGTTGGCCTTGATGTAGGCAATGAGCCGCTCGTCTTCCTCCTTGGTCCAAGCCCCCTTGTTGGTGTGCGCTTTCTCACAGCAGGGAGATCTCCCCATTGTGCTTCTCGTCTCCTTCACACCAATTTTGAATCCGTTTTTAGAGGCCAGATTAGATATATAACAGTTTGACCATGAGAGAGAGACAGAAGGGAGAGAGAGAGAGAGAGAGGAGTTATTTGTGGACTTCTGGAAGCGAGTTGGTAAGAAAAAGGTTGATCTTCACTGGATACTTATATAAATTGTATATTAGTTAGGAGTAGTTTTTGAGTAGATTGAGCGTATATTAGATAGGTGCGGGTAGGGTTGAGCATATTATTCGAAATTCGAAAGTCGCTCGAAAATTGAATCGAATCGGAATCGGTTAAAATTGATTCGATTCAATTTGAATCGATTCTGATTTCGAGTTGATTTCGAACCAGCCTTGAATCGCTCGAAATATGATTCGAATCAACCCGAATTAATTAAATATATTATGTATTTATTGATATATTCTTATTTTTAAATTAAAAGTAATAAAATTAAAATTAAAATAAAAAGGATGAAGTCTTTAAATGTTTGGTATGCTAAATTTATAGATTGTCCAATTTAATTTTGAGTCAAATAGGAATAAAGAGAAAAATTGCTCAATTTCGAGTCGTCTCGATTCGATTTCGAGCCGCACATATCAAATATACGGTCAACCTGCCTAAAAAAATCATTAATTAAAGAGGAGGGGGAGAGAAAGAAAGAGAGAGAGAGGGAAGTGGTAGGTTAGTGGATTTCTTCATCTTGCTCAGGATATAATGAGAGGACAAAAAGGAGCAGCCAAATTGATAGAGAAATAGCATATTAGGCAACTGTAGGTATGAGGATGGCACACCTAATTAATTAAAGTGGGATGAAGATTGAAGAGGGCTCGTTCCAAAGTGTTACGCGGAAATCAGTTTGGAATATGTGCAAATCAATTTTACGTACATACCAAAAAATTAGACGGGAAACCCAAATTTTGAAAATCCTTTAAAATAGCAAAATATTAAGTGCTAGTTTGGGCGATAACATAGAGACTCGAGTGGGAGGGAGAAAGAGCAAAATGGAGAAATACGAAGGACTTACCAACGACGAGAGGGGAACAACGAATAGCAAGAATTTCGGAACCAACGACTGGCAAGAGTCTTGGATGGGAAGGGGCGCTGAGGTGGAACCAACGGCGAGAGGGAACCATCGGCTAGGTTTGATGGGGCGTCACGCTCGGATGGTTGGACGAGGCTAGGGCATCGCCTGGATGCCGCTTGGGGAGGAGGGAAGAGAAAATCGCTAAGTATTGCTTTGCACCTATCTGATTTTAAGTATTTTTTATTAATGTTTTAAGCTACACATAGCCATAATAGGATGCCGCTTGGGGAAGAGAAAACCGCTAAGCAAGCATGCGCAAATGTGCGGGGCGCATGCTTGCTTGGGCCGGTGCGCATGGGCGGACCTATCATAGGCCGAGTGTGGGCAGCCGTCCACACTCAATATTTGTCGCTAAATTAGGGTTTGGCCTTTAATTCCCCGCTCTCAGCTCTCGTTCTTCGCTCTCGGCCTCTCGCTGTCATTAGGGTTCTGGGTTGGGGCTTTAAATCGCCGCTCTCCGAGTCTCCGCTCTCGTTCATCGCTCTCGCTGCCGCTGGCAATGGCATACTCCGATACTCGCTGAGTCGCTGGGATTGACTCATCGTCGTCTTCGAACTTGCATATTCATCGCTCTCGCCTCTCGGTCATTTCCTCTTCGGCTCCTCCTCCTCGCTCCTTCTAGGAGTCTAGGGCATACGATCTCCGGCTCCCGCTTGGCCGCTTGACAGTCTCCTTCCTCCTCTAGTTGTCCCTGGCGGCCTGGCTCCTGATTTCAGAGATCGGTAAGAGATGGTAACTCCCTTCTTGCCTTCTGGTTGTCTTCTTCAAGAATTTTTTTTCGGGTTTTTTTGAATGTTGATTGCTGAGAATACTATAATAGAGCTTGTGAGTTGTGATTCATTGATTTGTGAACAAATGAGTTAGAGTCTTAGAGAATGTTGAGTTTGTTCTGTCCATGAGTCCATGAATCTGGTGTTGAATGCTGAGTTTTGTTGAATGCTAACAAAATAGGTTGAGATTGCTAACAAATGAGTCCATGAATCTGGTGTTGAATGCTGAGTTATGTTTTTTTAATGTTGAATGCTGATTGAGAATGTTGATTGCTGTCTAACACAGTAGCTTGGAGAAGAAATGACACAATAGCTTTTTCGATTTGTTAGTTTGTCTTAAGAGTTAAGCCCTTAATTGTTTATGCCCTTAGCTGAATGCTGAGTTTTGTTGATGTTGAATGCTGATTGTTGATTGCTAACAAATAGAGCTTGTGAGTTTGCCTTAAGAGTTAAGCCCTTAGCACTTCAGTTTCACTCTCACAACAGCAGAGTTCTTTTAACATCTGTAATGTCTTATATTGCAAGTCAATGCTTCATCAACATAAATACATAATCATCATCAATTTCAATATGTTTCTTCTACGTGATTTCAATTTTGCAATAATTTTAACTGTATTTCAATTTGTTTCATTTGCCACATGAGTTTGCAACGGGATTTGAACTGAATTTCAATTTTGCAAAATTTTCAATTGGATTTCAATTTTGCAAGCTATCCAGAGCACTTAATTGTTTATGCCTCTTGTTAGTAAGTATTTCTATTTTCTATCACCAATTAAGTCTTTTGCTGCAATTGTATGATTTGTTTCATTTGTATTCCTATTTCAATTTCAATTTCTACTTCAATTTAAAATTAGGTTTTCTATTTCAATTTGTTTCATTTGCATCTTGTTTTGTTGTTGAGTGAAATTTTTATCATATGATGTTTATATTTTCAGTTCACTAGTTATGAAAAAGTTTTTTAAGAGAAAAGCAAATGAAGAATATGCAAGTTCACTAGTTATTGTATGATTTGTTTCATTTGTATTCCTATTTCAATTTCAATTTCTACTTCAATTTAAAATTAGGTTTTCTATTTCAATTTGTTTCATTTGCATCATGTTTTGTTGTTGAGTGAAATTTTTATCATATGGTGTTTATATTTTCTATTCACTAGTTATGGAAAAGTTTTTTAAGAGAAAAGCAAATGAAGAATATGCAAGTTCTTCTATTGTGCGTTCACGATTAGAGCTTAATGTAGATGATCTTCTTGCGGATCCTGGATTACGAAAAAGTATTTATGATTATGAGTCAAATGATAGAGAGAAGGTTCGAAGATGGTATCTGTAAAAAAAAAGCTTTCCAACCAAGAAATCATATTTTTCCTACATGAATGTTTGGAAACGAGCCACGTAGATTTATTAGTTCATGATTTCAAGAATATAGTTACTGGTAGGAATATAGCATATAAAAAGATGCCGCATTTTGTTTATGCTGTTATTTATTCAAGCCTGTTCATGGTGACCAAGGCGGCGGAGATGCTTTCGTTAGCGGTGGGTTCACTAAATTGAAGCATAAAGATAGATTAGATGTTCATGTTGGGAATCATAATAGTGTCCACAACCAATGCTTGAAGGCTTGCATAAACCTGATGAATGAAAAGCAACACATTGAAATTGCTTTGTGTACTCAATCTGACCAAGCTCGAATGGATTATCGTACACGCCTAGAAGCATCAGTGGATTGCATTAGGTTTCTTCTAAAGCAAGGATTAGCTTTTTGAGGCCACGGTGAATCTTGTGACTCAAGCAACCGAGGAAACTTTCTTGAACTCCTTCATTTTCTCGCCAACCATAATGAAAAAATAAGTAATGTGGTACTAAAGAATGCTCCTGAAAATCTTAAGTTAGTAGCACCAAGCATTCAAAGGGATATTGTGCATGCTGCATCAATAGATACTACAGGTTCTATCATGAAAGATATTGTCCAAGCTAAATTATTTTCACTTTTAGTTGATGAAGCTCGTGATTCATCAGTCAAAGAGCAGATGACAATTGTTTTACGTTATGTTGATGAAAAAGGAAGAGTAATAGAGCGCTTTCTAGGCATTGTGCATGTAGAGAATACTGCAGCTTCATCACTAAAGGCAGTTATTGGGTCTTCTTTTGCTAAACATGGGTTGAGTATATCAAGCTTGAGGGGCCAAGGGTATGATGGAGCAAGTAACATGCAAGGTTAATTCAATGGGCTTAAAGCATTGATTATGGCTGAAAATTCATCTGCATATTATGTTCATTGTTTTGCTCATCAACTTCAATTGACACTCGTTGTTGTCGCAAAAAAACATATCAAGGTTTGCTCTTTTTTTAGCTTGATAACAATTATAACAAATATTGTTGGAGCATCATGCAAGCGTAGAGACATTCTTCGAGAGAAGTAATATACAAAAGTTATTGAAGAAATTTATAGTGGCGAAGTGGAAACATGAAGAGACTTAAATCAAGAGAGAGCACTTAAAAGAGCTGGGGACATAAGGTGGAATTCTCATTATAGAACCCTCTTGAATTTAATTTATTTGTTCTCCTCCGTGATTACTGTGCTTGAAGTAACTGAAGAGGATGGCAATCCTTCAGAGCATAGAGCTGAAGCAAGTGATTTGTTGGAGGCTATGCAATATTTTGAATGTGTTTTTGACTCATTTAATGAAATCTATATTAGAAATTACAAATGAGTTGTCGTAAGCATTACAAAGGAACGATCAAGATCTTGTAAATGCTATGAATCTTGTCAAAGTTTCCAAGAAACGACTACAAGCAATGAGAGACAATGGATGAGATTCTCTATTAAATGAAGTTGCTACCTTTTGCAAAAAAACATGATATTAATATTCTAAATATGGAAGTTAAATTTGTAGCTCGAGGAAGATCGAGACGCAAATCCGAAAATAATACGAACCTTCACTTCTATCGAGTTGAATTATTTTATGCAGTTATTGATCTACAACTTACTGAGCTTAATAGTCGATTTGATGAAGTAAACACAGAATTGCTTCTATGTATGTCATGTTTAGATCAAAGTAATGATTTTTCGGCTTTTGATATGCAGAAATTAGTCTGATTCGCTGAATATTATCCGTTGGACTTTTCGTCAATTGCCTTAATGGAACTTGATAATCAACTTGAAAGTTACAATTTAGACGTTCGGTCATGCGGAGAATTCTCAGATGTTAGAGGGCTTGGAGGATTGGCTCAAAAGTTAGTACAATTAAAGAAAGATGTTTTATACCCATTATTATATTTGCTCGTGAAGTTAACACTAATATTACCGGTTGCAACTGCAAGTGTAGAGAGTGTACAACCCCGTATCCGGGGAGTGGGGTTGGCAGGAGCCAGACTGGCCAAGTCCAGCTTAAGACCCAGGCGAGCCAGGCCCGTGGCGTCGAGTGAGGCGAGCTCGCTCAACGCCTTCTGCCATGGTGTCGAGTGAGGCGAGCTCGCTCAACGCCTTCTGCCGTGGCGTCGAGTGAGGCGAGCTCACTCAACACCTTCTGTCTTGGCGTCGAGTGAGGCGACAACGCCTTCTGCCTTGGCGTCGAGTGAGGCGAGATTATTCAACGCCTTTAGCTGCAACGTCAAGTAGGGCAAGTTTGCTCATCGGCTGGCTTGCACTCACCCTAAAGAGCTCGACAGTAACTCCGACTCACCCAGGCGGGGCAGGATGTTTTTGAGGGGCGAGCTTGTACTCGCCAAGCGCGCGGGGTCAGGGCAGGCCGAGACCGTGCCTTGGCGTTGAGTGATGCCTCTCCACGCCACGCCCTCCTTGCCTTGGCGTTGAGTGACGCTTCTCCACTCAACGCCTTTTGTTCTTTTGCCCCCCCTCCCCCCCCCCCCACATTCGACAAGTAGTGGATGGGTAGGGCCAGCCGGGCCCGTACTCGCCAAAGGCTGAGTGGAAGCGGCGAGTGCCAACCTCGTCGAGCACTTGCCGTCCTTGCCGAGCAGAGATTGTTAAGGGCTACTCGCCCAGTAGTCTGTGAGGTATTTTTACCATTTTTCCCCCGCTGGCCTGCCCATAGCCGGTTGGAATAGCGGAGTCTCGCTGTTAGCAGACCCGGGTGGGTTGCACCTAGCTATTCTGTTGGGTACATTGGAAAATGTGTATCTGATTTGAAGAAGTCCAACTTAGCTCAATGATATACATCAAGGTGTATTTGATGTTGTTTTAAGTTGACATGTGCAGGTGAAGAAGTATTAAAGAATGCAGAAAAATATTCTAAGTCCATGTGTCGACACCTGAAGAAACAGTGTCGACACTTCAGAATATTTGTGTCGACACTTGACGGAAGCTGTGTCGACTCAGAGAAAGATAGTCGACACAGATAAAGATAGTCGACCTCGACACAGAGAAAGATAGTCGACACAGAGAAAGATAGTCGACCTCGACACAGAAGGAGATAGTCGACCACATTAATGTCGACACTGAGAAGCAGCGTCGACTCACAGAAAGATAGTCGACCATATTAATGTCGACACTGAGAAGCAGCGTCGACTCACAGAAAGATAGTCGACCATATTTGTGTCGACACTGGGAGGCTGTGTCGACACAATGAGACAGAGTCGACACACATTGGCAGAAGTCGACAATACTTGTGTCGACACCAGAAGACTAAGTCGACACATTTTGGCAGAGTCGACAATTGCTGTGTCGACACCTGAAGGCAGTGTCGACACATACTGAGTTCTGAATCTACAACAACTGTGTCGACACACAGGACTTGTGTCGACACACTGCAGAGTCAAGACCAAGTTATTTTCTGAAGAAGCTGTGTCGACTTAATGGCGAACTTGTCGACATCTTCAAAGACTGTGTCGACACCAAAGTCACTTGTGTCGACACATATAGACAGTTGGTCTCGACACTTTCTGATAGACTGTCTCGACACTTTGCTGTCCAAAACTAAGGCACAGGATTTGTTTGAAGACTTGACAGCTGTGGGTTGCCACCGGTTAACTGATGCTGTCAGACTTGTCAGAAAACAGTTAGAAACCGGATCAGCCGGTTACCATGAAGAAGGTCTATAAATAGACATATTCAGAAGGAAGTAAGTAGCAGTAGAAATACAAAAAAAAAGGTGAAGAAGGATTACAATCCAATTGAAGTATCAATTCAAGAAAGTGCTAGGCACTAAAGAAGATCTTCATCAGAAGATCTAAGCAGACGATCTCAGGATCGATCTAAAAAGAGTTCTAATAAGAATTCAGAAGTATCATCAAAGGTGTTGGATAGAGAGGGATCCACCCATTTGAAGAAGAAGAAGGAAGCCATCAGTGGTTTCTCAAGAAGCTGTTTGGAAATCAACTCAGCTAAGTTCAGATTCAAGAAGCTTTGAAGAAAGCTCAGTTTCAGTTGATTTCATCAGCTGATCAAGAATTGTCTTGTCCTCATCTCTCTCAACAAAGGCAAGATATTAAAACTTCTTTTCTAAAATTCTGTAGGATCTGTTTTACACAGATCTGAGTTGTAAGCCTGTGATATAAAAGCTGAGTGTAGGAGAGTTGATCTCTGAGTGGTAGGGCTGTTTGCCTGAGTGTAGGAGAAGGTTCTTCTCTGAGTTGTAGGCCTTGTGGCAAGGCTGAGGTAGGGCTGTTGTGCCTGAGTTGTAGGAATCTATCAAGGTTCTGAGCTGTAGGATCTGTAGATCATAGAATAGTGGAAGTTTGGCCGAATCTAGCATACTGCTAGATAGGTGAAGGGGGAAAGTGGATGTACCCAAACCTTGGGGAACCACTATAAAACATTGTGCAATCTGTGATGATTAAATTTCTGTGATTGCTGTGCTGGATGTTTTAATTCTGTAATTGAATTCTGCCTAAAAGTATAAACAAGCAATTAGAACCTATTCACCCCCCCTCTAGGTGTTTAGGTTGTCTTGAAAGTAAAACTGTCAAGTGGTATCAGAGGGAGGTTCCTCAAAAAGGACTTAACAGTCTGAGGTAGATCTGAAAGGCAGAATCAAGATTCAAGAAGATGGGTTCTGGAGAAAATCACAAGGAGTTAGGGTCAATGAAGTTACCCATCTGCAGGAAGGAAATCTTTGGAATTTGGAAAGAAAGAATCAGATTGTTCATGGAAGCATCTGACCCAAGAATATACATCACAGTTCAGGAAGGACGCTTCATTCCAATGAAGGTATCAGTTCTTGATGCTAATATTCAAACTCCAAAGAGTTATTCTGAAATGACCAAGGATGAAATCATTTTGGCAACCATGGACAAGAGAGCTCAGAATATTATTGTGAGTGCCATAGATGATTCTACATTTCAGAATCTGATTCACTGCAAGACCTCCAAAGAAATGTGGGACACCTTGATTGTCTACATGGAGGGATCTAAAAAAGTAAGACAGGATAAGAAGTCTATGCTCAACCAGGAATATGAAAGTTTTAGACAAGGAAAAACTGATAGCATAACTGAATGCTATAAGAAATTCTATAGAATTGTGAATTAGCTAATGTCATATGGAAGAGTCTTCAGTACCTATGAACTGAATGACAAATTCTTAAGATCCTTAACAAAGGATTGGGACACAAAGATCTGTGTGATAAGAGAAGTGGCTAAATTGGCAGAGATCTCTCCTCCCACCTTGTTTGGAAAGCTGCTATCCTATGAAATGCAACTTATGGTAAGGAAGGAGGAGGAAAAGAATTCAAGAGGAGAGCATAGAGAAAAGACTGTGACATTCAATGCAGAAGCCATCAGAAAGAATAGGAGGATATCACCATCCCCTCCTAAGGAAATTGCAGAAGTCAGTTCTGAAAATTCAGATAATCAGGGTTCAGAAAGTTGTGATTCAGATGCAGACTTTGCTGCATTCACAAGGCAATTCCAGAGGTTCTTGAAGAAGAAGCAGTGGAAGTCTAAGCCCTCCACTTCACAGCAAGTTGATGACTATTATCAGAAGAAAAAGTCATCAAGGAAAGAAAAGAGCAGATCAAAGCCCAGCAAGGCTACTACTTCAAAGATTGTCTGCTATTGTTGCAATAGACCTGGACATGTAGTGGCTGACTGTCCTGATAAGAGAAAGGAGTCTTCAGACAAGAAGAAGACTCATAAAAAGGGCAAGAAGGAGAAATCTTTTGTTGCAAAGAAGGATAAGAGCCTAACAGATCAGTCAACTTCAGAGTCAGAATCTAAAGCAGAAGCATATATTGGACTATATGCTGCATCTGAAGAAGATGAGTTTCTGCAGTTGCTAGACTCCATCTATGATTAAGAGGATCATCAGTGCATAGGACTGATGGCAGGATCTGAAGAGGACATATGCCAGAATCAGTCTGGTCCTAATAAGGTACAATGTCCTTCTATGAAATCTGTTTGTAGTACAAGTACAGAATCAGCTACATCTGCATCAAGTGATGTAGATGCATCTGATTCTGAAGGAGATGTCTATCAATTGATAGATAAGTATGGGGACTTGTTGCAGGCCCTTAAGAAAAGCAAGAACCTGGTTAAATCTCAGGCTTATGAGTTTGCTAAACTAAGGGTAGCTGCAACTGAGTTAGAGAAAGTAATTGATCAGAAGTTAAATGAAATTGCCAAGCTGAAGAATATAACTATTATTCAGATGGGCACAATTAATTATACCAATGATCAAGTGAAGAGTCTGGAGGCCAGACTAAGAATTGAAAAAGATTTAGTGGCTAGTTACTCTAAGCCAAAGTCTGTCTTACCCTTGATAGATGAATTTGTGAATCAAAAGGGTAAGGCAGGATTAGGATTCAAAGGTAACTCCAGGGTTGGCTAATTCAAGAGGAAAGGCAAAGCTCCTGTCAAGCCACTGAACTTTTCAGTTCCTATTAAGTTTAGAAAGGTGCAAGTGCCTTCTAACCAATATGATCATGAAAATATTCATGGTTATATTAAGACTAATGTTCTGAAAAACAAGGGTGTAAATGCCAACAGGCCTACCTATGTTCATAAACCCAATGGTTATAAAAAACCAGTGGGTGAAGCTGCTGCAGCACCAGCAATGGACAGAAATTCTTTTGTCAAGGATGTATCTAGAACTAGATACAATAGGTTTGAATGTTTGTGCTGTGGCAAAAGAGGCCATTTTGCACTAGACTGCTGGTACAACACAAGTGTTAGAAAGAACAATAGTTTAACTGTTAGAAGAGATAATGGTAGCTTTGTTTATGCTAACCTGAACCAAGGACCCAAGACTTGCTTGGGTTCTAAGGGTAAGTAAATCTGTGTTGCAGGTGAATCCAAGTAGCCATGCCCCTATATGGTACTTGGATAGTGGTTGTTCCAGGCACATGACTGGAACAAAGGGGCTGCTGAAGGAGTATTCATCTGTCAAAGATGGACCTAAAGTGATCTTTGGTGGATCTGAAAAAGGAGTCATCAAAGGGTTTGGTAACATTTCTTCTAACCTAATTACTATCACCCAAGTGGCTTATGTAAAAGGTTTGAAACATAATCTAATAAGCATAAGCCAGCTGAGTGATTTAGGATATGACATTTCATTTGTTAAGGATGGATGTCATATCAAAAGGTCAAGTGATCAAGAGATCATTTTGACTGGGTATAGGAAGAGAAATGTATATTGTCTTGATTTTGTATGTGAGAATAAGGCTTCTCCCATCTATCTTGTAGTTGATGATAATGCTTCTCATTGTGTTAAGTGGCACAAGAGATTGGCTCATCTTAACTACAAGACAATTGGCCAACTCTTTAGCAAAGAGTTAGTGAGGCTACAAGACAATTGGCCAACTCTTTAGCAAAGAGTTAGTGAGGAATGGTCCTCAAGTTAAGTGTATAAAGGAAAGGATATGCTCAGCTTGTCAAAAGGGCAACCAGACAAAATCCTCATTTCAAAGTCTTGAAAATAAGGATTCTGTGAGGTGCTTATACCTCTTGCATATGGATCTTTTTGGTCCTATGCCAGTTCATAGTCTAGGTAGGAAGGTCTACACTTTTGTGGTTGGAGATGACTATTCTAGATTTACATGGGTGTTCTTTCTGAAAAAGAAATCTGAAACCCCAAGTGTCTTACTTAATTTTGTGAAGCAAATTCAGAATGAACTGAATAGTACAGTGGTCAAAATCAGAAGTGACCATGGTACTGAGTTTCAATCTGAAAGCATGACAAAGTTATGTGAAGACTTTGGGATTTTCCAAGAGTTCTCCTCACCTAGAACACCTCAGCAAAATGGAATTGCTGAAAGAAAGAATAGAACATTAATTGAAGCTGGTAGAACTCTATTGAGTGACACCTCTCTACCAGAATATTTCTGGGCTGAGACAGTAAACACTGTTTGTCATGTGATCAATAGGGCTTCTATCACCAAGAGCCACAAAAAGACTCCCTATGAGATTATGAAAGGTAGAAAACCAAATCTATCCTACCTCAGGATCTTTGGTTGCAAATGCTATATACTTAACAATGGTAAGTCATATTTGACTAAGTTTGCTGCCAAATTCCAGGATGGGATATTTGTTGGGTACAACATAAATAGTAAGGCCTATAGAATCTTCAACTTGACTACTCAAGTTGTTGAAGAATCTGTGCATGTTGTGTTTGATGAAACAAGATTAATCAACTGTGAGTTGTCTTGTAGATCAAATGACTCAACAGGTATAAGCAAAAGAATGGACAAGCTCTCCATTGTTGAAGCTTCAAGGGAAGATGGAGCATTGGAAAATGAAGGCTACTGTCCAGGGGGAGTACAAGACACAATAGAAGATGAAGAAAACCAAGAGGTTCAGCATAATGAAGGTGCTGGAGATGTTCAACCAGAAGGGAATTTTCCTCCAGCTACAAGAAATTTAAGAGATCATCCAGCTAATCAGATAATAGGTGATCCAAGACAAGGAGTGCAGACTAGAAGCAGAAGTCAAAGCACAGTTCTGCATTCAAGTTTCCTGTCACAAATGGAACCTAAGAAGTTTGAAGAAGCTATCCAAGACCAGCACTGGATTGATGCTATGCAAGAGGAGCTGAATCAATTCAGAAGGTGTAATGTCTGGGAGCTTGTTCCTAGACCAAGAGGTCACAATATAATTGGGACAAAATGGATCTATAGGAACAAGTTGGATGAGAGTGGAGTAATAGTGAAGAATAAAGCAAGATTGGTTGCTAAAGGATACAGGCAGGAAGAAGGGATTGACTTTGATCAAACCTTTGCCCCAGTAGCAAGGTTGGAGGCAATCAGAATGTTCCTTGCCTATGCAGCCTATAAAGACTTCAAAGTATACCAGATGGATGTGAAGTCAGCATTTCTGAATGGTGATCTTAAAGAAGAAGTATATGTAGAGCAGCCATCAGGTTTTGTAGATCCTCTTAAACCTGATTATGTTTATAAGCTTAGAAAAGCTTTGTATGGGTTAAAGCAAGCCCCAAGGGCTTGGTATGAAACCCTGTCTACTTTCCTTATTAAGAATAAATTCTCAAGAGGAAAAATAGACAAAACTCTATTCCTTAGGGAATCCAAAAGCAAGATCATCTTAGTTCAGATCTATGTTGATGACATAATCTTTGGATCTACTGAAAACAACCTTTGTAAAAATTTTGCCAAACTTATGCAAGGGAAGTTTGAGATGAGCAGTATGGGGGAACTTAAGTTCTTCTTGGGACTCCAAGTAAGACAGACTGATGATGGCTTGTCCATATCCCAGTCAAAGTTCACCAAAGAATTAATTAAGAAGTGTGGTATGGAGTCATCCTCCATCATGAGAACTCCTATGGGAACAAGTATGCCTATATACAAAGATGATGCAGGTAAATCTGTTGATGAGACTTTGTATAGAGGAATAGTTGGTTCTCTACTATATCTCACTGCTAGTAGACCAGATATTATGTATGCTACATGTGTCTGTGCTAGGTACCAAGCCTGCCCTAAAGAGTCTCATTATACTGCAGTCAAAAGGATTCTGAGATATCTTAAGGGCACACCTAATCTAGGCCTTTGGTATCCTAGGAATAGAGATTTTCTACTAACAGGTTATTCAGATGCAGATTTTGCAGGCTGTAGAGAGGATAGGAAGAGTACTAAAGGTACTTGTCAATTCCTGGGAGGAAGACTGATTTCATGGAGTAGTAAGAAGCAGACCAGTGTGGCTATATCTACAGCTGAGTCAGAGTATGTTGCTGCTGGCAGCTGCTGTGCACAACTATTGTGGATACAGCATCAGCTTAAAGATTATGGTATTCAAGTAGAACACCTCTTTTGTGTGATTCTAAGAGTGCAATTTCTATTGCTAATAATCCTATTTCTCATAGTAGAACTAAGCACATAGAAATTAAATACCATTTTCTTAGAGAACATGTAGAAAGAGAAGACATCACATTGGAATTTGTTAAAACAGATTATCAAATAGCAGATGTATTTACTAAGCCACTGGATGAAACAAAATTCAATAAATTTAAAATTGAATTAGGCATGCTGACCATTGATTAGTTTATCAACAAACTTACAAGTAACATATTAGAGTATCAAGTGGTATTGACAAAAACAGAAAATGGCTAAGTAAAATGGTGTCGACACATTCAGTGATAATGTGTCGACTTTGTGGAGTAATGTCGACAAGTCAGAGATATCGTGTCGACACAGAGAATATGTGTCGACACTTAAGAATCATTTTGTCGACTTATCCAGGAATGTAGTGTCGACTTCACCAGAATAATGGTGTCGACACTTACAGATTTTGTGTCGACACTTATACTAAGAGTCGACACAGAATTTCTGATGCTCTACTATATATCCCAAATGTCGACATATCCACAAATTGGTGTCGACACATAGTAGATAGACTTGATGTCGAGATAATAGAAGCTTGTGTCGACACATTCCATCTGTGTCGACACTTATAGTCTGTTTTTACCGACTTTTGATCTTCTTTCAATAGAAAGTATAAATAGGTCAAGAACTTAATCTGTCGACACGCTTACAAGGTTTTCAAGACTGAAACCCTGTGTCGACATTCTCTCTCTCTCTTCTCTCAAGCTTTCTCAACTGATCAATGGCGCCGAAGATTGAAGACAACGTCAACGAAGGTTATGAGTTGGTCCGGAATGCCTTTGCAGAAGCCCCAACAGATGTTCAACGGATTATCACTCTTATTTCCGAATCCGGATTAGAGTTTTTAGTTTCTGAACCTTCTAAGATATGGAAGAAGGAGGTACATGAATTCTTTAACTCTGCATCACTGGATTCAGATATTCTCAAGATAAAGTCCACTGTTCATGGGTCGACAGTGAAGATTACCCCAAGGAGTTTAAGGAAGATTCTCCAATTACCAATAATTGAGAATGAAGAAGAAGTCCATGCTTCTAAATCACGGGAGGCTCTCCAATGGTGCGGATTGGATCCCACCCTGAAGATTGGAGCTGCTTTGAACAGGAAAGGGATGAATCAGCAAGGGAAATTTTTGTCTGAAGTAGTTGGCAAGGTGATTCTGTGCAAACCAGGGGGACATGATAGGATTTCAGCCTATATGTTCAGCCTAATGACCAGAATTGTGTTTACAATTCCAACTGATTGGTCAACTGTAATATTTGAAAAGATCAAGGAAGGAATCCAGAAGCCAAATCTGGCTAGAATTATGAGTTTATATCTGACTGGAGTGATCCCTGAAGTAATGCAACAACTGCCAGGAACAAAGATCAATCACATGAGAAAGATGGACATGAGATTGTTTTCTAGGTGGGATAGGGTGCTGTCTAAGGATGTGCCTGATGAGAGCAGGCAGGACACCCTGGTGAAATCCCCTTCTCATGCTCAAGATACTGAGCAGCTTTAAGAAGAACTAGTGAGAAAGCATGTTGAAGATCAGCCTGAATCTACTCCAGCCCAGCAAGAAACTATACCTGCACAGCTGCAGGGGGAACAAGCTCATTCTCCTGCCCAGAATGTATCTACTCCTGACCAGGTACAGTTGTAGGGGGAGCTGGTGTATTTTCCTACAAAAGACATTTCTAAAATTTCTGTTTCTGCACAGGTGCAGGGGGAGCAAGTGTACTCACCTGCCCAGGACATTACCAATACTGAACAAGTACAGGGGGAGAAGATGTCTGACCCAGTGCAAGAGGCAGAACAAATTGATATCTCCAAAGATTTGAATATTGAAATTCTGAATGATACATCTTCTGTTCAAACTCAGAAGGAATATACTCTAGATGAGTTATTTCCTAATGTTGATATTGCTACTGATACAGTAGAAGAGGGGCAGGATATTGAGAAGGCCCTAGACATGGAGATAGAGCAAGAAGCTGAGATCGAGCAAGAGGTTGAGAAGGAGAAAGAAATTGAGGAGGAGCAAGTGGTGGAGGGGGAGTCTGTGCATGTTGAGGCTGAACAACATGGCACTGAGACAGATATTCCTCCTCCTCCTCAAGAAAGAGTTCAAATTAATAGTTCATCTGAATCTGAGACTGAAGAAGCCAGAATGGCTAAGAAGAGAAAACTTGTTGTCTTCCAGAGAAGGAGCAAACGTTATAAGCAAGCACTACAGACTACAACTCAACAATCCCATTCTGAATTTAATTATAACAAGTTTATGGTTGATTTGCAAGTTAAGTTGGATGAACATAGATTGGCTGTTGAAAAATATGTTGATGAGAGCAATAAGTCCCTTCAATGTGACTTGGCTCAAGATATAAAGTCCATTAGATTTGAAGTCAATATGCATAAGAAGGAGATGACAGATTGCTTCCATAAGGGAGGTAATGCTGTAGTATTCTTGGCAAAACAACAGCAATCAATTATTACCAAAGCAGATGATATAGCACTGAAGCAAGGCTATGTTCTTACAAATCAGATAAACATGAATGCCAATCTTGAAGACTCTCACAATGAGATTATTAATGAGTTGAAAAAGACTACTGAAGGGTTGCCTGCAGCAAGAGGAAAGGAAATGGATGAATTTGATAAGAAACTTCAAGATGCTATTGAATTAGTTAAAACTGCTATCACTACCTCTCAAAAGGACATATCTGACAAGCTTAAAAACTTAAAACCATTTTTTAAAGAGGGTGTGAATTATCTGGATGGCCAGATCAGATTTCAAAAGGAAGATCTAAGAGATCATATTACCAGAGAAGTCATAAAGGGGGAGAGGTTGTTAGTTCATGCTGGCTCAGAGCACACCAAATTGGTGACAAATAGTATTCGAGCCACATTGGGATATCCACCTTTGTGTGATGATGTTATGGTGGCTGAGTCAGGCATTCAAACAGGTCTACTTGAAGGCAATCAACCTGAGATTGCCCAAGTCATTTACCCTCCTCCAGATTTTGATATGATTGATCAGCAAATTCAGGATATGTATAGTCCTCCAAAGGAGGTTACCAAGGTTATTATTGAAAAAGTTGATAAGCCTGATGCCAACTTGAAAGAACAGCAAGATGCTCTACTATCCAAGAAAAGATTTAGAGAGCAGGCTGAACTTAAGCCAGATTTTGAGCAATGGAGCCCTACTTCAAGAAATATTATACTCACTGCATGGAAGGCTGTAAAAGACCAAGTTCATGAAAGAGGAAAGTGGTATAATGAAATGGAATGGCAAAAGCATGAAGCTAGGCAAGAGGCAATAGTACAGTTCAGAAGAAAAGCCAAGCTGGGTAGGCTGCCACCAGATGCTCAGGAGCCGAGCAAGTACTTTCCAAAGCCATATCATTACTTTGAAAGGTAAAGGCTCAAGGAAGAAGCACAAAAGAAGGCTGATCAAAAAGACAAGAAGCCAGCTGAAGTTGCTGAAGCTCCTGTGAAGGCTCAAATCCAATCTGGAAAAGGGATTGTCATAAGAGAGCCTGATCAGTCTTAATTTTAAGTTCTTTCAAAAGTATTTTGTAATGTTTTGATTAAATCATTCAATGTAAAAATCTGTAATCAAACATTACTAAGTTTTAAACAAAATATTGTTTGGAATCATATAATGTTCACTCTGTGATGGATTGTTCATATTTTGTTTTTATTAAGTATTCTTGTTATGTCATATATCATCATATTATACTTTTTATAAATGGTGTATATCATTGGCTTTAAGGGTTATGACTTCTCCAAATAGGGGGAGATTGTTGGGTACATTGGAAAATATGTACCTGATTTGAAGAAGTCCAACTTAGCTCAATGATATACATCAAGGTGTATTTGATGTTGTTTTAAGTTGACATGTGCAGGTGAAGAAGTATTAAAGAATGCAGAAAAATATTCTAAGTCCATGTGTCGACACCTGAAGAAACAGTGTCGACACTTCAGAATATTTGTGTCGACACTTGACGGAAGCTGTGTCAACACAGAGAAAGATAGTCGACACAGAGAAAGATAGTCGACCTCGACACAGAGAAAGATAGTCGACACAGAGAAAGATAGTCGACCTCGACACAGAAGGAGATAGTCGACCACATTAATGTCGACACTGAGAAGCAGCGTCGACTCACAGAAAGATAGTCGACCATATTAATGTCGACACTGAGAAGCAGCGTCGACTCACAGAAAGATAGTCGACCATATTTGTGTCGACACTGGGAGGCTGTGTCGACACAATGAGACAGAGTCGACACATATTGGCAGAAGTCGACAATACTTGTGTCAACACCAGAAGACTAAGTCGACACATTTTGGCAGAGTCGACAATTGCTGTGTCGACACCTGAAGGTAGTGTCGACACATACTGAGTTCTGAATCTACAACAACTGTGTCGACACACAGGACTTGTGTCGACACACTGCAGAGTCAAGACCAAGTTATTTTCTGAAGAAGCTGTGTCGACTTAATGGCGAACTTGTCGACATCTTCAAAGACTGTGTCGACACCAAAGTCACTTGTGTCGACACATATAGACAGTTGGTCTCGACACTTTCTGACAGACTGTCTCGACACTTTGCTGTCCAAAACTAAGGCACAGGATTTGTTTGAAGACTTGACAGCTGTGGGTTGCCACCGGTTAATTGATGCTGTCAGACTTGTCAGAAAACAGTTTGAAACCGGATCAGCCGGTTACCATGAAGAAGGTCTATAAATAGACAGATTCAGAAGGAAGTAAGTAGCAGTAGAAATACAAAAAAAAAAGGGTGAAGAAGGATTACAATCCAATTGAAGTATCAATTCAAGAAAGTGCTAGGCACTAAAGAAGATCTTCATCAGAAGATCTAAGCAGACGATCTCAGGATCGATCTAAAAAGAGTTCTAACAAGAATTCAGAAGTATCATCAAAGGTGTTGGATAGAGAGGGATCCACCCATTTGAAGAAGAAGAAGGAAGTCATCAGTGGTTTCTCAAGAAGCTGTTTGGAAATCAACTCAGCTAAGTTCAGATTCAAGAAGCTTTGAAGAAAGCTCAGTTTCAGTTGATTTCATCAGCTGATCAAGAATTATCTTGTCCTCATCTCTCTCAACAAAGGCAAGACATTAAAACTTCTTTTCTAAAATTCTGTAAGATCTGTTTTACACAGATCTGAGTTGTAAGCCTGTGATATAAAGGCTGAGTGTAGGAGAGTTGATCTCTGAGTGGTAGGGTTGTTTGCCTGAGTGTAGGAGAAGGTTCTTCTCTGAGTTGTAGGCCTTGTGGCAAGGCTGAGGTAGGGCTGTTGTGCCTGAGTTGTAGGAACCTATCAAGGTTCTGAGCTGTAGGATCTGTAGATCTGAGAATAGTGGAAGTTTGGCCGAATCTAGCATACTGCTAGATATGTGAAGGGGGAAAGTGGATGTACCCAAACCTTGGGGAACCACTATAAAACATTGTGCAATCTGTGATGATTAAATTTCTGTGATTGCTGTGCTGGATGTTTTAATTCTGTAATTGAGTTCTGCCTAAAAGTATAAACAAGCAATTAGAACCTATTCACCCCCCCCCTCTAGGTGTTTAGGTTGTCTTGAAAGTAAAACTGTCATATTCAGAACATCGGAATTTGGCTGTTGGCAGGCCATCCCAAGGGGTTTTCAGTAATTTCAGGCCGGCGGAGGTTAGTTATTTGCAGGCCGTTTTCAGAAATCTATAAATAGGACCCAAGGGGTATCTCAGATGCCATGCTTACTTGTCTCTCAGTCTTCTAGCGCCTTCTAAGGTACCTTAGCCCGACATTTGTTTAAGGAAGGGAAGCACTCAGTGATCTTCTGGGTGTGCGGTGGGACCTCCGCGTCGGGCTCTTGGTCTAGTCCTTTGCTCTCTTTTCCTTGTTGTTTTTCTTGTAGGAGAAAAGTAAGTGCGCGACCACCCCTTCCCCAAGGGTGAACTCCACAAGAGACCGATTTTCGGTTTCAACATTTTGGTGCGGTGAGCGTGGAAAGTGGTCAGCACAGAAAACCTTTAGCGAGCTCAATGACTGGAGGAGAAGGGAAAGGATCGGACAGGACCGACTCGCCACCCCCTCCCCCTCTCGCCACCCTGGGGATGCTCAAGGATTTCAGGCAGGATGTTCTCAGCATGGTCCGATTCGCACTCTACGTGCTTGCCGAGAGCTCGACCCCGGCGATTCCAGTTCTCGCGGATCCGTCGCTCGACGAGGTTACGCCCTCCAGGCGAGCCGGGAAGGAGGTCTCCGAGAAAGATCGGGGTGCCAAGCTCCCCGGGCGAGTGCTCTTCCCAGGTTCGGGGAGCGGCGATAGGTTCGGCAAGTTGGGGGGCGCGAGACCCTCCAGCTCGCCCGGTGGGCGGAGATAGTCCCTTCAGCGAGTTGGTCTCCTCTACACACGTCCTGGATAAGTTCAGGGAGCCCGAGATGTCCTACTATACCGGGAAGGGGGACTCGGTCCTACACGTCTAGTGGTTTGAGGACGTGGTCTCGATCCGATAGATGTTAGATGGTTTTAAGTGTAGACTCTTTGCCATCACCCTGAAGGAGAAGGCAAGGGAGTGGTTCCACCAGCTACCGGCCAGTTCCATCTACTGCTTCGAGAACCTAAGTCGAGGGTTCATGTTGAGGTTCACAACCTCAAAGAGGAGGAAGAGGGAGTCGGAGTCCCTATTCTGCATCAAGCAGGGGGTGAATGAGACCCTAGGGAGCTACGTCGATCGCTTCTAGGAGGAGGTCACCCAAGTTCAGGAGATGCCGGGGAACACCCTGATGATGGCCTTCACCTTGGTTCTGCAGCAGGGTTTCTTCCGAATGGAGTTGAAGAGGATCCCCCCTCTCCTATGAGGAGTTGATGGAGAGGGCGGCGAGAGAAGTCGACGGGGATGCGTCGAACCCGGAGTTTGACCGGAGGCTAGCCAGGTGGGCCACGGAGGAGGAGAGGCCCAGAGGGGGTAGAGGTCAGGATGAAAAGAGAGCTAAACCCCAGCAGAGGGAGCAGCAACAACAACAACAGCCCAGGTGGGGGCGTATGGAGCCGAATCACCGGCTAGGGTGGAGGCCAGAATAGCAAGATCAGGGGGCGAGAAGAGGGTTCCATGGAGGGGACCGTCGCCAGAGAATCCAGGACCAGTTTTATCCTCCGGGAGGATGGCAGGCCCCGAGGCCGCCTCTTCCCGAGTAGGAGCAGGCTATGACAATAGCCATGAGGGAGAGAAGGAGGGCGGCAAGGAGAAGGAGAAGGGAATTCAGGGTGGAGCTGCCCTATTGCGACTTCCACCAGGAGGAAGGGCACACCACGACCACGTGCCCGGAGTTCCTCGAATTGTGAGGAAACAGGGAGCAACAACGACAGCCGGAGCGTCAGGAGGTGCGGATCGAAGAGGTCATGCCGCGCCCGAAGGAGGACCGGTGCAAAGACCGGGCGGATGTGGGGACCCGGGGAAGGATCGAGATGATCCATTGAGGGGCAGGTGTCGAGGCTTACCGAAAGGTGAGCCTCCATACCATATACCGAAGGAGCGTCGCCTCCACGTCCCAGACCCCACCCCAGGAGGAGAAGATCACCTTCTCAAGGAAGGATATGCCAGATCACGAGGATCCGTTTTGTGATGCGCTGGTCACACAGAAAGCCATCGAGAATTTTACCATCTCCCGGATCCTCGTCGACAATGGAAGCTCGGTCAACGTCATCTTAAAGAATGTGTTCGGCGCGATGAAGGTGGAGGCGAAGAGGGTGCTTGCCTCAGACAGACCCTTGTTCGGGTTCTCGGGGGAGAGGAAGGAGGTAGAAGGAGGGGTGGGACTCCATGTTACACTGGGGGGCAGTCCCGCACCTGCAAGTTCGTTATTGTGGATGCCCCCAGCAGCTACACCGCCATCTTCGGGAGGCCCCTCATCAGTGAATTTCGCTTTGTCCCCTCATCCTTCCACAATTGCTTGAAGTTCAACATCGAGGGGGTTCAGGTCCGGCTCCGCGGAGACCCCAAGATAGCAAGGGAGTGCTATGTCACCGTCGTAAACTCCATCTTATGACAGGGGGTGCCGAGGAGATGGGGAGAAGGATGGAGGAGGCCGAGCAGGAGGATGGCCAAGAGGAGATGGAGGTGGAGGTGACCCACGCTCAGGAGGAGGAGATGGAGGAGGTCTAGGAGCCTGCCGAGGTGGTGGCCGTGGAGGAAGCCGAGGAAGAGGTCTTCACCCTCGGAGGAGGGGATGCTGAAGAGTGGGGGGAGAAGTATCGTCTGGAGGCGGTGGAAGAGGTGGTGGATATGGAGGTTCTCACCCTCGGAGATAGGGTGGAGAAGGTTCGCGTCAGCGGGAGGCTGACCCCGGAGGCTCAGGGCAGGATGCTGGAGTGCATCCGGAAGAATGTGGATGTCTTCGCCTGGAGTGTCGCGGAGATGTCAGGGATCGATGCGGACGTGGCCTGCCATCGCCTCAACCTGGACCCGGAGGCTCGCCCCATCCAGTAGAAGAAGAGGTCCACGACAGACAAGCTGGCCGAGCCAATTCGGGAAGAGGTGGCCAAGCTCCTCAAGGCCGGTTTTGTATCTGAGATCCAATACCCCGACTGGGTCTCCAACGTTGTTATGGTTAAAAAAGGGGTTGATCGGTGGAGAATGTGTATTGATTTTTCTTTACTTAATAAATCATGCCCCAAGGATTGTTACCCCTATCCTCGGATCAACGCCTCTCAAGTTGCTAAAACTGCTGAGGCTGTGGCGGTGGATGCAACGCAGGCAGTTGTGGAACCGGGTGTTCCACCCTATAGTTTTGGTGGAGACTCCCTTCATCTCCTTGATATCCTCTTCTTCTTCTAAAGTCCTGTCTCTTTCTATTGCTCGGGCCAGCTTCCATAACGCCCTCTACAGGTCTCTTATTGCTACCCAAGTGGTCCGCCTCCAATCTTTTTGTCATATCGATGATCTCTGCCAAGCTAGCATCCGCTATAAACAAAAGGGCCTGCCTTAGGGGATCTCGCAGCCCTTTGTAGAAATGCTTGGCATAACCTCTATCATCTAACTCGTATGAGTCCGCGAACCTTGCGAGATTTTGGAACTCTCGTTGGTATTCCGTAACTGTCTTTGATCCTTATTTCAGCAGAAAGAACCTCTCCTCAAGTTCATCTCGAGCAGAAGAAGGAATGAAGTGCTCCAAGAAAACATCCGAGAATTCGCTCCAACTTATCTCTGTATAGACTCGGCCTTGGAAGGTGGAGCCCATGAGTGACTTCCACCACCTCTTAGCATGTAGCTCCAAGGTGGACACCGCTAGTGACACAGCCATGTTGGCTGGACAATGGATACCAGCCAATAACTCTTGTACGGTGTCAAGCCATTCTTTCGTGCGCACGGCTGACTCCGTCCCAAGGTAAGTGGGAGGGGAGAGATCCCGGAAGGCTCTCAGCCAGTTAGAGCCCGGGGCCTGTTGTAGCACCGGAGGCTGCTGTGCCCTGAAGGCATCCAAGATTGCGGTGAGCGTCTGCCCCAACTCGGACTGTTGGAACTGAGTGGGTATGGGAGGGGCAGGAGTGCCCCCCAACGGCTCAACATGCACTGGAATCTATATGTAGAAAGCAAACTTACGGTCATGTTGGCTAATCTTAAGGTCAGAGTTGGACAAACTTAGTGTGAATTACGTATGGGCACACCACTGCTTCCGCTAAGTCAGTTTGTCTCCAAACTGACTAGTCGAATGGGAGTGGCCCATTTTTGAATGACTTCTTTAGTTAAGGATCGTAGCAAACTGATACCATTTGTAAGACCCCCCTCCCGGAACACAAGACACGACACGAGAGGGATCTTATGCCCAGAACAGCCGCCTTGGGGTAGCACCAACACACGGGTTAGTCTGTACCCCAAGTCCCCTATTCTGCCAACTACAACCAATATCAAAACAACATGCCAACCTAACCAAATGAATATATAAGAAGTCAATCCACACCAGCTATAGTCCAAAATATAACAAAATAGAAGCTAAAACATGCTTCTATAATATCAGAGTATAACAATAAAATTTCCCCAAAGGGCTACAACAAAACTCTCATCACCCATATCTGTAATAAACGGTAACGATTGCACCATCCCTTTAGGCCCTGTCGTACTGGCCTGGCTGACCGGCTCCATCACCTGCTGCTCCACCTGCGGGGTTTCCTCCTAAAAAGGAAGATGTAGCAACCGTTAGTCATAAAGACTAAGTGACTATCACATCCGCTCCCCCCGACGACTCCTCGGCACCGGGCGGAGAAATAGACAGGAAACAATATATACATAGTAAACAGGAGTATAAACAAGCAAGTGGTAACACGAGTAATCAGAAATTCTATCAGTTCTACCATCTATCACAGCATATGAAAATAGAGTTACAACAAACGTAACTCAACTTATATGGATGCCCATACAAGCATATAAGTTGAGGATCGTTCAACAATGAATAACTCATCGTATAGGAGTGCCCATACAAACTTATACGATGAGGGTCTTATGTATGTAATGAGTTGCAATGTTATTTATGCAATGCAATGACAAACCCATGACCACACACATGCAGTTGCTATGTCGACACAGACTGGTAGTTCCCACTTTTCGAGCAGGTAGCTAACCTCTCAGGCGCCAACCGTCGTGGCCAGACGGTGACAGTAGAACGAGCATTTCAAATACTAAGTGGGTATCCACACTATTTCACTTAGGCCTCCGTACGCCTCAACGCTAAGAATACAACAACGGAGCCCATGTGTACTACGGCCCAGCGGGTTCACTTGGGTAGATGTGCACCAAGATCCTCGCCCCAAACTGGCCATGTGTGACGGATGGATCCTCGGGAAAGCACGAGGATCAAGTCCAACCAATCACTTGGCACGGAAGGGACCTCGGAGAAAGCTCGAGGGGCAAGCCCAACCGCCCTAAATCTATCCGTCAACTCCCATCGGTGGAACGATAGGCGAGCCCGTAGACCTGCCACACTATCCTTAACCCAGGATTACGACACCGCATGTTGACTCACACCGCATGCAATTCCACAACACCGTGGCATGGAAGGAACCTCGGAGAAAGCACGAAGGTCAAGCCCAACCATCCACTTGGCATGGATGACGCCTCGGGACATGAACACCGAGGGACTAGCAAAACTGTCCAGTTTATTCATCTCAACCCATTCCGACTAGTGACGGCCAACGCCGCATTTACAACCTTCCACAATGCTACCCGTAGGGAGACGACACTCTAAGCATTGGTTACTAAACATCATTCTATCAGCTCAACATACATATGGTCATAGTTTATTCATCTACATGTCACCCCAAATGATTTCCACATATAATATATACAATGCGCATAAATGATCTAGCAATTTATATCAAGACATTTCGTTCAATCTAAGCTTGCATCACCACCCATATCACGAATTCAAATTATCAAGCTTCAACATTCATAACACTACGGTGGTTATCATAAAAGAGTTCACCTGAACCTCGTATTAGATTGCAACATTAATTCCACCGAATTCAAGTTCATGTTATAATCACCCTGAAATTTAAGTGCAGAATTAAATCTGGATGACAAATTCAACCGAGGATTCCTGTGGCTACAGGAATCCGGTGAGTGTGAGTAACCCCCTTATGGAAAGGTATTTCCATTGGCTACAACTTTCGTGTTCAGCCTGCAACCCATATCAGGCTCTAACCTACACGAAATTTGCTCCAAAGACTGCAGCGTACAGAATACAAATTCTGTGCGCTTAGTTTACAGCCCTTACTTCGTTCGGACATTCCCGTGGCTACAGGCTTCACCCGAAAGCGTGTAACCACCCGTTGGAAAGGTAATTTCAGTGTCTATGACTTTTGTGTTTAGTCGAAAACCCAGATTCGACCATTTCTTGCCCGAAAACAGCCAAGAAGGTCGCTGCGTGTAGAACACAGATTCTGCACGCATCTTGAAGCGGAATGAACGGCATCCGTTCATCTTCCTCCTCAAGCGATTTTTCCCAAATCGCCACCAAAGGCTCCTCCACCCTTATTCTCCCTCTCAAGGTCATTCCTCTTCACAGATCCACCCCCATCATCATTTGAGGAAGGGGGGGTTGAAGATGACTAGTCTTTAGAACACATATTCCAGCAAGGCCCTTCCTAGAGAAATCTCCATCTCCCATGTCTAGACTCTCTTGAGTCGACATCTCACCTAGATATCTACAGATCTAGCACCAAGGGAGAGGGTAGGAAGCTCACCTCATTTCCAGCGGTAACACCATCCTCGACCATGGATCTTGTCATCCTCCTCCGCGGCATCACTTTCTCCTTGACGGCGGTGGCGTTTCTCCTCCTCCAAAGCTTGCTCCACGAGGTCCTCTTGCTCCATAGAATTTCTCTCCAGAAAATAGGCTTGGGAAGAGGATGCGGATGCTAGGGTTTCACTTTTTAACTTTTATACAAAAGTGACACGGGTAGGGACACGACCGTGTCCTTAACCGTGTCCTACTCTGGCGAAACGGCTCGACTGCCGTTTCGTGCTCCTACACAGGTAATGACATGCCCATGTCGGTACCTGTGTCCAGGTGACACGGTCGTGGTACTGGCCGTGTCGACACCCGTGTCCTGCTCGGGTCACTTCTCGCCTTGTTTGCCTTGGGGCACACGGGTAGGGACACGCCCGTGTCTCTACCCGTGTCTTTCTCTGGCCAGTCTCAAAGCCATGACACTCAAAGCCATGACACTCAACGTCATGGAACACGGGTAGGGACACACCCGTGTCTCTACCCGTGTCCTGTTCGGGACAACACACCCAAAGCCATTTCACTCAAAGCCATGTTGGTCACTCAACGCCACTGAACACGGGTAGGGACACGCCTGTGTCCCTACCCGTGTCCTCTTCGGGACACACCACTCAACGCTGTCTCAAAATTACCCAGCGCCATAGCCACTCAGCACCATTGAACACAGGTAGGGTCACGCCCGTGTCCCTACCCGTGTCATGCTCAACTCCAGTTTCTAGCCTATTTCCTTATTTCCCGCAAGTGCGCACCTGATCACCTGCACCCCCTTCAGCCTACATCAGCTCTCCTGACACCAAAAATACGCACAAGGGGCCTAGCGCGAATCGGGACGTTACAAGTGTGGTTTGGTTCTTATATTCGCTGGTGTTGTGTTCGCACCAGGGATTGCTGGAGGTGTGGACTTGGTCACGTTTTGTACCAAGTCTAGTTGTGCTCGGTCTAGGAGTTTACACGAGTAGCACAGACTACTTCTCTATCCGCCGAGTTTGGCAGCTTGACTGAGCCTGGTTTGTGCTCTAGTCGTGGGCTCGAAGTGTGCAGACTAGAGCTGTGTCCATAGGGTGCTGCGGACTGGTTTTTGTATCCGTAGTGTCCACAGGTGTGGCGATCTATTCCTGGTTCTGGCCTTGGTGGTGTTCAAGGCGGATAGGTTTTCGGTCAGGCCTTGTAGGGGCGACAAAGACGGACTAGTTTCGTGTCAGCGCTGTGCGGATACGTTTGTGCTAGCTGCGAGTAGGATGGTGATCCTATCGGTTTGGGCGGTGTCTATACTCTACTCTACGCCTATAAATAGGACACTATGTCACATCATAAAGTACCAACTGATAAACAGTAAGTGAGCTCGGATTGTTTGTTGCCGACAGGTTTTTATATCCGTGCGGTTTGAGAAGTTAACCAGTTTTGTTGTTGTAGATTGTGTGGCTAGCACTGAGAAGCCAGAGACTTGGTTCTGACTTTGTCAGGGATCAATGCGGGTTCTGCGGATACAATCAGCAGTTTGCAGCAGGTCGCGGCTTGCGACCAGGAGGTCTTCTCATTGACAATCTTTCCCAATTCAATAAGGTTGACCGTCAGTTGGCGGTCTGTCTGTTCTATTCGGCAGTAGCTGTTTGCGGATTCTGGCGTCTAGACGACCTTGCGTCAAGCGGCTTGCAGATAGCGGACTTAGTTTCTTCAGCATTGAATAACGGGGTGTCTGCATGGTTAAGTTGCGGTCTGGCGACTTAGCAGTTTCAGCGGACTTCCTTGTTCAGTTCGGCAGAGTCGGCAGTTACAGGATCTGTTCGCCCGACATGTTTTTGTCTTGTATATTTTTGTTTCCGTCTGGTACATTGGCAAATCATGTCTCATCATGTATGTCTCGAATTTTTAAAAAAGTTTAATAATACAAGATTTGATTGCTCTTCTACTTGCATCTGGTTTATTTGACTTGATTTGATTGAGTGTTCCTGCGGCCTCATTTCCGTTTTTCGCTTATCACAAATTTTCACACAAACATTGAGAATATGTAAGGAATAATGTGTAATTATTGCAACATTTTTTAAAGTAAGTTTTATGAATATGAGGTGAAGTTATTGTAGATGGACCATAATGGTTCGGTTTGGTTCTATTTTTAAGCAAAATCGTAAACCGACCCCCCACCCCACTCGTGGTTCCAGAAAATTGAAACCGAACCGAACCGTGCAAGCAATTGGGAATGAACAGAATAGTTCGGTTTAATTTTGGTGGTCAAAAAGAAGAAATATGAATACACAATCTTAGATTTAAAAAAAATAACATAGTTGCATACTTACATACATGATGTTTATCAACGTAACTCGCATGAGAAGAGAAGAAACGTGTGACCACTCCAGTTAATTACTTAATGTAACACAATAATTTTTTAATAGATTGCTACCATGCCAATCGTGACGTCCAAATAAATCAAACATATTATGATACTAAATTACTAATGTTTGTATACATGCTAAAACATTCAGTTTGGTTTGACATTCAAAACTGTGAGCCGAATCGAATCACGAGATTTTTCAAAAATTGGAATCATGAACGAACCACAATCTATTAAAACCAAACCGAACCGCGCAGTTTGGTTGGGTTCAATTCGGTTGGTTCCGACTTACACCCCTAATTGACTTGAGAGTTAAATCGGGTTGAAAGTGTTGGGATATATTATATGGTTTCACTTAGGAAATGGGCTAGGTGAACTAGGATTTAGCTTTGCCTTTCAATGAGATGGAAGTTAATGTATGAAGTTACCCCATGTGTGGCTTCAGATACAATGAAATAAAACACTTATTGTTATAAGTGGACTAATTCAATATAAATATTTATTATTATAACTTAGACAGGACATAATTAAACCCAAATAAATAAAATTTTGAATAATATTTGTCTAGATAAATAGATGATAATTTAAAATAATATATGAATATTTAACATATATTTGACCCTTATTTTGATAGCAGGGACCAAATACAAAATAAAAAAAACAAGTCACCCAATGTTAGTTGCAGATGCCAAATGTTTCACTCAAACCCATGGATATCTTATTGTAAACACCGCGATTTTTAGAATCCCAATTAATGTTTCGTTTGGCGCGACGTTTTTTCTCCTGTGAGTTTGGACGAAAAATGCCACTGTGATAGAATGTATGTTTGCACGACAATAGTTATGACCGCCACCAAGAGAAAAATAGTGGTTTTAAATGTAAAAGTGAATGGAATTCCTTAGGTGGGGTCGGACGTTCATGAACGACGGTTCATATCCACCACGTTCATAACTGTCGCGGCCTGCCAAATGACTTTTAAAATACCTCATCAATCATTTATTTAAAAGAATGTCCACAAAATCAATTTGTGCCAAAAAAATCAGTTGTGGAATGAGAAAATTGTGAAAATTAATTATGAAAATAAAAGAAAACCTATCAAAATGGGGAGATAATGTGGTTTAAATTTTCTGTTGATTTTCTTTTTGCATTTATTTATTTTCATATTTGACTGATTATCATTCAGATAATAAACAAAATTTAGCTCATGAGGGCGACATAAATATTAATGCTTGAAATATTTGCAACTTCCATTTGTAGTAGCAATTATGACTAAAGGTAATTAATTATATATTTTATTAATAGCTTATATATCTATGTTAGGTCACAAAGAAATGTATAAATTAGGGGGCGTGTACGAAAACAAACAAAGTTGACTTTGATATAATTAATAATAATGAGATTATTTTTTGTTTATAAACAATTTGAGGTTATGGGTGAGGATCAAATTATTTGTTTATGCAACAACATATATATTTGTTTAACTATTTAGGCAAAGGCTTTGTTTGGGATGGTAATGGTGGTTGAAAATGTTCTTGTTGTAGGTCACTGAAGCTCTTGATGGACTTAGATGGATTCTTAAAGCGCTCAAAGGGAGCTGACTCGTAGAAGGAATTCGACAGAGCTCTGGCATGTAGGAGATGAAGACTAGAAGGAGAAAGTTAGAAATAAGAGGGGGTTTGTGGTCCTATTTATAGGCCCCAGAGCTGGTTACGCGGTTATCCGCAAGTCGTAACCACCTAAATTACTAATTGTATATCGTATTTAATATAGTTCAAGACACATATTATTTTTATAATTTTATTAAATGGAAACCGATATAATTTTGGATAATTGCACACACCCACTATGGGTGGTTACAACGGTGATTATGCAGGTGTTTACCCGTACACCAAAGGGTGGATACCGCGTGGCGGCGATCAGATGGCAGAGGGTCGACCGACTAGGAAACCGACCAGCAAAGAGACCCAGCCAGCGAGGGCCGACCGACAACAGGATCTTGGTCGGCCGTCGACGGAGGGCGGGGCGGCCAAGGGGTCACCCAATTTGGGCAGCCGAAGGACCAAGTGGCCATGAGGCTGTCGGACCTAGGCGGTAAAAGGGGAGTCCGGATCTAGACGGCCAGGAGGCCACCGATCCGGGCAGCCAGTGGGAGGGACGGTTTGGAGGCCTCCCCCCTCTATGGTAAATGGGTTGCCCTGATCTGGGCGGCAAGGAGGTTGCTCGATCCGGGCGGCTAGATGGCGAGGGGACAAGGGGCCGTCTGCCCTCTATAGCAGAAAGGCTGCCAAAATCTGGGCGTTTAGAAGGTCGCCCAATCTGGGCATCTAGAGGGCTGGGCGGCAAGGCGGCCACCCACCCTATGTGGGAAAAGGGCTACTCAGATCTGAGCGGCCAAGAGGTTGACCAGAGGGTTGGGTGGCTAGGGGGCCGCCCGCCCTCTGCGGCGAAGCCGCGCGCAGCCCGGGGCCATGCACGGATTAGGACCATGAACAGGTGCGCATGACGTGGGCTGCAACCGGGAGCGCACGACCAAACTGGGTGCAGGCTTGCACGCGGTCAGGTGTGGCCATACACACATTTGAGCGCGACCAAGAGCCCTGTGTAGGTGGGGAGCGCATGTGCAGCTTCGCGGCCACGCAATGGTTCTCATGGGGGTAGGGGCGACTCCACATGTGTAGGTGAGCACGTGTGCCACTAACAGTTGAGGTTGCGCTTAAAGAAACCCATGGTTCGACCAAACTTGTATTGGGGAACCCCATCAAATGTCCCCCAATTTGTGGAGGTCATTTTTGCAGAAAACGAGCCCGGAAATTTTCCTAGACCAAATCTTTGAGTGTGTTTATTTTCTTTAGTGAACTGCCGCACATTGTGCGGCTGTGGATTTGTTGTGTTGTTTTGTGCTAGGAGGTGTCGCCGAGTTTTTGTGTCGGAGGACATTGTTTAGCTGGTGAGAGCTTGTTATGAGGCGCAAGTATCAAATTTGTTGCTTGGCATTGGCGTCGAAGACAGTTGTTGTTAGTGGGTAGGACCCTTTCTATGGCGGAGCGGAAGCTTGGTTGTGGTGCCTCTAGGTCCAGCATCAGAGACCTTTTAGTGGATGGGCACTCTTTGTACTTTTGTATCACTGCACTTTGTAGTGGCTTTATATATTGTTGGAAAAACTTTAGACGCCCTCTTTGCATCACATCTTTGTTCGTAGATTTTTCTAGCGTAGAGCCTTGAGTGGTGCTGGCACTGTTGCTTTGCTCGTGACTTCGATCTCCTTTTTGGATGTTCGTAATTGAGGGCGAGACCCGGGAGATGTTGTAATCTTCTACCGCATCGAAGATCAAATACTTCTGGCCAGGTAGTGAGAGGTGACAAGGGTGAACCACACTGCAAGGAGGCAAGTGTTGTGAGCGCACTGGCCGTATGATTGTGTTGTTAATGTGCATGTTACACGAGGACAGGTGTTGTGAGTGCGCTGCCCGAAGGCAGTTGTTGTTAATAAGCATGTTGCACGAGGGCAGGCGCTGTGAGAGCACTGCCTGGAGGCAAGTGTTGTTAATGAGCGCATTGCATGAAGGCAGTTGATGTTACCACGCTGCCTGGAGGCTGGTGCCGTTAATGAGTGTGTTATACGAGGGAAGGTGCTACGAGTGCGCTGCTTAGAGGCGGGTGCTATTAATGAGCGCACTACACTAGGGCATGTGCTTTGAGCGCGCTTCCCGGAGATGGGTGTTTTTATTAAGCACGCTGCACAAGGGCAGGCGTTGTGAGCGCACTGCCCGAAAGCAGGTGTTGTTAATGTAAGTGAATGTCCTTTCTTTTGGGTAAGATGTATACGTAGTCTTGATGAAACAGATGATGTGCGCCTTTTATAGGCCTGAAATGACCGAACTTTGAAAATCACTAGTGTCACAGTCACGAGTTTGTTCACGTGGTAATTTACAAGAAGCATTCATAGAAAAATAATCTAGATACACATTGTGGTGGCGCAGGTAGAGCTCCGTTGATGGGTAGGTAGCTTTCTCTTGGGATGATTGACCTAGGGTTGCCCCCCAGACTTCCTGGTGAGTGGATGGCTGACCTCATATTGGTCTATTCAGTGTTTGGTCCTATATAAACCTCTCAAGTTGTCCTTATCTAATGAGGTGCTCAATTTCCTCCTTAATCTTAGAGCAACTTCTATGTCGTGATCTCATCCACGGAGGAACTCGCAGTATTTTGACAGGTCTTCTGCATTTTTTGCGAGCGGTATAGGCTTGTGGAGTGTCTCCTTGTATTGGATTGCATATAATATGTTTGTTCTTGAGGTATTAAGGGGTGTATAGTTCTGATGATGTCGTGGTCGTGGGTTGCCACGACGCTCACCGCTCCTTTAATGTTTGATGTGGCTTCTTGCTCCCCTCTTCTTTTCGAGTTTGTATCTAACTATCGTCGACTTGTCTCGATTACTTCGTCAGCAACGATTTGTGCTTTGACCCGTCATACTAGCTAAAGGTAACTTGGTATTGTTTCTCTCATTAATCTTGAGTAGAAGCTTTCTGTGTGGAGTCCTCCTAAGAAGAAGTCTCACAAGAGCTCAGGGTCGACTTTTGAGATTTGTCGTGCCTCGATGGTGAAACGATGGAAAAAAATCTTTGACAGTTTCCCCTTCGCTTTGTCAGATCCCAGAAAGGTGAGAGGGGTCCCGTACAACCCTCCGGTTTGTGATGAACGGGTAAACAAAGAGTTGGGATAAACTTGTAAAATTGTTGATCCATCATTCCTTTAGAGAGCAGAACCAGATTCGGACTTATCCTTTAAGAGTTGTTAGGAAAACTTGACACATCAATCGATCGGGGGCATTGTTGAGTGATAGATTATTGTTGTTGGTAGTCTAACTTAACTAGAGTGGGGGGGGGGTGAATAGGTGGTCTAGCAATATTGATGATTTTTTTGTTTCAACAAGTATAATGAAATAAGAAACACAACCAAACAACCACAACACACTCTAATTTATAGTGGTTCTCCAGATTATGAGTACATCCATTGTCCCTCTGCCTATATCTAGCAGTGTACTAGACTCAATAATCTCCTCCAAATCTCAGCTCCAAGAGCTTACAACTAAGTTTTCTCAGAATCTCTCAGGTATACTCCAAGACCCTACCTCATGCTCAATATCCCTACCTCAGGCTCACCAGTCCTACCTCAGGCAACATCCTTACAACTCAGAGTACTTCAAATTCTACAGCTCAGAGACCCAGCTGGTCTCCTACCTCAGATCCATATAGTGAGCCTACAACTCAGGCAACACAACCCTACAACTCAGGCAACAGCCCTAACATTTTGATCTGTCACTAGATCCTACAAAAATTGTTGTATATAAAAGATTACAATAGAAGACTCATTAAAAATAAACCTTGAACTTTTGAGTCTTCAATTACTTTTGTTGTAGAAGAAAACTTCTTGAAGCATCCCATAAATGATGAGATGTGTTCACACAGAATAGATCCAGGACTCTTCTACTTGATCTTCTTCTATAGTAGCAAGAAGATCTATCTGGAGTTCTGAAGCTTGACTCCTTCTTGCACTTTCAAAACTTCTTTGCAGAGAGCTTACTTAGCGAAATTATACCGCTGCTTGTTTTTCACGATTCAGCAGGATTGAGCAAAGGTCAGAAGTGATTGTTACATTACCCTAACTTTTCGTTATATAACTTTAACATTTCTAACAGTCCTTTGATTATAAAATATCATGTCAAATTATGGACAAGAACAGAAATAACTGACATGTCTTTGTACGTCAACGCCAATTTTGAAATCTTGTCACGGCGCATGCTCAATGGTAATAAAAACCCTGTCAGCACAATATTGTTGAGAAAATTATTCTTTCTTAATGGTATCTCCCTTGGCGCTGAAATCTACCTCTCCTCCACAATATCATCTCAAAGCTTCCCACGATCACACTGATACCATGGAGAACCATATACCGATCTCAACAGTATTCTCCTTAGTGCTTGAAGTTGCTTCTGCAGTTGCTTTGAGATGATGTCGTCTTGAAACACTCTATGTTCAAAATAATATCGTCGAGAATCCTTCATGTATCTGAACGATACTGTTCCATTTACACTAACTCTTCTCTAACCCTGTTTTGGAGATAAATCCTGTGTAGATATAAAATAGATATTCTGTCAATAATTGTATGCACTTAACATTACAAGTGATGCTTCTTCAAATCCTGGAATATTGAGGATAATATTTCCAACAATCTCCTCCTATTTGAAGTGGGCAGAAAACTTAATCAATAGTAAGATGCATTAATAATAAAATCAAGTTATCACAAATATAACAGATGGAAAACTTGAATAGTCATAATAAGCATAAAGCACAACCAATCATATATATATATATATATATATATATATATATATATATATATATATATATATATATATATATATATATATATATATATATATAAATGAATCTAGAGGGTTTAATTAAGAAACATAAGTCCATTAACAATCATTATAAATTTCAGGCACACAGATGTTCTTTGACTTTAAAGTACAAGATGTTTGTCAAATGGCTGGCTGATCACATCAACAGAGTCTTGACTCTTCCTTTTTAGTGCAGATGCTAGTGATCCTTCACCTTTTTTAGTTTTTCTCATTTCTATATTCTTTTTCTTGATTTCTTGTCTCTTGAAGTATAGGAAGGGTTTGGGAAGATATTTGAATGACATCCACTTTGGATTGTTCTTCCTAATCAAATTTTCCTTGAAATATCTTTCCCTTAGAGACTATCTTTCCAAGTGCTTGATCCATTCCTCTGTAGGATTGATGTTGTCAATATTATTTAAGATTTGTCTGTGATGTATCCATGCATTGATGATTGATTGATTGAGAATCATCACTCCAATATTAAAAGTCTGGGTCTTGTGCATGTTCAGCTCTCTTCATGGCCATGAACTCCTCATGTAGCATGAGTATTTCTCTCTTCCTTCTCCTGATTCCTTGCAGAACTCATGGAGCTTGCTCTGCATTGATTCTCTCTCCCATTCTGTCTTCTTCAAATTTTAATTTTTCAAATGCAGAGTGTTGGCCTCAAATCTGCTTGACATAGTCTAAAATATGTTTTCATTATCTCCTAGAATAACATCTCTAGATTCTTCAACTAGCTGCATAGCCTGAACTTGAGTAGAATACACATATTCTTCAATATGATCCACAGCTTGCCTGATGGTCTCATATGTTTTGCTCCCACAGTACTTCATACTAGTAATATCATGTGTAGTCAGCCTCAGGCTTTCATCCATTGAAGTTAGGATCTTAACATTCGGGTGCACTGTGCTACCTGCTTTATTAAACCATTTTGCGATTTGTGCATTTATATGAGCAGTATAACCTTTCCAAAAATCTAGATCATCCATGATTTCATCTTTTCCTTTTTGTACTTTAGTCAAGATCTGATCTTTCATTCCTTTTACTTTCTCATTAATGTATGATTTCAAAGATGTTGCTTGCACATCCAGTAGATCTTTCAAAGATGAGAGATTGGAACTGTTAGTAGTACTGGTGGATGGTTAAGTTTGTGTTACTTGAGGTGGCACTTCAGTAACAATTTGTTCCAAACTTATCCACATGTCCTCTTGAACATCCAACTCAGTATGAGTTGCTGTCTCAGTCTTTAAAGGAAAAGGCACATTGGCTACCAGAGTAGGGAGCTCAAGTTGATGCTCCCCCTCAACATCATCAACACTCTCTAAGAATTGATCTAGATAATTGAACTACAAATCCTCTGCTTTCACCTCAAACTCCCTCTCAACTGGAACACTGTACTTCTCTTGAACAACTGACTCCCCCTCAATAATAGCAACCACTTTTAGAGGTGATTGTATCAACTATATCAAGATTTACTTGAATACTTATGTCTTGAAGATTTTCTTCATCCCCATCAAAAAGTGACAAGTAGGGATTATGGATAGGATCACTATCCACTTGGTCATCAACACTCTTGCCCCCTGATTCAGATTTAGAATCCTCTTCCATAAACACCTTCTTTTCTTTAACATTGCTCTTTCCTTTCTTCTCACTTTGACCTTTGAGCAGTACTACGGTATATATTTCTAATGTCTTGATGTCTATTCTTTTCATATAATGAATTCTCATTTCTTGTTAATATGTACAGGATAGGCATTGATCAGGTATAAGGAAAGAATTCTACCTGAGATAGGTACTTGAAGTCTGATCAGGAATTTCTGGACTATCACCAAGACCCAGTTGGTTTTCTTCTGTAGAATGACTCGTGTAACCAAATCAAACACAAGCTTGGAGATTCTACCATGGGATCAAGTCTTCTAGAGAATGGCCTTCCCAATGATATCTGCTAGCAGTTTGCCTCTCTGGTTGAAATACATCATTTCTAGAGATCCATATCTCTCTCCACAAAACTCACACCAATCCATGGAATCAACTGTTTCTTGAGGAGAAATCTCTTGGTCCTCTTCTATCTCAGTAGACAGAAGGTGCAATATCTATGCACTCCTTTGCGGACTAATCTTAACCTTTACATCCCTTATCTTACTTTTAATGGACTTTCCAGATGATGATACCTTGATATGGGAGTAGAATTGTAACACCTCTTCCTTAAGAATTGGGCTTGGTTCAGATAGAAGAAATTCTAATCCGGCAGCGTCCATCATTCTTAGAACTTATTTGATCTCTTCTGGAGCATCATTGAATCCAAATCTCACTATTTCATATCCTGCATACAAAATTTTCACAGGTTTTGGTGCTATTGTACTGAATACTTAGTCGTAGAGAACGTAGAGAGAGACAGAGCAATGTCAACAGTCTTCTAGGGTTAGAGGTTTTATGCCCTTAACTAGAGCCTTGACTTAGGTGTGTGTGTATATACATATATATGTCTAAAAAATTCAAACAAAAATGAAGCGTCGCGCACCTTGGGTGATCATGTATAAATGATCTAACTGTTGTGTTGTGCTAGGATGACATAATAGTTGTGCATGCAGCGGAAATAAAGAACAAGAAAAATCCAAAAGAGCTCGGATCTAGTGATGAACATTAATCCAGAAGTAAAGTATTGTAAATAAAATTTACCTCTGTGGGATTGAGTCTATACTCAACCTAGATGATCTAGGAGATCAGCCGATCACTTTGCGGCTGTAGTTCCTAGTGCTGAATATTGTCTGCACCTCACAGAATGTCCACACGAACGGGAGAACCCATAGAATCTTGTTGCACAAGATCTAGGTCAGGAGAGGAAGGTCAGCGTCTCCACGGACTATTAGGCCCATAATGGGAGAGGCGGCGACGACACTCGCCGGAATAAGACTGAGCAGCGACGACGGGATCGGTAGTTGCGGAATGACTTCCGTCAGCTTTTAGGGTTCGGGTCTTTCGCACAGTGCGACTCGTGTACTTAGACAAAATGAACAGTTCCCGTAATGAGAAACCCTAAAATTCTTCTATTTATACCCAAAGGAATAAACAGAACACCCCATCACTATTTGCAGACCCAGGACTTAGAATCCAGCATTTTTGACTAGACAGCCCTTGTCTCGACGAATCGTCGAGTATCAATGACATATTCGATGAATCGTCGAGTGTACAAACTATACTCGACGAATCGTCTAGTATCCATAAGACATTCGATGAATGGCATTGAGTGAACTCAACGCTCTCAATGCTCTCAGCGCTAAACTCATCGAATCAACACGTAACTCGACCAAGGCGTTGAGTGGACTCAACACACTCAATGCCTAAGTGCCATATTCGTCGAGTCAACCTTTAACTCGACAAAGGCATTGAGTGAACTCAACACACTCAATGCCTAAGACTTGGACTTGTCGAATCAACACCTTGACTCAACGAATCACTGAGTGAACTCAACACACTTAATGCCATCATCCGACGAGTCAGCACTTAACTCGATGAAAGCGTTGAGTGGTCTCAATGCACTCGACGCTTCAAAAGCCCGATTGTGCTAAGTCATTTCAACTCATTATATGAGCAAATCATACCAAGCCGATCTCCCAATTTCTCCAAACGTTCTTATGTGCGACCCTGATAGGCTCATACTGCATTGGCAGTGAGACTACATACTTGATCACTTCCAGATCACAATGTTAATACCAACACTAACAATGAAAAATGATTTGAGATTAAAGAATGCAGCCCGTCATGACGACATCGTTGACACGAAGAGGTATCGTTGAGCATCATCTCAACGATCTCAGCGATATAATCGAGATTGACTCAGCATTACTCCTCTGCCCTTCTAGGCCTATTTGTCGATCAAAACGATAGAATAACCTTTGAAAGTACGTCAGTTGACTCATACTCATATGTACCTGCATCCAAGGTTAGCATCCTAACATACTACCAAAATATACTATATAGTAATTATTTGATAATACAAATAGAGTCAGTAATAATATGTAGATAATACATGAAAGATTGAATACCACTAGAGAGATGGAGTAATATGCAGATAAAATTATTCTAAAGTAAGCATACACAATTCAATCTTAAAAGAATTAAATTTAGCCTCATTCAGTGACTTAGTAAAGATATCGGCCACTTGTTTGTCTGTGTGGATAAACTCAAGGCAGGTATCCTTCTTCTCAATATGCTCTCTAATAAAATTATATTTAATCTCTAATGCTTAGTCATGTTATATGCCACAAGATTCTTAACTATAGATATTGTATTGGTGAATCACAAAACATAGGAGTATTACTTATCTATAGGTTGTAATCTTGTAATTGATGTTGAATTCACAGAAGTTGTGCACAACAACTCCCTACTGATATGTACTCTGACTCAAATATGGAAATTGTCACACTATTCTGCTTCTTGCTGCTCCATGACACCAGACTTTTCTCAAGGAACTGGTATGTTCTATAGGTGCACTTTTTATCCTCTTTGCAATCTGCAAAGTCTACATCATAGTCTTTTGTGACTCCCCTGTCAGAGCCTCCAAAAATAACCTTAGGTACATGCTTCATAGGAGTTTGATCCTTGAGAAGACTCCTTGTCCCATTCATGTGCCTAGAACACTCACTGTCTCAGTCATATGCACAAATTGCACCGCTTAAGCCACCAAACAGTAGTCGAAGACTCCAAAACCCTCAAAGTGTAATTTCCCAAGTAATATGAAGCAAAAGAATTAGCTTTGAGAGTGGTGGGTTGTCATCCTCAAACCACAGTACTCTTTCTCCCCCAAAATAGTAATGAGCAGTGATATGCCACCCTCGCATTCATCAAAAGCCTTGTAATAAACCCAGAACTAGTGGAAGTTTGGTCGGCACTAATCCGACCACGTAGTTTTTCACCAAGTTGATGAGTTTTCACGTTACAAAACCTGTCGTACCATTTGACTCAATTTCTGTGACTATTTGTGCGCTCGACCGCTTTTAGGCTAAGAAGGTTCAATTTAGTCTGGTCTACCAGGAGCCATGAGTGAGCGCAATAGTTTGGCTTCATTTGTGAGAACAAAGTTTCCAAAAATTCGAACAAGATTCAAAAGACAGTACCATCTGCACAACGGTACTCGTGATTAGAGACCTTGGTAAGAAAAGCTGCCCGCACAACTGATTGATCAGTATATGGGGGATGCCGATCTAGTTCCCCTTCACTCGCTCATCAACGTACCTGAAGAAGAGCTCTGCAACGTAGATGTCGAAGGCCGCGGTGCCCGTCCAGATAGAGACTCTAAAGCTTAACATCACAATGACTGCCCAAAAGCAGTAGGCTTTACGCATGCAGTTGAAGAGCTTACTAGTAAAGAAATTCACGACATGATTATCGAAGAGCATGAACAAGCTAGGTGACATGCTATTTTGGCTCGTCATCCCCGCGCACCGTTAGTACTGGAATTCCTGGCACATCCAATTCCGAACGTCTTTAAGCTCCCGAACCTCGAAACATTCAACGAAATAGATGACCCATGAGAGCATGTCGACCATTTCTCCACCATCATGAGGATCTGCAATGCCCTTGACCAGCTGCAATGCCAAATATTCCTGGCAACACTAAAAGGGCAAGCTCAGACATGGTTCTACTCTATGAAGGAAGAAGGGATTGACAACTTTGTAAGTCCATCTCAACTCTTTGTCGATCAATTCATCGCAAACCGCAGGATCTTTCGAGACCCATCCTACCTTTTGGGCATCTGTTAGATTGAGGGTGAAATTCTTGAGGACTTTTTTCACCGCTTCACGTCTAAATCACAGCAGGTTCCAGGAATCAACCCTCAACTTTAGAGTAGCTTCCTCCTGGGGGATTTGGCCCAACTGGTTTTACTCTGCACTAATGAGGGAAATAGTCCCCAGCTTTACTGACCTCGTACTCTGAAACGAGGCTTAGATTGCGACAGATGAAGCAATTGAAGCACACCAGCAGCGGTTCTAAGAAAGTTCAAAGCTGACGGAGAGGGAGCAGTCGCCGCCTCATAAGATGAGCAGTGACCATCGCGGTGAAGCATGAACCCATTGGCATTAGAGCAACCCCCCTCTCATCACCTCCATGGCCATCATACTCTATGCAATTCAAGACAAGGTGGTGTTCCACCGGCCCGAGCCGATCGCTCTAAACAAAGAAGGCCAATCACAACACTGTAAGTTCCACCGCAAATGCAGGAACAATATGATTGAACTAAACTGAAGAAAGAGATTGAGTGACTCCTTTGCCAAGGGTACATGAGAAACTTCTTGCGAAGCAAAACACCAAAATAGCTAGTGATGCACATGTTGACAAAAGATCGGCCACCTGCTTGCCAAAAAAGACTGGGGGCAACCACTAAAGTGATCATTCTAGGAGAAAATCTCCCTTCATGCTCACAGAATAGAACCAACACCTCTTCTTCAATCCAACTAGCTTTATCAACAGTAAGACGTGTTTAAACTTTTACATCTTATTTATGCAAGTTAATGTTCTGAATTCACTTATGTCATATGTTTTAGATAACACATAATAATAGGTAAGGTCAACAGACCTCCACGTGCCATCGCCAAGGTCCTGCCCTCTTTGGCAGGCGATGCTCGCCAAACAAAAGGTAAGGTCATCAGACCTACACCTCCCGTCCTTAGGGGCTTGTTCCCTTTGTAAAAGGCACACGCTATACAAAATGAAGGTCGTCATACCTACGCCTTCCATCGCAAGGGGACTACCCCCCTTGGTGATCGATGTCTGTCAAATAGGTAAGGTAGTCAGGCCTACGTCTGCCATCATCAGGGGCTTGCCTCCTTGGCGATCGGCGCCCGCCAAAACATAAGGTTGCCAAACCTATGCATGTCATCGATAGGGGCCTGCCCCCTTGGCAATCGGTGCCTGCCACATAGGAAAGGTCGTTATACCTATATCTGTTATTGCCAAGGGCCCACCCCCTTGACGATCGGCGACCACCAAATATGTAAGGTCGCAAGACCTACACCTACCATCGCTCGGTACCTGCCCCCGCTAGGCGACAAGAGCCTACAAAATAGGCAAGATCGCAAGACCTACTTTTGACATCGACATGGACCTACCCCCTGGTTGTCGGCGCCCGCCAGATAAGAATGTAAGGTTGGTGCCTCTGAGCAGCTCGCTTTACAACAACCAGCCTCCGGGCAGCGTGCTCCCAGGATGGATCCCCGATCGCCTCCCACTATTGCGAATTGATGGTTTGTCATTCTCCCCTGCAAGTGGGCGCATGCCACCAGCGTTGGCCCCCTCACACTTGCTAGCAGTTCGAAGAATCTGAACTTCACCGTCTCTCCAGGGGCCCCTGCCCCAACGATCGCCCACTACCACTAGTTGAAAGTCCACCCTTCTCCGCTACTGTAGGCCACACTACTACCAAGGCCTACCCCTCGCGATCGACCAGGTTCAAAGGTACGCCCTTCACCACCACACCCAGCGACATCCCCCAGCTCGGTGACCTAACCTCTCATTACATGGCTCAAAGCATCAGCCTTTTGCCCTTGTAGTAGGTTACAACATCGTCTGGATCTCGTCCTACAACCGCTAACCTCTATAAAGAAGACTATAGTTGTGCGCAAATCAACAATGTCAACACTGTAAAAGCTCAATCGTCACAAAAACAAGGCTCTACGCACGAAAAATCTACGACCAAAGATACAATAAAGGCGGAGCCACACTTCTCTGACATCAAAATAAAAGCCCCTGCTCTCATCCCCGGAGAGATCTCCAACACCAAATTTGGCTACAACGAAACGCCGCTCTCGTGCCCCCATGAGGACATTCACCGTCATCCTTGTAGGCATCCCAAAACTGTTCCCTTCAAACACCGACCTGATCCACAGTTAGTAAGAAACATTATCGCATTGGCCTCCCCTGCGAGTAACGCCTCATTGCCTGATAAGCAAAATTCGCACAACTCTTTGCAAATATAAAGCAGAGAATGCACGCAATTCAGTAAAAAGTCCCCCGCCATCCATTTGTTTCGCCTCTGGACTATGATGACCTGGGGGCAAATGATAGGTCCCCTTAGAAGCGCTAAATGAACCCCACGTGCGCGATGCAAATATAAAAAAACCTCCCACTACGGACAACCGCCTAGTAGTGGGGGGTCGACCGAGACATAACACCTTAGCCTAACCGCTAGAGCAAGACAGCCAGTCGTCGCTTAACCCTCGGACCACCAAAATTGGGCGTCCCTACGGCCCTTTGGCCACCTGATCCGGGCAGTCTCCCTTGCTCTTAGGGCGGGCAAAGACATGGCCTCCCGCCCCTCATCGGCCCCCAGCAGCGGGGCCAAGGATGCTTAGATTAGGCAACCCTCTAACCGCCTAATTCAGGCAGTCTACTTTACGCTTAGGGCAGGCGACAACATGGCCACCTGCCCCCTCATCGACCTCCCACAGTGGGGGAAAAGTCTCCTAGATCGGGCAACATCAAGGCCGACCGCCCCCTCATCGGCCCCCCGCAGCGGGGGCAAGGCCGCCCAAATTGGGCGGTCCTCTGGCTACCCGATTTGGGCAACCACTTTTCCTTCTTGGTCGGGCGGCAGCAAGGCAGAATGCACCCTCGCATGCGCCCCCCATGGAGGGGTGGGGGCGGCCGCCCAAATTGGGTGGGCTCTTGGTCCCCTGGTTTGGGTAGACTCCTTGCCACCTATGTCGGGTGGCCTTGTGGCCGCCTGACCTTGGCCGGAGCTGCTTGGCCCTGGCTGCCGGCCTCGTCTGACCGCCCCTCCCATCGCGGGATGGGCGGTTAGCTTTCTCATTGGGCACAAACTGTTTGAGGGCAAAGTCATTATTTTCATAAAATTGTTGATCTGTATGCCCCGTTTTGGACGTTCCTATTCATCCTTCCGGTAGTTACTAGGTAAAATTACCGGGCCGCCCCTCCTAAATCTATAAGTAGGACCCATGTCTCCTTCATTTCCATCTTCGGCTCCTCCTGATAATTTCTCTCATAAATTTCACTCTCTTCCACTTCTCCCCCCGTGCGCAACGCTCCCTTACACACTCCTGCGCGCGCCGTTCCCTTGCGCGCTACCGTGCGCGTCACTTCTTTGTGCACGCCTCTATCCTCCTCGCGCTCCTCTTACTCATGCGCTTTTGCGCACTCCTCCTTGCGCGCGCCTCCTCCTTATGTGCTCCGCTCCAAATGCGCTCTTGCGCGTTCCATTAACACTAAGCCCTAGAGCGCTACTTTCACTCTATGAAATAATAATGAATGAATAAACTCTAGCACTTAACACTTAACTCATACATGACTAAATCCTATTGTTCATGTGTTCGTAACCGCTTGACCGGTGAAAATAAATCCCCTCAAACGGAGCCTTAGCAAACCTTTTCGAGCATATGAATTATATATATATATATATATATATATATATATATATATATATATATATATATATATATATATATTATTGGCATGTGAGCCAATCAATAGCATTTAATATTTATTACCAGTTTTAGAAATGTGGTAGTGTCCACCTTCTTGTCTCTTGGTGGGTGTAATTGTCTAGTACCCAACAAGTTAGGTTAATTTGTTATGAAGCATACAAGGTAAATATCTCCATCATGAACCAACCTCCATCTAACATAGCCATTATTGAGTCCACAAGTAGCTTCTAGAAGATTTCACCTAATTAACAAACTAATGATATTTATTTGCTACCTTCAAATAAGTTTGACAAATTAAGGGCATAAGATAGGATAATACTTTTTGAATTTTATTCATTTAAATTATATAATAAATGGAATTTAAATTTAAATAATTTGTTCTAAATATTATATGAGACAATTTTAAAAATAATATTATTTGGCATTTTAGACATAGAGTGGATCATAATAATTTGTGATATTTATTTTTGTGGTCCAACAATATAGATGACAGGTTAAAGTGGGGCTAGCAAGAAGGCTGGTTGGTACATTTTTTGAATTTATGGCTCTGTTTGGTGTACTTATTTTCACCGATCAAGCGGTTTCGATCGCATGAACCGGACCTTAATTTGTGTACTCAAATTGTGCTTGATTGAGTAACCCCACAACAAAAGTAGAATATGAAGTATTAAAATTGGATGATGGAGATCATTGTGATGGTCTTTTATGAGGACATGAAATCACTAAGGATACGTTCCTTTGGATGACATTAATATTTACGAATTGACTTTGAAAATACAAAAAATTAATAATAAACCTATAAAACCATTGAGTACAAAGTCATTGATATTAAAATAAAGCTACAAAACCTTCTGTCGAATGTACAGGTCTCGCCGTAAATTTTGAGATTGAGCATTCTGGAACTGCGACCTCACACAAGCGCGCCTTTTCACATTAACGTTTGTTTTCGCTTGGACATATTTTCTCCATGGTGTATTTTCAACTAGACGCGCATTTTCATTTGAGTGCCCACCTTTTGCCCTGGCACGCATTTTTTTTAGCACATTTTTTTCTCCAGGGAGTGCATTTTCCGCTCAAGGCGAATTTTCCGCTAAAGGCGCATTTTTTGTTCGTGCGAGAATTTTTCTGGCCGGGCACGCATTTTTCCGCCCAGGCGCGCATTTTCGGCCATGAGGCACATTTTCGGCCCGAGGGCAAATTTTTCCTCCAGGGCACGAATTTTTGCCCGGGCACAAATTTTAAACCCGGGCGCTCTTTTTCCACCCAGGCGCTCTTTTCCGCTCGGTCGTGCTTTTTTCCGGCCGGACACACTTTTTCACTTGGGCACGCATTTTCCTCCAGGGAGCTCGATCATTTTTCGCCCAGGTGCTCATTTTTTTGCTTGGGTGCCCTCTTTTTCCCGGGGCTCATTTTTCACCCCCAGTCACCCTGTTGTCGCCCAAGCGCCCATTTTTGCCTTAAGGGTGTTTTTCGCTCGGACGCATGTTTTCATCACAGGCGCACATTTTCTGCCCGGACGCATGTTTTCTCCCAAGACTTACCTTTCCATTCACATTGACACATTATTTTATTTTTTTTGTATTCTAATTATGATTTTCTTTTATTTCAATTCTTGAAAGTCAATGTCTTGAATCATAAAAAAAAACAAAAGTGATTAATGTCAATTATTTTGATAAAACCTCACTATGAGCTGAACAATAAAATTAAAATTAAACTCAATGTCAATTCCCAATTCTTGATATTGGATTGCAACCCAATTCTTGAAACCGATGTCTTTAAAATCAACGGACCCTTAAAAAACAAATTTTTAATATATTACATATATATATTTATTTATGGTAATTATTAGGAGTTGATGGGGTCCTCCTTTCTTTTTAGGAATTTTGGGCTGCAACTAGGGGTCATCAAGGAAACCACCACGCGCATGATCCGCGTGCCCTATGCACGTATGATATGTGTGCAAACTACCTCTCACGTGATCCACCCGCGGCGCTAACCGCCGCCCTTGCGCCATCCGTCCACGGCTGACTAACAGGTCGGCCTCCGCCGCGCCTATGCGGCCTCGAGGCCCATGACAGGTCCCCCGGCCAACGCGCCCACGATTGCCGAGTGCGAACGACCCCTAGCCTCCTCGATCGGAACTCCGCAGCTGCCGGTCAGTACCTCCTCAGCTGGCACGCCCGCAATCGCCGAGCGTTGTCGGCCTCCCCTTGGCCGGCGTGCCCACGACTGGCCTTCCGGGTGACCACAGCTGGCCTTTTGGCTGCGAGTCACGGCCGGCTGACGACTGGCTTGCCCGTGACCTGCTCCCAGCGGACCGTGGTCGTGCCTCGTGTTGCGCGCCTGCAGCCTCAAGGCATGGCCCACGTCTCGGCCGGCCACCTCCTAGCCACCGCCCTCCCCTCGCCGAGTGGCCTCTCACGTCCGGCGCCACACCACCGACCACCGGTCGGCCCCTCTCTACCATTGTTCAATCCTACATCGTCTGATTGTCCCCACATGATCTCCACCATCAGCTGTACAGGTAACCACTTGTGTAACCACCGACATAACCACCCATTATGGGTGGGTGAAAATATGAAATTATATCATTATGCGCATAGTAAAAAATATTACAAAAATACGCTTCGCAAACTATACTAAAATTGGCTGCAAATATCAAATAAGGTAATCGTTACAGTCTACGGATAGCAGTGTAACCACCATAACTCCCCCAGGACAATAAATAGGATCTCAGTATCTCCTACATTCATACCTTTTTTCCTCCTCATCTTCTCCTCCTAAGTGCCTGAGAGTTCCACCGGGAATCCCCTTCACTCCATGAAGAACTTTATCCGTCTTTGTCCACCTTCATCCACCTGCATGAGCCCCCGAGCGTTCTGCTTTGTGCGCACACATGCCACCACAACAAACAGCCAGTGTGCAACATTCTTATCGCTCAGCATGCTCATGAAAAATGTAATCTCTCACCGCTACAGACACTGCTTCGTATAGCGGGAGAGAAGCTGCTCGCACGAAGATGCGCAGAACAAGCCGCTCCAGCCTCTGAGCACAAGCAAAAGATCATCAAGTCTCCAGAGTACGACATTCTCCACTGCAAACAAAGGCAAATACTGAGCTTTGTGAATGGTGGCCTGTCACCCTCCGAACGCTCTTCCCTCTCCCCTATAAGCTGAAACGAGGAGCGGCATATCACCCTCCTTTTTTAAAAAGCTCTGTACAACAGCAATCTGATAGTGGAAGTTTGGTTGACACAGTCCCGGGCACATGGTTTTTCACCCCTTTCTGAGGTTTTCCACATTAAAAAAATCTTCTTATCAGCCATCATTTCTTTGTGACTGATTGTCCACTCGACCACTCCAGGGCTAAGAAGGTCATATATAGACCAGTTTTTAGAAGCCTCAAGTAAGCCGCAACAGTTTGGCGTCTTCTGTGGGAAGGTGTTCCTAGAGTTATAAAGATCCAGAAGATAGTATCCTCTACAATGCAATACTCGAAGATTGATGGCAATGTTAATAAGAGCTACCCACATTACGGAAGGATCAGTCTATGGGGGCACATTAATCTAGCTCCCTCCCGCTCTCCCGTCAACTTGCCTCGCGAAGAAAAGATCGAGAACGCACCTTTCACAATATTTGAGGAACGTCTACGCTAGATAGAAGAGAATCTCACATTCCGAAGGAACAATGGAGTACTAGGAGTTCTTAATCCTGCCCCCGAGCAAGGCAAATTTCCTCAACCAACTCTATATTGCCCCCGGTCAAGCACTTTGCTCGTGAGCACCACATACCTGAAGAGGAGCTCCCCAACTCGGCAAGACAAAGCCACAATTTCCGTCCGCTCATAGAGCCTAAAGTTTAGCATCACAACAATCTCCCAGAAGCGGCAAGCATTTAGCAAGCAGTAGAAGGGCTCACTCGCGAAGAGATTCGTGGCATGATTGCAGAAGAGCATGAACAAGCAAGACAACAAGTCGCTTTGGCTCACTGCCCTCTCCTTGACAATTCACCATTGGCACATGAGTTCTTGATACATCCAGTCCTGCATGACTTCAAGCTCCCCAAAATTGAGACGTTTGACAGGCCAAATGACCTTCTGGAGCATGTAAGACACTTTGCAATTATCATGTGCATCTACAATGCTCCAGACCATCTCTTGTGTCAAGTGTTCCCGACAACTCTGAAAGTACAAGATCGCACTTGGTTCCATTCTTTGAAGGAAGGAAAAAATTAAGAACTTTGATTCACAGATAATTTATTGTCAACCACATAATCACTAGGGACCTTTCCTACCTTTTGGGGCTCCACCCTAGTAACTTCTACTTCGTACTAATACAAGACACTATGCCCAGCTATCCCGATCTTGTTCGTCGGATTGAGACCCAGATTGCGGCTGATGAAGCAATTGAAGTGCACCACCAACAGCTCGAGAGGAACTCGAAGAGACAAAGAGAAGGAGTCATCACCGTCATTGGTTTACAAGAAGAACGACACGTGCCACAACAACCCCCGCTGAGACCGAAGCCTAAATCAACACCAGGAATACACTCCCTTATAAACAACTTAAACCAACGTGCTCCTCTCCATCTGTGATAACTAAGCCCTTTGCAGGCTTGAGCCACTCACATGAAATAGGGGAAATCAGTCGCAATATTGTGACTTCCATCGTGGACACGACCCTATAACGTAAATTTTCCATATGCTGAAGATGGAGATCAAACACCTCGTCCAATGAGGACATCTCGAAAGATTCTTACTGAACCAACACTTGAATCAGTGCGCGCCCTGGGCTGATAACTCAATAGAGGACCCTAATATGGATAAACAGAAGACCCTAGGCAAGTGGACTCTTCCCTTGTAGAGCGCGCAAAGCTTGCACCTCATTTACCTGCAGCCTCACCATTTTTTTATTATTACTCTTTGCTTTGGTGTAACAAACTACTGGCACACGCATGCGCGCTTTGATTATCTACACTATTGCAACTACTTCTAACTTTGCTAAAAGTAAAGATCTTTTGAAATAAAACTTCGATGAATAAAATCAGGGTCCCGTTTTCCAACACTGAGCAACAGACTCTCCAACTTCAGGAAGCATGACTCGTATATAAATCAGAACACCCCACTCCAGCGATGTAGAGCATCAAGCTCTCATGCTACAAAGCACCCAATCCTGCGTTGCAGGGCATCATGTCCCCGCACTGTAGAGAACTAACTCTTGTATTGTAGAGAACCTCTCTCCTACATTACAGGGCAACCCGTACCCGTGATGCAGAGCATCATGCTCCCCCGCTGTAGAGCACCCACTATCGCATTATAGAGCACCTCGTTTGCACGCTATAATCCATCCCGGTCCCGCGCTGCAGAGCACCCTCTCCCGCTCTGTAGGGCAACATGCCCCCGCGCTGCAGATCACCCGCTCCCTCTTTGTAGAGCACCTCGCTCCCACACTGCAGGGCACCTTACTGTACTATAGGGTGTCTTGCTTCGGCGATGCAGAGCATCATGCCCGCGCGCAACAGAGCACTCGTTCCCGCACTATAGGGCATCATGCCCCTGCGCTGCAGAGCACCCGTTCCCACGCTACAGAGCATCATGCTCCCGCGCTGCAGATCACCCGCCCCCGCATTGTAGAGCACCTCGCTCCCACGCTGCTTGGGCACTTTGGCATCGCCAGGGCCTGCGCTCTCGCACTCGCCGGTAGTTCGAAGTGTCTGCCCTTCACCGTCTCTCATAGGCTACGCCTCAGTGACCTCTCAATTGGTGATGAGATGTGAAAGAACTTTATAGTTAAGTGTGCTTGGTCGAGAGTAGTACTGAGATTGGTGATGTCCTGGTAAGTCCCTGTACGACCCAACTTAACTATCAAGTTCACTCATCAAAGGGAGACTGTGGTCACCAACAACCCGCCAGTGGGCAGAGGTGCCGATTGAGGCAGTCCATGAAGAGCGCTTGGGGTGCTTGGGTTGCAGCCCGATAATAGTCCTCTTGACCAGTCCTTGGGTTGAGGGGATGTTAAAACCCCAACCAGATAGTGGAAGTTTGGTGGACACAGCCCCGACCACGTAATTTTTCACCCTTTTTCAAGATTTTTCACGTTAAAAAAAATCTTCTTGTCAGCCGTCTCATTTCTCTGTGACTGATTGCGCACTTAACCACTCACGAGCTAAGACGATCCAATCTAGACCGATTTTCAGGAGTCTCGAGTGAGCCGCAATAGGAGTGGTCTCTCAAAAAGTTAATAATTATGAGTGCTCATATAAAGATTAATAATGTGGATAGTCTTTGGTGGAAAGTAATGGAAAGAGGATATTTCACATGCCTTTTAATTAAAACTGGTAGGTGTGATCATTAAAACACAGATTCATGCACTCTTGTTATATTGTGTATTTGAAAATATATGGCAACATTGAAACTTTTGAAAACCAGGTTGGATTTACTTGTTCAACTATCATAAATTGGTCAGCCAGCCTGTCTGGTTAATTAAATGACCTGCCTTAGTATTCAAAAAAATTGCTCTTTCCCCGAACCGCCTCCAAATCGGCACCAGTTGCTATCGAACCAGGAATCAATGCTTGCTCGTCGAGATATGTCGAAGTTGAATTTAGTTATGGTGTTGATATTCCAAGATTATCTATAGCTATTTGTAGCCCCTCGCACTCCGTGGATACCGTAATTATAATCGTACTTCAAGATGCTATCCATAGAACCGCTTTGGCATGTCCGAAAACATTCACAATGCATGACAGTTGTTCAACTCATTATCCCAATCAACTATCTACTCTTCGAACGACATCATCATCGCCCGTTCCCGGAGCGATTCCCCCTTCGAAATCCTTGGCGTCGACCTTCATAGGCGGACGAACCTTAAGACACACCTGGGCACGCGCCCGGGTGTTATTTTACGCAACTCGTGATTCTCGTCTCTTTCGACAATTTGCCTGCAGGCTGTAATCCTATGCCCTAGCTATGCCCATCGCAGGTTCCCTATACTTTGGCGTCTAGTAACGTCTCCTTCTCTTGCAAATCTACAATTATGTGCCCTAGCCTCCCATGCTGGTTATCATCAATCTCGCCTCGCTTCCCTGATTGCACGTCATCACAATCAAAGCATTCCCCCGCCACAACTCCTTCCAAACTCAGGTTGCGTTTGACGCAGCTTACCACAACTTATTTGCTCCGGTGAGGCTGGACAAAAATGTCATTGTCATAGAATGTATGTTTGGTAAGACAAATGTTAAAAAAAAACTAGTTTGAGACATAAGATTTTTGCATGACAATAACATTTTTGTCCAACCTCACCGAAGCAAATAAGTCGCGATAATTCACGTCAAACACATCCTCAGTCCCACTCATGTAAATCATGCTCCTCCCCCAATAGTCTCAACCATCTCATATTTGGAAAAAAAAAGTTTGTTTTAGTTTTTTTTATTAGAAAGATGTATCTCCTCTTTCCATATTTGACTGATTTTGCATCTTCTCTTTCTCCATTTTGCCTATTTCATTTTTTTTTTCAAGCCCAAATAAATTACTTGTCTGCGTTTTAATATTAATTCTTTTAAATTTTGTTAATCTTCCCATTGCTTCAGTATCAGCTCTTCAATCATAGAACAGTAAAAATTTTCAAGAGTGTAGTGGATTGTTGTATTTTCTCACATGATTTACAATTTGCTTACATATATGGTTATTTATAGAGACTTGATTCACAATTGAATCTTTTTCATATTTTTAAAACTATTGTAATTTTTTTTCTAGCATTTTTTATGTTTAAACTTATTTTCTTTTGTAGATTAGGGCTCTGTTTGGGGGGACTTATTTTCACCGGTCAAGCGGTTACGACCGCATGAACCGGACCTTAATAACTGCTTGACCGGTGAAAATAAGTCCCCCCCCAAACGGAATCTAGGTCTTCTCGCATTATTGTGAGAGCTAAAAAATTGCGAAATATTTTCACCAATTAATTTTATTTTTAATCTAATTTGTCGAGGTTGAGCGAAAATTTTAATTCTGCCCGTCATTTCACTATACATGGGAACTCTAGATCTATCAATGCGCCTAATGAGACCCGTCATGATCTATGAAGTTAATAACTACATAAATTTGAATTAAAATTAATTAAATAAATGTCTTAATTAATTTTAAGTTAATGGACATTTAATTTAATTAATAATATGGCAAATAGGGTTTGAGCCCAAATCATCCTACTAGCCTCACAGTAATTATTAATTAAACAAAATTGATTAATTAATTTAAATCATTTTTAATCAAATAAACAGATTAAAAATACAATGGACCCTTGGAACATTTGGGAAATTTTATAAGAAGCTTCCATTGATGCTAATGAATGTTATGAAGATTATTTTAATAATTATTAAATGATACTAAATTGTAAAATGAATTATTAGTATTTTTCATAAAGATGCTGTAGGGAAACGATCCCCTTCGTGCAAACCTGGATTCAAGCAAAAAAAAAACAAAACAAAGAACAAAGTACACAACAATTTACGTGGAAACCCCCTCCCAGTAATAGGGGAAAAACCACGGGGCAGGGCACACAAACAATCCACTATAATAATAACGGATTACAAAAACACTAGGTTTGTCCAACCTAGTTCCCTCTCCGGATTCACAAACGAATCTCCACTCAAAACCAAAGTGATCCTTCTGAAATCGAGGAAGAACAACCCTCAACACGTTGAGGTAAAAACAACCTCTCTCCAACAAAGGAACTCCTTCGATTGAGCCGCGATCTCCACACGAAGACAAGCCCGAGAAAATCCTCTCCTAGCACCACCACCGGCACCAAAACCCAATCAAGAACAAGACCAAGATAGTGAAGGACCCCTCCGACGAAACCGTCGCAATCCCTCGTTGCAAACTTCACACGCTTCCTCTGCAGTCGCCGCACGCCTCCGACGAAACCGTCGCACCGTCTCTCACTTCTGCTGCTGCTCCGTAAGAAGAAGTAATCGGTCGTAAGAGATCGGGATTAACCATAAATCCACGGTAAGAGCCATAAAAATTCCACCCGAACCGCCAAAGGGCCGCCGAACCTGGTTCACTGAACCAAGGAGGAGAAAATGGGCGAAATTGGCGAGAGTAGGTGGCGAAAACCGACGAAACAACTAAATCCGACGAATCGGTGAAATCCCGATACCCGCCTAATTTACTGTTCATGAACAGTAAATTCGGCGAGTATCGGATTCGATACACGCCGAAAATACTGTTCATGGCAGATTTTTCTCCTTTACTTCTTCGCAAGCCTCCGGTCTTCAATTTAGGGGTGGACCCCAACAGACTCCCCCTCCAAACCCTGAAGAGAAGTCCCACCTCCTGAAACCTTCAAGAAGAAACCATGCCGACCAGGCGTTGACACAACTCGTGCTTCTCCCTTGGCACGACCTTCGTCCTCATGTCCGAAGGATTTTCATCTGTGTGGATCTTTTCCACCTTTAGTAGCTTCTCCTCGACAACATCTTATATCCAATAATACATGACATCAATGTGTTTCGTCTTAGAGTGGTAGGCGGGGTTCTTGGCCAGAAAGATAGCACTCTGACTATCACTAAACACAGTGAACACGTCTTGTTGGATTCCAAGTTCGAGCATGAACTTCTTCATCCACAGGACTTCTTTGGAAGCTTCCGTCAGAGCTATATATTTTGTCTCAGTCGTCGATAGTGCCACACACTTTTGTAACCACGACTGCCACGACACAGCACCCCCTGCAAAAGTAATAGCATACCCTGAAGTGGATCTTCTGGAATGAACATCTCCAGACATATCAGAATCAGATTACCCAACCAGTTCAGGTGATTCACCACCAAACTGCAGACACAAATCTGCAGTACCTCTGAGATATCGAAGAATCCACTTCACAGCGTCCCAATGGACCCTCCCTGGGTTTTGCCAAATATTTGCTCACCAACCCTACTGCATGAGCTATATCTGGCCTCGTACAGACCATAGCGTACATCAAACTTCCTACTGCAGAAGCATAGGGTACCTGACTCATCTCCTCAGACTCCTTCTCAGATGAAGGGCACTGACTGCTAGATAACTTGAAGTGTCCACCTAATGGAGTGATAACAACCTTTGCCTTCTCCATCATGAACCTCTTCAGCACATTTTCAATATACTCAGCCTGAGACAGCCACACCAGACATGCACTCCTATCTCGGGTAATCTTCATACCCAGGATCTTCTTTACTGGTCCAAGGTCCTTCATTTCAAAGGACCTACTGAGCTCCATATTCAGTTCTACAATGCTGGCCTTGTCATCCCTGACAATTAGCATGGCATTGACATAGAGTAGCAGTATAGTGAAGGACTCCTCCATTCTCTTCACATAGGCACAGTGGTCAGCCCTGGTCTTCAAGAATTTGTTTGTGGTCATGAAGGAGTCAAACTTCTTATACCACTGCCTGGGTGCCTGTTTCAACCCATAAAGACTCTTCTTGAGTCGGCACACCAAATTCTCCTTACCCTTGATTTTGAACCCTTCTTGTTGTTCCATGTACAACTCCTCCTCCAAATCACCGTGCAGGAAGGCCGTTTTCACGTCCATATGCTCAACTTCCAGATTCATAGAGGTAGCCAAACCTAGAACCAGGCGGATAGAAGACATCTTCACCACAGGTGAGAATATCTCATCAAAGTCCACGCCTTGCTTCTGAATGAAGCCCTTGACCACCAACCTCGCCTTATACTTGGGTCGGGAAAGATTTTAATCTGTCTTCAACTTGAAGACCCATTTGTTCATCAATGCTCTTTTCCCCTTCGGAAGCCGGATCAAGTCATAGGTCCCGTTCATCTGAAGAGAAGTCAACTCCTCCTCCATAGCTTCAGCCCACTGCTCTTTATCATCAGCCTTTTGAGCCTCCACCAGAGGCTCAGGCTCTCCACTATCATATAATAGAATATAATCCTGCGGTGGATATCTGGTTCTGGCTCTCTGTGGTCTTTTAGATCTCCTGAGGGGAACCTCCACCACAGGTGGAATATCAACGGGAAAAGCTCCCCCTTCATCCAGTATCTCTTCCTGCTCTGGCATCTGAACTGCTTCTTCTATAATGGGCTATCCAGTAGCGTCATCAGCACCATTAGCACCAAGATCTTCATCAGGAACTTCCACAATAAGTGGACTCTGCGGCTTCTCAGTCTCCTGCTCACTAGCAACTTGATCTTCAACAAAGATCGCATCCCAGCTATTGATGATTTTCTTTTACTTTGGATCCCAGAGTCTATAGCCAAACTCCTCAATTGGGAATCCAAACAAGATGCACTCATGGGACTTCACGTCGAGCTTTGATCTCTCCTCCTTGGGGATATGAACATGTACTCGACAGCCGAACACACGTCCATGTCCATAAGACACCTCCTTGCCAGACCACACCCATTCAGGAACATCTTCATCTAACGGTGCTGAGGGGGACAGATTTATCAAGTGCACAACAGTCCTAGCTGCCTCATCCCAGAACTGCTTCCTAATTCCAGCCTGAGAAATCATACACTTGACCTTCTCCATTATAGTTCTGTTCATCCTCTCCAATTTTGTTACGGTGTCCTCAGAATAGTCTTCTCATGAACAATACCGTGCTGCATGCAGTAGCCATCAAACGGTCAAATAAATTCTCACTCGTTATCAGATCTTACTCACTTTATAACCTTCCCGGTCACCTTCTCATTCATTGCCCTGAACTCGACAAACTTTGTCAGAACCTCACTCTTGTGCTTCAGGAAGTATGCCCATACCTTCCTAGAGTGGTCATCAATGAAAGTGACAAAGTAGGTTGCTCCCCCTTGAGACATGAGTTCAACTGGACCACACGCATCTGTATGTATCAGATTTAGCAGCTCTGCCTTCCTCTTTGGTTCAGCATCAGCAAATGACACCCATTTCTGCTTCCCAGCTAAGCAGTGAACGCATGTGTCTGGCATACTGCCTAACATCTCTGGTAGAACCTTGTTCTTCACCAGCAACTTGAGATTATTCTCACTCATAAGGCCAAGTTTATGATGCCATAACTCCATGGAGTTATCACCAACAACATTCACACTAGGACTACAGATCTTGGCCTTTGCTCGGTACAGACCACAACATTTCTTGCCTCGGGCCACCACCATGGACCCCTTCACCAGCCTCCAGGATCCCCCACCTTCAATGCTGGTAAAGCCGCCATCATCAAGTCTCCTGACGGAGATAAGGTTCATTCTCAAATCAGAAATGTGTCTGACATCCTTGAGAATAACCAACCCCAGATCAGTCTCCAAGTGAACATCTCCACTGCCACTATCTGGGACACACCGGCATTAGCCATTCGGATAGTCCCTAAGTCACCAGCAGTATAGGAATAGAAGTAATCCCTGTGAGGTGTGCAATGATAAGAAGCACCACCATCCACAACCCAGTCGGTGTCAACACACTCCTGGCATACAGTCTCGATGCAGTGCAAACACTGAGTCTCCACCTCCACAATTGAGGCCTCTCCCGTGTTGCCACTAGACTCTCCTTCTTTTACCTTCCCCTTCTGATCTCGATTCCACTTGAAGCAGTCCTTCTTGATGTGTCCCTTCATCTTACAGTAGTAGTATTCGAACTCCTTCTTGGACTTAGGCCTGGACTTGCTTCTGGAGTTGCCCCTTGGTTTCCCCTCCTTCTTCACCTGATGACAACATCTAACCTCCATGAGAAGGGCATCTGATGTAGGAGTTCCAGAATCCTTCCTTCTCAACTCCTCATTCAACAGACAGCTCATCACCATCTTCATTGACACGACACCATCCGGTGCTGAATTGCTCAATGACACCACAAGGATCTCCCAACCCTCTGGTAATGAACTAAGGACCGTCAAGACCTGAAGCTTGTCCCCCAAGGTGATCTGCATGCTTTCCAACTGATTTATAATGCTCTGGACAAGGTTCAGATGCTCTGTCATCTGAGAACCTTCTCGATACTTGAGGTTCACAAGCTTCCTGATCAAGAAAGCCTTGTTACCTATTGTCTTTCTTTCATATAGCGCTTCCAGCTTTTTCCACAAAGATTGGGCAGATATCTCGGTAGATACATGATGGAAGACAGAATCATCTAGCCACTAGCGGATGAATCCAACTTCCTTCTAGTCCATCGTCATCCAAACTGCATCATCCAACATCGTAGTAGGTCTCCCCAATAATGGGGTGTAGAGATCCTTGCAAAACAAGAGATCCTCCATCTTTGGCTTCCAAATACTCCAGTTCTTTCCATTCATGCTGATCATTCTCGCTTGATCCATATGCACACGGATTAGCCAATAATCTCAAAGAATGTAATAAAGAGAATAGGGAGCGGACCAATAGTCGTCACCTACTGCACTTAATTACAAACACAAAATTCTCAATAGCTAGAACCTCCCTATGATACCACTTGTAGGGAAACGATCCCCTTCGTGCAAACCTGGATCCAAGCAAAAAAAAAAGCAAAACAAAGAACAAAGTACACAACAATTTACGTGGAAACCCCCTCCCAGCAATAGGGGAAAAACCACGGGGCAGGGCACACAAACAATCCACTATAATAATAACGGATTACAAAAATACTAGGTTTGCCCAACCTAGTTTCCTCTCCGGATTCACAAACGAATCCTCACTCAAAACCAAAGTGATCCTTCTGAAACCGAGGAAGAACAACCCTCAACACGTTGAGGTAAAAAACAACCTCTCTCCAACAAAGGAACTCCTTCGATTTAGCCACGATCTCCACACGAAGACAAGCCCGAGAAAATCTTCTCCTAACACCACCACTGGCGCCAAAACCCAATCAAGAACGGGACCAAGATAGTGAAGGACCCCTCCGATGAAACCGCCGCAATCCCTCTTTGCAAACGTCACATGCTTCCTCTGTAGCCGCCGCACACCTCCGACGAAACCGTCGCACCTTCTCTCACTTCTGTTACTGCTCCATAAGAAGAAGTAATCGGCTGTAAGAGATCGGGATTAACCCTAAATCCACGGTAAGATCCATAAAAAAGTCCACCCGAACTGCCAAAGGGCCGCCGAACCCGGTTCACTGAACCAAGGAGGAGAAAACGGGCGAAATCGGCGAGAGTAGGTGGCGAAAACTGGCGAAACAATGAAATCCGGTGAATCGGTGAAATCCCGATACTCGCCGAATTTACTGTTCATAAACAGTAAATTCGGCAAGTATCGGATTCGATACACATCGAAAATACTGTTCATGGCAGATTTTTCTCCTTTCCTTCTTCGCAAGCCTCCGGTCTTCAATTTAGGGGCTGGACCCCAACAGATGCAATATTAAACAATTAAATTAAGCATAAATAAGCTTAGCCAACCAAATGTACAACCTCATGAGCTCATAAGGAGACCCTCACAATCAAGCTAGCCCTGGAAGATATATAGGTGTGAACCCATGAACCAATGGGTCAAAATACACGAAAATTGGCCAAATCGTTAAAAAAAGCCCCGCCTTATACAAGACCATTATTTGCAGATGATCTATCCATTTATTAACCTAAAACCACCCCGTACTTTAGCATCGGTGTAGGCGGCGACAATCGGGCAAGATGTTCAAGATCGAAAAGGGAGAAACCAAACTCAACTCCACTTCTATAAATAGGGCCTCTAACCTCTTGCAATGACAATTGAGCCTCATTGCGACCTAAAATAAATGAATCCTGAACTTTAGGCTTAACCTCTCCAGCGATCACTGGCAACATCTTCAAGCATCTTTGAAAAATTAGCATCATGGTCTCTCACTAACGTTCTATCTGAATCAACCCTCTTGGCGAGTTTTCATAACTCCTTTGATATCTTGTAACACTTTTCGACCTATGGCAAGCTCCCCCATCACCGAAGAAATCACCTTCTAACAATCACCCACTTTCAGACCAACCTCCAAACCACGATGGCCAACCACCATGCCTCAAAGATGGTGGCACATCATGATGTGTGGGGATGTCTCTATCAAGCTCCCCAATGTCACTTGAAGGTCGAGCATTACCAGAGTACTAAAAAAAAAATATAACCAATAGCCAAAGCCTCATTGGGAGTCTTAAAAACCCATTAGGTTGAACTCAAGATTCAACATGAAGAATACTACAAAGAGCCTAAGAAGAAATAATTGATGCTAAAATCAAAGAAGGAGACTGACGATGATGGTGAAGATGATGAGGGGAGACTTTTTGTGAAGAACTTCAAAAAAAAATTTAAGAAATCTGGAATAGAGAAATACCTTTCAAAAATACTTTACAGAAGATGTAATAAGAATGGATCATGGTCTAAGAAGGGTAAATCTAGTAGTGATAACGTCAAGGAGCAACCAACACCGGAGTGCTTTCATTACTAAAGGACCAGACATATCTAGAGGAATTACCTAAAATATCTGAATGAGCAAAAAGAAAAGCAACACAAAAGGAAGGATAAAGAGAAGGTACTAAATAAAGGCAGTCATATGGGATGAATCCTCCTCTAAGGAATCAAGTGGCCCGTGATGAGAAGGAGAATATGTGCCTCATAGGAAAGGACAACTCAACTTCGGATGACAAAAGCAGTGTCCAAAGTGACACTTAAGTATGTTGGTTGGCTACGGACAAATGAGACATATGGTACATGAATTCAGGATGCTCCAAGCACATGACAGGAAATAAAACAAAGTTTCTTAGCCTTGTGAAAAAAGGAGGGCTGGTGACTTTTGGGGGCAACAATAAAAAAATAATCATGGGCGTAGGTACGTTGGGTAACAAATCATTCTCTATCTCTAATGTTCTATCTATAGAAGGCTTAAAACCTGACTTGATTTCTATTAGCCAATTATTTGATAAAAAACTAAATGTATTATTTGAATCTTCTACAAATTTTTGCAAGATTATAAACGCCAAAACTAATGAAATATTACTCACTACACCTAGATCTCATAATGCATATACTTTTACTTTAAATCAGTATTCTCAATCTTCATTGAAATATTAAATTTCTAAATAGGAAGAATTATAACTTTGGCATTGGCAACTTGGTCATTCTGAAACTAAATTAATCTTAAAATTATCAAAAGATTAATTAATTAGAGGGCTATCTACACTTAGTGGTAATTTATCATCACTTTGTACACCATTCTAAAAGAAAAAGTTCTCTAAATCATCTTTAAAAAGCAAAAAATAAAATTTCTACAATAAGACCAATTCAATTAATTTACATGGATCTCTTTGCTCCGGTTAGCACTACTAGTATATGGGGTAGAAAATATATCTTATTAATTGATGATTTTTTAGATTTTGTTGGTCTATTTTTCTCACATCTAAATCAAATGCTTTTCTTGAATTCTCTACATTATGCAAAAGAATTCAAAATGAACTTGTTATAAGAATAAATTGCATACACTCTAATCATGAAGGTGAATTTGAAAATGATTTTTTTCTTCATTTTGTTATAATCTAGATATTAAGCAGGAATTTTCTGCTCCACGTACACCATAAATAAATAATATATTAGTGAGAAAAATAGAACCCTTCAAGAACTAACATGCACGATGCTTTTTGAATATAGGTTACATAGACACTTTTAGGCCGAAGTTGTTAGCTTCGCATGCATTGTTATTAATTAAGTTATATTTTACCCAATTTTGAAACAAACTCCTTATGAACAATATTTTCAAAAGAAGCATAGTGCATCATTTTTTTGTGTTTTTTGATGTAAATGATTTCTATTAAACACTAAAGATAACCTAGGCAAATTTGATAAAAAAAAATGATGAAGGTATTTTTATTGGATATTCTTCAACTAGTAGGGTTTGTAGAATGTATAACAAAAGAATAAAAATAGTTAAAGAATCAATTCATGTTAGATTTAATGAGTTTGTCTCTTGTGTGGATACTATTGACAATACAGGAAATGAAGAGTAGCATACTTTCGTAGTAGAGCATGAAGATAATGAGCCACTTAATGTTGAAGCAGAGAAAGAAGAAGAAGAACATTAAGAGTACATGTCATTGAGTGTGCTTAAGTTTACATAAAATCATCCACGAGAGCTCATCATTGGATAACCATCAAAAGAGATAACAACTCGCTCATCCTTGTGTGAGTCTTTTTCAAATCTTTGTTTCATTTCTGAAATTGAACCTAAGAAAGATGTCACTGTTGTAAATGATGAATATTAGTTTTTTGCTATGATTGAAGAACCCAATAAATTTGAAAGAAATTGGGTTTGAAATTAGTTGAGAGACCATCTAATCATCTGATAGTATGAGTAAATTAGATTTTTAAAAATAAATTAGATAGTGTCTCTATAATAACTAGGAATAAAGCTGAACTAGTAGCATAAGAATATTCACAAATTAAGGGTGTAGATTTTGAAAAAAAACATCTACACCCACTAACTTAGAATCTAATCGAATCTTTCTTACTTTTGCGAGTTTTAAATAATTTAAATTATTTCAAATGGATGTAAATAGTGTTTTTTAAAATATGATAATTAAAGAAGAAGGTTATGTTAAACAACCCCACAGATTTTATAAATGATAAATTTTCAAACAAAGTCCATAAATTAGAAAAGGCGCTTTATGAATTAAATAAGTATCACGTGCTTGGCATGATAGATTGACTTCATTTTTATGAAAGCATAGTAATATTACGGGTAGTGTGGACACCATACTTTTCATTAAGCATTCTAATGATTATTTGATTATATTGCAAATTTATGTAGATGATTTCATCTTTGGAGCCACTAATGAAGAGTTGTGTAATAAAATAGTTTAAGTAATGCAAATTGATTTTGAGATAAGCTTAATAGGAGAACTCACTTATTTTCTTGGTTTTCAAATTACTCGCGTAATGATGAAATATTTATTTTTCAAAGAAAATATAAACATGACATGCTTAAAATATTTTGATATGAAAAACTTAAGCAAGATAATACACCAATGAGCGCATCTATAAAACTAGGAAAAGATCAAGGTGGAATTTCAATTGATCAAACTCTCTATCAAGAAATGATTTGATCATTATTATATTTGAGTGCCTCTAGACCAGATATTATGTTTTGTCGTATGTTTATATGCTCGTTTTCATGCCAATCTAAAAGAATCTTATTTAAAAGCAGTTAAATGTTTTTTAAATATCAAATAGGCATATGTAAATTAGGATTGTGGTATCCTCATAATCATTCATTTACTTTGCATAGTTTTCTGATTCTGATTATGAAGGATTTTCTTTAGAAACATACTTATATTATGCTCGAGTCAGAAATATAGTTTTGTTGCCAAATCAACCACTGAGGTCGAGTATATCGCACTAGGTAACAGTTGCACACAAGTGTTATGGATGAATCAAACACTAGAAGATTTTAGAATACATTTAAATAACGTAGAACTAAAGTGTGATAATAAAAGCGCTATTGATCTATCCAACATTCTAGCTCACCATTGTAGATCCATACTCATTGAAGTTAGACACCACTTCATTGGTACTCACATAAAAAAGGAAAATGTTAGAGTAATCTTTACTGGAATCGAATCACAACTTGCAAACATATTCACAAAGCCACTCTCTGATGCTCGATTTTCATCTCTTAGATTGGAGTTAGGGGTTTTGGACATCTTAAGCTAAAAATTTTAGATCCGCAACGCTTTGGTTATTTTTCTAAACTCTTTGTTGTAATCGGTGCCACTTATCATAAAAATAATAATCAAGAAAAACTGGAATAAAAAATTATCAAAAACCATACTTTTTCAACAAAATATCAAAACCCTATTTGATACCGCCGAGCGAAAACTCTTACCACCAGCAGTAGATTAGAATCTCTTTCAATGCTCTATCTTTTGCACTTTTTTATTTTGGTTGGTTTAGAAGATTATTATTTAGACATATAACAATGTCTTCTGTGTTTTCAGCAAAATCATTTCATTCTTGCTTTTCTTAAAACATAAAACCAAATAAAAATTTACAAAACAAATCAAAATCACAAAAATATGTTTCACTCTTTAAGTACTACTGTATTTATTTTTATTTTATTAAAAAATCTAAAAACTACTTATTTTTATTACTATGGTCAAGGATGAATAAATATACCTTTTAAAGATTCAGTATAATGTATAATTTAATTTTCAAACCTCTTAAATATTGTCTTGAATATTCATGTCTTGTATACTATCTCTCATTGCACAATAAAAATGATTGTAGGAAATATGTGTAAGAGTGATTAACATGTCTCAATGTATAAGTGATATTTTATGTTAGATAATGATTTATTTCTCACTCATTTTTTGATCCCTATATATACAAATAATCTTATTCATGCATGAGTATGTAGTGTAATAATATAACTAACTAAAATGCATAGAGTGATTCCAAAAGATGCTTTCTTCTCCCTCCAAGTTCCATTTAAAATGTACATTGCCAACCATGCTTTTAGAGAGATTGTTACCGCCAGCGTAAGCATCTACCGCAATGCGATGGTACTAATTTCAGAGCATGTCTTCAATTATTTGATCTCAGTTAATTTTCTTACAAATTTGGGGACACTTGAAGATATTTTCTCTGAATTTGAATACTTGCCTCTTCATTTTCCCTTATTGGACACTTAATCTTAAAATACCTGGTTCATAGAAGCCCCCTAGAAGTAGCGAGCGATGTGTCTTGGTTTGTTGGGAAAAGCCCTTATAATTTACATTAACAAATTATTTTAAGTGATTTTATATCCTAGGTTAATTACCTATGATGTATAGTGATGGTAATATTATCTTAGAAGTCCTAGGATATCACTGGAGTAAAGGACAGGAGAAAGACACACTAAATTTTAAAGGAAAATCAAGAAATACCAACATACGTCGATTAAAAGTCGACACAACTTCGACTTAATGTCGATGTTACTTTGATTAGAAGTCAAAGCAACATATTTAAATCAGTCGACATTACTTCAAGGTTTATATCAACACATACTTTGATATGTTGTTGACGTATTGTAGATTATAGAGTTAAGTCGATAATCAATCAGAATGAAGTCAGAGTTCGACACAACTACTATATAAAATTGATGTTATGTCGATTAGTATTCTGATTGGAATTTTTCTGGGGAATAATTCAAAGTTTATTCAAGAAAGATTTACTTTGAATAACCATTTCTTGGAGACGTTGGAAGATGATTGTTCTCTGTTAGATGTATATATATATACACACACACGATTGAAATTTAATAACGATTGATCAGATACTACAATTAATTACAAATAGAAATAAAAAGTGATTTTGGAAATTGAGAATCGATAGAGAAAATCAAGAAGATCATCATTGATCTGATGCAATACAAGTTCTTCCAAAAAATTAGTCGATCATCATCTTATTCCTGAATCTGAATAAAGAGCCAGTTCATCTTCTTCTCTAGGGCTCATCAAGTGCAGAAATAGATTCAGTGAAGAATAAGGAATCATTTATATCGAAGGGCTTATAATCCTTAAAATTCTCTCAATCATGGATTCTTCAGAGTACCAGAGATAAAATTCACTTAATGACATAAAATCCTAAGAATTTCGGCTGAGATGACTCATCAAGAAGATCATCTCTTCTATGTATCTCTTTCTAATCTCTATTTGTTTCTCTTTTACTGTTTGAGAAAAGAGTTTTAAAAATCCCTCTTCAAAGGATTCAGTTTAAGGTTCTGATAGTCTCCTTAAGAAAAGACTCTGGCTATATTGGTTTGAGATCTCCTTATCAAAAGATCTAGAGATTTGTTCTGAGAGTCTCTTTATCAAAAGACTCAGGCACACTGATAGTGAACTCTTACCAAGAGGGTATATATAAGAGTGGATGTACCTAGATTTTGGGGAACAACTATAATTCTTGTGTCTTCTGTGATTGTTTGTTTTCTGTGATTGTTTATTTGATGTGTTGTGATTATATTTGTTAGGCTTAAGATTCTGGTAATAATTCGGGTAAATGTAAATTCTGTGAAAAGTATTGTTAAATAGAAATAAATTTTAATCTCTATTCACCCCCTCTAAGAAAACTCTAAGGATTTTGTCAATTGTTCTCCTCTTTCATTTGGTATCAAAGGGAGGTTAATCAATAAAAGGTTAACCTAGAAGAAGTTAATTAAGAAAAGGTTAACACCTTGATTATAATGATCATAACAGTTACATTAGTATATATAGTTCAAAATATCTTCTAATACTTTTAAAAGATTTTCATCTACAAGGCATCCAGTTTATAATGTTGAAAAATTTACACCCTGGAAAACTAGAATTAAGTTATATATGAATTCTATTGATGAAGGTATTTTTAATTCAATTTGACAGGACCACTTATGCTTTATAGAAAGAATGCAAAAGAAATATTAGTTCAGAACCAATGCCTAGATGTGAGTGGTCAGATGATGAAAAGGGAATACAAGATTGGGATTCTAAAGATATGAATATATTAGCTTCAATTATGTCTGATGATATTTTCCAGAAAGTAGCAGAATGTCAATCAACAAAAAAAAATATGGGAATCATTATTAAAGATTGTTGATGAGAGAAAAGATAGAAGATCACAAAAGAAAGATGATGAATCTGTAGCTGAAATGTATGATTGATTCAGTATAATCATTAATGAACTTAAAAGAATGGATAAAGATTTATCACTTACTGAGATAAATAATAAGTTACTCATGTGCTTTCCAAGTACATGAGATTCTAAAATATGGGTTATTAGAGAATCAAGATGTCGCATGGAGATTACTACATATGCACTATTAAGCAAACATAAGTCTAATGAAATTTTTTAAAAAAGTAGAGCATAATCAGAAGCAAAGGAGAATGTCAATACACCTAGAGACAAATCTATTGCTCTCAAAGCTACTGATGATGAACCCTCTATTATAGAATAAGAAATGCTCAATCTCTTAGCCAAGATATTTAGAAAGTGAGTTAAAACATAAAATTTTAGAAGAAGAGATAGGTGTTTGAATAAGCCAAAGTTTGTTAACACTCCAAATAAAGAGTTAATTTGCTTTGCATGCAGAAAACCTGGACACATAACAACTGAATGTTCAGATCAACAGAAGGATAGATCAAACAAAAATGATCAGACAAAGAAATATCTAAAGAGAAGATAAAAAGGGAAAGGATGCATTGTTGAAACCTGTAGTGATACTAGTTCAGAGTCAAGTTCTTCATCAAGCAGTGAAGAAGAATCAACTACTCAAGAAGCCCATTTGATAGCTTTGGAAACTCATTCAGATAATGAAGAAAATTAGGTAAGTTGCTTTGATGATATTGATTTCTCTTCAGGAGAATTTAAGATATGTTTTAAAGAATTTTGTAAGGATCAATTAGAAGCAGAAAAGAAAATTAAACAATTAAGAAAGGAGAGAGAGTTAATTAGGAGTTTTCTATGTGACAAAAAACAGATTGAACAAGATAAATTATTTGAAATAAAGGTAGAAAACTAAAGAATCAAGTAGCTGATTTAATAGAAGAAAATACTTTATTAAAGAAAAACCTATCAAAGACAACAGCCTTTGAAGACTCCTTAAATGGAAGGAGAAAACAACTTAAAAAATATTATAGAGAATCTTAAGAAAAGGTTCAATTATATTGTTTTCGGTGCTGATCCTCACAGGATAGTAACAATTACCAATACACCAACATTAAAAAATCTTGTACCTTTTACTAAAGCTAATGAAAATCAACTTATTATAAATCTAGACAATGATCGTGAAAGAGTAACAAAATTCAGTAAAGAAAATGAATTCAAAGGAAAAGGTATTATAGGTGTGCAACCTGTGTTAAATAATAAAAAAAGATCAGTAGTTTTAGCAAGTCAGGAACATGCATCGACTTCATATCGACACAAATTCTGTGAAATGTCGACTTCAAATCGACGTATCTGGAAAGATATGTCTAACGCTACTCGATGCATATCCCTAGACAATAATTTTTCATCATTATATTCTTGTTATCTTACTTATACAAAATGTTTTACAAAAGGACATGAAATTGGAAGTTGTTGGTTTAATAGACCAACACTCTTTTATCCCAAGAGGTATTATGAAAGATCATCTTAAACTTTAATCACCCTTTATAATGGAAAAAGAAGTAGTAGGTCTAGGATAACCTGGATCCCAATTAATGTTTGATTTTATGTGCAGGAAAAAGACTGTCCTTCCACAAACTAGTTGTGATATTTGGACAGTGGTTGCTCTAGACATATGACTGAACATAAAGAATTGTTGGAACATTACAAGGCAAAAAAATGGTCCCAAGGTAAATTTTGATGATTTTAATTATAGTCAGACTAAAGGTTATGGTATGATCAAAATTAGAGATATCACCTTCTCCAAAGTAGCTTATGTTAAAAGACTTCAACATAACCTTATTTGTATTAGTCAACTATGTGATGATGAATATAAAGTTATATTCACACAAAACCTATGTCATATAGTCAACACTAAAATAGATACTATAGTGTTATCTAGTTTTAAAAAAGGTAATATCTATGTATTTGACTTTAGCTCAAACAAGAATGAAATATGTTTGTTTAATACTGAAATAGAAAGGAATGAGCTTTGGCACAGGAGGCTTGGTCATCGTAATCATAAGACCATAACCAAGCTTTCAAAGGATGATTTAGTTAGAGTCTTACCAAAAGGTAAGTATAGAAAACTAAATCCTTCTAAAGTATGTCAAGAAATAAGTTAAATCTTCATTCAAATCAATTAGTAAGAATGATTCTCCACAAAATTATATTTACTGCATATGCATTTATTTGGTCCTCTTACCACTCAGATTTTAGGAGGTAAGTCTTATACTTTGGTTTTAGTGGATTATTTTTCAAGATTTAGTTGGGTATTCTTCCTAAGAGCTAAGTCTGATACCTTCATAATTCTTCCAAGATTCATCAAACATATTCAACCTGAATTTAATATTAAAGTGACCTTGATCAGAAGTGATCATGGCACGGAGTTTGAAAATCAGTTAATCCATAGATTCTGTGAGGATGAAAGAATATGAAAAATCTTTTTAGCTCCTAGAACTCCTCAACAAAATGGAGAAGCTAAAAGAAAAAATAGAATACCTATTGAATCTAGAAGAACCTTATTAGTAGAGTAAATTTTGCCTAATCCTTTTGGGTTGAAGCAGTTAACACTGTTAATTATGTTTTCAATAGAAGTTCCATTCACAAAATTAATTTGAAGACTCCTTATAAGCTTTTAAAGGGTAAAACACATATAGTATCATATTTTAGAATTTTTGGATGTGCATGTTATATTCTTAATAATGGGAAAAACTATCTTGCTAAATTTAACAAGAAGGCTGATGATGTAATATTTTTAGGATATTCCTTATCTAGCAAATCCTATAGGTGTTATAATAAAAGGACTCTTAAAATAGAGGAATCTATGTATGTAGTATTTCATGAAACTCATTCTTTTTTCAAAGGGGAGAAAACTTCCACCAAAGACTTTTTATAGGAACAGATTCCCCTAAATGTTGAGTTTAAAGAGTGGAAAATTAAGGAGAATTCTGAAAAATCATCTGAAAAGCATAATCATAAGTTAGAGGGTGTTATAGAAAGCTCAGACGATGAAGTACCAATTGAAGAAATTATCAGTCCAACTATAATCACCAATCAGACTAATGAGTAGGAGGCTGATTTCCAAATTGCATAAGAAATAGAAGAACGTACAATAAGGAGATCATTATCAAATTATTCAAGAAAGTGTAGATGTAGTGAGATCAATTCTCAGGGATCCTCCTCCAACCCAAGTAATTGGAGATATGAATCAAGGAGCGAAAATAAGAAAACTATTATCAATAGAGATCATGTTGTAGTGCTTTCTTTCACACCATGAACCAAAGAAATTTGAAGAAGTAGATAAAGATCCATATTTGATTGTTGATATGTAAGAAGAGCTTGCACAATTTGAGAGAAATAAAGTTTGAATATTAGTTGAAAGACCAAAGGATTACCCAATCATAAAAACTTAGTGGGTATTCATAAATAAACTGGATTCAAGTGGAGTGATAGTCAAAAATAAGGTTAGACTTATTGCTTAAGGTTATAGGCAAGAGCAAGAAATTGACTATAATCAAACAATTGTTCCAGTAGCAAGACTAGAAGAAATAAGATTATTCCTTGCTTATGCAACATATAAGAAAATCAAAGTGTACCAGGTGGATATTAAAAGTGTTTTTCTCAATGGAACTCTTCAAGAAGAGCTTAATATGAGACCCTATCCACATTTCTCTTAGATTACTCATTCGCAAGAGGAAAGGTGGATAAAACACTTTTCACAAAAACACATATGGAAAAACTGCTTATTGTCCAAATTTATGTGGATAATATTATTTTTTGTTCAACAGACCCTTGACTTTGTAAAAGATTTGCAAATCTGATGTAGTCCAGGTTTGAAATGAGTAGCATGAGAGAATTATCTTTCTTTCTTAGATTACAAACAAAGTAAAGTAATAAAGACAATTTTATATCTCAGTCCAAATATACAAAGGAATTGATTAAAAAATTTGGAATGGAAAATGCCTCCATCATGAAATCTCTCATGGCTACTAATGTTGTTCTAGATAAAGATATATCTGGTAGATCTGTTGATCAGAAAACATATAAAACAATTATTGGATCTCCTTTTTATCTTATAGCTAGCAGACCAGAAATAATATTTTCGATAAGTGTTTACACAAGATTTCAGGTGAATCCTAAAGAATCACATCTGAGTTCAGTAAAGAGAATTTTGAGATATCTTAAGTGTACACCTGAAATGGGATTATGGTACCCAGGTAAATAAGAATTTGGACTATATGGATATTCTGATGCTGATTATGTTGGATGTAAATTGGATAGGAAAGTACCTCGGGAACTTGTAAATTTCTAGGTGTTATATTGATATCATGGTTTAGTAAAAAAGAAAACATCAATCTCCACTTCTACCGTAGAAGCTGAGTATATAGCTGCTAGAAGCTGCTATTCACAAATATTGTGGATGCAAAATCAATTACTTGATTATGATCTAAGTTCACTAATTCAATAATATTTTTGTGACAACTCAAGTGCTATATCAATTGCCTCCAATTCTGTCTTGCATAGTAAGACAAAGCATATAAAATAAGACATCACTTTCTCAGAGACAATGTGGAAAAGGAGAAATTTTCCTAGAATACGTGTCTTCTAAAAATTCAAAGGACTGATATTTTCACAAAGCCTCTTGATTAGATCAAGCACAAATATTTTGTCAATCTTTTGGGCATGCTTGATAAAGCTCAATAAATGAATTCATCACTAATATAACATGTAATTATTCTTAAAATTTATTATTTGTAAAAACCAGCAAAAGACTTAAAACTTAAGCCTGTACTTGACGTAACGTTGAGTACAAGTCGACGGAACGCCAACTTCTATTCAACGCAACGTCTATAGTCGGCGACTATACAGAGTTTTGGATCTTATCGACGCAATGTCTATATAAATCAACGCATGTGTTGACTATATGTAATTTTAATAATACGTCGAATAAAAGTCGACGCCACGTCGAATATGGAAATATGCGCTGAACTTTTAAGCCCTAATTTGTCGACATTTTATATACTTATATTAGACTTCATATTTACTCAAAACTCTTCATCGTCCCCGCTCTATTCTTTTTATACTTGCTCTCTCCTGTTTTCTTTGTGATTTTTTGCAGGTACTCTAGTGATAATCACAACCTTTTTTTAATAGATTTAATGGTGACTGAGAAAGAAGTATTTAATGCTCTTGTTAAAACCCTAACGATTCTAGTTACTGAATTCACCAAGAAGTTCTTAATTTTTAGAGAGGAGTGCAATACCAAACTAATCATGCTTTAAAATTGAATAAATGAACTATCAAGTTCTGTACAATATTTGGATCAACTAGTTGATGAAAGAATACTTCCTACCAAAGTCTTTAAATTATTTTTCCAAAATTTAAAGAAGGGAGAGAAAAGTTAAGGCAAGGTTGGCAGGATTCAAAACTACTCTCAAAGTTGTAGTGTTGAGAACAAAGTAATTTTAAAAAGACTGAATGTGGACATAGTTTTAAATATAAGTTGTGTTGCTGGAAATAGAGAAATTTTAGAAAAACTGAATGTGAATATGGTTCTAGATATAAAGATACCATATTCTACTACTTTAGTTTCAGAATCTGAAATGATTTAGATGCCTATTTTATATGGGAGAATTAAGAAATGATTAAGATGTCTGTTACACAGAGGGGAGTTTACCAATTTTAATGTCAGATACTCAAGGGCAGAAAATGTCAGTGAATCTTGAGCTAGATAATGCTTTTGATTTAATAATAGAAAGAGAGGAAGCTGAATTTAAAGCATCTGAAGATGATTTAGCTGATAAGAAAAAGATTTTTCTAGCAAAGTTACAAGCTAAAGAATCTTGGAAGAAAAACATTTTTGAATTATCAATTACTCTTCCAGATACAATTTTTTATTATAATGAATATGTCAAGAAACATTCAACTGCTCAAATTATGGATACTACTAGACATTACGACAAAAGAATATAAGGTTTGGGTTTCAATCAAGATGAATATATTCCTTATGAAATTGGCAAACAAAGAATGATAAGTTTTGTGAAAGCCTCAACTACTAAAGAACTTTTAACTGAAGATAAGCAGGAAGATACATTTCCATATAATCTATTGTAATCAATCAATGAGCTTTCAACAAAAATATTAAGCAATGAATATACACTTAACTCTATATCTCACAATGCAGAGGCAGAAGTTCAGAAGCATTTTAATGTTTATCGGGATATACAGAGCCATCCAGAAAAGATAAGAAGATTCCATTTTGAGTTTGTTGAAAAGATTTCAAGGAAATCGTACACTGTATTTATAAAGTTTCTTGCTAACAAGAATAAGAAGTAATACTGCTTTGGATACAAAGGTTCTATGGTATATAAATATTCAGTTGCCTCTCATATTTATGTCCTTTAATTTTATTTATATTCATTTCACATGTTTGCGCAAGTCAAACTTTGTATCTTTATTGTTTTATTTTTGTAAAATCATCATTGGAACTTTGTAAAATTTGTTAAGATAAATATGGGAGATTGTCGGGAAAACCCTTATGATTTACCTTAACAAATTATTTTAAGTAATTTTACAGTACTGGGATATCACTAGAGTAAAGGACACGAGAAAGACGCACTGAATTTTAGAGGAAAATAAAGAAATGTCAACATGCGTCGACTAGAAGTCGACGCAACTTTGACTTAATGTCAACATTATTTTGATTAGAAGCCAGAGCAACAAAATTAAATTAGTCAACGTTACTTCAAGGTTTATATCAACGCATCCTTTGATATGTTGCTGATGTAACATCGATTACATAGTTAAGTTGACAGTCAATCAGAATGAAGTCAAAGTTCGACGCAACTACGATATGAAATTGACGTTATGTCGATTAGTGTTCTGAGCAGAATTTTTCTATGGAATAATTTAGAGTTTATTCAAGAAAGATTTAATTTGAATAATCGTTTCTTGGAGACGTTGGAAGATGATTGTTCTCTGCCAGATGTATGTATATATATACACATACTATTGAGATTTAATAACGATTGATCAGATACTACAATTAATTACAAATAGAAACAAAAAGTGATCCTGGCCCCGGGCTGATCACCTCTCTTAACTTCTAACCTTTGCTTCTTATTACAGTTCCTCCCTTGGTTTTTCTTTCTCTGCTACTGTTGTGGTGCATCCTGAGGTCGCTTTGATCAGAAGTTGTTGCACTTCTGAACCTTTTACTGGTCAGCCTCATTGTGTCCACTAAACTCTTGCAATCAGCATTGAGCATCGTCATCAAAGGCTGCCTCAGAGAATCATGCAGTCCATCCACAAAAAAGCTACACTTCTCATTTTTGTCCCCGTACATATCGAGACAAGTGGTTCAGCTCCCTCTCATAAACTACTACTGTTTTGTCCCCCTGTATAATCCTAAGGTATTTCTCTTAGATACTGCAACACTCAGAAGGGGGCACAAACCAGTTAGCTAATATTGTCGAGAAGTCATTCCATATGAACATGTCTGTGGTATGACATGACAACGTTGGAAAACACATGTCATTACGCTACAATAATAATGAATATCAAAGAAAGAGAATTTTAAACTAAGTTACCTACGAGCGGGGTCGTCCGCTAAGTGTTTGGTCCACCACTAATGGACCTCCCCTTTCAGGAGAAAACCCGCTAAAAGAACTTTCTTGTTTTCTGGACACTCCATCTTCTCGAGCAAGTTACGAGTTTTTATCAGCCAATCATTAGTCTTCATCAGCATCTCTTCCCCAATATAATTGGAGGGATTGAGATCACGAAAATTCCTCAGGTCTCCATCCCTAAATCCCCAATAGCTGGCACATGAAGTGCTGCTGGATTTGTAGCAGGTAGTGCATTTCTGAATTCCACCATGGCTAAGGCCACCGCCTTAACGATAATAGCAGCCATGTCTGTCGGGTCTGGCACTGGTGGTGTTGCTGGAGTTGTGGGTGATGCAGGTGATGCTGGTGATGGAGGCATTGCTGGTGTATTATTGCCATTCATGATTATTTCAAGAGTTGTATTCTAATGAGAAGTCTCGCCCGCCTCACTGGTACGCAGTGCCTGTAAGATGTAAAGAATGGCTTTATTAATGCCCGTGACAAAAATGAAGGATCTACTGTAAAGGATATTCTTAAGCACAAACATAGCTAAGATCTAAATAAAACTTGATGACTCTATCATCGATGGAGTGATTCAGAAGAAATCCTATGGTTCTGTGAATTTCTGGGTCATAGGATCCTAAACCTACCTCTCATGCAAATTGTAACACCCCATCCTAGTTTAACAATAAATTAGCAGTCCGATCGGGCCCAACAATAAGTAGAAACTAAGAAATAGTATTAAAACTGGTGCATAGTAGGCTTAAATGAAAAGTACTAAAGTAAAACTTATAGTGCAAGTAGAAAGTATAACTGAGGGTAAAGGTGTACCTCATCAAGCTGAATTTACAGATCCACTAAAAAAGATAATGGACCAAACAATTGAATATCTGAAATACTGTAAAATATCTTTTACAAAGAAAACTCTTAAACATTAAGATTACATAGTGTTCATAAACTTAAATAGTACAATACTAAAAGAAATAACTGAAAGAAAACCAACTATAGGAGTGACTCCACAAACACGCTACTCCTAAGCGCAACTTTTCACCTGAGTCCCCTGTAAAAACATGCCCAAAAATAGGTCAGCCCAAAGGGAGAGTAAGAAAAATTATTCCTCCTAGTGACACTAAAATATTACTGAAAAAATATGAATGCTTGCTTTCCAAAAATAAAGTTTTAATACTATGAAAAATTACGTGCTAGTATAATATGCATGATTTTCTAAAATAATATTGGCAACGTAAAAATCTGTTGTAGTTTAATCATGTTAAGCACAATTACTCAAGTTCCGAAATTTTGGTTGACTAAGATTTTCTAAGTTTCGGCCTATAATTGAGTTATAAATAGCTCATGTATATCCTTCCTTAAAATACTAGGCAAAGTAGTTTTTAGTGCAAAATTCTAGTCTAACGATCTGAGTCCCTGCTAACGAACCCAAGCGTTCTAGTGTCTCACAAACACAGACTCGCATCTACAAATCTTCAACAAGGGGAAAGCATCTCCAAAAACCTGAGACTTATAAGGTACTCTACGGCCTATGAGAAAGATAGTGCGTCTTTATCACGTACAAGAGGAGGTCTCAAACGTGCCTACTAAACCTCTTTTATCTAGTGCTACTTTGCTCGCGAACCTATTTGCGTAATATAGGAAGTTCATCATGTTGATTTAATCAACTAGAAATCATATTCATGAATTTAGTATTTCAGGTTCGTAAATCTATACGGGTGTAATGGTTCCGTAACATGCACTATTTTCGGTGGTCTAACTACTTGCAAAATTCTAGAAATTGTTGACATTCTACATTTACTAATTAGGTGGTTATTGGATTTCAAATCTCTAACGATAATGACAGTTCTACACAACTATATTAATTTTACTGAGTTATACGAACATTTTTATACGAGCAATCTGATATGTCTAGCCGAAAAGAATGAGAGTTTCTTACAACAGTGTTGCGGCGCTCATACACCTGTTTCGGCGACATATCTTTCTCCTAAATGAAATTGAACACTAAATGCCTTCTCTGATTCAAGTCAGACTTCACCTACAAATTGAAATATGACGCAAGCCTTAGTTAATTACTAAGCAATCTTCTCGAGTTCAAAAGAAATACCACTCCAAAACCCCATAGGAGGAAAATAAAGTGGACAAGAAAATCTCATGGAGATGATGCGGCTTTGACCTTTTACTCTGATTTTTGCGAATCTTGATAGTTCAACGGGGAATTCAAGATCGACCCCTACAAATTCTGAAATTTGGGAAAATGTGACAGAATTCTACGACAAAAATAAAGGGCAAATCTGGCAAAGGCACAAGTTTGCAACTTACCGTAAGAGGAGGGATACTAGGCAATTTTTCTTTAAAAAAAGAAACCTTAACTCAAGTGTTGCACGCTGAAATCCCGGAAAACAAAAGGGCTAGGGATCAATTAACTAAGAAAAAGGCAATCAATTGTTTCCCCCAGAGTGAGAAAACTTTTGATGCTTACCCGAAAAGAGGACGGAGAGGTCGACAGCCATAAACTAGGGAATTGTTGGCTATAAGAGGAAAAGAAAACCCTGGTATCAAAGTTCACTTTTGCTAATCCCCAGGATAGCCACGGAAGGTTCGATGTTGGCTCTCAAAAGAGGAAGAAATCTGGGCCCTTGATTGATGGAGAAGAAAGGTTCGACTCTGCCTAGACTAATGACCGCAAACGCCTAGCCAGAGAGAACTCTCGACGGTTCCAGGAAGCGCAAAAGAAGACTCACGAGAGAAGTAACAACGGTTTCTACTAGTCGGTGACTGGGAGAGATAGAAAATAGGGTTATGCATGAGATTTGCGGCTTCTATTCACGCGTGAAGGCGGATGCGGTTACAGAAACCACTTGTGTGGTCCAACCACTCCCTTTAGAGATAAATTAGGGATTTCATTTTAATTACAAAATTGTCATTTTCCTTAACACTTAAAAAATTTATATGTTGCGTCCTCGCACTAATAATTTAAAACACGTCGAACACAACTCAACGGCTAAAATTAATCCATTAATTAACGTACCAGAATTAACCATACTAAATTCGTCTCTCGACAAGACGCTGTCTCGATCAAATTCGTTCAAGACCAGACCTTGCATTTTAATTTTATTTTCACGTCAATTTACGGATGTTACACCTTAATGGTCAAGTCACCTATAGCCTTATGCACCCCGGAACGCCTCCAAACAATAGAATCCTATCCTCATGCTACCACAACCAATGACTACAACCCAATGGTCAATCTCATCACATATCACCAAACACACAAATAGACCCTTCTTCAACCAATCTCCCAACGAGCATTTAACGGAATATTTGGAACTTAATAAGGCTCCATTTGGCATGGTGGTGGCGGTCATAAACGCATGGGTTAAATTGTCATTTGTTAAGGATCACCTAATAACCATCATCCGTTTGAACATAGAAATGGATGAAGTTCCTTAGGTGGGCATTAACAAATGATAGTCTAATCCCCATGTTGATCCACAACAACTTGACATATTCCCTCATTTCCCTTCTCTAACAACATGAATTCACCAAAGGCATGGTTTGAAAAAAAATCACATATTGCATCAAAGTCGTAGCACCAAACACTGACCATCATTAGAAGGAGATCAACGGCCGCCTCGCCAGTAGTGTCATCCTCAAACTTTCTAATGACATACGTTGTGCCCTAATCTTAGTTCCAATATGCCATATTGCTTTTGTAGCCTCAACCAAGTAAGTCATTTCCTTTTGATGTGTAGCTTCTTATAGCAATAGAAGCACTCAATATCCCATCTAAGATATCTTTTGCTTATGTCTCGGCCAGCTCTCCCTTCACCTCTACATTTGCTCTCAAAGACCAATAAACAGAAGGCATTGTCTTGTTGAGTCCATCGCTCCTCATTTAGCATGCTCCCTCTCACTTGGGTCATGATTACAAGGTCTTCATAAAACACAATGCCCAATGCATACACCAAGGTATTCCAAATATGTTGAAGGGAACTGACAGCAACAACAACAACACTCAAGCCTTTATCCCACTATAGTGGGGTCAAAAAAGGTAAGACAAGTTCTTTTGGAAGAGGTGGAAGAGGTGGTAAATATGTTGGAAGAGGTGGTAAATATGATGAGTAAGGCGGGGCTTCATAATATCCCGAGGAATGATATTGTTTTTGAGGATATAGGATTACCAATCATGAGCTGAGAAGACGTTTGGGTTGTAGGAAACTCTTGTGGAGAAGATTCTCAGGATGGATGTTTTTCTGGTTTTCGTTTGGATGACTGAGGTATTTCATAGCGTGGTTTTGGGAGGAATGCAGCACTATTGAAAGGATTGTGGTCAAATGGGGAGAAAGTGGATAGAGGTTGAGAATATGTTAGAAGAGGTGGTAAATATGTTGCAAAAGAACTTGTCTTAGCCTCAAACTGTGAGAGTAAGGTATTCTTGAACCAAACTCTGATACCAAGTTTGCAACTCACGAAGAGAGGTACACAAAGAAGGGATGCACAAGAAAATGTAAGAATATTCCTTTCTTGATATTCCCAGTCACACAGAAGGGATGCATAAATAAGGGTGTATTGTAATATTTTATCTATCTCAGTCTTGGCAAGTATTCCAGAGCAATAAAAGTTTGAGTGTTTGAGTTCTATTCTTCTTTGGTGTTCTTCTTACTCTTCTTCTTACTTTTCTTGTGCATCCCTTCTGTGTGATTGTACCTCTCTCCGTGAGTTGCAAACTTGGTATCAGAGGGATGGAAGCTTAAAAAACTTCCCCTTATTTCTCTTGATGATCCGGAGGTGTACATGATTTGTTCATGATGGTATTGGCATGATTTGTTCATGCTGGCTTGCATATGGTTAGAGATAGTATGCTCTGTGGTTGCCTTTCTAGGGATCCTCCACATCAGAAATCTTATACCTAAACTTGTGGCAGAAATTCTTTGTGAAAATAACGGAGTTGTGGCCTTTGAAGCTGCTAGGTGTGCGGTTGTGGGTATATGCTCAGGTTTTCACAAGAATTCAGCAACGGTTCTATCATTCCGTATGATAGCAAGTTATCCTAACACCAAAGGAGATTCTCGAGAAATAAGGCCTCTTACATCTATGACAAATTCACAACCAGTTACTCGTTCTTCTTCTTTTTCTTACCCTCGAAATTCCTACAGTTCCTCTTCCTCCGCAAAAAACTCTGATTTGCTTTATAAAGTCGATTACCTTACTGAAGATAGTCGCATCCCAGTCACCGACCTTCCCCTGCTAAATCCTTATAAAGCTTTCACCAAGAAACATCATCCTGTTTCTCGTGTTTTCTAAAAAGCCCTTACTCCCAACAAGACGCTTGTTGCAAAAGAACTTGTCTTAGCCTCAAAGCTAGAACAAGTACCAATTCCTGCTACGGAAGCAGAGCAGATCTTCCCTATAAGATTGAATGAGGCACTACCTGGGCAGTGGAAGGACCATGGTTATTCCCACATTCATTTTGGAGCTATCAGAATGGCCCTTACTTTGCATGCAAGAAAAGGCCTCCCAGTAGTGGCGTGATTAGCCCTCCTGGACACAAGGTTTCAGCAATACAGTTGTTGAAGCCAAAAATGACCGAAGCCAAAATTGACTTCCGTGGAGTTCGACCCTTGGGGAAAGGGGTGACCTCACACCTACTACACTCGGAAGAACGTCACGGACCGAAGACTTAGGAAGCTATGAACTGACCCTCGGCTCTAGCGTGGAGGTCCCACCTCACACCCGGAAGACCTTTGAGGTCTCCCCCTCCCTAGCCAATGCTTGAGCTAGGTGCCTTGGAGGAAAGCCAAAGAGAAAATAGTGGCTAAGGAAAGAATGACAAGTCCTCTCCAAGGCACCCCTAAGGGTCTATTTATAGTTTTTCCAAGTCCTGGGGGCAAAATGACCAAAATGCCCCTGGGGCAAAAATGCCTCCAGCCAATAGAAAACCTCCACACCGGGGGGCAAAAAAGGGAAAATCCACCCCGGGGGTAAAAAGGTAAAAGCTTGCCCCAAGGAGGTCCAAGGGCGAGAACCCGCCTGGCCGGCGGTCTCGCCCTATAAGCTGGCCGCGCGGGCGAGAACCCGCCTGGCCGGCGGTCTCGCCCCGCAAGCTGGCCGCGCGGGCGAGAACCCGCCTGGCCGGCGGTCTCGCCCCGCAAGCTGGCCACGCGGGCGAGAACCCGCCTGGCCGGCGGTCTCGCCCCGCAAGCTGGCCGCGCGGGCGAGAACCCGCCTAGCCGGTGGTCTCGCCCCGCAAGCTGGCCGCACGGGCGAGAACCCGCCTGGCCGGCGGTCTCGCCCCGCAAGCTGGTCGGCGGTCTCGCCCCGCAAGCTGGCCGCACGGGCAAGAACTCGCCTGGCCGGCGGTCTCGCCCCGCAAGCTGGCCGCGCGGGCGAGAACCCGCCTGGCCGGCGGTCTCGCCCCGCAAGCTGGCCGCGCGGGTGAGAACCCGCCTGGCCGGCGGTCTCGCCCCGCAAGATGGCCGCGCGGGCGAGAACCTGCCTGGCCGGCGGTCTCGCCCCGCAAGCTGGCCGCGCGGGCGAGAACCCGCCTGGCCGGCGGTCTCGCCCCGCAAGCTGGCCGCGCGGGCGAGAACCTGCCTGGCCGGCGGTCTCGCCCCGCAAGCTGGCCGCGCGGGAGAGAACCCGCCTAGCCGGCGGTCTCGCCCCGCAAGCTGGCCGCGCGGGCGAGAACCCGCCTGGCCGGCGGTCTCACCCCGCAAGCTGGCCGCGCGGGCGAGAACCTGCCTGGCCGGCGGTCTCGCCCCGCAAGCTAGCCGCGCCCGCCCCTCAAAGAGGGGGGCAAGGGGGAAGGCAATATTTTCCTCCCCCTACTAGTATATTTCCATGCTAGAGCCAAAATTGGCCACCAAGAGTCCAAAATATCCAAAAAGCTTAAAAGCTTAAAACTGGCTCTGCGCCTGCCGAAGGGACCCTATTCCGCGAATACGGGGTTGTACACAATCCCCGCTCTTTTCGAGGTTGACACAAGCTCGGAAAGAAACATCCAACCCAACGTATTCGCTGAGTGTAGCTTGCTCTCGCGGTGTTGAAAGATTATGGGGCCTCTTCTGAGGGGCCAACCTGCCATGCCAGCTGATGAGAGCCTGGGTGGAGAGACCTCCTCAGGGTAAAAACGCTTAACCCCCTGGAGGGGGGTCAACCTGCCATGCCAGCTAATGAGAGCCTGGGTGGCGAGACCCCCTCAGGGTAAAAAGACAACCTCCTGGGGGGGTCAACCTGCCATGCCAGCTGATGAGAGCCTGGGTGGCGAGACCCCCTCAGGGTAAAAGGACAACCTCCTGGGGGGGGGGTCAACCTGCCATGCCAGCTGATGAGAGCCTGGGTTGCGAGACCCCCTCAGGGTAAAAGGACAACCTCCTGGGGGGGTCAACCTGCCATGCCAGCTGATGAGAGCCTGGGTGGCGAGACCCCCTCAGGGTAAAAGGACTTAACCTCCTGGCGGGTCAACCTACCATGCCAGCTGATGAGAGCCTGGGTGGCGAGACCCCCTCAGGGTAAAAAGACAACCTCCTGGGGGGGTCAACCTGCCATGCCAGCTGATGAGAGCCTGGGTGGCGAGACCCCCTCAGGGTAAAAGGACAACCTCCTGGGGGGGTCAACCTGCCATGCCAGCTGATGAGAGCCTGGGTGGCGAGACCCCCTCAGGGTAAAAGGACTTAACCTCCTGGGGGGTCAACCAACCATGCCAGCTGATGAGAGCATGGGTGGCGAGACCCCCTCAGGGTAAAAAGACAACCTCCTGGGGGGGGGGGGTCAACCTGCCTTGCCAGCTGATGAGAGCCTGGGTGGCGAGACCCCCTCAGGGTAAAAGGACAACCTCCTGGGGGGTCAACCTGCCATGCCAGCTGATGAGAGCCTGGGTGGTGAGACCCCCTCAGGGTAAAAGGACTTAACCTCCTGGGGGGTCAACCTGCCATGCCAGCTGATGAGAGCCTGGGTGGCGAGACCCCCTCAGGGTAAAAGGACTTAACCTCCTGGGGGGTCAACCTGCCATGCCAGCTGATGAGAGCCTGGGTGGCGAGACCCCCTCAGGGTAAAAAGATCTAACCTCCTGGGGGGGTCAACCTGCCATGCCAGCTGATGAGAGCCTGGGTGGCGAGACCCCCTCAGGGTAAAAGGATCTAACCTCCTGGGGGGTCAACCTGCCATGCCAGCTGATGAGAGCCTGGGTGGCGAGACCCCCTCAGGGTAAAAAGATCTAACCTCCTGGGGGGGTCAACCTACCATGCCAGCTGATGAGAGCCTGGGTGGCGAGACCCCCTCAGGGTAAAAGGATCTAACCTCCTGGGGGGGTCAACCTGCCATGCCAGCTGATGAGATCCTGGGTGGCGAGACCCCCTCAGGGTAAAAAGACAACCTTCACGAGAGATCAACCTGAACCTGCCAGCTAGTGAGAGCCTGGCAGCGGAATCATCTCGGAGCTAAGGGACTTGGGCTTCCACGAGAGATCAACCTGAACCCACCAGCTAGTGAGAGCCTGGCAGCGGAATCATCTCGGAGCTAAGGGACTTGGGCCTCCACGAGAGATCAACCTGAACCCACCAGCTAGTGAGAGCCTGGCAGCAGAATCATCTCGGAGCTAAGGGACTTGGGCCTCCACGAGAGATCAACCTGAACCCACCAGCTAGTGAGAGCCTGGCAGCGGAATCATCTCGGAGCTAAGGGACTTGGGCTTCCACGAGAGATCAACCTGAACCCACCAGCTAGTGAGAGCCTGGCAGCGGAATCATCTCGGAGCTAAGGGACTTGGGCCTCCACGAGAGATCAACCTGAACCCACCAGCTAGTGAGAGCCTGGCAGCGGAATCATCTCGGAGCTAAGGGACTTGGGCTTCCACGAGAGATCAACCTGAACCCACCAGCTAGTGAGAGCCTGACAGCGGAATCATCTCGGAGCTAAGGGACTTGGTCCTCCACGAGAGATCAACCTGAACCCACCAGCTAGTGAGAGCCTGGCAGCGGAATCATCTCGGAGCAAAAGGGCTTGGCTCCCACGAGAGATCAACCTGAACCCACCAGCTAGTGAGAGCCTGGCAGCGGAATCATCTCGGAGCAAAAGGAAAAATGAGCCACCCCCCGAAGCACTCTCGACCCTGCCAGCTAGTGTGAGCCTGGTATGAGGAGATCCTCTCGGGGGTTGGGAGTTGGGCATGTCACCTAAGCTTTTTCAATTCCAACATCCTCTAACGGGGGAAAGAAGATGGGTTACATGACCCCCTCGACTCTACTGGTCAGGGGCTAGACTCTTTACAATAACATAAACATAAAAAAGATACATGACTCCGCCGAGGCGAGGCTTCTTCAGGGGGCCTGGGCCTGGTGGTTGCCATCAGGTTCCATCCCACTGGCCACCTCAACCCTGCTCAGGCTCTCCATGATCTTCTCCATCTCCTTTGCCTTAGCCAACCAAGAGATGGTGTTGACTGCCGTGACGTAGCACTGCCTCGCCATCCTGGAGTCTCCCTTGATCCTGACCTGGATCCCATCTGAGTTGAACTTGAGACATTGGTGGAAGGATGAGGGCACGCACCGGAAGGCGCTGATGAGGGGCCTTCCGAAGATGGCATTGTAGCTGCTTGGAGCGTCAACAATGACGAACCTGCAGTTCCTTGAGGTCCCTCCCAACTTCACCTGGAGTCTGAATCCACCTTCCACCTCCTTCCTCTCCCCTGAGAATCCAAACAGAGGTCCATCCGACGCCACTATCCTCCTTGGCTCCACCTTCATCCCCTCGAATGCCTTCTTGAAAATGACGTTGACCGAGCTTCCGTTATCAATCAAAATCCGGGAGACGGTGAAGCCTTCGACGGCTGCTTGGATGACCAGGGCGTCGCAGAAGGGATCCTCATGCTCTGGCATATCCTTTGATGAGAAGGTGACCCTTTTCTCTGGAGGAGGGGTCTGGGATGTCGAGGCAACGCTCCGTCGATACATCACATGGAGACTTGCCCTCCGAGCGGCTTCGATCCCCACCCCCCCCCCCCCCCCCCCCCCCCCCGTGGATCACAGCTATACCACCTCGGGGTCCTACATTGACCCGGTCCTCGCACACATCTTCACCCCCTCCTTGGGGTAGAACTTCAATCTGCTCCGGCGGCGGTTGCTGGGCAGGACCTCTCGCCCCTCTCACCTCCAGGAAATCGGGGCAGGTAGCCGTGGCGTGACCTTCCAACTGGTGGAAGTCACAGTACGGTAACTCTACCCTGCCTCCCCCTCTCCCCTTGCTATTCCTCCTATCCCTTCGGCCAATCGACATCGCTTGCTGGGGTGGGGGCAGGAGTTGTCTTGGGGCTTGCCTCTGGAAGTTGAACCTCCCTTGGCCCCCATGATGGTTCCCTCCATCCTGGATGAGAGCCCTTCCTGGACCATGGGCAGGTCCTCCCTGCTGCCTCCAGCCTGGCTCCGGACCCTCCTGTCTCTGGAACCCTTGAGCTTTATGCTCCTCTCTCCTTCTCCCTTCATGATGCCTCGAGCCACCTTGCTCCTTTGACTCCACCTCTATCAACCTTGCCAACTTCTTCACAAAGGCCGGGTTGGCTGCCTCCATGGCTATCTCCTCTGCCGCCCTTTCCATCAGCTCCTCAAAGGAAAGGGGGGCCTTCCGAGTCAAGCTCATCTTGAAGAACCCTTCGCGCAACCCCACCGTGAACGCCATCTGGAGGGCATACCCTGGCACCTCTTGGATGTCAAGGACCTCCTCCTGGAACCTGTCAACATAGTGGGCCAGCGACTCCTCAGCCCTTTGCTTTATCAGGAAGAGGGACTCGGGACCTTTCTTTCTCTTCTTGGAGGTGGAGAAGCGAAGCTGAAAGCTCCGGCTCAAGTCTTCGAACCCGAAGATGGACCTTGGAGGGAGTTGATGAAACCAGTCCCTTGCCTTCTCCTTCAACGTGATCGCAAAGAGGCGACACTTGAAGGCATCCGTCATCGGCCTGATGGAGACGGCATCCTCGAACCATTGAAGGTACTGGACGGGGTCATCCTTCCCGGTATAGTAAACCATGTCTGGCTCTCTGAACCCTTCGGGAACGGGAGCTGAGATGATCAACTCACTGAAGGGTGACCCCCTAAGGGGAGCTCTCGCCACCTCCACTCGCGCGACCTGCTCGCCTGGGGGGCTAGCTCTCGCCGGGCTGGGGAACAGCTCCCGGCCTGGGAGGTCTCGCTCAACCCCTTCTACCATCCGCTCCTTCCCAGGCCTCCTATCCGACATACTCACTTCTCCCCCTGCTGGGGTGATCTCGCCTTGCCCCCTAGGAGCCAGCTCGCCGAGACCACTCTGAGTTAGCTCGTTGAGACCCCTGGGAGCTAGTCCCTGGGGGGTAGGGGTTGAGCTGTCAGCCCGAGGGGCAATGCTTCTAAGCATCCCCATGATGCCTTCGATGGAAGCCATGAACTCCTCTCTTCCTACAAAGGGTCCTAGGTTGGGGAGACCACCGAGGTCATCACTACTTACCTGATCTCCAGTCATGACACTCTCTTGAGATCTTCTGTGCTGGTCACTCTCCACGCTCACCGCACCAAAACTGTTGAAGCCAAAAATGACCGAAGCCAAAATTGACTTCCGTGGAGTTCGACCCTTGGGGAAAGGGGTGACCTCACGCCTACTACACTCGGAAGAACGTCACGGACCGAAGACTTAGGAAGCTATGAGCTGACCCTCGGCTCTAGCGTGGAGGTCCCACCTCACACCCGGAAGACCTTTGAGGTCTCCCCCTCCCTAGCCAATGCTTGAGCTAGGTGCCTTGGAGGAAAGCCAAAGAGAAAATAGTGGCTAAGGAAAGAATGACAAGTCCTCTCCAAGGCACCCCTAAGGGTCTATTTATAGTTTTTCCAAGTCCTGGGGGCAAAATGACCAAAATGCCCCTGGGGCAAAAATGCCTCCAGCCAATAGAAAACCTCCACACTGGGGGGCAAAAAAGGGAAAATCCACCCCGGGGGTAAAAAGGTAAAAGCTTGCCCCAAGGAGGTCCAAGGGCGAGAACCCGCCTGGCCGGCGGTCTCGCCCCGCAAGCTGGCCGCGCGGGCGAGAACCCGCCTGGCCGGCGGTCTCGCCCCGCAAGCTGGCCGCGCGGGCGAGAACCCGCCTGGCCGGCAGTCTCGCCCCGCAAGCTGGCCGCGCGGGCGAGAACCCGCCTGGCCGGCGGTCTCGCCCCGCAAGCTGGCCGCACGGGCGAGAACCCGCCTGGCCGGCGGTCTCGCCCCGCAAGCTGGCCGGCGGTCTCGCCCCGCAAGCTGGCCGCGCGGGCGAGAACCCGCCTGGCCGGCGGTCTCGCCCCGCAAGCTGGCCGCGCGGGCGAGAACCCGCCTGGCCGGCGGTCTCGCCCCGCAAGCTGGCCGCGCGGGCGAGAACCCGCCTGGCCGGCGGTCTCGCCCCGCAAGCTGGCCGCGCGGGCGAGAACCCGCCTGGCCGGCGGTCTCGCCCCGCAAGATGGCCGCGCGGGCGAGAACCTTCCTGGCCGGCGGTCTCGCCCCGCAAGCTGGCCGCGCGGGCGAGAACCCGCCTGGCCGGCGGTCTCGCCCCGCAAGCTGGCCGCGCGGGCGAGAACCCGCCTGGCCGGCGGTCTCGCCCCGCAAGCTGGCCGCGCGGGCGAGAACCCGCCTGGCCGGCGGTCTCGCCCCGCAAGCTGGCCGCGCGGGCGAGAACCCGCCTGGCTGGCGGTCTCACCCCGCAAGCTGGCCGCGCGGGCGAGAACCTGCCTGGCCGGCGGTCTCGCCCCGCAAGCTAGCCGCGCCCGCCCCTCAAAGAGGGGGGCAAGGGGGAAGGCAATATTTTCCTCCCCCTACTAGTATATTTCCATGCTAGAGCCAAAATTGGCCACCAAGAGTCCAAAATATCCAAAAAGCTTAAAAGCTTAAAACTGGCTCTGCGCCTGCCGAAGGGACCCTGCTCCGCGAATACGGGGTTGTACAACAGTCATGCCTGCATCGCGACTATCCAGACTACCCTGAATGCTGGCACTGTATTTATAACTTTATTCCCAAATTTCAACTTGAGGCTTGATGATCCACATATCTACAACAACCTTAGTGTTCAACTTCAAATTTTTGGAGCACCCCAAGTTGCGGGAACATATGTTGCTACGCTCCACTATCAAATGGCTTATCGGGTCCAAAATCATTCATTCGACTTAAGTCTTCCTCAAGACACTGACGAAGCCCTATACTTGGAAATTGATGCTCGCTCGGGCTCCTCATGCGTTCATGTCCCAAAGCAGCTTCCGAAAGACGAGCTCATTAAACTCCTTCCAGAATCTTGGGTAACACATTACGAGAAGGTACGAATCAATAACCAACCGATTCATTCTGTAAAGCCTTCATTCATAAGAAAAAAGGACGGCGCGGTAGAATTTGTGTTCAACAACGAGGACCCCTCCTCTAGCACGTCCCCCATCTTCACCTCAGAAATAAACAAGATTGAAGAGCAAGATTTTGGGCTTGGTGCGCCCATACTTTCATTTACTGCTGACGGGTTACCTATCTACCAATTCAAAGATGATGAAGGACATCAATACTTTGATATATGCTCCTGTGCAAATTGCAAAGTAGACTATGATGATGATTCTGAGTTCGATGATCTGCCGAAACGGCGGAGAAATAAAAAGAAGTCGACGCAACAGCTGCTCAAAGAACGCTATGAAAAGGGAGATCCAAAGGTTGGATTACTTGGCGAACAATCTGGCAAATTTGACTATTATGTCCTTTATTCTAAAGAATCAGAAATCAATATGCTCCAGCCAACATCCTATCATGAAGAATTCCCTCCCATGGAGTTCGATGAAGACAGGACTTCTCATACTTGGAAGATAAAGAACCCAACTACAAAAAATCCTGATGGATCTACGAAGCATGTCTCTCACGCAGAGGCTACGTTGAACTGGCAGTCTGAAAATGCTATAGCACAAAACAAAGTCTTGAAACAAATAGCAGCTAGCCAACAAACAATCGAGAAAAAGCTCGATCTCGGGTTTTCGACAATCACTGGAGTCACTATGCAACTTCAAGATGAGATAACGGCTGTACATCACGAATTACTTCAACTGGTTAGTACTGTTTCTTTTAACTCGTCACTTCTGGCGCAAAAGGAGGCGGAGTTAAAGAGTCTCAAAACCTAGCTTCATTCTATCCAAACCCAAAAACAATATCATTCCTCGGGATATTATGAAACCCCGCCTTACTCATCATATTTACCACCTCTTCCAACATATTCCCAACCTCTATCCACTTTCTCCCCATTTGACCACAATCCTTTCAATAGTGCTGCATTCCTCCCAAAACCACGCTATGAAATACCTCAGTCATCCAAACGAAAACCAGAAAAACATCCATCCCGAGAATCTTCTCCACAAGAGTTTCCTAAAACCCAAACGTCTTCTCAGCTCATGATTGGTAATCCTATATCCTCATTCCTAAACCAAATAGCCATGCAACCACTGTCTCCAAGACAACCACCATCCCTAAAAGAAAAGTATTATGAAGATTCCGACACCGAGTACATATCACTCGAGATTTTGATGGCTGATCCACCCACAGAGGATCCAACTGTTGAAGATGATGAGACTGGCCAAACCCCCCACCAAGGGTCCGAGCAATCCAGTCAGTTCCCCAATGACCCTTCAAACGGTTTCTCATTCGACAACATCCCACCATCAAAATGGCGTGACCGAATCTATGAAATGCATGCCTGGTGCACCGCCGAGTTATTACAGCCAGGGGTAACAATGCCTGCTGTAGCGGATAGATTTGTATCCAAATTTCATGGTAGACTGAGACAATGGTGGATTGCCCTGGGACCATATAGGCAACAAATGGTCAAACAAAGTCCAAATGTTGATGCCCTAATTATGCATGTCCACAACGAATTCTTGGGAGCATGGGATCATTATACAACTCAAGCCAGAGAAGAATACTTGAGTATGAAGTGCTGCTCGTACAAAAGAAAAGACCTAGAGAATCATTATGAGAAAATGTCGAAGCGATTCTATGCCATTAATGGAATCGACGATATTAACTTAAAGCAGATGTTTCTAAATTCGCTCCCAGAGCCACTTGGAAACGAAACATCTCGGCTCCTCCAAGTAAAAAATATCCCGATTAGTCACACATCTATTGGTGAGTTATACCAGAATGTGTTACTCTCACTTGAGAAGCTATGCAATCAGAAACGATTTCTCAAACAAATTGAAGATCAAAGTAAGAACCTTGGCTCAGCCTGTGATCGTCATGACCTTCAGATCAAGTGTGGCAAAGACAAATCTTGCACATGCGGGAAAAAGAAAAAGGACAAGCCTTTCAAGTATAAAAAGGATAGAGGAAAAACTTCTTTATCTAAAAAGAATAAAAAGCACTGGAGTTTTCTCAGAAAGAAAAAAGGAAGCACAAAATCCTCCAGATGTTATATATGCAGAAAGAAAGGACATTTTGCCAAAGAATGTCCTGACAAAGAAAGGAGCTCACGCCTCATTGCCAAACTTTCCCAAGTCGAAGATGTCGACAACGATGATATTGAGTCACTTTTCTCTATGAACGAAGAAGCTGGACCAGATACCATTCTCGCCCTCGGAGCTGATCTATCCGACTCCTCTACCGAATCTGACGATGATATAGTTCTCTTTGACAACACTATCTACACCACCGCGCTCGATGATAGTCTTCTTTGCCAACCAACTCCTTCTGCAAAAGTCCACGTCTTCACAGGAAAATGGGAAAAACCTATTCCGGTGATCGCATTCTTTGATACCGGAGCTGCATCCTCTATCATGAAGCCTAACATTTTACCCAGAGAATGTTGGACTTCCTGTTACAGATCATTTCGAGCTGCCAACGGTGATCTCTTCACAATCACTCTGATCAGTAAACCCATCAACATCCAGATTTTTCCAGGTTATATTATTAAGCAACAAGTTTATGGCTCAGAACTCCCTGCAAAAGATTTACTTATTGGGTTTGACATCTTACACTCACTCAAAAGGATTTCATGGAGCAAAGACGGGCTAAGGTACAAAAATCACATATTGCCTTGGACAAAAACTCTCCATCTTTATCCATTAGAAATTCTGAGCCCCATCAGGGACGAGATTACGCGCACCTCCTGCGCTGAATCACACACGGACTTCCTACAGAAATGTGATCACCCCCTTTGGAGAAATCCTCAATTCTTTGTCTCCCTACCATTCAAAAGGAATGAAGATATCAATCCTACAAAGGCGAGCCATAAAGGTATGAACCCAGATCATTTTGCACTTGCTATAAAAGAAGTTGATCAACTACTACAAGAAGGTTTAATTGAACCCACTAAATCACAATGGGCCTGTGAAGCCTTCTACGTAAACAAAAGGACCGAGCAAGCTAGAGGAAAAATGAGGCTTGTAATAAATTACCAACCTCTCAACCATTTTCTTGAAGATGATAAATTTTCTCTACCAAAGAGAGAAGTTCTATTCCAGAAACTCCCCCAGGCAAAGTTATTCTCAAAATTCGATCTTAAAACTGGTTTTTGGCAGTTAGGAATTCATCCTGATGACAGACATAAGACTGGCTTCTGCATTCCCGAAAGACACTACCACTGGACCGTCGTAGCTTTTGGTTTAAAACCAGCACCTTCCTTATTCCAGAAAGCCATGACAAAAATATTCCAGCCAATCATGGAAAATGCTCTGATCTACATCGATGATATCTTACTATTCTCTCCGGATATTGATGCCCATCATGCCTTACTCTCACAGTTTCATAGTTTGGTTCAAGAATACGGGATTATGCTATCTGAACGAAAGATGATTATAGGAAAACCAGACATTGACTTCCTGGGTATGCATATTTCGAATAGTCAATATCAGCTTCAACCGCATATTGCAACTCAACTGGATCATTTCCCGAATGAGAAATTAACGTTCAAACAAGTTCAACAGTTTCTAGGCATCGTAAATTATATGGCATAATTTATTCATGATTTGGTTAAATTTAGGTCTCCTCTCACTAATCAGCTTAAGAAAGAAGCGCCGCCCTGGAATGAGGCCTGCACTAATGCAGTTAAAAAACTAAAGTCCCTATCAAAGGATTTTCCCCCTCTCCAGATTCCCTCATCAGGGAGAAGAATCCTTCAGACTGATGCTAGTGATCATTTTTGGGGTGCCATACTACTTGAAGAGTTACATGGCAAACGAAGAATCTGTGGATACAAGAGCGGAGCTTTCAAGAGTGGAGAACTTCATTATCACTTCACGTAAGGAAATCCTTGCTGTCAAAAGAGGTATCGAGAAGTTTCAATTTCATCTCATTGGACAACATTTTCTAATAGAAATGGATATGTCAGCGTTTCCAAAAATGCTACATTTCAAACAAAAGATGTTGCCCCAAGCCCAACTTCTGCGATGGGCAAATTGGTTCTCTCAGTGGAAATTTGACGCCCAACATATCAAAGGAAAAAATAATTTCCTCCCGGATTTCTTATCACGAACTCAAAGAACGATCTCTATGATATTCCCAGTCATCTACCATTTTCAGCCGATAGATCTTCCATCACACATTCAACACAAATTGCTGCATTTTCTCCTGCGAAAAAGATCGTTATACTGCCTCCTGATTTTCCAGAAAATATATATCATCAAGCACGGCCTAGATAACGGTCCTCTTGCCACTTTACCGTTCCATCCCGTTCCCCCTTTTCTTACCATACTCCAATGCAAGGCAGATTTTTATTATGATTTTCCTAAAGAAGCCTACATGGTATTATGGTACTTTATTGAAAGCTGCCCGTTTGGAATGATATTTGACAAAGGCAAGCTACTCCAATATATCGCCCAAAACGACGTATATCCATGCAAACCGCAACATCGACAACTCCTCAAGTGGCTCAGCTTATTTGGCGATACCAGCTTCTGGCGTAAAAACTTACGACCTGAAGGCAATAGTCTAAATGGAGTGCGCGAGCAGAAGCATGTTCTTATCCACTTTCGATGCCAACAATCTTTACGCAATCTGGACACTCATATCTTTATTCATAAACAGTATTCTTATACTTTCTGGCATGACTACGAGTACAGTAGCCCAGTTCCAACTATAGCCCATAAAGCACTCCTCTGTACTATAAACGGTGTGCCTATAACTGATGTCCCTCTGGGTCTGCCCACGGCTTACTGGCGAAATACCGAAGTTCTTCCCCTCCAGTATATTGATGAGATACAACACAGCCTCCATCGGTTCCAAGGCTCTCGTTTACAGGCTCCACCAACACATCGATCCACCCGTGCTTACGATGACGTGGAGCCATCACCTTTTTTCACCAGGGGGAAAGGATGAAAGAATGGAATCTTATCTTTAGCATCTGTTGTAATATAAAGTTCATAAATAATGTATGATGTGACATAAAGTATTTCCGGTGTGTCGTAGAAGTCAAGAAAGGAATAAATAATGTATGATGTGACATAAAGTTATTCTGGTGTGTCGTAGAAGTTAAGAAAGGAATAACTTGTATTGTAAGAAAGGAATATTCTTAGAATATCCTTAGCGTGTGATGTAAGTTATCCCCTTACGGGATGACTATAAATAAGGGTGTATTGTAATGTTTTATCTATCTCAGTCTTGGCAAGTATTCCAGAGCAATAAAAGTTTGAGTGTTTGAGTTCTATTCTTCTTTGGTGTTCTTCTTACTCTTCTTCTTACGTTTTCTTGTGCATCCCTTCTGTGTGATTGTACCCCACTAAGGATATTCTAAGAACCAAACTCTAAGAGTAAGGTATTCTTGAACCAAACTCTGATACCAAGTTTGCAACTCACGGAGAGAGGTACAATCACACAGAAGGGATGCACAAGAAAACGTTGGGAGTAAGGTATTCTAAGAACCAAACTCCGAGAGTAAGGTATTCTTGAACCAAACTCTGATACCAAGTTTGTAACTCACGGAGAGAGGTACAATCATACAGAAGTTTGAATGCATACACCAAGGAATGCTTTGAGGCTAAGACAAGTTCTTTTGCAACAAGCGTCTTGTTGGGAGTAAGGGCTTGTCAGAAAACACGAGAAACAGGATGATGTTTCTTGGTGAAAGCTTTATAAGGATTTAGCAGGGGAAGGTCGGTGACTGGGATGCGACTATCTTCAGTAAGGTAATCGACTTTATAAAGCAAATCAGAGTTTTTTGCGGAGGAAGAGGAACTGTAGGAATTTCGAGGGTAAGAAAAAGAAGAAGAACGAGTAGCTGGTTGTGAATTTGCCATAGATGTAAGAGGCCTTATTTCTCGAGAATCTCCTTTGGTGTTAGGATAACTTGCTATCATACGGAATGATAGAACCGTTGTTGAATTCTTGTGAAAACCTGAGCATATACCCACAACCGCACACCTAGCAGCTTCAAAGGCCACAACTCCGTTATTTTCACAAAGAATTTCTGCCACAAGTTCAGGTATAAGATTTCTGATGCGGAGGATGCCTAGAAGGGCAACCACAGAGCATACTATATCTAACCATATGCAAGCCAGCATGAACAAATCATGCCAATACCATCATGAACAAATCATGTACACCTCCAGATCATCAAGAGAAATAAGGGGAAGTTTTTTAAGCTTCCATCCCTCTGATACCAAGTTTGCAACTCACGGAGAGAGGTACAATCACACAGAAGGGATGCACAAGAAAACGTAAGAAGAAGAGTAAGAAGAACACCAAAGAAGAATAGAACTCAACACTCAAACTTTTATTGCTATGGAATACTTGCCAAGACTGAGATAGATAAAACATTACAATACACCCTTATTTATAGTCATCCCGTAAGGGGATAACTTACATCACACGCTAAGGATATTCTAAGAATATTCCTTTCTTACAATACAAGTTATTCCTTTCTTGACTTCTACGACACACCGGAATAACTTTATGTCACATCATACATTATTTATTCCTTTCTTGACTTCTACGACACACCGAAAATACTTTATGTCACATCATACATTATTTATGAACTTTATATTACAACAAATACTAAAGATAAGATTCCCTTCTTTCATCCTTTCCCCCTGGTGAAAAAAGGTGATGGCTCCACGTCATCGTAAGCACGGGTGGATCGATGTGTTGGTGGAGCCTGTAAACGAGAGTCTTGGAACCGATGGAGGCTGTGTTGTATCTCATCAATATACTGGAGGGGAAGAACTCCGGTATTTCGCCAGTAAGCCGTGGGCAGACCCAGAGGGACATCAGTGATAGGCACACCGTTTATAGTTCAGAGGAGTGCTTTATGGACTATAGTTGGAACTGGGCTGCTGTACTCGTAGTCATGCCAGAAAGTACAAGAATACTGTTTATGAATAAAGATATGAGTGTCCAGATTGCGTAAAGATTGTTGGCATCGAAAGTGGATAAGAACATGCTTCTGCTCGCGCACTCCATTTAGACTATTGCCTTCAGGTCGTAAGTTTTTACGCCAGAAGCTGGTATCGCCAAATAAGCTGAGCCACTTGAGGAGTTGTCGATGTTGCGGTTTGCATGGATATACTTCGTTTTGGGCAATATATTGGAGTAGCTTGCCTTTGTCAAATATCATTCCAAATGGGCAGCTTTCAATAAAGTACCATAACACCATGTAGGCTTCTTTAGGAAAATCATAATAAAAATCTGCCTTGCATTGGAGTATGGTAAGAAAAGGGAGAACAGGATGGAACGGTAAAGTGGCAAGAGGACCGTTATCTAGGCCGTGCTTGCTGATATATATTTTCTGGAAAATCAGGAGGCAGGATAACGATCTTTTTCGCAGGAGAAAATGCAGCAATTTGTGTTGAATGTGTGATGGAAGATCTATCGGCTGAAAATGGTAGATGACTGGGAATATCATAGAGATCGTTCTTTGAGTTCGTGATAAGAAATCCGGGAGGAAATTATTTTTTCCTTTGATATGTTGGGCGTCAAATTTCCACTGAGAGAACCAATTTGTCCATCGCAGAAGTTGGGCTTGGGGCAACATCTTTTGTTTGAAATGTAGCATTTTTGGAAACGCTGACATATCCATTTCTATTAGAAAATGTTGTCCAATGAGATGAAATTGAAACTTCTCGATACCTCTTTTGACAGCAAGGATTTCCTTATACGTGGAGTGATAATGAAGTTCTCCACTCTTGAAAGCTCCGCTCTTGTATCCACAGATTCTTCGTTTGCCATGTAACTCTTCAAGTAGTATGGCACCCCAAAAATGATCACTAGCATCAGTCTGAAGGATTCTTCTCCCTGATGAGAGAATCTGGAGAGGGGGCATATCCTTTGATAGGGACTTTAGTTTTTTAACTGCATTAGTGCAGGCCTCATTCCAGGGCGGCGCTTCTTTCTTAAGCTGATTAGTGAGAGGAGACCTAAATTTAACCAAATCATGAAAAAATTCTGCCATATAATTTACGATGCCTAGAAACTGTTGAACTTGTTTGAACGTTAAGTTCTCATTCGGGAAATGATCCAGTTGAGTTGCAATATGCGGTTGAAGCTGATATTGACTATTCGAAATATGCATACCCAGGAAGTCAATGTCTGGTTTTCCTATAATCATCTTTCGTTCAGATAGCATAATCCCGTATTCTTGAACCAAACTATGAAACTGTGAGAGTAATGCATGATGGGCATCGATATCCGGAGAGAATAGTAAGATATCATCGATGTAGATCAGAGCATTTTCCATGATTAGCTGGAATATTTTTGTCATGGCTTTCTGGAATAAGGAAGGTGCTGGTTTTAAACCAAAAGCTACGACGGTCCAGTGGTAGTGTCTTTCGGGAATGCAGAAGCCAGTCTTATGTCTGTCATCAGGATGAATTCCTAACTGCCAAAAACCAGTTTTAAGATCGAATTTTGAGAATAACTTTGCCTGGGGGAGTTTCTGGAATAGAACTTCTCTCTTTGGTAGAGGAAATTTATCATCTTCAAGAAAATGGTTGAGAGGTTGGTAATTTATTACAAGCCTCATTTTTCCTCTAGCTTGCTCGGTCCTTTTGTTTACGTAGAAGGCTTCACAGGCCCATTGTGATTTAGTGGGTTCAATTAACCCTTCTTGTAGTAGTTGATCAACTTCTTTTATAGCAAGTGCAAAATGATCTGAGTTCATACCTTTATGGCTCGCCTTTGTAGGATTGATATCTTCATTCCTTTTGAATGGTAGGGAGACAAAGAATTGAGGATTTCTCCAAAGGGGGTGATCACATTTCTGTAGGAAGTCCGTGTGTGATTCAGCGCAGGAGGTGCGCGTAATCTCGTCCCTGATGGGGCTCAGAATTTCTAATGGATAAAGATGGAGAGTTTTTGTCCAAGGCAATATGTGATTTTTGTACTTTAGCCCTTCTTTGCTCCATGAAATCCTTTTTAGTGAGTGCAAGATGTCAAACCCAATAAGTAAATCTTTTGCAGGGAGTTCTGAGCCATAAACTGGATCATTTGTCGTCATTGTGCCCTATCTTTTGTCATAATCTCACTAATGCCTAAGTACATCATGTCTTTCCTTATAGTTTCATCCCAAGTCTTTGTTGGTCTATCCCTCCCTCGTTTAACATGTCTAGTGACTAGGCTCTCACAACGCCTAACAGGTGTCTCTAATGGTCTCCTTTGTACATGTCCAAACCATCTTAGACGAGTTTCTCGCATCTTCACTGCAATTGGTGCTACCCCTGTCTTATCTCTTATACTTTCATTCCTAAATTTATCCAATTTCATGTGCCCACACATCCACCTAAGCATTCGCATCTCCGCAATGCCTGAAAGGAACTGACAACAAGGATTGAAATATGTTATCCAACATCATCATTGCATAGGCCAACTAATTTGTTAGGATCGAACCTTCGGATCTATTCGGGATAACTTTTCAGATGCAAAAGCTATGTTAAAACCGTGAATGTTGTTTTAAAGCAATTTGTTTGGACAGTTTTTTGAATGAAATGTATTTTTAAAGGCATGAAGTATACTTTTTGCCTTTCATCTTCCACTCTAGGGCTGATATTAAGTCGAGTTCGAGCAATTTGTGATCGGCTCAAAATCGACTTGAAATCAATTTCAAGTCGAGCCAACTCGCCTCGAAATGGCTTGATTCCGAGTTGACTAAAAATCGAATCGAGCCAGCTCGAAATTAGGCAATGTTTCTCTTTATTCCAAATTGGCCCAAAATTAAATTGGGCAACCTCAAAATTTACCAAATGAAACACTTAAAATTTTCATTTTTTTTTATTTAGGTTTAAAGTTCATTATTTTTAATTTTAAAATAAGAATATTTTAATAAATACATAATATTTCTATTAATTCGAGTTAATTCGAATCATATTTAGAGAGATTCAGGACTGGCTCAAAATCAGATTCGAGTCAGATTGAATTGGCTCATATTGAATCGAATTAATTTTAACCGATTCCAATTTGACTCAATATTCAAACAACTTTCGAATTTTGAATAATATGTTCAGCCATACTTCTCTCAGACTTTCCAACTTTTGTCATTTATCATTGGAGGTATATTGTCATCCAAAGGCTGACAAACATAATTTTCTATTTTCTGAACATAGTCCTGAAAACCAACCATTTACTAAGGCTGTGTTTGGCACGGCTTATCGTGACTTATTTGTTTCGGTGAGGTTGGACAAAAATGTCATTGTCATATCAAAATCTTATGCCTCAAACTAGTTTTGTTTTAGTAACATTTGTGATATCAAACATACATTACAATAACGTTTTTGCCCAACCTCACCGGAGCAAATAAACTACAATAAGCCGCTCCAAACACAACCTAAGGATCTGTTTGTCTTGGTGGTGGCGGTCATCAACATGGGGTTCAATTGTCATTCGTTAACGCACACCTAAGAAACTTCACTTTTATGTTCAAACAGAAGGTGATTGTTAGGTGATCCTTAACAAATGACGGTTTAACCCATGCATTTACGACCGCCACCACAGTGCCAAACGGAGCCTAAGGCTCTGTTTGGGACAGCGTATGCTGATCAATAATCTCTATTTAAAACGCAAAAACAGTTTTATAGTTGTTTGTTTGTGCAGCTTATATAAAATCACTTATTTTAAAATTGATGATAAGTTGATTTTTAATAAGCTATCAGGGTCCAGCTTATGGCTTCGCATAAACGCTTATCTCTTAAAAAAGCAATATGAAGGATTTTTTGTAAAAATATGATTTTTTCGTTCCGACGTGATTTTTTCACCAAGGCGCGATTTTTTCGCACGGGCGCGATCTTTTCTACCGGACGCGATCTTTTCGCCCGAACGCGATCTTTTCGCCCGGGCGAGATCTTTTTGCTCGGACGCGATCTTTTCTTCCTGACGCGATTTTTTCGCTATGACACGTTTTTTTCACCCAGAAGAGTTTTTTTTGCCAATGCACAATATTTTTCGCCCGGGCGCGATATTCACTCGTGCGGGATTTTTTCACTCGGATGCGGTTTTTTCGCCCGGACGCGATTTTTTCGCCCATACCCGATTTTTTCGTCAGGGCGCATTTTTTCGCCCGAGCGCGTTTTTTTCGCCGGGACGCGTTTTTTTTCGCGCGGGCGCGATTTTTTTCGTCCGGGCTCGTTTTTTCGCCCGGGCGCATTTTTTTCGCCCGGGCGCGTTTTTTTTCGCCCGAGCGCGATTTTTTCGCCTGGGCGCGATTTTTTCTCCGAGACGCGATATTTTCGCCCGGAAGCGTTTTTTTTCGCCCGGAAAAAAAACACGGCCGGTCAAAAATATCACGCCCGAGCAAAAAAACCGCAATCGGGCGAAAAAAACACGCCCGGGCGAAAAAATTGCGGTTGTGCGAAAAAATCGCGCCCGCGTGAAAAAAAATACATCCGGTTGAAAAAAATCAGCAGGCAAAAAAAACGTGATCTAGCGAAAAAACGCGACCTGGCCAAAAAATCACGCCCGAGCGAACAAATCGCGCCCGGACGAAAAAAATCATGTCTGTGTGAAAAAATCTAGCCTGGGCGAAAACAATCTTGACCGGACGAAAAAAATCGTGACGGGCGAAAAAATACTCCCGAGCGAAAAACCGCCCCAGGCAAAAAAATCGTGCACGGACGAAAAAAACACGTCCAAACAAACAGACCCTTAAGAATAAATGAGAAATTTAGATAAGCACTTATGATCAAACTATCCAAACAGTCGACTGCTTATTCATCATTGATTTTATAAAATCTCTATGCAAACAACAATTTTCAATTAGCGGCATATTCATTATCATAAGTTATCCCAAACAAAACCTAAGAGAGCTCAGGGGTGATCAGGTGACTAGAGCAAAGTAAAATCTTTAATATTTATACTATAGGTTCAAATAATCTCTAAGCTGCACAAATCTGATGAAGTGGATGTTCAAATCAGCTCCCAAAATGTGTATCATTTAGATCGAGTAACAGAGCGGAAGCCTCGCGGCACTCATCACCATGGACTGGACACCTAGCAAGGGAACTCAAACCCAACACCTATGTGTTACACATTGGATAACTGAGATGATAAAATCCATTAAGATTATAATTTATTTAACTAATTAAAAATAATACATTCAGTTAAATACATACAAAAGAATTTGATGCCTAAATTCCAATAATCATACAAGCATATTATCTATTTTTTCTATTTTTTTATATAACAATTATATCATTCATCCTTTGCTGGCAAAATACCTTTATGTTCAGTAATAACTATATAACTTTTTACTAAAAAAAACTAGGCCTCTCCATGTTCACAGTACTAACATTACAAACCCATAACCAGCTTTCAGACCTCTTGAATAATAATAATACTTAACCATTTTAATAGAAACTCCCAAAATTTACAAAACTGTTACCCCTACTATTCTCATTCTAATTTGAGCAGCATTTATTTCAATAGAAACTGCCTCAACTCAGAACCTCTGCACATGATGGATTTCAACTTTGAAGAGCCTTCAAGAAAACCTAATCGTCTTCGTGAATTAAGAATTCGAACTCAATGGACGAAATTGTGAAACAGCTTATCTGGAGCTGCGAAAACTTTAGCCATGCTACCAATCTTCTATTTCATCTTCAGTTTCCTTCTTCAAATTGTCTTCTTCTAAACAATCTGGACAGATGTGATCAGGAGAATGAACTTGGTTAATAGGATGTTCCACATCTTTTTCTCTGTCAAGAACACCTGTAGTTTGGGAACTGAACCATCTATTCGATGGTTTGTACTCGGTAATTATTTGAGTGACGGACAAACTCAAACCAGTGAAGGAGTCGAATTTCTCGTTCATCGCCTGATTCTGAAGAATGCGCGAAATATATATATATATAAGTAAATAAAACAAGAGCAAAGTATTGCCTTCCTATGAGAAACTCATTAAAAAATGATTTTAAGAAAAAGGACCTGAGAGAACTGAGATAACAGCAGAAAGTTATACAATTCAGGGCTTCACATTCCAGTGTTAAATAGTATATATGTAAAAGCACAAAGATAGGCTCATCTTGTTAGCTTGTTTAGTCTCACATCATAGGATCGGATTCCTCCTCTTTTTCTCCTCTTATATAAGTGTACAAATGTACAATTATATTGATCGTGTATGGAAGTTATTTCAGAGAGATTAATAAAAAATATTTTATTTTTCTTATTTCTCGTACATTTTTACATGGTATCAGATCCAATCGGTCCTCTATTTTCTCGCTACGTAAACCACTCGCAGCTTGTTCTTTTCTAAAACCGCAGTGTGTGTGCGGGTTCCTTTGGGTGGTCTGGATTTTTCTAACCGCATAGTCTTGTGCGGTTTCCCTCTGTGACTCCTCCCATTCCCTGCCTTCCTCTCCCCTTACCCTTTTATAGTTTTCTTCGCGGGCCCCACCTCGGTGTTCTCCGCAGCCTCTCTTTGCATGCCGCCCTGGTCGCTGGTTTCCTTGGGCTTTGTCTTAGCCGCTGGTTCCTAGCCGCATCTGCACCGCCACAACTTGTTTTCTGCATCTTGCCGCAACTGTCGCTGCCTTGTCGGCGATTATTGCTACGGATCTTAGCCGCTCCTTCTACCCGCTGCATCTACCACTGCTCAACCTGCTGCTCTTCCTTCACCTTTTGCTACAGATCGCAACCGTCGCAGCTCCTTCCTACAAACTCCTTGCGGCAGTTCAAGCCGCGGTTCAAGGGCTCCTTCATGCCGCTGTTTGCTTTCCTTTACTGCTGCATATCTTGATCGCCTGGTCGCAGGCAACAGTCTGCCTTCTTCCTGCAGGGTGTCCTAGCTGCCGATTGTTCTTGTCGATGTTGGATGCCCCTGCTTTCTCTCACCACTTCTGTTTGTCACAGCTCTTCTCTCAGGTCACCTATGTTCCCTCCCAGGCCGCTGCTCTCCAGATCGCATCTCTTGCCTCTGCTAGCCGCCATCCTTACCCGCAGGAGCTGCTCCCTATCCGCAAAGGAAGTCTGACTACTCGCTCCTTGTCGTTGCTTCCCGCTGTTGGAGATCACTGCTGCCTTCTTCTAGTCACCGATCCTCTAGCCCCCCCCCCCCCCCCCCCCCCCGTCTTTTCTGGCCTTGTTGGCTTCTGTTGTTGGTGGATCTTCTTCCATGGCTGCACATCGTGATCAACCGTTAAATTCATCTTCGCAGTCACCACCACCTCATATTTCACCTCTTCCTTTTCGTGGCGGTTGCATCTCTTCTCAGGGTAGCGGTCGACACAGTTACACTCCAAACAAAATTCAAGCTGACATTGATGTCTTGCACACCCAACTTCGACCCATCTCCTGGCTCTGGTATGTCTATTTCTGATGACGGTATCTCTTGTCTCGCTCATAGTTCATCCTGAATTACAGATTTCGGGGCCTCACACCACATTATCCCTCAGCAACCTTCAAAATACTTGGTCTCTGTACATTCCAAGTTCATTATTGTTGTCAATAAAGATACCACTTCAGTCTCTGGATCAGCAGGCGTCAATCTTACTCCCTCCATCACTCTTCGCTCAGTTCTTCATGTTTCGGACTCTCCTTTCAATCTCCTCTCTATTAGTCGCCTCACAAAAGACCTTTATTAATATGTAATATTCTCTTCCACCACTTGTGTCCCTTCTCCTGACTCAAGTGTGTCTATTTCTGATGACGGTATCTCTTGTCTCACTCATAGTTCATCCTGAATTACAGATTTCGGGGCCTCACACCACATTATCCCTCGGCAATCTTCAAAATACTTGGTCTTTGTACATTCCAACTTCATTACTGTTGTCAATAAAGACCCCACTTTAGTCTCTAGATCAGCAGATGTCAACCTTACTCCCTCCATCACTCTTCGTTCAGTTCTTCATGTTTCGGACTCTCCTTTCAATCTCCTTTCTATTAGTCGTCTCACAAAAGACCTTGATTGTTATGTAACATTCTCTTCCACCACTTGTGTTGTGCACGATCGCAAGACGCAAAATATCATTAGTAAAGGGCAGCTGTCGAATGGGCTCTACATCCTGGACCCCTCTCCCCCGATGATTCTCTCCTCTATTAGCTCCGTCGAGTGGCATCAGCGTCTTGAGCATGCTCATCTCCACAAACTCCAGAAAGCTCTCCCTGATCAGTCCCTCCATGACTTAACCTGCGAGTTTGTATCTACGGCAAACAACATCGTGCCACTTTCTCACCTTCTTATACTCGAAGCGATGCTCCTTTTTTCTCTTCTTCATTCTGATATTTGGGGACCCTATAAAATCGCTAATATTTCTAGTTATCATTAATTCATCATCTTTATTGATGATTACTCACGAATGACATGATAATAATTACTTTACGATCACTCTGACCTAACTAGTGTTCTTCGTGTCTTTATTATTAAGACTCGCAATCAGTTTTTTACTATAATTAAAACTCTCCGGACCAACAATGCCCATGAGTACACAAGTCATGGGGTTACTGACATGTGTGCTGAGTTCAGGATCATCCATCAAACCTCTTGTACATATACCCCCCAACAAAATTGTGTTGTTGAACGCAAAAATCGTCATCTTCATGACGTCACACGCTCTATTATATTTAAAATGAATATCTCAGACAAGCTTATGAAAAATTTTATAAGCGACTAAATACCAATGATGGAGAGCGTGATATATATAAAATTACTAGAGGTAGAGAAAGAAAGACAATAGATTTAAGTCAAGTAAAATGCATAAAAGATGATACTGATACAATTTTGAAGGATGATGTGGATATTAAAGAGCGATGAAAAAGATACTTTTATCAACTCTATAATGAAACAAAAAACAATGAATTGAACTTGAAAGAGTTAAGTAAATCGGAGTAGTATAAGAACATAACGTTTTATCGTAAAATTCAAGTATCAGAGGTAAAAGATGGTCTAAATAAGATGAAAAATGGAAATGCAGTTGGGTCAGACGATATACCCATCGAAGTATGAAAATATCTAGGAAATGAAGGAATTTTGTGGCTTACATATTTTTTAATAAAATACTGAAGTCAAAGAGGATGTCAGAGCAATGAAAAGAAAGTATCTTGGTACCTTTGTATAAGAATAAAAGAGATATACAAAATTGTGTTAATTACAGAAGAATTAAATTGATGAGTCATACCATGAAACTATAAGAACAAGTAATAGAAAAAAGATTAAGACGAGAGACTAACATCTCGGAGAATCAATTTGGATTCATGTCAGGGAGGTCAAATATGGAAGCTATACATCTCTTGAGGAGACTCATTGACAACTATCGAGAAAGAAAACAAGATTTGCATATGCTGTTTATTGATCTTGAGAAGGCTTATGATAGAGTTCCAAGAGAGATCTTATGGAGAGCCTTAGAAAAGAAAAGTGTAAATGTATCATATATTGACATAATAAAATATATGTATACAAATTCAGTGACAAGGGTGAGGACGTCTGGAGGATTACCACATGAATTCCCTATCACTGTTGGATTACATCAAGGTTCAGCTTTAAGCCCTTATCTCTTTACCCTTATCTTGGATGAGCTCACCAGACATATCCAACAAACAATACCTTGATGTTTATTGTTTGCGGATGATATCGTTTTGTTTGATGAGACGCGCAAGGGTGTAAACGCATAACTTGAATCTTGGCGAGATACTATAAAAAAGAAGGATTTTAGGTTGAGCAGGGCAAAGACGGAGTATATGGAGCTTAAATTTAGCAGTATAAGAAGGACAGATGACTTTGTTATTAAGTTGGGTGATCAAGATATTTCCCGTAGTGAGTTTTTTAAATATCTTGGATCGATAGTTCAAAGAGATGGAGTATTGAAAAAGATGTGACACATAGAATCCAAGCGGGTTGGTTGAAGTGGAGAGGCGCGTCAAGAATCTTATGTGATCGTAAAGTACCACTAAAACTTGGACAAGTTTTACCGTACTGCAATTAGACCCGCGATGTTCTATAGTTCTAAGTGCTGGGCAGTGAATTGTGTACATGAGCAAAAAATAGGAGTTGCAGAGATGAGAATGCTTAGGTGGATGTGTGGACACGAGATTGGATAAAATTAGAAATGAAAGTATCAGGGATAAGACAGGAGTAGCACAAATTTCAGAGAAGATGTGAGAAGCTCGTCTAAGATGGATTGAGCACGTACAAAGGAGACCATTAGAGGCACTTGTTAGGCGTTGTGAGAGTCTAGTCACTAGGCATGTTAGACGAGGGAGACATGATGTACTTAGGCATTAGTGAGATTATGACAAAAGATAGTGCACAATAGCGACAAAGGATCCATATAGCCGACCCCACTATAGTGGGATAAAGGTTTGAGTGTTGTTGTTGTTGTAGTATCCCCAGACTCTATTGGAATTTCGTGGTTTCTACAGCCTGCTACCTTATGAACCGAATACCCTCCTCCGCTCTCAACTTTGCGTCTCTCTTTAATCTCATTTTCCCTCCACAAACCCTTTTTCTGTTCCGCATCGCATATTTGGCTGCATTTGCTATGTTCATAATATTGATCCATCAACTGACAAATTTGCTCCACGTGCTACGAAATATATGTTTGTTGGTTACTCTCATACTCAGAAGGGCTATGTTTGCTTCTCTCCCAAAGATCGCAAGGTTGTTACTTCCTGCTGATGTCACCCTCGAAGACCAGCCCTATCATTCTCAACCAATTGATTCTGCAATTCCGCCACTCCTTCCGCGACTTGCTGTCCCTGTTACCGCTAACCTTCCCCCTCTCCTTCCCACATCATTCCCACCAAACCCACCTCTCCTTCCCACGCCAATCCCACCAAAACCACTTCTGCTTCGAGTGTATACTTGTCCTCCTCCTTCCTCTACTGCTCTACGGGAGATGCCCTCCACTGATGATATTTTGCGGCCTGCAAATCCGACAACCGTCTCTACTGCTCACCCGATGGTGAATTATGTCTCCATACACCGCCTCTCTCCGGAACTCCGAAAATTTGTCATTTTTTAATCCTCTATTATCACCCCTACCTTTGTGCAGGAGGCTCTCCGACATCCAGGGTGGCGGGCGGCCATGGACGAGGAAATGTCTGCTCTTTAAGCAAACCACACTTGGGATCTTGTCCCTCTTCCTCCAGGACAGAACTGAGCGGGTTGTAAGTGAGTGTTTGCCATCAAACATGGTCCAGATGGGACGGTTCAACGTCTGAAGGCTCGCCTTGTGGCTCACGGTTTTACTCAACAACACGATCTAGATTATGATGAGACCTTTTCTCCAGTCGCCAAGCTCAGCATTGTTCGTGTTTTGATCTCCCACGTTGTTCATCGACACTAGACATTGCATTAATTGGATGCCAAAAATATCTTTCTTAATGGCGATTTGCAGGAGATCGTCAATAAGCAACAACCTTCCGAGTTTAAGACCACGAGAGAGTCTCTTGTATGTCATCTGAAGAAATCACTTTATGGTCTCGAACAGTCTTCTCAAACATGGTTTGACAAGTTCAGTCAGACTGTTAGTATTGTTGGATTCACTCAGAATTCAGCCGACTTCTCTTTATTCACTCATCATCGTCCAACAGGCATTATGATTCTCTTGATATATGTTGATATTTTGATTAAAGGGAGACAATCACACAGGAATAAACATGATCAAACAACATCTGATGATTGTGTTTCAATCAAAGGACATGGGAAATTTTTGATATTTTCTTAGTCTCGAGGTGACTCGGTGACCTGATGGGTTTGTTTTATCTCAAAGAAAGTACTGCCTTGACTTGCAATATGATGCGGGCTACTATGGATGCAAACCTGCAGACACTCCCATAGATATTAATCACAAGCTCTGCGCTCTGTGATCCCTGAGACTATACAGGGTTAGGGTGCCTCAGAATCTGATTTTCTCCTTCTGAACACAGAGTATTATCGTCGTCTTATGGGAAAGCTGTTATACCTCATTGTTACACGACCCGATATATCATTTGCAATTGGATTTGTCAATCGATTCATAAACAAGCCACATATCTCTCATCTCCAGACAGTTGAGCATATTCTTCGATACTTGAAGACTGCTCTTGGACAAGGACTTGTATACAAGCCCTCTTCGTCTCCCTTATCTTTGATTGCATATTCTGACACTAATTATGTTGGTTTATTGAATGATCGTCGTTCCACAAGTGAATATTGTACTTATTTTGGAGGACATCTCATTACCTGTCGCATCAAGAAACAGTCAGTAGTTGCTTGATCCTTTGCTGAAGTCGAGTATCGCTCAATGGCAGTTGTTGTGTCTGAGCTTACATGGCTTGAAGGTCTCCTAAGTGATTTAAGAGTAACTCTTTCCTCACATGCCACTCTATTTTGCGACAGTCAAGCCGTCATACACATTGCTAAGAATCATGTTTTCCATGAACGGACTAAACACATTGAAGTTGATTGTCATTTCATTCGGACCGCAAGCATGGTGATGTGATGGCCTTCATTTTGCCTGAAGAACAAGGTGTGATCGACATTGATCTGCTGATATCTCATTTCAATCATAGTCTTTCTGAATCGATCAAACCACACACGAGGAGACTGCTTCAATCCATAGAGAGACTTCTTCAATCGGCAGACTCTGCCTTCTGTCTTGGCTGTGCTAAAATCCGATGGTATCTTCATGTACACTTCCTCGGTCAAAACTCCATGAAAGAATGCATTCTTCACATCTAGTATGTGCAACTTCCATCCACCATTCGCTGCCAAGCTGATCAGAGTCCGAACGGTGTTCATCTTTGTCACGGGTGCAAATGTCTCATCGTAATCAATGTCATATGTCTGGTTGTGCCCCTTTGCGACCAGTCGAGCCTTGTATCGCTCGACCTGTCCATCCGGATTCTGCTTCACGGTGAAAACCCACTTGAACCTGACAGTCTGCTTGTCTTTTGGTAGTCATGTTAGCTCCCAGGTCTTCTTTTTCTCAAGAGCTCTCATCTCCTCATTCATTATTGCATGCTACTTTGGATCAGCTTTGGCAACCTGCCAATTGTTAGGTACAATAATACTATCCAAAGATGCAATGAATGCTCCATGGGAAAAAGAGATATTATTATAGGAGACAAAAGAAGCAATATCTCAACCATATCTATCAAGAGGATTGTCCGCATTGCTGCGAGTGGTCCTCCGGACTATGACAGTGGGGATAGAGGAGTAAAAGGAATGATCTCACCAGAAAGTGGCAATAGTGGTAGAGGTGCTCCAGGAGCAAAAATTGATGTAGACGAGGGACTAGGCACTGGCACTGGGGGCACGAGAACTAATTCTGCAGTTCGCTTCCCTATTCTATGATATGTAAGTAGCTCCCCTTAAGTCGTAGGCCTCACATCTCTCACTTCCTCCTGCTCTTCATCACTCTCCTTCTCCTCCTCTCCTCTTCTCGCCTCATGCCAAACTTCCAAATCTGTCACCAAACTCTCCTCCTGTCGCCTCATGCCTCCAGTCTTTGGCAGTACTGGCATAGGTGGGGACTCCTCATGTCGGTAGTACTACTCCATCTCTCTGAAGTGTGCATCCATGCTCATAAAACTTCTCTTCTCCACTGGACTCCAGCACGCGTACCTCTTCTGAGTATCAGAGTATCCCACAAAAGTACACCTAAGCGCATTCGAATCAAGTTTCCCAACACTCGGCCTATTGTCCTTCACGAACCACACACAGCCGAATACGTTTAATGGAAGCATACCTCCATTATGTCCCTGCAACTTCTGACACGGAGATTTTCATCCTAGAATCCGTGATGGCATTATGTTGATCAATTGTGTTGCAGTTAACACAACATACCCCCACAAACTCTGGGGGACCTTCATATTGAGCATCATATTCCTTGTCACCTCCATAAGATGTCTATTTTTTCGCTCTGCACGTCATTTTGTGCAGGTGTGTATGCACAAGTGGTCTGACGCAATATTTCATAGGCTGATAGGTACTCTGTCAATACCATATTAGTATTATACTCTGTTCTATTATCCGATCTTAATACTTATATCACTGCGGCGTACTGTGTTTGGGCGTGCTTATGGAAATCCCGGAAGCAGATAAAGACATCACTCATAGTTCTTATCAAATATAACCAAGTGACACGCGAACCACAATCAATAAATGTCACAAAATGTCTTTAACCATTCAAAAAACTTACGACACAAGGCCCCCCATACATCAGAGTGCACAACATCAAAAACAAAAGAGCTCATCCAGCACGTGCTCACATGAGAGCTTCTAGTAAGCTTACCCAAGTCACATGCATCACATACCGGTTTATGTTTATTGGCCTTTTCAAACAACAAAAGAAATAATCTAAATAAGGTACCAAAACCTGAATGCCCCAAACATTGGTGATGGAGTAGAAGCATATCCTTTATGCTCATTTTTTGTCCCCCTTCCTCTGTCTTCTCTGTCATAGATATAAGAGCTGCATTCAATCCTTCCACATCCAAATACCAAAGCCCGTCATGTCAAGTCTCAGTCCCTAGTATTTGTCTCGTCTCTTTCTCTTGTAAGGTCACCTTGGGAATATTAAAAGAAACGATGGATTTTAGTTGAAGAATAATGGAAGTGATGAATATATGACTAACTGGAAAAGAAGGGGCATGCAAGACATTGGATAGTTTTACCGAACATGTGCAATTGACCGTGCTCTTAACGACCACAGGCTGAAAAGTCTCATCCGCCATCTAAATATTATCTGCAGTAGCTAGGCGAGTGTAGGATGAGAACTCGATTTCATCCCTATCACGTGTTGTGATGCACCAAAGTCAATGATCCAATCTGATGTCCTGGAAGGGTGAGCATATATAGTTGAATTTGATGCTCCCCCAGTTCAACACCTGTTGCATTCTCCCGCTTGCTTCTTCTTAAGACTCTCCATCATGCTTATCATGCTCAGCAGAGTTTGTTCCTCCTTGGTCTAAATAACAACCCGTCTCCTCAGCACATTCACTAATGCCCAGATTGGCCCGATAACCACCTCAGCCACCGTGACTCCTTCCACATCCATGACCACGGCCCCGTCCACGATCAATACCTAATTCCCCTGCCTTGGGTGGTTTGGGGCAAGCATACCAAAGATGATATTTCCCCACAATTGTAGCACTGTCAGATTTCCACTCGTAGTCTTGGAACACCTGAGCCAGTAGCTGTTAGTGCTGACTTAACTGCAGCAGACCCTCTAGTCCCTGCTTAAAGTTTGAGGCAGGTCACCTCCTGAATCATAGCCGAGATGACCTCTGTAAGTGTAGAAATCTTCGTACCAGACAGGAGTAGGGCACTCTACTGATCGAACCTTTCATCTAAACCCTTTAGAAACTTCATGGTCCTCTCCTCCACGACGATCTTGGAGGCCCTACACTGTGGGTCGCTGCAACTCACCCCACAAGAAACATGGTCGTAGTCCACCCATAGAAGTTCTAACTCGGAGGCATACTCATGCATAGTCTTCTCGCCTTGAACTGTGTCATCAATTTCCCACTTCACCTGGAAGACCTGAAGGGTGTTCCCCACTCCATCATAAGTACTTTTCAGCTTTTTCAAATTCTCCATGATTGTCTTCAAGCCATCTACCATGGCAGCAATAGATGAGACTACCGAGTTGAGAAGCCATATAAACAGTCATATGATTTGGCTCTCAATCATCTCCAGCAGTTGGGTTCTCTGTCTTCTTCAACTTCCTTGTCAATAAACTCACAACCTTTTGTGTTGCAAGGATTTTCTTCACGTGACGTGACACCCCAGATAAGTGGTCGGCCCATCGAGCTTCAGATCAACCGGTGGAAGATCGAAATTCACCGGTCGGGCCAATGAACCCAATAATTTCAACAAAGTAGCCTCCTCTTGCGGTCGATCAACCGATCACAACAAGCAACTCCCACTGCAGGATGCACGAACCCTACTGTCGATCAATCACAACTCCTACACAAATCAAATGAATAAAGAAGCGAAGCCGACGGTAGAGGGAAGCTCTAATCAGCCTCGATGGATCGATTTTCTCAAGCGGCGAGATCTGTCGAGGCTTATTCAACGTCCACTTACCGATCGCTCACGAAACCAGATTTGATTCCTCAGATCATCCACAACACCGCGGCCTCCAACTCCTTCCGTCGATCGATCGCAGGCGTCGCCTCCTTCCACCGATCGATCGCTCCTCCTCTTGTCGATCGATCATTCCTTCTCCTCCCGTCAATCGAACACAAATGTCTCATAAGCAGTGTCCTACTTCGTCAACCGAGCGGCGAGTAGGCAGCGTACGAGGGGAAGAGGCGAAGGGATCGTCCGCCCTCTGACACCATGTGGAAAAAAAAGGTTAGGGTTTTTTCATTCCTCCTCGTATATATAACATGTATAAGCCGCTATATGCACATCATTACACAAACACTAGTAATACTAAATAGACACCAACACGATATATCAGCTATCGATCGATAAATGGGACGTTATATCCCAACGGTATATCAATTGATTTTTTAAGTTACTTTATTTATCGTATAAATGAAATTGTTTCATTTTCTTAGATTTTTGTCACTTAGCTCTCGACACACTTCCTGCTTCCTCCATCTTTCTTCCATGCGCATGTACGTTGTCAACGATTGTTTTGCTTGAACATTGGATTTTGGACTTGGGATTCTTTATCCTCAATGGCTGTCAATGACTTCTGGGTTTCCTGCTTCTTTTGGCTTTCTTTCTAATGTAATATCATTATTACTTATGTAACATAAAATATTTATATTAATTTTATAGATTTAGATTTTTAATAGATGTAAAATTGTTAATATATCAACATATTTAAATTAAAAAATGATTATATGTATGCATATAAATAAATATTGAAACTCAATATATAAAATATCCCTAATATAATCTCCGACATATTAAGATTGGCATGAAAAACCCAAACTGACGTGTCCCCGACATCCGACATTTGCAACCTTGCCTGAGATGAATCAAAGTGGACAATACATTTGATATTGTGTGATGCGGAGCATAAAAGGAGACTTGCAGTGAATGACGAGTTTTGGGCCCGTTCGGGGCCAATTGGCGACTTTTCATATATGGTGTTCCCAGATCGACAATCAGACTCCGCAGATGTGTCTGGATTGATGCCGCGAGTCAAAATCATAGGCAACTTTATTATTTTTGGTTTATTTTAGTATATTTTTAGTGGCTCCGCCTCCGCCTAATCATAGTCGTTGAAGGTAAGATGTCCTAGTCTTTGTTTTCTTATAAATAGATGAGTAGGGGTTGGTTTTGAAGGCATTGCAGAATTTGGAGATTGTATTCCCGGATTCCCGCGATCCCACCACGGTGCCGACTTCATGGAACCCTAGGTGACGACTCCTAGGCATGTATCTTTTTCCCCAAGGCAACCCCTAACTCTAAGCCTCTTTTCCCACTCCGAAACCCTCTCCCACGGCCCCCCAAATCCTCCCAAATGCAGCCACATATTGCTGTCCAGAATTCCTCTCTTCCTTATAATTTCACTATTCAAAAAAGAAATTCACTATTCACCTATAAAGTTTTCCACCCCATATTCCTTCTGCCTGCTCCGTCTACCTCCCAGCACCCGCCGACTCTTCAGGCCTCCCCTCCTCTAAACCGCCACCCTGCTGGAATTTCACAGTCATCCAACCTCCCTCCACCCTAACCGCCACCCTCCAGGCTTCCCCTCCACCGTCCGCCTCCCACACCTCAGCCTCCTTGTCCGCCGACCTCCCCTCCTCTCAATTTCATCGTCGCAGCCCTCTACAATCCCCACCCGTCCCAAACCGCCACCCCCTACACGTGGAGCCACAAACCTAATTTATTCACCCCACCCGGATCAGCCCCGATCCGGGATTTTCAGCCCGGATCCGACCATTTATTGTCGGATCTACCTTTTTTCACCTGGATCCACTCATCCCTTGCCCGGATCTACTCGTGTGTGGCCGGATCTATCCATTTCCGGTCCGATTCCACCATCCATCGCTGAGGACAGCCACCTCAATTATTTCCACGACACTGGTTCCGCATTCGATCGCCGATTTTGCTAATTCTCATGTTGTATTGGATTATTTGATTTGACATTATTATTGGGTTTGTTACAATGTTAGTTCGGTATATCTTATATTGTGATGGACTGTTAGATAATTATTGTGATTTGCAAGATTTATTTGATGCGCGCTCTAGCTTTGGCCCTTAACGCGGAGGAAAGCCTAAGCTTGTCTAGCTCTAATTAATTATTTGTATTTTACTGTTAATTTATCTGCGTGAGATATTTTTGTTAGAAAAGACAATGTAAAGGCTCATATAATGTCCCATTTATGTTCTTCTACCTCTTTATGTAATAGTCTCACATCTTGAAAAAGAGACTCTACTCTCTCTTCTCTCCCTATATATATGTACTCACACTTGTATTTACATACTTGAGAAACAATATCCAAGGTTTCACAATTTTTCCTACATGATATCCACCTGGGCGGTCTCTGATTTTTTAACCGCACCCCTCCTGCAGTTAGCCCTTTCTTCTAAACCGCCTACCCGCCTGGTTGGTTCTCCCTCATTCCACAGAAGGTTGCGGTCTCCGTTTTCTTTAGCCGCTTCTCCTTCTCTTCCACGGCATCCACCTCTTTGCCCACCTCCTGGCTTTTATAACCCTTGGCCCCTGAATAGTGGGACCCGCCTATCCTTTGCGGATTCTCTTTCTTGTGCAGTCTGCCAGTGTTATAGCCACGTGTTTCCGTCTTTCGTGTTTGCTCTACTTGTCGATCACGGGTTCTCTTCTTTGACGGTTGTTCACTGTTTTTTTGTCGTTGTTGTCTGCTCGTTCAGCGGCTAGTCACCAATTCTCTTCTTCCCGGCTCACGCGACCAGCGCTTTGCTCATTTTTGTCCCCTTGGGGCTTTGTTTGTTTCTTGCGGTGTCTCTGCTTATCCGCGGGTCTTCTCGCCGCCGTCTTCTCGCTGTCTGCTGCGAGATTTGTTTCCGGACTCTATGCGAACTGTGCTCTCTATACGCGGACTTTCTATCTGCAGACTCTGTGAGAATTGCTCGTCACCGTCTTCTCGCAGTTTGTGCCGGCAGATTCCTCGGGGATGGTTCGACAAGTTCAGTAGGGCTGTTCGAGAAGTTGGATTTACCTGGAGCTCGGCAGATTTCTCTCTGTTTACTCGACATCACACAACAGGCACAGTTCTCTTATTAGTATATGTCGATGACATCCTAATTATAGGTGATGACTCAAAGGGAATACAAATGATCAAACAACACCTGATCTCTATTTTTCAAACAAAAGATCTGGGGAACCTTCGATACTTCCTCGGCCTTGAGATCGCAAGATGTCTTGATGGCATTGTCGTATCTCAATGGAAATACTGTCTCGACCTGCTTCAGGATGTTGGCTACTCTGGATACAAGCCGACTAATACTCCTATGGATGTCAATCATAAGCTTTGTGCACATGCATCAAACATAGATCTGCTTCTTCCAAATACAGAATACAATCGATGACTTGTTGGAAAACTGATTTATCTAACAGTCACGAGACCAGACATATCCTTTCTTGTTGGGGTTATCAGCTGGTTCATACATTCTCCTCGGATGTCTCATCTACAGGTCGTCAAACGCATCCTGAAATACCTAAAAACATCCTCTGGTCAAGGACTGGTTTACAAGACTTCGTCTTCTACTCCAACATTGGTTGCGTACTCGGATGTTGATTATGCTGCTTCCTTGGTTAATCGGCGCTCCACCAGCGGATTCTTTACTTACTTTGGAGGTCACCTTGTTACCTGGCACAGTAAGAAACAATCTGAAGTTGCTCGATCTTCGGTCGAAGCTGAGTACCATTCAATGGTGTTTGTTGTATCTGAATTTACATGGCTGGAAATTCTTCTTGGAGATATGGGAGAAAAAATTTCCTCACCAACTACCATACTCTATGACAGTCAAGTTGTTATACACATTGCTGAGAATCTTGTCTTTTATAAGAGAATGAAACACATTGAAGTTGACTGCCACTCCATTCAGGAAAAAGGTTCAAATGAAGAAGCTGGAGTTGAAATATGTTCTTGCTACTGACCAAGTTGCTGACTTTCTCACTAAGGCCCTACAGAGTGCACTATTTTATCAGTTCTTGTCCAAGCTGGGTGCATATGACTTGCACGCTCCAGCTTGCGGGGGAGTGTTAGAAAATACAACTTAAAGGCCCATATAATGACCCATTTATGTTCTTCCTCTTTATGTAATAGTCCCACATCTTGAAAAAGGGACTCTACACTCTCTTCTTTCCCTATATATATGTGCTCATACTTGTATTTACATACTTAAGAAAGGATATACAAGGTTTCACAGTTTTTCCTACAGTTTTAATTTATTATCTAACTGTGGCATAATCCGTCGGGCTTTGCATAGCATATAGGGTTAGGTCACTGAATTTCCGCCACCTATAGATTCGTCTTGCATCATTGTGTGGTTTGAGTTGTTATAAATGATATCAGAGCTAGACCAACTAAAGTATGATGTGTGCTTTAAGAACTAAACATGCAAACTTGGTGGGCTTGTAACTTCTTGAATCCGTTGAGGGCGGTCCAATGAGGGTGAGAAGTACTTTGGGGCAGTGAAACCCAGACATATCAGCTCTTGACAGGCCTATAGGATGGAAAACTTCTAGGTGAAAGGAACAAGAATGAACTGAATCAAACATCAGAAATGGAGGGAATGTTCCTGGGCTTACGTAATAGTTTGAATCCTAAATATCAGAAGAGTTTTTTCAGATACAATGGAGTTGTGTTGGCAACTTCATAGTTAAGCGTGCTCTGGTGAGAGTAGTACAAAGATGATTGATCTCCTAGGAAGTGCTCGTAGGCCACCTGTGGAATAGGAGAAAATCGCATGGTACAGATCATATGGGTTGGGATGAACCAAACCGGATAATACTTTTGCAATTGTGTAGTTTGAGTGGTTTAAAAAAAGAAAATCAAAACAAATAGTAAATCCTGCAATAAAGCATTAGAAATGTGGTGAAAATAAAAACTTCAATGAAATTAATATAGGAGAAAGAAAAACACTCGGAATCAAGTAATGTTTAGAAATAAGCAAAAGACTACTTGAGATATGCTAGGGCTAACTAAATGCATATATATGAAATAGTAATTGCGCCAAAATGACCAATGGAAACAAGAAAACCCGGCAAGCAAATGAGTCAAATAAATATCGAGGCACAATGCAAAACAGCCCAAATAAATAACCTCAAAACAGTAGTCGAACTAGCCAATGAAGTAACTAGGAACGGCAACAAAGGATACAAATGGACTGGGGGGAATTGTAGAAAGGGAAGAATAGGTAGAAGAAACCTGGAACAATCGTCAAGGGGGAATAGAAAATGTTAAAATGCAGGTCCTCAGCAGCCGCAAACAAGGCAGAGTTAGGTTTTGTAGAAGAAGGTGAGAAAACCTTGTATATACTTCTTGAATATCAATTTACAAGTGTGAGTACAAACATCCTAGTTAAGAGGCTAAATGGGTTTTTACTAATGAGCCTTTACATATATCATTCAACACTCCCCCGCAAGCTGGAGTGTACAAATCTTAGGCACCGAGCTTGGACAAGAACTGATAGTACAGAGGTCGTGGTAAGGTCTTGGTGAGGATGTCAGCAACTTGCTCGATAGCTGGAACATACATTAACTCTACCTTCTTTAATTTAACCTTTTCTCAAATGAAATGACAATCAACCTCAATGTGTTTCGTCCGTTCATGGAAAACAGGATTTTTGGCAATGTGAATGGCAGCCTGTCTATCACAAAATAGAGTGGCTGGTGCGGAAAGCTTGACTCTTAAATCATCAAGGAGACTCTCAAGCCAAGTGAGCTCAGACACAACAGCTGTCATTGAACGATACTCGGCCTCAGCGGATGAACGGGCAACAACAGACTGTTTCTTGCTACGCCAAGTAATGAGATGTCCTCCAAAATAAGTGCAGTATCCACTTGTGGAACGTCGATCATCCAATGAACCAGCATAATCAGCGTCACAATAAGTACTCGGAGATAAGGGAGACGAAGAGGGCTTGTATACAAGTCCCTGTCCAGGAGAAGTCTTCAAGTATCGAAGAATGCGCTCAACTGTCTCGAGATGAGAGATACGTGGTTCATGCATGAATCGACTGACAACCCCAACAACAAATGATATATCAGGTCTCGTAACAGTGAGATATATCAGTTTTCCCACAAGACGACGATAATACTCCGGATTTGTAAGGAGTAGATCAGAGTCTGAGGCATGAGCGCGGAGCTTGTGATTACTATCCATGAGAGTGTTGGCAGGTTTGCATCCAGAGTAGCCCGCATCATGTAGCAAGTCAAGACAATACTTCCTTTGAGATAATACCAATCCATCGGGTCGCCGAGCCACCTCGAGACCAAGAAAGTAATGAAGTCTTCTCAGGTCTTTTGTTTGAAACACAGTTGCCAAATGTTGTTTGATCATATGTATTCCTGTAAGATCATCTCCCGTAATCAGAATATCATCAACATACACCAAGAGAATCATTGTGTCTGTTGGACGATGCCGAGTGAATAATGAGAAGTCGACTGAACTCCGTGTGAACCCAACCGCACTAACAGTCTGACTGAATTTGTCAAAATATACCTGAGGCGACAGTTTAAGACCATAAAGTGACTACTTCAGACAAAAGACAAGAGACTCCTCCGTGATCTCAAATCCGGGAGGTTGTTGCATATACACGATTTCCTGCAAATCACCATTAAGAAAATCATATTTGGCATCCAATTGGTGCAACTGTCAATGTCGATGAACAGCGAGGGAGATCAATACACGAACAGTATTCAGTTTAGCAACTGGAGAAAAGGACTCATCATAGTCTAGACCTTGTTGTTGAGTAAAACCAAGAGCCACCAAGCGAACTTTCAAACGTTGAACCGTCCCATCTGGGCCATGTTTGAGGGTGAACACCCACTTACAACCCACGCATGTCTGTCCAGAGAAGAGGGACAAGATCCCAAGTGTGATTTGCCAAAAGAACAGACATTTCCTCGTCCATAGCCGCTCGCTATTCCGGATGTTGGAGAGCCTCCTGCACAGAAATAGGGATGTTAATCGAGGATAAAGAAAGAGCAAACTTGCGAAGTTTCGAAGAGAGGCGGTGGAAGGAGAAATAATTCGTCATTGGGTGTGCAGTAGACGTAGTTGCCGGATCTGCAGGCTACAAAATATCATCAGAGGAGGGCATCTCCCGTATGGTTGTGGATGAGGGAGGACGACGAATATACACACGAATGATAGGTGGTTTGTGAGGAAGAGGCGTAGCAAGAGGAGGTGGGTTTGGTGGGAGTGGTGTAGAAGGAGAGGAGGAAGGTTGGAAGTAACAGGGACATCAGGCCGCGGAAGGAGTGGTGGAAGGAGAGAACCAGTTGGTTGAGAATGGTATGGCTGATCTTCGAAAAAGATGACATTAGCAGAAGTAAAACCTTGTGTTCTTTAGGAGAGAAACATACATAGCCCTTCTAAGTACAGGAGTAACCAACAAACATATATTTCGTGGCACGAGGAGCGAGCTTGTCTGTGGACGGGCCAAAATTATGAACATAGCACACACAGCCAAACACGCGAGGGGTGACTGAAAAGGGAGGTGTGCAGGGAAAGAGAAGGTTGAAGGGAACCGCAAAGTTGAGAACAGAGAAGGGCAGTAGAGACCGCAAAATTCCAGTATTGCCTGGGAACATTCATTTGAAATATAAGAGAGCGGGTAACCTCAAGGAGGTAGCAATTTTTGCATTCTGCAACGTCATTTTATTGGGGGGTATAGGCACATGAGGTTTGGTGGATGATTACAAACTCAGCACATAGGTTGGTAAACGCATGACTAGTGTATTCACGGACATTGTCAGAACGAAGAGTTTTCATTGTAGTGGAGAACTAGTTGTGAGTTTCAGTAATAAAGGCACGGAAAACACCCAACAGTTCAGAGCGATTACGAAGTAGATACAGCCATGTCACACGAGAGTAATCATCTACAAAGGTAGGAAAGTAACGATTGCCAAAAATATTGGTGATTTTGTATGGTCCCCAGATATCAGAGTGAACAAGATCAAAGGGAGCAGCACTCCGTGTGGGATGAGGCGAGAACGTAGACCGATGATGTTTTTCATAGATACAGGACTCACAAGTGAATTCTCGGATGGAGACATCGGGAAGAGCTTTGCGGAGTATGTTTAGAGGAGGGTGTCCAAGACGGCGATGCCACTCAGAAGAGCTAACAGAGGACAAAACCGTCGGAGGAGAGGGGTCAAGGATGTAGAGACCATTCGACAGATGCCCTTTTCCAATGATAGATTGCGTCTTACGATCATGCAGAACACAAGAGATGGAGGAGAAAGTCACATAACAATCAAAATCTTGTATAAGGCGGCTAATTGAGAGGAGATTGAAGGGCGAGCCAGAAACATGAAGAATCAGGTGAAGAGTGAGAGCCAAGGTAAGGTTACGTCAACGGATCCAGCGACTGGAGTAATGTCCTCATTGGCGACAGTAATGAACTTAGGATGCGCAGAACTCAAGTAGCGGGATGGTTTTGTTGGGGTAATATGATGTGTGGCCCCGGAGTCCATAATCCAGAAGGAACCGTGGGCAAGGCAGGAAATACCCCCATCAGAAATAGACACAACAGATCTAGATGAACCGCATGTTAAATCTTATAGTCGCTGTAGTTGAGTACGCAAATCAGCAATGTCGGCATGAACACTATATGGAGCATGGATGGTCATGACAAGGAATAGTCTGGGAGAACAGACGAACAGCCTCGGGGAACCGAGGAGCGAGCAGAAGAGAGAGATCAAAGGGCAGCAGCGGGCACCAGAAGACGTAACAGGTTGCGGCTAAGCCCAACACGCGGCTATCACAGGCGGCTAGCCAGAGGCGGCTAGCCAGAGGCGGCTAGCCAGAGGCGGCTAGCCAGAGGCGGCTAGCCAGAGGCGGCTAGCCAGAGACGGCTAGGCACAGAGCTGGGGCAGGAGGCCAGCGACAAGAGAGAAGAAGCGACAAGAAAAGTCCACGCGGCAAGCAGCCCGCACGAGCACAGAAAGAGACCGGTCCGGCTTGGAGAAGAGAAGACTGTAGGGACAAGAGGAGAAGATCGTCAGGTCAGAGCCAGGAAGTAGCGTCTAAGAAGCAAACTGGGCGGCAGGGCGAAGTCGCAGCGGCTAGTGACAGCAAAGAGACTTCAGGAAGACCCAGCGGCTATGTAGATAGCATCCAGCGGCAAGGGCAAACCGCGGAAAGCAATTGCAGGAGAAGCGGCCAATCTGAAGCAAAAACACAGGAGGCAAAGCAGAGCCTGTCCGCAGCGGGAATAAAAGCTCGCAGATAGGCAGTAGCGGCTGAGAAGCAGCGGCTAGGGAAGGAGTCCACGCCAGAGAGGGTCGACGTCAAGAAGGTCGCCGCAACTAGAAGAGATCGGTAGGACTGGCCACTACCAGAAACGGAGCCTGCAGAGGTCACGGTGGCAACACACCAGCGGCTAGAAGGGCCACGAACAGAAACGGAGCCCGCAATGGTCACGGTGGCAACACACCAGCGGCAAGAAAGGGCCAAAACCAGAAACGAAGCCCGCAGCGGATAGAGAAGGTCGCAGCAGACAAAAGCATTACCCACGACGACTAGAGGCAGCGGACAAAAGCAGTACCCGGCACAAGAGAGGCCAAAGAACAGTCTGCAATGGTGTAAGGCCAAACCGCGCTATCAAGGGAGAAGGCAGAAGGAATGAGGAGACCGCACAGTTAGGGAGAGACGACCGCAGCGACAAGAGGACCCAGTCTGCGCGGTTAGGGAGAGAAGACAAACCAAGCGGTAAGCGAACAATCCGTGGTCAGATCGAGAGAGGACCGCGCGGCAAGGTGGTCCACAGAGCAGATTTTGAGAAGCAACCTGCGGTCAGATCACGCGGTAAGAGGGGGAAGACCGCGCGGCAAAGTGGTCCACGGATCAGACTTGAGAGGGTATAAAAGAAGGGCGGGCGGGAGGGAAGAGGGGGAAGTGGATCCACGGAGAGGGAAAGAAGCGGGTAGGAAAGAAGAGACCGCAGCACGGTGCGGTTAAGGAAGGTAGGACCGTCGGGCAGATCGGTAAGTGGGCGGTTAGAAAAAAACAGGCCGAATCTTTTCCTCTGATACCATGTAGAAGAAGGTGAGAAAACCTTGTATATACTTCTTGAATATCAATTTACAAGTGTGAGTACAAATATATATATATATATATATATATATATATATATAGAGAGAGAGAGAGAGAGAGAGAGAGAGAGAGAGAAATCTCTATTACAAGATGTGTGACAAAACATCCGAGTTAAGAGGTTAAATGGGCCTTTACTAATGAGCCTTTACATATATCATTCAACAGATTTCAATCAAAACAAACAAAAAACTGCATCTTTTGAAAGTTACAGCAGGCAGAAGTAGAGCCCGTGCTACCAAGCGCACACAAGAAAATAGGAGTTCTATGTCAACCTTAAGAATAGACCAACAAGAAGCTGCCAGTTTACATAAAAAGGAAGACAGATTAAACCATAAGGATATGAAATAAATGCCACCGCATTTAATTTTGAATAGCAAGCATACAACTAAATTTTTACAAACCAAGCCAGCCCCAATGAACTGCCAACTCTCAGCCTAAATAAAAAGTGTTGGTTTAAAATCCAAACATCAGAAAATTTAGCAAAGGCTAAATGAACAAAAAAATGACCAATGGAAACCAGAAAACACGGCAAGCAAATGAGTCAAATAAATAATGAGGCACAACGCAAAACAACCCAAATAAATAACTTCAAAACAGTAGTCGAACTAGCCAAAGAAGTGACTAGGAACGGCAACAAAGGATACAAATGGACGGGGAGAATTGTAGAAAGGGAAGAATAGGTAGAAGAAACCTGGAACAATTGTCAAGGGGGAATAGAAAATGTTAAAATGCAGGTCCTCAGCAGCTGCAAACAAGGCCAAGTTAGGTTTCAATCACAACAAGCAAAAAAATGCATCTTTTGAAAGTTACAGCAGGCAGAAGTAGAGCCCATGCTACCAAGCGCACCCAAGAAAATAGGAGTTCTATGTAGACCTTAAGAATAGAACAACAAGAAGCTGCCAGTTTACATAAAAAGGAAGATTAAACCATAAGGATATGAAATAAGTGCCACCGCATTTAATTTTGAATAGTAGGCATACAACTAAATTTTTACAAACCAAGCCAGCCCCAATGAACTGCCAACTCTCAGCCTAAATAAAAATTGTTGGTTTAAAATCCAACCATCAGAAAATTTAACAAAGGCTAAATGAACAAAAAATGACCAATGGAAACCAGAAAACACGGCAAGCAAACGAGTCAAATAAATAATGAGGCACAATGCAAAACAACCCAAATAAATAACCTCAAAACAGTAGTCGAACTAGCCAAAGAAGTGACTAGGAACGGCAACAAAGGATACAAATGGACGGGGAGAATTGTAGAAAGGGAAGAATAGGTAGAAGAAACCTGGAACAATTGTCAAGGGGGAATAAAAAATGTTAAAATGCAGGTCCGCAGCAGCTGCAAACAAGGCCAAGTTAGGTTTCAATCAAAACAAACAAAAAAATGCATCTTTTGAAAGTTACAGCAGGCAGAAGTAGAGCCCATGCTACCAAGCGCACCCAAGAAAATAGGAGTTCTATGTCAACCTTAAGAATAGACCAACAAGAAGCTGCCAGTTTACATAAAAAGGAAGACTGATTAAACCATAAGGATATGAAATAAGTGCCACCGCATTTAATTTTGAATAGCAGGCATACAACTAAATTTTTACAAACCAAGCCAGCCCCAATGAACTGCCAACTCTCAGCCTAAATAAAAATTGTTGGTTTAAAATACAACCATCAGAAAATTTAACAAAGGCTAAATGAACAAAAACAACTTTGAGATCAAACTAAGCAAGAATTAACACACCTTTTCTTAATTTAAATAGAATGTGATCAGAGCAAATAAAACATTAGCAATTTAGCATTCACCATTTCAATCTCCAAAAAAATACCTATATTGATCATCATAATAAAATATCATAAAATAAATAAATGCCTAAGAAAAAAAATTGAATAGAAAAGTCGGCATAAAAATAAAGCCCCGAGTCACAATCTGTCTGCATCAATGTTTGGCCCAAGCCCCCTTAAAATTTATAATATTGTTTAATGGAAGTACTTAAATAAACATATTTCGTTAAATTTAAGATCACATTATGGGAAAAAGGAAGTATTTGAGTAAAAGGCATGGCTACAGCTCAAGACTCATTGGGCTCAAAGGTTTGCACCTTCGTGCACTTTTTTAGCGTCTTTGGAGCATAAAAGACGCGTCTGAATATGATTTTTATTGTAAATTTTTTTCAAAATAAAGAAAAAAATAATGTAAGAACTCAATTTTTTGCATAATTAAATGTTTGTGAAACATAATCGAGCGCTAAAACTAGATACGATGTAAGTGACCATATTGATTCTATTTTTAAAAGATATAAATGATAGTAATGAATGATTAATGAATAGAATAGATAAAGAATCTGATCAAGAAAATGAACTTATGTTTGATGTTGACTATTTAAAATGGATGTGGTTGTGTCTTGCCCTCGTCAGGCGCGCACCTGCGCTTTGAGCCTATACTCCAAGACCCCTTTGCGGCGTGATAAGCCTTGAGCCTTTAACAACAAAGGGAGGATGTTCATCATACTCTTATAAATTCTAGAAAAACACCAAAATACAGATAAATAAATTGAAATTTTTATTAATTTTCTCCACACCCAGAATACAAGTATTTGTACATTAATATAGGAGGAGAAAGAGGAAAAGCAATCCTAATCTAAGATGTGGGACTAATACATAAGAAGGAAGAGGACCCTAAATGGGTCTTTCTTTGAGCATTTACAAATCTTTCTTATAACACTCCCCGCAAGATGGAGCATACTTAATATAATGCACCCAGCATTGACAAGAACTGATAATATAATGCACGTGTTAAGGCCTTAGTGAGAAGATCAACAACTTAATCAGCAACTGGAACATGTTTCAATTCTAACTTTTTCATTTGAACTTTCTCCCGAATGAAGTGACAATCAACTTTAATGTGTTTGGTCCGCTCATGGAAAACAAAACTCTTAGCAATGTGTATAGTCGCTTGACTGACACAAAATAAACTAGATGGTGAGGAAAGTTTGACACTCAAATCATCTAGAAGACTTTCTAATCACGTAAGCTCGGAGACAACAGACGTCATCGAACGATACTCGGCTTCGGTCGAAGAGCGAGCAACCACAGATTATTTCTTGCTGCGCCAGGAAATAAGGTGTCCTCCAAATTAAGTACAAAATCTACTTGTGGAACGTCGATCATCCAAGGAGCCAGCATAATCGGCATCTGAATAACCAACCAATATCGGAGTAGAAGAGGAAGAGGCTTTGTATACAAGCTCTTTTCCAGGGGCTGTCTTCAGATATCTTAGAATGCACTCGACAACCTGTAGGTGAGACATCTGTAGAGAATGCAAGAACTGGTTGACAACGCCAGCAGCAAATGAGATATATGGCTTGTTAAGATAAATCAACTTTTCTACAAGACGTCGATAATACTCTGGATTTGGAAGAAGAAGATCAGTGTCGGAGGCATGAACACAGAACTTGTGATTGACATCCATAAAAATATCAATAAGCTTGCATCCAGAGTAGTCAACGTCATGAAGAAGATCAAGACAATAGTTTCGTTGGGATAGAACAAGGCCATCGGGACATCTTGCAACCTTTAGGCCAAGGAAGTACCGAAGATTCCCCGAATCTTTAGTTTGAAAAACTGAATTCAAATGTAGCTTGATCATTTTTATTTCTTTGGAATCATCTCCCGTGATTAGAATGTCATCGACATAAACTACGAAGAGAACTGTGTCTGTTGTTAGATGACAAGTAAATAGAGAGAAGTCCCCCGAGCTCCGCATAAATCTAACATCACGGACAACCTTACTGAACTCATCAAACCATGCACGGGGAGACTGTTTGAGACCATAAATCGATTCCTTGAGGTGACAAACAAGGGACTCCCTCGTGGTCTCAAACGCGGGAGGTCAGTGCATGTAGACAGTTTCTTGAAGGTCATCATGGATAAAGACATTCTTAATATTTAACTGATGTAATGATCACTGGCGATGTACAACCAAGGAATTAGGACACGAACAGTGTTCAACTTGGCAACAGGAGAAAATGTCACATCATAATCAAGACCTTATTGCTGAGTAAACCCACGAGCAACAAGAAAAGTCTTGAGACGGTCAATTGTCTCATTAGAAGCATGTTTGATCACGAAGACCCATTTATATTCAACACAAGCTGCCCCAAAGGAAGAGAAACTAGATCCCAGGATTAATTAGCCCAAATAGCAGTCATTTACTCATCCATGCTCGCACGCCACCCTGGATGTTGGAGAGCCTCCTGCACAGAGTTAGGTATAAAGATGGAGGATAAAGAAGTTGCAAATTTGAGAAGTGGCGTGGAGAGGCGATTCAAGGACACATAATTCGTCAGGGAATGAGCCGTGGAGATAAGAGTCGGATCAGTAGATTGTGTGGTACCAGAGGTAGAAGGCGGTTGTGGAGGGGTGTCGATACGAGGAGGACGGCGACAGTAGACACGAAGAAGAGGTGGTTTGTTTGGGACGGGAACCGGGGTTGGAAGGAGTAGTGGGAGAGGAGAAGTAACAGGAATGGCAAGGCGTGACAATACGACGGTAGAAGATGAGAGGAATTACGAGAGCGAAAAGGTTGATTTTCCAAAAAGATAACATCAGCAGACACAACAACCTTGTGATCAGCGAGAGAGTAGCGCACGTATCCTTTCTGAGTATGGGAGTAACCAACGAACATATATTTGGTAACCCGAGCAGCAAGCTTGTCAGTGGAAGGACCAAGATTATGGACATAACATGTACATCCAAATACCCGAGGTGTGAGAGAGAATGGAGGTGTGGAGGGTAAGAGAAGACTAAACGGAGTGGCGTAGTTGAGAATGGAAGAGGGCAGACGATTGATGAGATAGCATGTCGTAGAGATTGCAAAGTGCCAATAAGCCTTGGGAACCTGCATTTGAAACATGAAAGAGGAGTGGAGGGTAAGACAACAATCTTACTGTGGCAAAAGAGAGAAGTCCCCTGAGGTCGTGAGGTTACGACAAATACTCTCTAACATAAATATTACTCAAAAGTGCATACCATATTCCGCTTTGCCGCATGCTCAATTTGCCAAAGCCTTGGACTTCGAATAGTGTGCCATCTGCGCCATTACAAACCAAAAAAGATCAAAGCATTAAGAGAACATGAAGAACCACACAAATCTCAGCAATTAATAAATGTAAAGAACACCAAAAATATCTAATAATTTATAACCTCGAAGACACTGGCTGTGAATTTCCAAATAGGACACCACGGATTGCAACTGAAGAGGCAACAGACTGTGAAAGATTTTGTGATTCATACATTTCATCAAATATCTGTGAACGTGAAATGTGGAGAGCACTACCAAGAAGACAATCAGCATGACTTAAATAAGACGTCACGAGCGAAGCATCACCAATAGCTCCATCACTTATAAAATCAAGAACTGCAGATGATAACAAAAATATCACACGTCAATAGTTATGCAAAAAAAAAAGTTACAAAGCTTAATCACCCATGATGTGGCAAAACAAAGGAAGTGAAACAACTAAATAATCCTCTAGCACTGTAAAGGTTCAATCCTGATAAAGTACTTTTAAGCACATCTGCTTAAAGTAATCTCTTAAGCTAGAACACATCATCAACATTCGTAGCTTTATTTCAATTATTTGAAAGTGGATTTATGAATAGTCAGTTTAGATTCATCCATGCTGGTATTGTTGGAGGTTATAAACTTAAATATGAAAATCATCTTGAATCACCATCATCCACCTCAAGCGCACCTCTTGTGATAGGTAATGCAAGGCCGGGTTATGTTGGGTCATAATTTCTCCTCCAAATTCTTATTCAAGATAGAAATTGTCTGGTACAATTGTTCTCCTCCGTATATATAGGGAGGCACTTACATGATAAAAAGGAACTACCAATTAAAAGGAAATACGCCATAAAAGGAAATACACGGTAAAAGGAAATATGAGATAAAAGGAATTATAAGCTAACAAAAACAATGATCCCAAATCCAATCGGGAACATCCTCAAGCCGCGCTCGGATCCCGCGCTCGCCTCGTGTAAACCCTTGCGTAGCGCTTGCCGAGGATGGGGTCTTCCGCACCCGTATCAACACTCCAGGGTTCCAAACGACCATGTACTCAAGGTCGAACTCCGGAAACTGGGCCTTGATCCCCTCCTCCAGGCTCCACGTGGCCTCCTCGGCCGATTGGTCCTTCGACAGGATGAGGATATGACGCACTATTTGTCCTTGAATGTCTTCAGTTCGTGTTCCCAAAACTGTTGCAGGCTCATACCGGGGAACCGAATCAACGGCTAGCCCGTCAGGTAGTGTAGCCTGGAAGGGGTGATCCCCCATGACCCTCTTCAGCTGGTAGACATGAAAACGGGGTGAATTCGGCAGTCGCTGGGAAGCTGCAGACGGTAGTCCACCTCTCCGATTTTCTCCAAGATCAGGAAGGGGCCAAAATAGCAGACCGAGAGCTTGGGGTGTAGTCGGCCAGTCAAGGAGCTCTGTCGGTATGATCGCAGTTTGACAAACACCTTCTCGTCCGGCGAGAATATAACCTCACGACGGTGACGATTGGCCAGCTGGATCATGCGCTGCAGAGACCATACCAGATGGTGTTTCAGTTGGCGGAGGCCCTCATCCCGATCCTGGAGGTCGGCGGCCAGGGCTTGTACTTGGCATTCGCCAGGTAAGCTGCACGGTATGGGTGGGGGTGGGCGGTCCTAGACCGCCTGAAAGGGAATGACGCCCATGCCACACTGATAAGACGTGTTGTACCATAGCTCCGCCCATGCGATCCACTGGGTCCACTGGCAAGGTTGTTCCGTCGCAAAACAGCGTTGGTACGTTGCTATACAACAGTTGAGGACTTTCATCTATCCATTTTTTTGTTGATGGTACGCGGTGCTGAACCGCAGCTTGGTCCCCTATAAACGGAACAACTCCTGCCAAAAGGAGATCATAAAAACTGGGTCGCGATCGCTCACGATGGAACAGGGAAAATCGTGGAGGCGGACCACCTCCCCAATGAAGATCCGAGCAACTGAGCTGGCGGTGTAGGGACGACGAATCGGTATGAAATACCCGTACTTGGACAGTCGGTCCACAACCACAAGAAGACAGTCATAGCCCTGAGAGAGGGGAAGACGGGTGAGGAAATCTAAGCATATATCATCCCAGACCATATCAGGAACGAGTAGGGGATGGAGAAGCCTGGTTGGCAAGAGAGTCTGGTACTTGACCTTCTGACATGTCAGGCAGTCGGCCACAAACTGCTGCACGGACAACAACATATCCCACCAGTATAGGGTGGATGCCAGTCGACGGTGCGTCGAGTAGGCACCAGAATGGCCTGATGTCGAAGTAGCATGAAACTCGTGGAGAAGTAGGGAAATCCAGGGTGACGACTCTGCGACCACGAGACGATCTCAGTAGAAAAGTTGATCCACAATCATCGGAAAGGGCGGGTGCAAGCTCGGATCTCTCTGCAGATCCTGTACCGTGGAGGCGTAGTGGGGATCCCATCGCACCTCTGCCTGCAGGGTATCACCATTCCGCCAACGAGCTTGGAAGATTGCTTCCAAGGTTCCCACGTGCTCTCATCGGTACAAGGCGTCAGCGGCAGTGTTCGTCCTCCCGGTCTTGTACTTGATGGAGAACTGGTATCCAAGGAGTTTGGCAATCCATAGATGTTGTGTGGGCGTCATGACCTTCTAACTCCACAAATGGCGCACGTTGCGGTGATCTGTGAGCACCACAAAGGGTCTCCCAAGAAGATAGGGGCGTCAGTGCTGAACGGAGAGAACGAGTGCCCGAAGCTCGCTTTCGTAAGCGGTCGCCGCATCCCGCCTACTGAAGAAGACCTTGCTGAAATAGGTGATGGGTCAACCCCTCTCCATAAGAACCTCCCCCACCCCCTTCCCGAAAGCATTGAACTCCATAACGAATGGCTGAGAAAAGTCTGGCATGCCCATGGTTGGGGCTGATGCAAGCGCGTGCTGTAGGCCACGAAAGGCCTCCTGGGTTGCGTGGCCTCAAGAGAATGGTGCCCCCTTTTTGAGGAGTTCGGTCAGCGGGCACGTCAACGCCCCCTAATTGCGGATGAACCGACAGTAGTACCCGGTAAGGCCTAAGAATCCGCACACCACTCTAATGCTTGTCGAAGTCGCCCAGTGTAGGACCGCGTCCACTTTGGCTGGATACATCGCCAGGCCGGCATCTGAGGTGATGTGCCCCAGATATTCGATCTGTGTTTGCCCGAATAGCCACTTCTTGTGGGGGGCCGCGAACTGGTGCTCCGTGAGAAGTTGAAGTACGGTGGCATGGTGATCCAAATGTAACTACCAAGAAGTGTAACTGCCAAGAAGAGCTATAGACCAAAATGTCATCAAAAAATACCAAGACAAATTTACGTAGATGTGGATGGAAGATGTCATTTATCGTGGATTGGAATGTGACTGGGCCATTAGTCAGACCGAAGGGCATGACTAGAACTCATAATGGTTGTCATGGGTGCGGAATGTCATTTTGGGCACATCCTCGGCTCTGACCCGAATCTGATGATAGCCCAAACGAAGACTAGGACTTCGGGTCCAGCCCCTTCTTTTGGTGCTTCAGGGGCAACGAAAGGCCGAACCCCGGGCGCATGCTATAATTGTGGGAAGTCGGGGCATTTTGCCCGTGATTGTTAGAGCGGGCGCCCAAAGTCCGAGAGGAAGCCGAGAGCAACCTATGAGGAGAAGGGCAAGGCGGTGGAGTCAACCGCATCCCACTATTCTTCAGCTCAACCTAGAGTCTATAACCTTTGTCAGCAGGAGGCGCTCTCCCTTCTCTCTAGGATTTAGAGAGAGAAGATTAAAATGTAAGCATCTCGGCGACCATGACCTCCATAGAAGTCTTCTGATCATGGTTGTAACGATACGGGCGGACGAAGACGGCAGATACCCACGACTATAGGACAATGACGTGATCGGGTGCTTGTACCGGTGGAAGCATGTGCGGTGTAGAAATGAGGGGCCCATGCATGTCCAACAGTCGTTGGATGTTGTGTGCCACAAGAGGACGTTGAAGTCTGGGTCCGTCGTCTGCAGGATGGAGCGCAGGGCGGCAAGGGAACGGGCTAAGGACGAGTCTCCCAGTAAATGGTGAGTGACGACCGCCGCCTCAAAGACCGTGGTGAGGCAATCCCAGTTGTATCGAAAGTCTCCTAACGTACGTAGCCAAGCCACGCTAAGAATGGCATCAAGACCGTCAAGTTCGAAGACGTAGAAATTCACAGTATCTTAATAGGATCCGATCGTGAGGGGTAGCCCAAGGCAGCGACCCGTTGTTGGATCCCAACGGTCATTGTCGAGGCATACATGAAAGCCCGGAGCAGGTGTTACCGGAATTTGCACCTCCATCACGAGGGCATGGGAGATGAAATTGTTGTTTGCCCTGCTATCAATCATGAGTACTACTGCACGGTCGCGAAGGAAAGCCTCCAACTTCATGGTACACGGTCCGGTCATGCCTTGAACTGAGTAACAGGAGACCTTAAGGAGGTGGAGAAGAACTGGTGGGGCCGGTTCGAGGTCATCCTCTTTCGGTTCTAAGGCCTCAAAGTTGGTCAGGCCAATGTCGTCATCCTCACCCCCAAGGAGCATTTTGAAGTCTTTGTTCGGGCATATATGAGTAGAGGAGTAAGGACCTTTGCAACGAAAGCAAAGACCCTTGTCGCAGAGGTCCAAATACTCAGCCTGAGACATCCTATGTATCAATATCTTGGCTCGAGAAGGTGTTGTTGGAGGTCGTGGTGGAGGTCGGCCCTGGGCAGGAGAGGGCTCGGTCGGAAGACGAAGCGGAGGTGTCGGTTGCGCCTGACTAAGCTGGTGCGGGTAGAAGAGGAGGTGCCGGCAGAGTGACATGTCGGGCTGGAGGACAAGGTGGAAAAATCCTCTTCGACATAGCAAGCCTGTTCCATAGTGCGAGTAAGCGTACTCGGATCATGCACCCGCAAGCGGACTCGAATGTGCGGTCGTAGGCCGGCAAGGAAGGTTCCCAAGTAGTGATCCGCCGACAAGACGGGAACATGTGTGGTGACCTCAATGAAGGCATCGATGTAGGCATCAACAGTGTCAGTCTGGAGAACGTTGCAGAGGCGCTTGAAGGGGTTTCCAGAATGGCGTGAGTCGTAGCGACGAAGCAGCTTGTCTTTGAGGGCCGCCCAGGAGAGAGTAGGTGTGGATTGGAGAAGCCAACGGACCCAATAGAGGGTTGAGCCCTCCATGTAGATAGTCGTCAGGGACACTTTTGGGCGTCCGGAGTGCCCTGGAGATCAAAGTATTGCTCAGTGTGGGACAACCATCCCAGGGGATCAGTCCCATCAAACACCGGAATGTCGAGTCGGCAGAGGTAGGGAGCCGACGGGTCGCTGAAGTGCGCAGGAATACCGAATGGTTCGGCGGCACTGTCGGAAGAATGGATAGAGGGGGTTGTGGTGGTCGGTGGCGGTGAGGGTGTGGTTGGTCGAGCGAAAAGGAGCAAGTGAACCTCCATGACTGCGACTTGGAGGTCGGAAATAGTCATGTCGACTTGATCCATGCGGACGGAAAGGCCTTCCACTGAGGGAGGGGTGTCCCTTTCACGAGCAGCCATCCCTTGCGTCACGGGCATGCGTGAAGTGAAGGAAGAGGCTGAATAGGCCGAACAAACGGTGTAGTGGTGCGGTAGCAGGCGAAGGAGCGAAGAAGGACGGGGAAGATACGCCGCGGAAGCCGGAAGGCGTCTGGAAGCAGGGTCGCGGCGTCTGGGAGGCGCGGAAATAGCGGCAGGAGCGGTCGACGCGGAAGAGTCATGTGGAAGGGATGCCGAAGGAAAACTGCGTGGTAGAGGCGTCGGCGGAAACAGCGGCAGGCGCGTGCAGAAGTTTGTCCGCGCGGAACAGGGACGGGGGCGCGATCCGTGGTTTGGGGTGCGGGGTATGGAGGAGCAGGTTTACGTGCGGCGAAAAGGTTGTGGCGCGTAAAACAGAAGGTCAGACCAAGTTGATAAGTAACACAAGGTCGGGTTACGCTGGGTCGTAATCCCTCCTCCAAATTCTTATTCAGATAGAAATTGCTTGGCACATTGGTTCTCCTTCCACGTATATATAGGGAGGCACTTACATGATAAAAACGAAATACCATAAAAGGAAATACACGATAAAAGGAAATACCATAAAAGGAAATACACGATAAAAGGAAATACCATAAAAGGAAATACACGATAAAAGGAATATGCGATAAAAGGAATTATAAAATAACGGAAATAATAATCTTAGATCCAATCGGGCACATTCTCAAGCCACGCCCGGATCCCGAACTCGCCTCATGTAAATCCTTGCATAGCGCTTGCCGAGAATGGGGTCTTCCGCACCCGTATCATCTTGTCCATTCAAATCCTCCAACACTAACTTTTTCTATTCATCTAATTGACATATTTTACACCCTACATTATACATGTTCAAATCAACTAAAATCCTGTTTTATTATCTTTAGCTTCAATAGAAATCAATTTCATTGTTCTTCTAATATATCATTATTTTATTTATCCTTTCTAGTTTCTCAGTATCCGTCGTAAGAATCTCATCTCTATCAAAAACAATATAGATATCAGTGACATTTTTGTTACCCAACACATGAACCCATACAACAATGCTGACCTAATAGCAGTTGTTTACTTTATTTAACAGAGAAATTTTCAATATTTAATAGAGGTACAATTAATGTGACAAGAAAGTAAGGATTGAGATGATATTCCATGGGAAAGTAATCATCCAGTTAGTTTAAGACATTTCAAATCTAATTCTCCCTCAATAACATATATATCAATTAGCTCCAATCTAGTACATAATTTAGAGAAAAATATAGCCCACTAAAGCGTTACTTAAAATATTTACAACCAGATATAAGCCCGGGAAGTGAGTGATAATCTTCTTAGAGAAAATAACATCCCCAATGAAGTGGTGGACAACAATAATAAATCTGATTATTTTATAGAATACGGGCTTGCTGGCAATGTAAGTCAGCTTGATTATCGCAATATCGTCATAAGTTGTGTAAAAGAGAAACCTATCCCTTCTAAAAGATTTTTCGCTCGTAACATTTCATAAGCTAAAAGGGGCATAACTTTATATTATGGTTAAACACTAGATTGAACAACATGAATTTGCTTCTTACTTTTCCAAGAACCCAAATTACCTCCAACAAATAAGCAATTTTAATACGGATTTCCAATATCAATTAAGCCTATGTAATTTGCATGAAAAAAACTTCAACATTTAAGGACTTAGTCCTGGTATAGAACAATTTTTTCCCTAAGACTTCTTGATGTACAAGAGAGCCCACAAAATTGTTTCCCGGCATTTTAATTTTGGAGTTTGTATATGCTGACTCAGAAGTCCTACGACAAATATATGTCGGGTATAGTAATTAGTAACAATTAGATGAATAACTTTTTGGGGAAGTCTCCGATAAAAGGGACAGATTATAAAAAGGCTCCTAACCGAGTATCACTAGGCTTGCAGTCAAGGTGGTCAAACTCTTTAAGAAGATTAGTAATATATTTTCCCATAATGAGATAATGAGGAAGTCTTTACTTCCTGCAGGTAAAATTTCTTCCAACAAAATAATTTTACTCGTCCTAATTCTTAGTAACTGTTAAGATGTAATGAAGAAGCACATTAGGAGAGGCCCGCGTATAAGTCCATGTATATTCTATTTAGTCCCACATTGTAGATGTAGAAGGCTCTCCCTCTCTTTCTCTCTATATAAGTGGATGCACTCCTGTATTTAGATAATAATAAAAATTCTGGATTATTTTCTCTCTTCCATTTCTCTCTACATGGTATCAGAGACATCGGTCTTGTTCTAGCCGGTTAGTGTTTTTGCTAACCGCAGTCTCTCTTCCCTAACCGCTCATCGGTCTTGCTCTAGGCGTTTAGTGTTTTTTCCCTAACCACGGTCTTTCCTCCCTAACCGCTCCTGCGGTGTCCGCCTCCTATTGCGGCTTCCAATTTTCTACCCGCTTCTCTCCTTTTCTCCACATCATTCCCCTCTCCTCCCCGTCTCTCTCCATTTATAGAGATTCCCCTGGGTCTCGCTTCTCTTTTGACCAGTTTGGCCTCTTCCCGCTGCGCCCTCCTCTTTCTTGTCGTTGCTTGTCGCGCGTCCTGCCTGCTGTTTGTCGAGCGGTCTGCCTGTTGCGACCTCCTCTTCCTTGACGTTGTTTGTCGTGCATTCTGCCTGCTGCTTGTCGTACGATCTACCCGTTGCGACCTCATCTTCCTTGCCACTGCTTGTCGCGCGATCTGCCTGCTGCTTGTCGCGCGGTCTGCCCGCTGCGACCTCTCTCTTCCTTGCCGTTTGGCCGCTTGGTGTTCTCTGTTCGCCGCGAATTGTTTCCCCTCTGCTCGCTAGTCGCGGGCTGCTCTTTCTTCTCTAACCGCAGCTCTTCTGCCTGCTGCGAGCTCTTCTACCCGCTGCAAGCTTCTCTGCGGCTTGCCGCCCTTCTCTACTCTACTCGCCCGCCAGTGTTCGCGCGAGTAGCCGCGATTTACTCCTCTCTATCCGCCGTTGTCTCTTCTGTCCGCTGCTCAGTCTGTCTCGGCCTTGCCGGTTAGTACGTTGTGATCTATTTACTTCCGAAGTGGGCTCTTTCCGCAGATCGTTCTCCTAGCCGTTGTTTCCTGGTTCTAGTCGTTGCGAGCTCTTTTAGCCGCGATTTCCTCCTCTCTATCCGCCGCTGCGAGATATCCTAGCTGCATTCTCCTAGCTGTTGTTTCTTGGATCTACTCGTTGCGAGCTCTCCTAGCCGCCCGGCCTCCTTCCTCTAGTCGCTAGATCTCCCTTTTAGCCGCCCTTCTCTTGCTGCTATGGGCTCTACGACAACTCCCTCCCTTTTTGCACGTGTTGCTGCCCCGCCTTCTGACGTGATGAGCTTCAAATAACCACCATCTCTCTCAGCGGGAAGGCCAATTTTGTCGAATGAGTCCATTTGGTTCCTCGTGTTCTACAGACCAAGGGTCTTCTCCACCATCTCACTCGGGCCAAACCTGCTGACCCTACCGATGGCTGGCTCCGTGATGAAGACCGGGTTCAATACTGGATGATTAATTCCATGGACACTGAGACATACCGAATGGACATGTACTATGAAACAACCAATGAAATGTGGGATGAGCTGTATTCTCTCTACTCAGGCAAGGACAACTTACAACACCTGTTTGACACTATCTCTGCTCTTCAATCACTGGACCCTGGAGTCACTGGCGACTTGACTTCCTTTGTTTCTAAGGCTAAAAATCTGGTAGAAGCCTGGATACAACATCATCCCCCTTCCACAAATCTTGCTACTCAACGAGCACAGAAAGAAGCTGTTGGGATCGCTATGATGATGGCCCGTGTTCACAGTCAACTTCACAGCGTCAGGGCTCAGATTCTTTCCTTTTCCACTACGCCCTCCTTATCTGATGTTCGCTCCATGCTGCTCAAGGTTACACCACCATCCGAGGTTCCTGCCAGCTTCTCTCCAGCTCTGCTTCAGCAGTCCCTCTTACCTACTCTTGTTCCTCCAGCTCATGGCTCTTCTAATCGGGGAGGTCTCTTCACGTCTCGAGGTCAAGGACGTGCAGGGCGCTCTACTCTCAAATGTACTCACTGTGATCGGGATGATCATCTTGAAGCCACCTGCTACCGCAAGCATGGTCTGCCGCCTCATACAACTGTTGTTGCTCCTCATCACCCAAGCTCTACTCCAACCAGGTCACACTTGTCTACCCAGCAAGATATTAACGACCTTCGCTTATAGCTTCAGCAGCTCTAAGGCGTTGTTAATCGTTCATCTGGCTCGGTTGCTTCTTTCTCCACCGAAGGAATCTCCTGTCTCTCCCATAGCGCTCACTAGATCGTGGACTCCGATGTTACTCACCACATTACCTCCCAGAATCCACCTCAATACATGCACTATGATTATCCCAAGTTCATCATTGTGGTCAATGACAACACAACTCCGGTGTTTGGAGCTGCTGACCTGTGCCTCACTCCTACTCTCTCCTTGTCCTCGGTCCTTTATGTTCCGAGATCACCCTTCAATCTACTCTCTATTAGTAGGCTAGCTCAGGATCTTGATTGCTGCCTAATCTTCTCTCCTTCGTCTTTTGTTGTGCAGGATCGTCGAACACGGAATATCATTGGTAAAGGACGGTTGTTGAATGGGCTTTATCTCTTGGATGTTTCCCCTACTATCCAATCTGCAGTCCCCTCCGTTGATTGGCATTGCCGTCTTGGTCATGCTCCTCTCCCTATTCTCAAGAAGACTCTTCCTATTGTCTCCTTGCATGAGTTTTCTTATGAATTATGTATCCTTGGCAAGCAGCATCATGTTTCCTTTTCACATACATGTAATCGGAGTACTACTCCATTCTCTTTAGTACATTCTGATATCTTGGGACCCTATAAAATCTCCAGAGTTTTTGGTTATCGATAATTTGTTACCTTTATTGATGATTATTCGCGTCTGACATGGCTTTATCTACTACGTGATCGTACTAAACTGGCATCTTTCTTTCGTGTCTTTATTACTGAGACGCATACGCAATTCTCTGTTACCTTAAAGATAATTTGCACCGATAATGCTCGTGAATATACTAGTCGCACCTTCACAAATCTATGCACCGAGTTTGGAATTGTCCATCAGACCTCGTGTGCTTATACCCCCCAGCAAAACAGTGTGGCCGAGCAGAAGAATCGACATTTTCATGATGTCACTTGATCATTTATGTTGCAAATGCAGGGGCCCACCAAATATTGGAACTTAATTGTCTCTATTGCTTTCCATCACATCAATCGCATGCCCTCCTTCGTACTTGACTTCGCTTCTCCGTTTGGCCTCTTGTTTCCTTCCAAGTCTCCATTCTCCCTCACTCCCTGTGTCTTTTTTTGTACCTACTATGTCCACTCTCTTGGACTACCGCATGAAAAACTTGCCCCAAGAGCCACAAAATGTATGTTTGTTGGCTACTCCCGCAATCAGAAAGGATATGTCTGTTACTCTCCTACGGACGAAAAAGTGCACGTCTCCGCTGATGTCACCTTTCTTAAGGCACAGCCCTTCTACTCCACCTCCTCCACACTACCTCCACCTTCCACCTCCTCCTCCACATACAACTCCTCCACTCCCAGTGTCAGCATTACATCCACCTCCACTCCCAGTGCCAGCATTACCTCCACAACCTCCTCCTCCACTTCCCTGTGTTTATACTCGTCGTTCATCCCGGACAAATGCCCTACAATAGCTCCCTTCTACCGATGTTATCCCGCGGCTTGATGATTCGTCAACACCCTCTACGGCTCATCCAATGCCGAATTATGTCTCTATACATCGCCTCTCTCCGCCTCTTCTCAAATTTGTCATCTCTCTCTCCATCATTTCTATTCCTCGCTCTTTGCAGGAAGCTCTCCAGCATCCGGGGTGGCGTGCGGCCATGGACGAAGAAATGACAGCCATCTGGGCTAACCAGACTTGGGACCTAGTTCCTCTCCCTCCCGGCCAGTCTTGTGTTAGCTGCAAATGGGTCTTTGTTGTCAAGCATGCTCCAGATGGCATTGTTGACTGTCTCAAAGACCGTCTGGTGGCCAGGGGTTTCACTCAACAACATGGCATTGATTACGACGAAACCTTCTCCCTGGTCGCCAAGTTGAATACTATTCGAGTCCTGTTTTCCCTAGTTGTGCATCGACAGTGGCCCCTACATCAGCTGGACATCAAAAATGTCTTTCATAATGGTGATCTCCAAGAGACTGTTTATATGCACCAATCTCCTGGGTTTGAGACCACGGGGGAGTCTCATGTATGTCATCTCCGGAAATCTATATATGGTCTTAAACAATCTCCTCGCACTTGGTTTGACAAATTCAGTAAAGTGGTTCGCGAAGTTGGTTTCACACGGAGCTCTGCTGACTTCTCTCTCTTCACTCGTCATCAACCAACAGGCACTGTAATTCTCCTTGTGTATGCTGATGATATTCTAATAACGGGCGACGACGCCACCGGGATCCGGAACATCAAGAAACATTTAAACTCAGTGTTTCAGACAAAAGATCTGGGTAATCTTCAATACTTCTTTGGGTTTGAGGTTGCAAGGAGACCCGATGGACTTGTCCAATCCCAACAGAAGTACTGCACTAATCTCTTGCAAGATGTGGGCTACTCAGGATGCAAACCTACAAACACTCCTATGGATGTGAATCACAAGCTGTCTGCACATGGATCTGGAACTGGTCCTATTTTGACAAATCCAGAGTATTATCGACGCTTGGTAGGGAAATTAATCTATCTTGCGGTTACACGACCTGATATTCCATTCGTTGTTGGGATTGTGAGCCGATTTATGCATGCTCCTCAGACATCTCATCTCCAAGCCATCGAGCGGATTCTCAGATACTTGAAGACTTCTCTAGGACAAAGACTTGTTTACAAATCGTCCTCTCTATCTCTTGTTGCATATTCTAATGACTACACAGGTTCCCTTGATGATAGGCGTTCCATGACTGGTTTTTGCACCTACCTTGGTGGACACCTTATTACCTGGCGTAGCAAGAAACAATCGGTTGTTGCTCTCTCCTCTGCTGAGGCCAAGTATCGTGCTATGGCAGCGGTTGTCTCTGAGCCCACCTGGCATGAGGGTCTTCTCAGTGATTTGGGCCTCAAACTCTCCTCTCTGATCACTCTTTTTTGTGACAGTCAAGCAACCATACACATTGCCAAGAATCTTGTATTCCATGAGCAAACAAAGCATATTGAAGTTGACTGTCACATCATTCGGGAAAAAGTTCATTCGAAGAAGTTGGAGTTAGAGCATGTCGCTGTGTCAGGACAAGTTGTTATATATTCACGAAATCTCTCTCTCGGACATTATATCATCAATTCGTATCCAAGCTTGGTGCCTACGACTTGTACGCTCCAGCTTGCGGGTGAATGTTAAGATGTAATGAAGAAGCCCATTAGGAGGAGCCCATGTATATTCTATTTAGTCCCACATTATAGATGTAGAAGGTTCTCCCTCTCTTTCTCTCTATATAAGTGTATGTACTCCTGTATTTAGATAATAATAAAAATTTGGATTATTCTCTCTCTTGCATTTCTCTCTACAGTAACAAAGTATTCTGGTAAATAGTTACCTCAAAAACCTTTTTGTCCGTTATTTCAAATAAGTATCATGGGCTATCTATCGAAATAGCAACTTTCTCTCCCCCCCCCCCTCCCGCTCTCTCTCCTGACGGGCTACTTCTTCGACAACGCCTGGCCGGCTTCTCCCTCCCTCATTGACGATTCCTAGCCTACTGTCGACGTCGACTAGAAGTTGCAACGCCGATTCTGTGGGATTTGGGTTGGATTGAGCCCTATTTCTTCCACTTTTTCTTGAAGTTTCCACTACTCTTCTCACTCTAAAAATTTCTTAGAGATGATAAGAAAAAGGGTTTTCTTCTTTGGGTTTTCATGGTTTCTGTTAGTTGGAATGAACTTAACTCTGTTAATCTTCTTTCTATTGTTTGTTTGGACTAATACTTGCAGGCTATAAATTAATTTTGGTTAGAATTGGGAGGGGAAATGATGTGGCACACTGCTTTTCTTGGTTTTCTGAAATTTTAATTGGCTGTATTCTGTGGCTTTTATATATAACCGGGCTTTTAATTCATTTCAGTTAATCACTTAAGTCAAGCTTAAACTTCAAAATTTTATAAATTAAGCTTTAAGAAGTCAGAAGGTATTTCCATGTACTGCTGAGAAGGTTTGGATTTATTTTAATAGTTCTACATATATACTGAGAGGCATTTGTGATGCGGAGCAGAGACAAGGACAAGCTTTGGGCTCATTCGGGGCTGTTTTGGTGACTTACCATATATGGCGTGCCCGGATCGGCGATCCGACTCCGTGGATGCGTCCGGATTCACGTTGCGAATCAATTTCATATATAGCATTGTACTTTTCGGTTTTTATCTCAGGTAGTTTTGGCCTCGGGACCAACGGCCGATCATAGCCGTTGATTTCGGGTGCCCTAATTTTATTTCTTATAAATATAAGGTTTAGGGCTGCCGTCATGCCATTGCTGAATGTTTGGAGAGTCTTCTTCCATCATTCTGGGCAGTGGCGGAACTAGAAATTTTGTTCGACCCGGGCACCAACTAAAAAATAAAGTTTTTTGAAAATTTTTTAATTAAAAAACTAAAAAAAACTATTGTAATTGTAATTGAAAAAATGGAGATTTTGGGATGAGCAATATCTTATCAGATGAGGCCTATGTTTAATAAATGAAGATTTTGGGATGAGCGATATAAGGTTTTTTAATAAGAAAAATAAAAAACATGACGTCTTTTTGTTAATTTAAATATATGAGAAGAGAAACTTCTTACATCTTGATGAGAGAAAAGATGCCTAAATAGATTGTTGAAAATACTAAGACATGACTACAGTTGTTTTTTTCCTTCTAGTACCGCTAGATATGTTGACTTGCCCTTTTTTCCTTCAATTTGTATAACAGTACAGGGCTAGGAAACTAGGTTTAGTCATTTACCCATTTTATTCAGAATTGGCAGCTGACATAAATGACTATTCTTGACTTTTTAGTACTGTCTATGTATGTACTAGCATTTTTTTCAGAATTTACACCCGGGCACTTGCTCGGTTGTTTCTGTACTTGTGTCCGCCACTGATTCCGGAGATCTCCTTCGCGGTGCCGACTCCGTGGAGCCCCCTTGGTGACGACTCCATGGGTAAGTGTGTATACTTTGTTATTTTCCTCCCTCCTCCCTATTTTTCCCTTTGCTTTCCAGCCACCGTTCTCCTCTGAAACCCTCATCCGCGACCCCTACAACCCACAAAATAGTCGGCCGTATTGCTGTTCAGAAAGCATATTACTGTTCACGGTACAATTCACGATATTGTTCACTAATATCATTTAATATTCATCCCCTATAGTTTTTTTCCCCATTCCTGTAGCCTTCCAGAGCCGTCGGCCACCTTTTGAACCCCCTCCAGCCGCCCGTCCAGCCGGCTATCCAGCCGCCTCCACCCCTCCTTCCGCCTACCAGCAGGATGTCTAGCCTCCTCCGCCCCTCCAACCACCCACCAGTGAGTCGTTGCCCTCCCTCTGCCCAACCCCATCCCGCCCACACCCTCTCTATCTCCGTCCAACAGCCACCTGGCTGTTTTCAGCCCCAAACCAGTCCAGCATGCCGAGATCCAACCTCCCCGCCCTTTCCTTTTGCTTCTCTCACTCCCATCACGCGGAACCACCTCCAAACAGCCACCCACTGTCGGATTTGCTCTGATCCGGGCAATCCATCCCCCCATCCCCCGATCCAGGCCTCAACCAGCCATCCCCCTTACCCGTCCCAGCCTCCCCATCATTGGAACCCTTCTCCAAGCCCTCCAACGTTCAGATCTCTTTTATTGACAGCAGCCCTAATATTTGTGTGGTGTATTTGTATTGGTATTTGATTGTAAGACATGAATATGGTGTGATTATTACATGTTTGTTTGGTATTTCAGTTTGTTATAGTTATTTGCTCCTGGACGAATCTCTAACTGCAGGAAGAATTTATTGGTTGCGCACTCGTGTTTTGGCCCTCCACGAGAAGGAAAGCCTAAGCTTGTTCCGCTTAATTAGTTTATTTTGTCTTGTTGTGGAATTGTTTGCGTGGGATATTGTATTTATTATCACAATTGTGATCTAACCGTCGGACATTTGCATAACATGTGGGGTTAGGTCGCAGATTCCCCGCCACCTATAGATTCGTCCTGCGTCAATTTGCCAGCAGTTTGGTAGTGAAAGTCTAAATACAATCGATTAATATCTGAGAGAGAACATATATAATTAACACCTTATATATAAATAAACCAATCACGTAAATAAATAAGGAAAGAATAAGAATGAATGCATCGATGCACAGGTAATGATAAGTGTTATTCGTATACTGTTTTCCGATTCAGTTGGGCCGACGGGCCTAAAGCGTGTGGGTGTGCACTGAATTAGACTCCAGGGAGCCAAAAGGCCCAAAGCATATGGGTGTGTGCTGGAGCAAGTAGTAAGTCTAATTCAGTTCGACTGAAAATCCTTAAGCATATGGGTGCGCACTAGAATAGACTTGTCGACCAATTCAGGGGGTCAAAAGGCCTGAAGCGTGTGCATGTTGGATTAGTAGACGACGAGGACCCTGAGGGGTCGGGCCCAAAGATTGATGAGTAATAAGGATGTTGCTATCCTTAGCAATACCTTAGACTAAAAAATGAAAAGATGAAATAAATATTAAATATAAGATAATAAATAAATATACTGCTTATCCATACGCAAAAAGGAAGAGACTCATAGAATGGATTATACCGTTTATACAGTCACATTATAGAATTTTATATTGTCTCATTTCATGCATACTGTTCATAGAATTTCACATAAATACTATTTGTTGCTTACTACTAAATGTTATATGCATATTGTTACTAATCTTTTGTGTTTGCATGTACAATGATTAAAGAAGTAAAAAATTTGACTTAGTCTTTTTTATAACTAATCTTTTATATTCTAATTTTTAAGGTCCAAGCATAAAACAGGACACGAATAAGAAATTGTTCGAGGAAGAAGAGAGGAATATAAGAGAGGAGCAGTAGCAGTTGTGGGTCAAGATACTGCCAGGGATCACGTAAGTGATCAAGAAACACAGGAAGTGGTGTCGGGACCCACGGTGTACCGCATGAAGGACTGATTAGCTTAGATTATTATAGTGGCTAAGTTACATTGTCGTGGAGTTATATATACGTGTTCATCTATAGTTGTACTTATGTAGATGTATATCTGGCTCGGGGATTATGTATAAATATACTTTAAATGAAATGATTTTGTTTTGTTTTGTGCATGTTAGTACTTGTTGTATTTATGATATATTGTGCAGCTCTCGAAAACACTGCTTATGATGTTAAGTGTAAAATTGTGGCAGTCTGTGGGTCGTCATAGAGGGAGGATGAAGAAAGAACTACATGGATCAAGGGATTCCTCCTCTATTTGTCTACGGCAATGCTCTAAGCGTCTCGTAGTTGATGGAAGAGGGATAACTGAAGCATGAAAAAATCACGGTACTTTTGTTCGTCGATGAATAGTACGAGCCTTCTTCGGAGAGGGATTGTTCATCGATGAATAGTACGAGCCTTCTTCGAAGAGGGAAGAGAAAGGAGTGCGTCGACGAGAGAGGAGAAGAGAGTGCAACATCTTTCGGCCACCGAGGAAGGAGAAGCTGAATCCGAGTTGTGCAACTTCGTCAACGAGGGAGGAGAAGAGAGTGCAACATATTTCGGCCACCGAGGAAGGAGAAGCTGAATTCGAGTTGTGCAACTTCTTTTAGGGCTGCACCTTTGTTTAAACAACGGATACACAACTCCTGTGTGTATCCCATTGTTTCCTTTTTATTGATTAATTCAAATAAGGTGTGTTTCAAGAAGTATCTGATACATGTATCTCTACAACTCTGAAGCACTTTCGAGTCAATATGTAAGCCCTATTTAAGTATTTGAGCTTCATAAGTTACAGTAATTAACTAAAAATAACAACCAGGAATGATTCAGTGAGTAAATTAAGAAATATAATATGAATATCCAAACATGAAGATTACATTAACTTAGAGAAAGTTTAATGACATGTCATGTAAGCATGCAAACATAGAAATATCTAATTATTTTGGAGGAATTTTTAGGACTATCAAGCAATTTGACTCAAATAGAAATCAGCAGAAAAAGATCACCGTTCTCATGTAGGAAATCAGTAACTGGCCTTGCTTGCCCGTATGCTTGAGAAAGAACTTTCTCTGGTGCATCCATTTTTAGAGGCTTCCTTACATATTTATCTTCCAGGATTGATTCTGAACCTGTACCATGAGAGAACACCCAAATAAATAAATAAATCTCTCTTGCATGAACAAATAAAAAATTAAAGTTTAATTCCTACTCTATTACATGAAAGGGAACACCAGTGAGCCTGATCAAATATGAACTCCATTAAAGTAGATTCTCTTTAAACCTTATCGCATATATAACCTTATATGGGAAGCCGAGTTTTTTTTATCCTCAGCTCCAATACTGTTCAAGCCACCTGGGCTTGATCATTAATTAATATTAGAACCATCAAATAAAGTTGGGTCACATGGAGATTCAGTGGCTCAAAATTCAACTCATTCAGGTACGCTCATTGACAAACTAGGATTGAGATGGGAATCTATTACCTAATACAGTGAAAATACTAGAATGGCTCAATAACACAACGCGTTCATAAGCCTATTCAGCTCTGTAAAGAGAGGCCCCAAACCTTGTATATACTTCTTGAGTTAATAGTTACAAGTATGAATACATTTATATAGGAAAGGAGAAAGAAGAGAAATCTCAATCTAACATGTGGGACTAATACAATGAGGAAAAGAGGAAAAATGGGTCACTAGATGGGCCATTAACTAGGCTTCTCTAACACTCCCCCGCAAGTTGGAGCGTACAAGTCGTGGGCACCAAGCTTCGATAAAAACTGATAGTATAGCGGCCGGGAGAGAGCTTTAGTCAAGATATCAGCAACTTGGTTTGTATCAGGGACATGCTCCAACTCTATCTTCTTTGACTGTACTTTTTCCCAGATAAAATGACAGTCAACTTCAATATACTTTGTGCGTTCGTGAAAGACCGGATTCTTGACAATATGTATGGCGGCTTGGCTGTCACAAATAGGGTCGCCGGTGATGAGAGACAAACACCTAAGTCACCCAGAAGGCCCTCAAGCCAAGTTAACTCAGAAACGACAGCGATCATAGCCCGATACTCGGCTTCAACAGAAAAGCGAGCAACCACGGTTTGTTTCTTGCTACGCCAAGTTATGAGATGTCCTCCAAAGTAGGCACAGAAACCCGTTGCGGAGCGCCTATCATCAATGGATCCAACATAGTTAGCGTCAGAGTACGCGACAAGAGATAGAGATGTGGATGGCTTGTACACCAGCCCTTGTCCTGGAGCGGTCTTGAGATGTCGAAGAAGGCGCTCAACAGCCTGAAGATGAGATGTCCGGGGAGCATGCATAAAACGACTCACGACTCCTACAGCAAAAGAGATGTCTGGACGAGTAACCGTGAGATAGATCAGCTTCCCAACCAAGCGTCTATAGTATTCTGTATTTGTAAGCAGCTCATCGGATTAAGAGTTGTGGGCCGAGAGCTTGTGATTAGCATCCAAAGGAGTATCCGCAGGTTTGCATCCAGAATAGCCGGCATCATGAAGAAGATCTATACAATACTTCCTTTGTGATAACACAAGACCATCAGGGCGTCGAGCAACCTCAAGGCCAAGAAAGTATCGAAGGTTGCCAAGGTCTTTGGTCTGAAAGGCAGAGTTTAACTGTTCATTGATATGTTGTATCCCTGTAGTATTGTTGTCAATAATGAGGATATACTCAACATAGACAAGTAGGATCACAGTTCCGGTTGCCCGGTGTCGGGTGAAGAGAGAGAAATCAGCCGAGCTCCGAATAAAGCCAATATCAAGACAACCTTGCTGAATTTTTCAAACCAAGCCCGCGGGGACTGTTTGAGACCACAAATGGACTTCCGAAGAAGACAGACCCGAGACTCCCCCGTGGTCTCAAACCCGGGAGGTTGGTGCATGTAAACAGTCTCCTGCAGATCGCTATTGAGGAAGGCGTTATTAACATGCAGTTGATAAAGGGGCCAATGTCGATGAACAGCCAAGGAGAGAAGAACGTGTACGGTGTTCAATTTGGCCACCGGAGAGAAGGTTTCCTCATAATCCAAGCCATGTTGTTGAGTAAAACCCCGGGCCACGAGGCGGGCCTTGAGTCGCTCCACGGTGCCATCTGCCGCAAGTTTAACAACAAAGACCCACTTGCAGCTCACACAGTGCTGTCCTGCGGGAAGAGGAACTAGATCGCAAGTCCGGTTAGCCCAGAGAGCCCTCATTTCATCGTCCATGGCCGTCCGCCACCCGGGTATTGCAGCGCCTCCTGCACAGTGTTAGGAATAGAGATAGAGGAAAGAGAGGTGGCAAAGGTGTAGAGAGGAGGAGTCAGCCGATGGAGAGAAACATAGTTGGCCAAAGGATGAGCTGTAGAGGCGGGAGCTGGATCTGCCGTTGTCGGGGTGTCACTGGAGGGTGGTAGCTGGTGCAGGGAAGCATCCTTGAAGCGACGGGTGTAAACACGGATAAGGGGCGAAGGAACCCGAGAGGGGGCAGGGAGAGAGGTGGTTAGAGATGGCAGGGAAGAAGATGTGACAGGTATAACAGGCCGGGGAAGAGTAGGAGAGGAAGTCGAAGTGGGTGAAGGTAAGTGGAAGGGCTGATCTTCGCAGAATGTGACATCCGCCGAGACGACCAACTTGCCATCAGAAGGAGAGTAGCAAATATACCCCTTTTGAGTACGAGAGTAGCCAACAAACATATATTTGGCTGCCCGAGAAGCAAGTTTGTCGGAAGGGGGGCCAAGAAGATGAACATAACAAACACACCTGAAGACTCGCGGGGTAAGAGAGGTGGGATTCGCGGAAGGAAAGAGAAGTTGAATAGGTATGGCAAAGTCAAGAACAGAAGAGGGTAGGCGGTTGATGAGATGACATGCTGTGGAGACAGCAAAATTTCAATATTCGATCGGAACCTGCATTTGAAACATAAGGGACCGAACAACATCAAGGAGGTGGCGATTTTTCCGTTCAGCCACCCCATTTTGTTGAGGGGTGTATGCACACGAAGTTTGATGGATGACGCCAAATTCGGTGCAAAGAGTGGAGAAGGTGCGACTAGTATACTCGCGAGCGTTATCAGTGCGAATGACTTTGAGAGGGGTAGCAAACTGTGTACGCATTTCAGTTAAAAAGACACGAAACACAGAGGTAAGTTCAGTACGGTCATGCAGTAAATATAGCTATGTAACACGCGAGTAGTTATCAATAAACGTGACAAAATAGCGGAATCCAAAGATATTGGGGACTTTATAGGGACCCCATACATCAGAATGAACTAGAGATAAAGGAATACTACTCCTGATACATGCAGGGGAGAAGGAAGAACGATGCTGTTTACCGTAGATACAAGATTCACAAGAGAACTCACGTAGAGGAACATCGGGAAGAGCTCGCTTGAGGATCGGAAGAGGAGCATGTCCAAGACGGCGATGCCAGCCGACGGTGGAGATAGCGGAGAGAAGAGTGGTCGGTATATCCAGGATGTAGAGCTCATTCACCAGCTGCCCCTCACCAATGATACTCCGGGTGCGGCGATCCTGCATAAGAAAAGATGAAGGAGAAAAGGTTATGCAACAATCAAGTTCGTGTGTCAGGAGACAAACAGAGAGAAAATTGAAGGGCGGACCCGGAACATGAAGAACCGATGAGAGAGAAAGGGTCGGGGTAAGTTGGAGAGTTGCGGCGCCAGAGACCGGTAAGGTGTCACCATTGGCCACAGTGATATGCGAAGGATGAGCCATCTGGAGATACTAGGAAGGCTTCTGGGAGTTAATATGGTGTGTAGCGCCAGAATCAACGATCCAGCGGGGGCTAGGAAAGAGACAGGTTATACCTTCAGCAGAGAAAGACGCAACCGAGCCAGAGGAGCAGCCGAGGACACCCTGTAGCTGTTGGAGTTGGGTGCGGAGCTCATCGATATGTTGGCGAGTAGTAGACGCCGAATCCTGAGTAGAAGCCCCAGTAGGAGCAGAAGCAGTAGAGGAAGTGGCCGCAAGGTGGGGAGGTAGACCATGCTTGCGGTAACAAGTTGTCTCGTGATGACCATCCAGGCCACAGTAGATGCATTTCATTGAAGAACGACCCCCACGCCCGCGTCCCCGAGACGGAGGTCGGCCCCCCGGGTGGAAGAGCCACGAGCAGGAGGAGGGGTCGGAAGGAGAGGCTGCTGAAGGAGAGCTGGTGCAAATCCTGGAGGAGCCTCAGTAAGAGGCGTAACATTAAGCAGCATGGAGCAGACATCTGACAACGAAGGAGTCGTCGTAGAAGAGAGAATCTGGGCCCGAACACTATGCAGGTGAGGAGGAACACGGGACATCATCATCGCGATGGTGACAGCCTTTTTCTGGGCCCGTTGAGTCGCGAGACCAGTGGTTGGAGGCTGATGTTGAATTCAGGCCTCGGCCAGGGTCTTGGCTTAGGCAACAAAAGATATCATATCACCTGGAGCACCTGGTGTGAGGTTCTGCAGATCGGAGAGAATATCATATGGGTGTTGAAGACTGTTGTGCCCTGAGTAAAAAGAGTGGAGTTCCTCCCACATGGCCTTGGCTGTGTCATGATACATGGTCATCCTGTAAGCCTCAGTATCCATAGAATTTAGAAGCCAGCATTGGACACGACCTTCATCGCGAAGCAAGTCATCAGAGGGAGCATCGGGGATAGCTCGGGTCAAGTGGTGAAGAAGACCCTTGGTCTGCAGGACATGACAAACTGAGTGAACCCATTCAACGAAGTTCCGTTTCCCAGTCAGTGAAATGGTAGTAATCCGGAGCTCATTGCGGAGTTCAGAAGCCTTGGTAGCCACACGGGCTGGAAGAGCAGAGGTGGCAGCGGAATCATCAGAAGCCATGGTGGTTAGCAGAAGAGACCGGGCGGCTATCAGGGGGGAGAACGGGAGGCGAGTAAGGAGGAGGCCGAGCTAGCAAGGAGAAGGTTGAGCGGCTAGCAGAAGGAGGCCGGGCGGCTAGCAGGAGAAGGCGTTCGGCTTGGCAGAAAAGGCCGGGCTAGTAAGGAGAAGGCCGGACAGCTAGCAGGAGGAGGTTGGGCGGCTAAAAAATAGAAAGTCGGGCAGCTAAAACAGCAAGTCGGGCGGCTAGAGGAAGGCCGAATAGAGAGAAAAGGAGAGGTAGAAACAGAAGTCGCACGGTCTCGGCGGACACACCAGCGACAAGAAGAATCGCGACCAGGATGCGGCTTGCAGGAAGAGAAGAGACCGATATCAACAAGACAAGTCGCAGCGGCTAGCCGATGTAGAAGCAGGATAGGGAGTCCGCACGGTCAAGGTGAGGCCACCAGCGACAAGTAGAGGTGCCACGACCTAGATGCGGACACTCGACTAGAGGAGAAACCGTGGCAACGCGAGGGAAGTCGCGACCAGCGGGAAGAGGTAAAGCCGGGAAGAAGAGGGGGGGTCTGCGCGAATAGCAAGAGAGACCGCACGGTCAGAGACAGAGGGAGATCGTGGCGACTAGAGAAGTAACGGAAGACGGAAAGGTGAGAAAAACAGGCCGCGCGGATAGTGAGGAAGACCGCACGGACAGATACAAGAGAAGATGGGCCCCACGTGAGAGTTTATAAAAGAGAGGGAGGAGGAGGAGAAGGAGAAGTGGAAGCCACGAGGAGACAAAGTAGAGAGAGCGGTTAGAAGGAGACGGCCGCACGATACGGCGGCTAAGAGGGAGGAGGAAAGGCCGGACAACTAAGGCTAGGCGGACAGAAGCGGGAGACCGCAAACAGTAGACCAAAAAACAAATACAAGAAGTAGACCGGTTCCTCTGATACCATGTAAAGAGAGGCCCCAAACCTTGTATATACTTCTTGAGTTAATAGTTACAAGTATGAATACATTTATATAGGAAAGGAGAAAGAAGAGAAATCTCAATGTAACATGTGGGACTAATACAATGAGAAGGAAACGAGGAGAAATGGGTCACTAGATGGGCCCTTAACTAGGCTTCTCTAACAAGCTCTATTGCCCACAAGCTTGCAGGAAATAGGCATGAAATCAAAGAAAATTGTAGAAAGGTAACGTCAAGCATATCTAATACTATAGGTTGCAACTAAACCATAAATATTAGAGCTGATTTTAACAAGGCATTATTTATCAGGCAAGTAACAATGATTAGAGCTAACACAACTATTGACTAACAAACTCGCTAATTATTTTTCAATTAAGATACTTCGGTTTAAATATCCACACTCCTCCTGAAGATGGGCGAAAGATATCCATTAAACTCATCTTGTCACACTATCCAAAAAAATTAAGTGAGTTAAGCCCCTTAGTGAGACAATCAACCACTTGCTCTTTAGTAACTACATGTCTCAACTCCAATACATAGCTTTTCAGTTTTTCCTTGATGAAAAACATGTCGATCTCCACATGCTTGGTTGTCATGTTGAATGGGGTTATTTGCAATGCTAATAGCTGACTTGTTGTCACACCAAAATGTCATCTTCCTCCCTTGATCCATCTTGAGCTCTGTCAGCATGGCTTTCAATGGTAACAACTCTCCTGCACCTAAGGCCATGGTCAAGTACTCTGTCTCGGCTGTGAATCTCGCAACTACAGTCTGCTTCTTGCACAACCAGGAGACCAAATTTCCCCCCACAAATATGCAATATCCTCTGACGTGGACCTCCGATCATCGGCGCAACTAGCACAGTCTGAATCGCAATATCCCTCGACGTTCAAATGCTCATTATTCCAGAAGATCAACCCCATCCCCGGTGCACTCTTCAAGTACCTTATATCTGATACAAAACATCAATGTGACCCTCCCTAGGGTCAAGCATATAACGGGCCACCACACTCACAACAAAGATATGTCGGGACATCTGTAACTAAAATAAATCAATCATCCTACCAAACTCTGGGACCTTCACTATCGACTGGCTCTCCTCCCTCAGCACTAAGCATGAACTTCTTATCAATGAGAGCAATTGCAGGCCTGCACATCAGCATACATGTCTCTGTCAACATATCTAACAAATATTTTTGTTGAGATTGAACAATCCACTATGCCCAATGAGTTATCATAATCCCAAGAAAAGACCTCAGCTACACCAAGTTTTTTACCTCAAACTCCTTGCAAATGCTCAATCTCGTCTTCAACTGAACAATTTCACTCTCATCATTACCAGTGATAATCATATCGTCAGCATACACAACAAGTATTATAGTGTGAACTTTACGCCGCCTAAAGAAAATTGTACGATCAGCATTGGTCTTTTGATATTCCATGCCGCACATAGCTCTCCTAAACATGTCAAACCAGGCTCAAGGAGACTGTTTCAACCCATAGAGAGGCTTCTTAAGTCTACACACCTCACCCGCCTTTTGTTTTATGTCAAAACATGGTCGTACCTCCATGAACACCTCCTCCAACAAATCACCATGAAGAAAGGCATTATTCAAGTCGAGCTAGTGTAGTTTTCATCACTCATTCGCTGCCAAAGATATCAGTGCCCGCAATGTGCTCATCTTTGTCATGGGTGCAAAGATCTCATTATAGTTAATGGCATAAGTCTGATTGTACCCATTTGCTACCAATCAAGCCTTGCAGTTGTAACATTCGTAATTTGATATGAAAGTTAAATGTGATTTCAGGGCGCAATCGCGAGAATAGTTGAACGAGCTTTTAGCATGACGAGGTATGATGTTATAATCATTTTTCGCGCGCTAATAAATAAGTTGACATTATTATAATGTTTTAGATGTGTGATAGTGTGCTGGCGTAGCAAAAATATTCTAAGTGATAAAGGGTAAGGAAATAGGGTAATTAAATGGAAATACTTAATTCTTTTGTTATAAGGCTTGACGATTCGATCCACCCAACGGTTCCCGTAACCGTTGAATGCGTTGTTCGGTTTTAAAGACCGCAACCCCTCCTATTTGTGACCTATTTTCTTTTTTCCCAACCGTTCGCTTCTGGAACCGTCGCTCGCCCCTCCCAGCCGGATTCCAATCGCTGTCGACAACTGAATCCCTCCTCTGGCACTGACAAAACAAATTCCAGCCCCGTCTCGCTTTTTGGCGCAGAATTCCTTCAAACTAAGCGCAGTTTCAGCGACCCGGGTGTGTCCAGGAGCTTTCTCCAGTCTTTCTCCTTCATCTCCAAGCCTTGTCCGACCCCCCCTCTTCCACCACCGAGTCAGAAATCGAGAATTCTTGCTAGCAGGTAACCCTAATGTTACCATCAACGGTTGTTTTCAGTGTGGAATGATTTTCTCTTTACCCTAGCTTTGAGATTTCGGACAAGTGACGTGGTTTTTTTGGGTGTTTCTCTTCCCACAGAAATTTCTGAAGTCCTCAACGAGGCTCCACGATCGAAACTGGTGGTCGATAGCCCCTTTCTTTCCTATTCCGCTCAGGTTTGGTGCTATCACTTCTTGATTTCAATCAACATATATGCTAAAATCTCCTTATGGTTGTATGAAATTTTATTAGGGTATTGTGCGACAACACCTAGTGTAGGCGAGGACGTTTTTTGTATGAAAAAGAGCAACCTCCACTTTTGGGGAAGCGGTAAGCGTCTTTCTATTACTGTGGAATAATTTTTCTTTAATTTCAGAGAGAGTTATGAGTATGTTAAGTGCTCATTTTAGGATAAGCCTCTTTACTAATCAAAGATCAAGTAAGATTTCAGATTATTTCACAAAAGAAACTATGCCGCTGTATCTGGTGTACGAGCGTCTCAATACCGCTGTAAGAAATTTTTATTCTTTCTAGCTAGACATATCAGATAGCTTGCATAAAATGTTCTTTACAATTCAGAAATAATGTTAGTTAGAAAGAACTATTCTGATCGTAGAAAGTAGTAATCTAGCAATCATTCAACTAGTATATGTAGATTATAAAAAAATTTCTAAATTGTTCAAACAAGTTAGACCATCTAAAATAGTGTAAATTACGAGTCTTATACACTCGTATATAATACGAAGTGATAAGAAGTAAACTCAGGAACATGAAACATAGCTGATTAAATGACATAGTGTGCTGCCAAAGATATACAGATAAATTCGTAGGCGGAGTAGCATGAGTTAGAATATGATCTATTAGGCACGCAGAGATCTCTTCTCGTGCTAGATAGTGGCGCACTATCTTTCTTATGGGCATAGTGTAACTTATGAGTCTCTAAGTTTGGGAGATGTTATCCCCGTTGTAGAAGGTTAGTAGCTTCAAGTCTGTGTCTGTGAGACACTATAACACCTGAGTTTGTTAGTGGGACTCAGATCGTTAGACTAGAATTGCGCGATAGAAGCTACTCTGCCTAGAGCTTTAAAGAAGAACAAATATAAGTATTTAGAACTAAAGTATAGACCGAAGTTATAGAATATTTTAGACAATCAACTTTCGGAACTTGAGTAAATATGTTGGATATGTGTAAATTTAGAACAGACAGTTTATGTTGTCAGTAATACTTTACCAGAGCAAGCATAACACACTAGCATAAATTTTTTAATAATATAAGTACTTATTTTAAAAGCATGCATGCATTTATTTCCAAATAAGTTTAGTGTCACTAGCAATAATAGTTTTTCTTACTCTCCCTCTGGGCTGACCCATTATTGGGCATGTTTTTACAGAGGACTCATATGGGAAGTTGCGCCTAGGATGAGCGTGTTTGTGAAGTTACTCATATAGTTGATTTTCTTTCAGTTATTTTCTTTCAGTATTGTACTGTTTCAGTTCATAGACATTATGTAATCTTAATGTTTAAGAGTTTTCTTTGTGCCAGACATGTTATGATTGTTTTTAGATATTCAGTTGTTTGATTCATTATCTTTTCTAGTAGCTCTGTGAATTCAGCTTGTTGAAGTACCCTCTACCTTTAGTTAAACTTTCTACTTCTGATGTAAGTTTACTTTCAGTACTTTTCATTTTTACTTGTTATGTACCAATTTTAATACTGTTTCTTAGTTTACTCTGCCTAGAGCTCCTAGTTTTGTTCTTTTCCAGAGCCCCAAATTCCTCTAGCATTGTAGCCTTCCACTTTGGATCATCCTTAGCAACCTGCCAACACTTAAGAATAAAGGCAATGTCCAAAGATGTAATGAATGCTCCATGTACAAGTGATATGTGAGGGTAGGAAACAAACTTAAAAATATCATGAGGGAATCTATATAGATTAGTTGAGACTTCTGCATTTTTGTGGGAAGACCTGCTTACAGGTAGGGTAATGAGAGTAGGGAGAGGAATCATATCATCTGTGTATTCTGAGTTTTAGGTGGATAATGTAGGTGTCTTGGGTGTCAAAGCAGGTAGAGGTGGATAATGTAGGTGTCTTGGGTGTCAAAGTAGGTAGAGGCAATCGCACGAATGGCATTGTGTGCACGATTCCCTCATTCTGCTTTCTTCTCCCCATATACACTCACAGTTCCCCAAGAGTTTGAGGTCCATCATTCTCAGATTCATTCCCCTCATGCACTGACGCCACAATCAACTCCACACTCGGCACAAGAGGACAAAAGATATCATCCCCCTCTCACCAATACTGTTATACTCCCCATCTCGCCTAATACTGTTTGTAACAAGCGGGCCTCCAAAGGGCGAGTCGACCTGAGACTAGTATGGCTCAAACTCTCTAAATGTAGTATTCATACTAATGAACAACCTCCTTTCTGTCGGATTCCAGCATATATACCCCTTTTAAGTAGCCAGATACCCAAAAAAAGCACACTTCACAACCTTTGGATCCAGCTTTCCACATTTGTTCTAGTATCCTACACAAAGCGCACACAACTAAAATTTTTGAGAGGGAGAATATCTCCATTGTTATCTCTCAGCATCTCAATCGAAGACGGCCAATCTAATACTCGCGATGGCATCAAATTGATCAAACGGGCCACTATGAGGACCACTTGCCCCGACGGGCATTTTGGTACATTCATCGACATCATCATACTCCAGTTCACCTCAAGAAGATGTTTGTTATTCTGTTCAACGACCTCATTCTGCTTTCGTGTGTATGGACACGTGGTTTGATGTTATATTTCCTGGGATAACAAGTACTCCCCAAACGCCTTGTTGGTGTACTCTATCTCATTGTCGTCTCAACACCTTCATAGCTACAGTGTATTGGATGTGAACTCCTTTGTGAAAATATTTAAAACAAGCCAACACATCACTTTGGTTTTTCATCAAATAAAGTCATGTCACACTAAAAAAGCAATCAATGAAAGACAATATCGAAATTCATTCATGGTAGTTGTGAGACAAGATCCTCATACAACTGAGTACACTAAGTCGAAAGCAGAACTCCTACTACCAGAACTAGAATAAGAGCTCCTAGTATGTTTTCCCAGCTCGCATGCATCACACAAGTTTTGTTATATTATCCTTTTCAAACAAAGATGGATACAACCGACTTAAGATAGTAAATGAAGGATGACCCAAGAGCAGATGATGAAGCAGAAGCAAGACCTCCATACAACTCTCAACTCCTCCAGCACCCTCAACAATGGATAAAGGAGTTGAATCCATACTCTCCCTATCCAGGTTCCACAAACTACTATGACCTGTGTCAATCCCAAATCTCTTGCATATTTTCTTCTCCTAGAAGATCACCTTTGGAATATAGAACAAAACAACACATTTAGTTGGAATATAATGACACTAATGAATAAGAGGTTCGCATGAAACGAAAGAGCATGCAAAATATTGGACAGAGTCAAAGTGTTGGTAAATTACACAGTACCCTTACTGGTTGAGTTGTACCATCGATAATCTGAATACACTTTGGGACTACTAGGTGAGTATATGAAGAAAACTCTCCAGCAACCCCAGTAACATGATAAGAAGCGCCAGAATCGACTATCCAATCAAATGAAGTAGTCACGGATATAGAGGTGAGAACAAATATATCACAAGTACTTGTGGTTGAGTGAGCAAAAGAGACTACATTACCCCTAGATAAAGAGAAAGTGAATGCATCATCGACCACACGGTCCACACCCATTTGCATTCTCCTTATTGAATGAGAGTAATCATTCAAGACCGGTTGTTCCAGATCTGCGACATACTCCTGGTTTGATTTTTCTCCCCGTGTGTCTGTCTTTATCTCCATCTCAATCTGAAGCACTCTCATGTTGTTGTCGACTCATGCATAGATTCTTCACAACTTTCCTCAAACATCACTCACGGTCTCTGTCATATACTGTGAAAGCTATAGACGCAATCATCGAGTTTAAGAGTCAAGTGTGCAGCAGGCTATGTGTAATTATCCACTCATTGTACCTAGACAAGTCCTTATTTATCTCCCATTCTCACCTGTCAGATATCACTCCATGTTCCGTCCAAATAGAGCCATCTTCACCCTATGCGTCCAGCTCAAATACGTAGCTGATTCATCAAGTTTCAGAACCACAGGAGGAAGATTCAGTTTCACTTGTTGTGGTTGTGTCGATCCCTTGCTTTTGGGCACCCTCAAGAATTCAAAGAACACTTTCAGACTTGCCTCCATCTTGGCAACCAACTTATCCATGAGAATAGTGTTGTGTAACAAATCTTCAAAGAGCTGGGGTCAAAGAAGACATCATTGCAGAGGTAGGATTCTGTTACGTATCCGCCGCCAATTATTGTGTGTTATTATTATTATGTTGAATCATGTTGTATCGAGTCGTTATTATCGAGTCGTAGTATTAGCGTCATAGTATTTTTATATTCACGCATTTATGGTTGTAATTGCGATTATACTATTATGAGTTCTATTTAAAAGAACTTTTGGGGTCATGTAAGTTATGCAAGAAATTTAGTAAGCTTCTTTTTTCTCTCTCTAGCTCTTCTCTTTCTCTCTCAAGATTCACTTTCTCTCTCTCTCTAATTCTTCTCATCTCCTCCCTCATTCTAGGGTTTAACCCCATTGTATCTTCGCCTCCTTCCTCCACAATTCTCGGCCCGTAACAACTTGGTATCAGAGGATCCTTCATCCCCTTTGATCTATCGGTTCCGTCGACTTTCCTCCCTCCGGGCCACGTTACGCACCTCCCGGCTCTTCCGTTGCGCCACACCGCCACCCCCCACTGTTCTGAAGCTTCTTCATCGTCTTCTCCTCCTAGCACAAACCCGACATCCTCCAAGAAGCTCTCGACCAGTCCGCCGACCCAACGCCCCTCCGCCTCCATCTATTTCTGCATACATCTCCGCGACTCGCAGCTCTCCGCCTCATCCCGTCCGCACGACTCCATTGGTGCACTTCGCGTCTTCTCATTCACGCCGCAGCAGTACACACCGCGTGCTCGTTCTTCCTCGACGTCGACGCCAACATCCCTCTTTTCTCTGCGACGCTCTCTACCCCTCGCCTGCCTCGAACTGTTGTCTCGAGCGGACCGCCCGACCCCTTTGCTTCCTATCTACTCATCACCACGCAATTTCTTCTTTTTATTCTATTTTCTTCTTTGTACGCCCTCACATTTTGTTTTTATTTTATTTCGCCTCCCAGCTCTCTCTCTTTCTCTCGCCACCCTTCTTCTATTTTATTTTATTTACCCTTCTGACATCCTCAACTAGGCATGCCGCACGCTCCCTCTCCTGCCCGCCTCCTCTACCGTACTTTATTTTTTTTCCTGGAGCCCACCGCCCCTATCATCATCTTTTTTTTGTTATTTTAATTTTCTGTTCCCTATCTCTCACCCGCCCCTATCGCTCACCTCCTGCACTATCTTATCTCATCTTCTTCTTACTTTTATTTCATCTAAACATTTACCCCTCTTAATTTTATTTATTCTAACACCCCATCCTTTTTCTTTTATATTTTTAGATTTCTCATCCCAACTAACCCTATCTCCTACTTAATTAATCCCCTCCTAATTATTAACTAATTATTTAATTAGTTAATTAATTATCTCATTTTTATCATGTCACTTAGCGTTGCCGACCACAATGAGCTCCTCACCACCCTCGTCAAGCTGGACAGTCGTATTGCTCATTGGGAGGCTCGCCTCGGCCACGTTGATGTTCAGCTCGACCTCAAGCTCAACGCCCTCTGCATGTCCTGAGACTCGTTGGTTTTCTGTCAGCACCACCACCACCGGAGCTGGACTCGCCGCCTACCCCCCCCCCCAATGATGGTGACACCGTCCTCCGTCGTTCACGCAGTCGCCACCTCTGTCGTCGTCGCCACCTTCGCCGCCGCGGCCATCGTCGTCGAGGTCGTCGTCACCGCCGTCGTCGCCACCACCTCCGCCGCCGCCTCCTCTACCGACTCTTACTCCGCCAACCCCGGCATTGCCGCCCCCTCCAGCCACATCACCGCCGCCACCACCGTCGTCGCCTCCATCGTCGTCGCCACCAACTCGACTCATACAGTCGCCGCCACTGTCGTCATCGCTGCCATCGTCGTTGTCGTCGCCGCCACCGTCGCCTTCGCCGCCACCACTCGCCGCCGATGTACCACCTCACTCCACGGTGGTCGTCCTTCCACCGTTGTCGCCTCCTCTCTAGTCACCCGCTCCGCCGCTACCGTTCATACCGCTGCCTCCTCTACCGGCTCTTCCTCCGCCGGCCCCGACATTGTCGTCTCCTCCGGTCATCTTACCGCCTCCTCTTCCGGCTCTTTTCCCTCCGGCCCCCGCCTTGCCGCTCCCACCGGCTACACTGCCGCCTCTTTTGCCGGACCGTGCTTCGGTGACCCCGACGAACCCGTTTCTGCTGTCGGTCGTCGTCTCTCCACCCCCCTGATGTTGCTCACCATCGCTCCACCGACCGTGTGGAAGCCATTATTTTAACCGCGCATCTTTTTGCCTCCACTGCTACTCGTCGACACCGTCGATGCCGCTACACCCGATCAAACATTGTTCTGGCGGGAGATCAAGCTGCCCGAGGAGCCGACCATCCACATGGAGCTCGAGCTTGGGGACAAGCTCGATGTCAAGAACGGATGGAGTGCTACGGATCCGCCGTCAGTTATTGTGTGTTATTATTATTATGTTGAGTCGTGTTGTATCGAGTCGTTATTATCGAGTCGTACTCTTAGCGTCGTAGTATTTTTTTATTCACGCGTTTATGGTTGTATTTACGATTATACCATTATGAGTTCTATTTAAAGGAACTCTTGGGGTCATGTAAGTTATGCAAGAAATTTAGTAAGCTTCTCTTTTCTCTCTCTCTAGAACTTCTCTTTCTCTCTCAAGATTCTCTCTCTCTAATTTTTCACATCACCTCCCACATTCTAGGGTTTAACCCCCATTGTATCTCCGCCTCCTTACCCCAAAATTCTCGGCCCGTAAAAGATTCATCTTCTACTTGAACGAGAATTTCAAGATCTGTTTTACGGAAGCATCCCAACAGTTGGAATCTTCTATAAAACCAATATAATGATAAGAAGACAAAAATGAAATTATCCCCAAGATTTGGAGTAAATCGGACCGTCGAAAAATCACCAGAATCCTCATCCCCTCGGCCAGCGCCGACGAATGACAGTCTGTCGAGCGAGCCGCTCGACGCTGCGGCTGCAAAAGAGAGAAGAGGGGGGGTCTTTGGTGATCAGGAATGGAGGGTGGAGGAGAGACGAGCGTGTTTTGATGAAGGTTGGTCGGAGCAGGGAGCGGAAGGGGGCAAGAGAGCACGGTTTAGGGCTAAGGGAATCGCCCTAGCTCTAATACCATATTGACTAACAGACTCTCTTATCATTTTTCAATTAAGATACATCTGCTTAAATACCCACAACAACAGATTATGGGTCCCTGTTTAGGAAACAAGAATGTAAGATAACACCAACATCTAACTTCATACACACACACAAAATTTATCATGAAGATACAATTTCAAACTAACAATTATCCAAAAATGATAATTCCTAATTAAAATAAAAGAACAATCATCCAAAATGACATTTATTTATTTATGCAGAAATAAATTCAATAAACCTAACTTGAAACAAATACTAACATTAATCTACTTGACTTGCATCAACTCCCCTAAGCTGATAAATTCTGCTCAAGGGTCAGGCAGAAACCGCCCTTGGAAGTCCACCTCTAATACCAAAATGATACAGAACTCATACAACAAACTGAAGAAAGAACGTGGTTGATGCATGGTTAAAACCTACATAACAATGAAACAAATTTAGACTCTGGTTCTGAAATGATGTCGAGCCAAGATAGTCACACGAAAAGATAAAGCAGGTATCAGAGAAGAACCCATCATTGGGAAAAGAAAAAAGATAATAACAGAAGATGGAATTTGTAATTCAAATTATTAATTTATAAAAACTATCACAACAAAATGTAATTCTACAAAGTAAATATAATCATATCCTGAATATAAAATTTCTAATTAATAATAATAACTCGTTATTTAAATGAAACTAATAATTATATAAAAGGATAATTTTATTTGAATTAAATTAAAACACTAAAATAAACTCTTTTACTGCTGCATCAAGGAGTGTTTATAGTTCAATAAAATTAGCCAATGAAATACTTCAAATTCCTGATTCTGTGACATTTATTAGCAGCTTAGTTTGTGTTCTAAGCTCCATACATGGACCAGTAGTTAAAGATAAGAATTCAAATATCATGGATGTCATTCATCACCTTATCAAACCATTTATCTACATCAAACATAGATGCAAAATAGAAATTACAATAGAAGATTATTTATTCTTCCACATAAGGGACTATTTATAGCATTACAAGAGACTCCTCAACACGGGCAAACGATATGAGACTAAACCCAACTATTACTAGAAAACACTAAAAGACCGGCATTGCGTGACATTTCCAATACTCTCCCTCAAACTGAACGGCAATGGAGGTCGGCGAAGCGGGACAAAACATCAGACGAGCTACCGGGGGAAATTCCAAACAGAGAAATCAAGCCGGAGACATAGCCACACACGACGTAGACCCACACACGACGCAGGACCCACACACGACGTGGACTCGTTGAAAACCGGTCAACCAACATCACCTACACACACAACATGCAGAAGGGAACCAACGATGTGGAGCAAATCATCAAACGGGTGATCGAGGATAATCAGTCAGGGATAATCTGCACAAAGGGCAGTTCAACACGACACAGTCGCGCACGACATGGTCCCACGCGACACAACTCGCTGAGATTAGAACACCAACATTAGTCGCGTCCCAACACACGACCAATTGAAAAAAACATGGGAAGACGCTAACAACATAAGACATACGCCTAGAGCCCGTGTGAAACGAAGGCGAAAATCGGGAAAGATATTTTGAGTCGCCTTTGTCCCAAGCACTCCCCCTCACGTGGAACACACGTGCATGAAGGTGTAACACTAAGACAAGGCAAGAACAACATAAGGCACGCCTAAAAACAGAAAAAATAACAAAAACTTCAACAACAACGAGACATCAGCACCCTCGGAAGTTCCTGCAACGACTGGAACTCAAGCAGCAGCACAGCAACAGCAATAGTAAGGACGCATAACGGCGGCAGGAAGAGAAACCATACAGAGACAGACGACAGGATCGTCGTCCAGATCTGAAGTTGTGGAGACCGACTGGAGCAGCAGCAAGGCGGTGGACTGGAGTAGCAAGGAGGACGACTAGATCTGGAGCCATTGTCCAACTGCCGAAAGGATCGAAGAGTAGCAGCCGGAAACAGTCACGATGAGATCAACGGGAGCTGCGTCGGGAAGCAGCGTCGAAGTCGACGGCAGAGGAGAAAAGCGAACAGCGACACAGACACAGATGACGAACAGGGGCACAGATGACGAACAGGGACGCAGACGACGAACAACGACGCAGACGACGAACAGCGACACAGACGACGAACAGGGGCTCAACGGGATTAGCAATTGATAGGAGCAGGAGGCCGGATCGCAACCCTAACACATGGGATCATCAAGCCACAGTAGCAACAGTGGTGCTCAACGGGGATCTCTTCGACATGTGAAGACGAGATCGTGTGCGACGGGAGGAAGCGACAGCAAGCAATGATAAGGAATACAGAGCCGCTCCATTCGGCAAACACAGAAAGCCGATCCCATCGACAAACACAAAAAGTCGATCCTGTCAACGGGAGCGGGAGAGAAATGGAACGACGGACACGGTCCGGGCTCGTCGACAAAATCGGGAAACAGAATGGTACGACAGAAGAGAGTTTAGGGTTTCAGAAGTGAGGAATCGAAACTACCGCTCTGATACCATGTTGCAAAATATAAATTACAATAGAGGATTCTTTATTCTTCCACATAGGGGACTATTTATAGCATTACATGAGACTCTTCAACATGGACAAACGATGTGGGACTAAACCCAACTATTACTATAAACACTAAAAGACCGACGTGACTCTTCAACATGGACAAACGATGTGGGACTAAACCCAACTATTACTAGAAACGCTAAAAGACCCACGTGACATTTCCAACAGACACAAATATAAGATAATTGCCCAAAACTACACAAACCAACAGTACAACTTCTAAACATGGCAACTTAAATTCCTTAGAAACGGATACACTCCTACCATAAATAATACACTTTGTATTAATAGCATGGAATACATGAACAATGAAATCAACAATTAATCGGCTATAAATCCATTTCTCGATTCTCAAATTAAGGACTAATACTCAGCTCCTATACTTAAAATACAAAGATCTATGAATACTCGTTGCAAGTACATACCATAATTAAAATCATCCACGACTTCCCTTTTGTTGTGCAGAAATTTTCCCAAGGCATGAAAAAGAGAGAGTGTTTCATCCCTTCCACATGGTAGGTATGCGCTGTTGAATTCCTCGAGCTCGACAACACCAGTGATTGGTGATGATTCAGAATGACATGCATCAACTTTTGTATTGATTTCCATCAAAATTGATACAGGTGAGATAAATAAATTATCTGTCTTTAGACACCAGTACTGTAAAGATGTTATCGCATTTCTTATATCACCGCCACTGGACTTAACTATCTGATCTATCAGTTCTGGAGTAACATCACACTTTTCCTCTTGGCATAACATGGAAAGAACTTTTTTGATGGAATTCACTGTAATAGGATTGAAAGCAACCTGAGATAGAATGGGAAAATTTATAAGATGACAATAAAAATTACATCTCCCGAGTCTAAACCTTCATGATAAATACTTCTCATGAAGACATTAGAAAAATACCTTGTGGGCCCCACATCTCTGAAGCAAGGATACAAGCTCTTCACAATGATTTGTTGAATTGTCACCAAACTCTATTGTATGAAATTCTGTTATCAATATAATAGTTGGAAGCTGAGTAGAACTAGTGAGAGTAGTTAAGCACTTCTTTAATCTCCCAAAAGAAACTCTTCCATTTGTGACTGGGAGATCATCAATCAGAATAACATTTGGTTTACTTGATGTTCCAGTACTAGGACAAAGTAAAGAATACTTCCCTATCTTCTCGGTAAAGGCTTCAAATTCATCTAACTTTGACATATACCTTAGACCTAAAAAGTACAGTGTTAGTTGTGATAGGAAAAAATTTATTTCAAACAATCAAAAGATAGGTATCCAACAACTACAATGATACATCATATTTCCTAAGAAGAAAGGTTAAGCAAATTTTCAACAAACCACTACAAAATCATAAAGCTACAATACTGGGTGAGAATTAAGCAGTAATTCCCAAAGCTGCAATGAACGACCTCTTTCCATTCAATACAGTACAGTGACATGTAGCGTAGTATTACTGTTTGCACCTTTCTCATGAAAGGATTCAATCAAAAGCACAACTAAATCACTACACAACATATTTATCGTTCTCCCAAGTGGACAGCATTTATATAAGCAAAGAATACTTCCCTATCTTCTCAGCAAAACAATTTTGTCTAACTTTTGCATATACCTTAGACCTAAAAAGTTCAGTATCAGTTGGATAGAAAAAGAGAGAGTTTCAAACCATCAAAAGATAAGTACCCATCAAGTACAATGATTCATCATATTTTCTAAGAAGAAAGGTTAAGTAATTTTTTGACAAACCACTACTTGGTAAGAGTTAGGGCTTGTTTGGGAGAGTGGTGGTAGTAGGAAAAGGAGTGGCAGCAAAATGAGGGTAGGAAAAGGTGCATTCATAAATCTTACAATGATTCAACTACTAACCAATGCCCTAGGTTCCAGAAAATTCTTCATATACAAATTACAACATATCAACGGCATCTTTCATAAATCAAACACTCTCATGTATGAAAAATTGTGTTAAACACTCTCATGTATGAAAAATTGTGTTAAACACTCTCATGTATGGAAAAAATCATTCATAAATTGCATTCGTGCTAAAATGGTGCCAGCTAACATCAATACATACAGGTTTTAAATATAAGATTGGTCTCAACCGAGTAAGAGAAACATGAATGGATGTAATTTTTAAAGGAATTCAAGCTTGCTGAAAATATAAACACACATGACTAAAAACAAATGAATTCAAACATATGAACGAAATCAAATTCCTGGATTGGAGAAACCATGTATGTGAAATTGTCTAGGGTGAACCATGTATATTTTTCCTTCATTTTACTTATATTGCATTAATGTTGCTTGGTAAGTTCTCTATTGCCATCTCCATTGAAAATTTCTACTCCTTTGATGGATTGTGTAGAAGCTATGCATAAAGAGTTCAAAATCCTCTTTCTTCAACAGCACACTGACACAACCAAAATGTCCTAATGATTACACAAACCAAAAATCAATAAAAACTTCTCCACTCAGAGACAAATTTTCTAGGCCCCAAATATTCTACCGGCCTAAAAAGCTAGCGCAATTTGCTATGAATTAAAAATCTGTATACAAGCAAGAGCAGAGAAATGGATGAGAGATGAAATAACCACAGTTCAGAAACCCACCCGGTTGACAGAAATCGGAGCATTTACTCAACAAAAAAAGAATATTGAATGAAAAATATAGTCGAGAAATCGGAACAGCTATTCACCCAAATAAAGGAAAAAAATAACTTTGAAAAGCAAAATATAGCTCTATAATCCATGGCGAGGGGGCAGGTATGGAAGCTTACAAGCGAAATGAGGGTTCAACCTCGGAGAGGCTCCGGGGTAAATTTACCTGCGGGGAGACCTACAAACCAAAATCAATCCATGAAAAAAACCCTGGCTGTAAAAGGCTCTAGGGGTTTTAGTGAACGGATGAGTTTGCGAGATCGAAAAAGAAAAGCCTAACGCGGAACACGCACTTGTGACTGGAGGTACCTATGACTTTCTGAAAAGATAATAAAAAGTCTTTTTGGGCGGCAGCCGTTGCCACCGGTAGACATTCCAAACGGTTTGGAGTGGGCGGTGGCGTTTTCTAGAAAACGCAACGGAGCGTAAAAACCTTCCCATTGGGAGGCCTTAACAAGTAATTCCCAAAGCATGCAATCAACGCCATATAACTGTTCGCAACTTATCTCATGAAGGTATTCAATCAAAAGCACAACAACTCAACAGTTTGTAACATCCAAAATTTATTTGTGTCGACCCTCGTGATTGAAGGATCGGATTCGAATGATTATGATTGACGTCAATGTTGATCGAGGTATATATTGTTTGTTACAGTTTGTAACACCCCAACCGATAAGAAGTAAACTAACGATAATAAAATTAGTATATAACAGACATATATAAAAGTACTAAAAATAAGCTTACAGTAGAAGTACGAAAAGATGTTATGGGTAAACAAGAATACCTCAAAATCTGATTCACAGAGCCAACTAGAATGAAAAGATACATAAAGTTTGAATTACTGAAATCTTATACATAGACTGATACAATAAAACCATTAGATAATTCTGATAAATGCCCAAAGTAAAAGTACAATTACTGAGTTGAAAGACAACTGAAGTGAAAGACAAAAAAGTACGAAGAACTACGACGCTTATCATATATGCAGCTCCGCACAGATTACCCCTAAAAAGAATGTCTGAATACGGGTCAGCCCAACTGGTGAGTAAGAAAGATTACTCTTCTCAGTAACACTAAAAAATACATATATATAGAAATAATTACCCAAACCTCCCCTGTAAACTAGCATAATTAGTGAGAGCACCCCTCTTATTTTCGAAATTACAAAAAACTCCCCTTAAGTTTTCATTTCATTACCAAAACCTCCCCTGGTCTTTTCATTTCATTGCATCCATGAAGAAAAATACCCCCTCAAACACTGTTCACCGAGGGGGGTATTTTTGTGCATGGATGTTATGAAATTAAAACTTCAAGGGAGGTTTTTGTAATGAAATGAAAACTTTAGGGGAAGTTTTTGTAATTTCGAAAATAAGAGGGGTGCTGTCAGTAATTTAGCAAAGTTAGAGGGGAGGTCCCGGTAAATGGCCCTTTGTTTATATATAAAAATATAGGTTTGGACATATTAATGCATGTTCTTGTATAATCTGTCTATAGATTTATATGTCATTCTCTGTAAATATGCATTGTGGATTCTGTTTTATTAACTGAATTCTTGTTTGTATTGATTTTAGATGCCTTGAATTCTTTCTAAAAATTGGATAAATCAAATTTTATGATTTATGATTTATTGCACTTAAACTAAATATGGAGCCCAAATGGTGACCCGAAGACGCCCTGAAATGAATTGAAATACTCCATGAGTGTAACATGGCTCGCAACTGAAAATTTCCAAGTCTAGAACTATGGTCGACGACCCCTTGTCTGAGGCTCATACAAACTGCAGGTCATGAGAATGAGATCACAGATCTGAAGTTTATTACTTAATTAAAGCTTTTCTTTATCTGAGTATATCGTCGTTCTTGATTGTATTTGTTCTTGTCGTGGATGTAAATAATCGTATTACACTGTATATTTCATCATACTCAATAACCGATTTTATCATGCATTACTAAGTTATGTGATCATTGTTTTTTTGCATTATCAATAGTAATTTAATGCATTGATACTGGTTTAAATAATTAAATTACATAAATCTTCTTATCAGTGTTGTGAATATCGGCCGACATGTCAGCCAACATGAAGGTTTGGGAGCAAAAACGACACAAAACTGGTGTAAACTTTATTTGTGGCGTTTTGAAAATAGCGGACCGACATGTCGGTTTTAACCGACATGCCGGCCCAAAAAAACGCCCATATCGGGCGTTTTTTAAAATTAAATTTTTATTTATTTTTTTATTTTAATTTAATTATTAGTTTTATACTTTTATTAATGAAATGAGCGGGGTCGGGCTACAGTTTTAACTCCCCCGACCCCGCTCATTTCATTTCATCCCGTCGCTCTGCCCTAGCTCTCCCCGTCCCTCTTGCCCTAGCTCTCCCTCGTGCGTCGTCGGCACTCTATCTCTCTAGTTCTTTCTTCTCCCTGCTCGTTGGTGCTCTCTTGTTCTCTGGTTCTCTGGTGCTCTCTAGCTCATTGGTGCTCTCCCTCTCTCACGCGCGGTTCTCTGGTTCTCTAGTTATCTGGTGCTCTCTAGCTCACTGGTGCTCTCCCTCTCTCGCGCGTTGTCGGCACTTTATCTATCTGGTTCTTTCTTCTCCCTACTCGCTGGTGCTCTCTGGTTCTCTGGTGCTCTCTAGCTCACCGGTGCTCTCCCTCTTTCGCGCGTTGTCGGTACTTTATCTCACTGGTTCTTTCTTCTCTCTGCTCGCTGGTGCTCTCTCAGCTGGTTCATTCTTCTCCCTACCTCCCCCTCTCATTCTATCGCTCATCATTTTGTTTTTTTGTGTGTTGTTTGTTGTGCTAGCTGTCGGCTGTAGCATGGTGGCTTCCTTGTGGGTTGTTGCAGGCGGCTGCCGACCCATTTAGTTTTTGGTGGCTGCCATGTTGCTTTATTTGTCTTATTAGTTGCTGCTGGAAGCTTTCATTGATTGCCTTGTGCATGCTCTCTGGGCTAGAAGAAAGAACCAGAGATATGTTGTCAGACATGTCGGTCCGCTATTTTATTTGTGGCTGCCTTGCTGGTTGTAGCATGGTGGTTGCGTTGTTCCTTTATTTGACTTATTAGTTGCTGCATTATTTTTATGTGACACGTTTATTAATCAACAAATGATTTGAAATACCTCTATTAATAGTTATTTATCCAACTTCATTTTGCAATCAATGATGCATGTATATCCAATCATATTTTTAGTTGTCTTGCTGCTTTGTGTCTTTTAATAAATAAAATGTGAGATGCTTTGAAGATTAGAATGATACTTGAATGCTTTGTTCATTTTGTTGGATACTTTGAAAGTTTGAATGATAGTTATAACTTTGTATACTAGTATACTACTGAGAATGCAAAATGGTGTCGGATAAATAAAATATTGCGTAGATAATATAAAAGATATCTGAAGATCTAACATTCTAATGAAGTTATGGGGCTTTTTTAATGTTGATTTTTTTTCAACTAGTAATTTTTCTCGTGATGTAGTCATGTAAAATATTTTTTCATTTCATCTAACTAATATTAATTTCATTTCTTGCCCTATTAGAATGGCTTCTTCTGCTGGTTCAAGTAAGGTTCTCGTATCACTAGTACCAACCGGTAGAGATCCGTTCTGGGCATTTGGTGAAAGTTGGTTGCAAACGACACCAACCGAAACAAATGCAACTACTGCAAGCAGACAGTGAACGACGAAATTACACGTTTCAAGCATCACTTGGCTGGGTGGAAGGGTAATGTTAAGTCATGCACTCAGGTTCCCGCCGACGTCAAGGCTAAAGCGGATTCGGCCCTAAACTCAAATTTAGAGAGTAAGTGAGCTAAAAGTGCTAAGTTTCAAGCAATCTTGAATGAGGTGGTTGTTGGAGTCCATGATGATCAAGAAGAGGACACTAGCATACGTAGGAGCACAGGTTCAAAGGGCCCAATGGACCAATTTGTTCATTCAACTGCCGAGTCTACTAAGGGAAAAGATTCCCAACAGAGCACGATAGAGAGTAAGTACAAAAAGAAAGCCAGAGATGATGTTGTCGTGTACATAGGTAGATGGGCATATGAAAACGGGATCTCGTTTAACGCTATATGTAATTCATCCTTTCAGCAGATGGCTCACGTCATTGGGTTATGCGGACTTGGGATGAAGATCCCAACATTTTGAGTTGAGAGGCAAAATTTTGCGAGGGGAGGTGGAGAGGACGAAGGAGATGTTGGGCATATTCACGCAGACCTGCAAATTGAATGGTTGCACTATCATGACCGATGCGTGGACAAATCGGAAGGGTAGGAGCGTGATGAATATCATGATACATTGTAGTTCCGGAATGGAATGCTGGCTTTCGAAGAATGTCTCCTCCACACACGATGGAAAGTTCATCTTTGACTTCTTGGATGAGGCGATTGATAGCCCTGATAGCCCAGGAGAGCACAGTATAGTATCTTGAAGATTGTGACGGATAGTGAATGTTGATCCTGAGGATGAAGATGAAGATGGTGATGAAGTCTTTCCTGGAGAGAGGCTGACATGGGCGCAAATTGGCAATATAGTCGACGCTGATCATGATGAAAGGAGGCCTCAAAGATTAGCTACAAGCAAAGAAGTGGTAATTAGTTATCAAAGAAGGGGAAAGAGAAAAATATCTAAAGTGGACGAGGGAGATCTAGAGGGTTCATCGGATGAAGATCATATTCTATCTACTCTGCCGACTATAGATGAGTCTTTAAGTGATGAAAAATGAGGTATGTTTGAAATTTGATTATTGAAATTTTGATCTTAAAATCACTAGTTTTACAAATTTTCATCTTTAAAGTGTTGTATGTTAAATGCTACATATAGCTTTTAATATTTAAAAGTTCAATAGGTTGTAGAATAGGTAGTACTGTGACATGTATAAAAATTTAAAAATAACATTTAATTACATATATAAATAATTAAATATTAAAATCCGATATATGAAATATTCCCGATATATGAAATATCCCTGATATATGAAATATCCCCGATATATGAAATATCCCCCGATATATAAAAAACCGACATGAAAACTCAAACCGACGTGTCCCCGACATCCGACATCTGCAACATTGCTTCTTATATAACTTAGAAAATGCAATTAATAAAGTGGTATGCCTAGACAAGAGAAATCAAATTTCTTACCTCAGTGTTAAGAGGTTCATAAACGCGGTGCAGCAGTATGATTCACAAGGTTGAATTTGGTAGGTTAAGCGGAGTTCCCGGATCTACTCCCAAGAGTGTACACTCAAATCTGAAATTAAAACGAAAAGGTATTGGCTCGAAAACAAAACATTAGGAGTATCTCTTTCACTTATACACGACTGAAAATCAAATGGATCTCTTCCAAAAAAATTTATTTGGAGGAGAATGATTGATACCAGATCCAAAATGACTGACTGAAACGGCCTTTACAAGAGTGTTGTGGAAGGAAAGAAGGAAACTTTGATCCCAAAATTTGAGGATGGAAGAAAACATAAACCCTAACATCTGACACTGAAAATTTGGAGGAAGGAACTGCAAGAAACCCAAGGAAGAAGTTGATTGCCACCTGAAAGGGCGGTATAATCTCACCAAGAGGTCACTGTTACCTGCACTCGATCCCAACATCTGTAAAGGGAGGAAAAATATGAATACATAAAGACATGCACAACAAGGATTACGGAGAATCGAAAACACCGATTACCTGAAACAACGGAGGCTGGGAACGAGCTTGTCGTGGTCGGAGCGTAGTAGAGAAAGGTCGACAGGCCTCTACAAGGAACAAAGAGGAGACTTCGAGGGTTCCAAGAGGGCGGGAACGATTACGCGCGACTCCTAGCATAGTCGGGCTGGAACAACAAGATTTATCGCGCAGACGGATGTAAGGAACAACGTGGAAAGCCCTAAATTGCTCACATTTAAGTCGAAGTGGAGAGGTAAGAAAGGAAATTGGTTGTCGAAGCTCTTGATTACGAAACGTATCACAAGAGGGAGGAGCGCGCACATTTTTTGAAATGGACGTTGTTGCAGCTCAAGAAAAGGGTATAAAGATGTGGTTAATACCATTTAAGTCGTGCAATTAAGAGGGGGAAAACATGTCTAGACCTTATTAGGGGGGATTAACCATTTAAGTTTTATTTCAGTGTTAACATTCCTTAATAAATGGTTGCATTCACAAGCTTCGTTCTTGCATAAATACTAAAATGTGTCAAATAAAATTTTTAATAACTTTCATATATTTATTGATTAACACACATTAATTTACCGAAATAAAATGTACCTCAAACTCGACGTTGACATGGTCAATTTTGCTCGTCATCAAACCCAAAAATTAAAACGTGCGACATATATTTCATGATGTTACACAGTTAAATTTTATATGTTAGGTAAATAATCAATAAATTTCAAGTAGTTAGGAATTTTTACGAGAAATATCTCAGCGTGATTGGAAGTTGATAATGAGTAGAAGAAAATTTTGTATTAAGGGAAAATTTTCTTTTTAAAATGATAGCCTCGTCCTCCCCCCCCCCCCCCACACACACACACCTTTCTCAAGAATTAATTGGCAGGGTAACCGTAGGGCTACTCCTTCCTAATAAGTAAGTGCGACAGCCCCTCAGTTAAAAAACGCAACTTTCTTCCCACGACCCCTGCTTTTGAAATTAAGGCTCTCCCACCCGTCGTTCCAGTCAATCTACAACGCCGACAGTTCCACACTCTCACACATCGTCGAAATCAGGCGCAGGACTCTTCATTCACCTCTAAAAAATCCTAGAAGACGTCTCCTTGCCGCTCGATCGAAGTCAACGACCCCTTCCCTCTCGTCTGAAGCTTTTGACGCATCTTCCCTACGACTCCCAGTTCTTATGTGTTCTTATGTGTTCTGGCTCAGAACCGACGTTTCCTTCCGCTGCCTCTTCCAGGTAAGTGTCGATTAGCATTTCTCCCTTGAGTTTCATATTTCTCTCACCTCCTATTTCACAATGTCTGATGTTAAGAATTACGATCTCCTTCCTCAAATCCAGAAGTTTATTTATTTTTTTCCTTCCGCAACAACCTCTAGTTAAGGCCAAATTTTCCGGGCAAATCGATTTTCTTCAGCAATCCTATTCAAGTAATGTCGACCCTCTCTTGCAATTTCAGTCTTTGTCTATATATTATTGTCGCTCAGAGCTTCCAGCCCTAATAAGCCCTAGTTTAAACTAGTGGATTTCCATTAAAATCACGGTTAGAATGACAACTTCAAATCTATACATTGCCTCTTCCGTTTCAAAAATTGCAACCCTCCACTGATAGTGAAGTGGTAAGTTTTCCTTTCCTTCATCATGAAATAATATTCTTAAAATTTTAAGGAGAATTAAATGTATGTTAATGTTTCCCATTGAGGGTCCGTGAGGAGAATTGGCGAAAGAGAGCTACGCGGTTAATTAGGGGAGATTTCAACGTGTTTTCAGGGTAACTTAGTCAGCTATGCCGCCGCGTCGCATTTATGAGTGTCGCAACACCGATGTAAGAAATTCTATTCCTTTGAGTTAGACATACCACATAGTATAATGCATGAGTTCCTCCTATTATAGTTAAGAGAATACATGTAATAGTATAAAATCGTATGCATAAAAATTCGATTGTAGATGAGGATAAGAAATTATAAACCCATCAATGCGTCTAAAATATGAGTAGATCATGTGTGAACATAGGTAATGCATTTTTCCTTTCAGTTAAACCCTTATGAATCTTGTGAAACTGTACAATATATGCAATCTCATATTTCTTTATAAATTTAGGAAAATGTTAAAATAAAAGAGTATGTATGTGAGACGGTTAATTATTATATGACGCAATCTAAAGATGCAAGGATGAATAAGTATGTAATCAAAAGATTTATAGAAAATAATCAGGAGCGTGAGGTTTTCTCTCGTGATAGATAGAGACACACTATCTTACTCATAAGGCCTAGCAGACCTTATGAGCTTCAAATCGAGGAGGCAAAACCCATAGAAAAGATTAGTAGATGTGAGTCCATGTCGGTGACTAAAAAAAATTAGAACACACGTGTTTGTTAGTATGGACTCAGATCGTTAGAATGTGCATAAGAAACTACTTAACCTAGAATGAGAAGAAAAGAAGTTATAAGACATCTAAAGTCCAAGCATACGTCAAAATCTAGAATCCATATTGTTTAATGATTTCTAAATTGGAAAAAAAAAAACTCAAGTTATGATCATAATAAAAAAGACATTTATGTTTAAAGTATTTTTATAGAAAAACATGCATATAAATATAATATCCTTAGTATAAAATGTAATTTCAAAGCATGCACGCATCTTCCACTTAAGTTATTTTAAGTGTCACTAGCAGTGGTCATTCTTAGTCACCAATTGAGCAGCCCGTCTTCAGACATTTCTTTTTAGGGGTCACAGGTGGGGAGGTACGCCTAGGATAAGTGTTCGCAATTTCTAGCATTTATTTGTCTTCCTTCAGTTATTTTTCATTCCTGATGTTGTACCTTTTACTTATGAAAACAATGTACTTAAATTATCTGAAGTTTTTAATGTATCAGACGAGATTTTAGATTTCAGTATTTCAGATTTATGGCTCTTTTCAATTCTAGTTAGCTCCGTGAATTAGAAATTAAAGTACCTTTTTACCCATAACTTCATACTTTACTTTTGCAATAGTTTTTTCATTTATTTCTTTTATTTATGTTTGTTATGTACCAATTTTATTACAGTTGCATAGTTTGCTTCATATCACAAGTGCCGGTCTAGATGGGAATATTATAACCACAACACAACCTCCTCATTTTAGCAAGTGAACAACATTTACAACGCAGAACTCCCTATACACAGCACTACACACCTTATCATTTTAGCAATTGTTAATTTGGAGTATTAACCACAACACAACCTATTCATCATTTTAGCAAGTGAACAACATTTACATCACAGAACTCCCTATGCACAGCACTACACACCTTATCATTTTAGCAATTGCTAATTTTACAATGTATAACTTCATATGTAAATACTTCATTTATTTATTTTGAGTCAAATTGCAAGGGATGGGCGTGGTGTTTCAGACTAAGTGAACATTCCCTGCAATTTTTGCATAGAAAAGTTTGTATTCATACATAATGTATAATTTTGCAAACACAATGCAACACGAATGTTAAAATACCAAGGACATTAAATATAATGAGAAAATGGATATGAACACTCATATGCAAGAAATATTATGCCTGAAGGTAGAAAGGGGGTGTGAGAGTGAGAGAAAGAGAGAGAACTAGCAAAAGCAATAGGTAAATAACAACTACTGCAATTGAAAAACGAACACATGGTAAAACAAGAGAACAACCACATTCAAAGTTGACAAGAATACTGAGGAAGTTATGGGACCCCGCTATCCATAACAGATTATGGGACGCATATTTATTATGTTATTTCGAGTTGTATGAGCCGAATCATTATTAGCAAGTTGAGTCATTACGAGTCTTTAAGAAGTTTTTAGTATTTCGCAAATCTCCTATATTTTGGGTTATCTACACCCATACTATTTTGTAATATTATATATAAACCCCCCTTGGGTCATGAGAAGAATATGAAATGAATTAACCAAGTTTACATTATCACTCTAAATTTTTCTCCCTATCTCTCTAGTTCTCTCATCTTCTTCCCATTTCTAGGGTTAGGATTGAGCAAAGCTCCCCTTCTTCCTCTCCCCTCGCATTTTGCACGGGTTGAGCTCAGCTCCCCGTGTATCTACACTCCACATGTAAGACCCGAACTCGAGTTTCATATTATAACATATTATAATTATGAATCTATTTTGATATGAAAATAATTAATGAATATCCCCTATGATGAGAACGAGAAAGTCAGTGTCGGCTCGACGTCGCACAGTTAATATTTATGTTTGAAATTTTCTGAATATGTCGTGATGCTTGTTTCGTTTTTGATTATAGTTGGACTGTTCGTTTGGATGTGCATGATCGGACGTTGGAAGGGGGATTAAATTGATAAGTGCCTTGGCCGCGTTTTTTTTTTGTTTTACCGGCTTTGGCTTACTGACCGGATAAAGTCCCGACTATAGTCGGGATACGTGAATTAGGGGATAGTTGCTCTTCTTATTCACTTGCGGTGGATTCTTTCTCCCGTAACCCTATCTCTTTTCTTCCGCTTTCCGCCCCTTGGAGCTTTCCCCGCTGGTTCCGCGTGCGATTTTCCCTTCTCCTTTCTCGCTGCTGTTGTAGCTTACTCCGGGTTGTTGTAGCTGCTAGCAGCGGGTTACCCTTGTTGTTTTCCTTGCGGTTCTGCTATTAGTGGCCGGTGCTTCTAGACTGTTGTAGTCTGCAGGTTTCTCCATTGTGAGCTTCCTTCTCCCTTCTATTTCATATGGTTGTGAATTTATGAGTTTCTAAGTTGAAAATTGGAAGGGATTTCAGATTTGGGGGTTTGCTATGTTTTCCGGCTAGGGTTTCCTTGATTTGGGCTTGGATGTGTAGGTTGTTGTCATGCTTCTATGGGCTGACTGTTGTATATTTGTTGATCTTAAGGGGCTGCTGTTTGGGCTTTTGTTGGTGTTGTTTCGATGAGGGAAATTAGTGGGATCGCTGCCCCTTTTGTTGACTGGGTATGTGTGTTGGTCGTCTGTTGTTAGAGGGGATATGATAGCAGCTTTTGATGCTGCTGTTGGCAGCCTTTGGTGCTCCTGTGGGCAGCCTATGGTGCGGCTAAGAGCAGCTCTTTTGTTGTGATTGGCTGCCCGAACTGTTGCCCTTGTGTCTCTTGTTGGTTGGATTAAAATGTCAAGTTACATAGTTAATTGATATTAGTATTGAGTTGACTTAATGTTTGTTGTGTCACCGAAGTTAGTCCTTCCCTAGACAACTCCTATAGGTCGTAGTTGTGACCGTCTTAGGAGTCCGCTCGTGTTTATTTTTGGCGCAACCCTAAAGTAAATGATTTCTTGATACTGCAGAGGATGGCGTCCGGCGATAGACGCGACGAAAATCCTATGAGGGACAAGGGCAAAGAAAAACTTGAGGTGAGTCCTTAATACGTTGATTACGAATATTTTGTTTTGCACTCTTTTACTCCGAGCTACTTATTTGAATGTCATTGCCCCAGAATTGAAAAGAGATATTTTTGTTTTATATTGTCTTTCTTGCTTAGATATATGTCTATTTTGATATAGATTTGAATAACTGCTTATTACTGCTGACTTTCTTGTCTGATTGCAGTGCAGTTGAAAAGGTAAGAAACTCACTTAGTTTTCTAAACTAAATGATTGTTGCATTTTCTTTTTAGGATCAGACCGTCAACATACCAGGCCCCGTTAGAAGGATACCAGCAGAGGCAGATCGAAGTCAGAGAGATGACGTGGTTCGTCAACGGGTTAGCTAGTGTTTTAGATCTACTATTTGTTTAGTATTTGTTTTTCCCTGTATTATGGTAAACATGATGTATATTACCTCGATGAAATAAAAAGTTAGTTATATTTCTCCTGGTATCATTCTCGTGCTTTACTTTTTATATTTGTTGTGTTAATTTAATTGTAAAAAAATCGCTCAAAATATAGATTTAAATTGTGAAGGACTTCGGGCCGTTACAATTAAGTGGTATCAGAGCCAGGTTTTTCGCAACGCGTGTGACGCAGAGTGACAGATGGAGAACATAAATAACTGTGATGGTAATATACTGAAATCCCTCATGTCTTGTTCCAGTAGCCCCTTCAAGTATCCTCAAGTCGCAAACTGCGAGAGGCTCGAGAAGATCCTGAAGGTACAAGGGAAACTATGTCAAAAGAAAGCGATAGTGGGCATCAATCTGCCCCACTGCAAATTGCAGACAGTGCCCCACTACGATAGTGGGCATCAATCTGCCCCACTGCAAATTGCTGAAACTATTAGGCTGGTTCAGAATACTCCTCCAGCAGTGCCACCAATTATGCGGGCAATGCCTCCTCCAGCACCGGTAGAACCACAACAGCCTCGTCTATTTGATATTGATATGAGGCAGTTTCTGGAATTAAAGTCGTCAACCTTTCGTGGTGGCCTTTCTCCGATTGAAACAGAGTACTGTATTCTGCGGATTGAGATGATACTCAAGGTAATACGGTGTCCTGCAGAGCGAAAAGTGGAGTTGGTTACCATCTTGCTGGAGGGAGAAGCAAAGCGTTGGTGGGTTAACTTGATGAAAGGAAAGTTTGTTGCTAGAGGTTTGATGACTATCACTTGGACAGAGTTTATCCGTGAATTTACGAAATGGTTCGTGTCGAGAACCGAGAAGAGGCAACTCCAGGAAAAAATTTTGTGTTTGGTGCAAGGAAACCGCTTCATACTTCAGTACGAGGCGGAATTCTCCAGCATAGCCTATTATGCAGAGTCTGCGGTGGCAACTGAGGAAGCTCTATGTCTGCATTTTCAGGAGGGTTTGCGGGATGACATCCGTCACATCCGCGCCTCTGTGGTTCCGTTTGATATTACGGATTATGCGCTCTTAGTGGAGATATCTCGATTGGTAGAGCTGGATAGTGAGAAAAGATAGAGAAGGTCAAAGACGAAGAAAAGATTTAAGGAAGGTGTCAATTGGGACAAATCAGGTAGATTAGGTAACACCTCGTGGAAGAAAAAGAAGCAGCAACAATCTGCGTCTACAGTTAGCACTCAAGCATCCCAGTCGATGTTGACAAAGTGCGCCAAATGTGGCAGGATGCACAAAGGGGAATGCTTGACCGGTGTCTGCTTTATTGTCGCCAGCCGGGACATCGGCGCAAAAAATGTCCGAAGCTGTATAGGGATGAAAGTTCGAGGGGAGCTCCAGCCTTACCTGCGCAGAAGATTTTTCATATTAGGACTTCCAGGAAAGGGGAGTCAATTGCATATGTACCCGTTGAAGGGGACAAAGATGAAAGGCCGGTCCAACCCCGAGCTTTCAACCTCAGGCATCAAGAGGAGAAAGCAGATGATACTGTAGTGACAGGTATGTCGTATGTGCATGATCAATTACTTAAAGTCATTTTTGATACAGGTGTCAGTCATTCCTTTATTTTGGCATATATTATTGATTCGATTCGATCACAGCAAAACCTTTAAATGTATTTATGTCGAATAATACCATTCTGATGACACAAAAGCGAGCCGTAGTCTCACTGTCCTTAACGATAAGAAAATTGAAGTGGATGTTGTCGTTCTGTCGTTGGTTGAATATGATGTTATCCTCGGTATCGACTGGCTTTCGATTCGAGAAGCAATAATCAACTGTAAGACAAAAGAGGTTGCATTCAAGTGCTCAGATGGAAGTTTAATTGTGTGTAAAGGTCTGGGCGAAGTCGCAAAAATCATGATTTCGGCTATGAAAGCGCGGAAGAAAGTATGAAAAGACTTTAAGGCGATTTTGGTAAAGATTAAATAATCAAAAAAAGAGAAGAAAGAAATTACAATTGTGCGCGTAGTGGGGGAATACTTGGATGTATTTCCAGAAGATTTGCATGATGTGCCTCCAGCCAGAGAAATCGAATTTGAAATTAAATTGACAGAAGGAGTTGCGCCAGTGGCTAAGGCACCGTATCGAATGGCGCCTAAGGAATTGGCAGAACTCAATGTGCAATTGCAAAAACTGTTAGATAAGAATTTTATCCAGACGAGTACTTCATCCTAGGGAGCTCCAGGTTTATTTGTTAAAAAGAAAGATGAATCTCTCTGTCTGTGCGTCGATTATCGCGAATTGAATAAGTTGACGGTTAAAAATAAATATATTTTACCTCGTATTGATGATCTATTCGATCAGCTGGTAGGTGCGCGCGTATTCTCTAAAATTGATCTTCGATCAAGATACCATCAGCTGAGAATTAAAGAGGATATTTTCAAGACACCATCACCAGGTATGGGCATTTTGAATTCGTTGTAATGTCAATTGGTCTAACGAATGCTCCTGCAGCTTTTATGGATTTCATGAATCGAGTCTTCGATCAATTAGTGATCGTCTTCATCAACGATAATTTGATTTATTCAAAGTCGGAAAAAGAGCATGTCCAGCACTTGCATCTAACGTTGCAGACTTTGAGAAAGCAGCAATTATTTGCCAAATTTTCTGTGTGATTTTTGGTTGAAAGAAGTGGCATTTCTGGGCCACGTAATTAATGCAGAAGGCTTGTCAGTTGATCCAGCAAAAATTGAGGCAATTATGAACTGGACTCAACCGAAATCTGTAACTGAAGTGCGAAGTTTCTTGGGCTTGATTGGTAACTATAGAAATTTCGATAAGGATTTTTCGAAAATAGCGCTCCCCCTGACACAATTAACTCGAAAGAACGCGTCGTTCAAATGGGAAGAAGATTGTCAGCAAGTGTTTGAAGCACTAAAAGAAAGATTAACAACTGCTCCAGTGTTGGTGATGCCTGAAGGATCAGATGGTTTTAGATTTATAGTGATGCATCCTATAAAGAATTAGGTTGCGTATTGATGCAACGTGGAAAGGTAATTGCATTTGCTTCAAGGCAATTGAAGGATGCGGAAAAGAATTATTCGACGCATGTTTTGGAATTAGCGACGGTTGTGTTTGCGCTAAAAATTTGGCGACACTATTTATATGGTGTGCGTTGTGAAATTTTTACAGATCAAAAAAGTCTTAAATATATTTTTGACCAGAAAAAGATTAATTTACGACAGAGGAGAGGGCTGGAATTCATTAAAGACTATGATCTGAACACTCAATACCATCCTGGCAAAGCGAATGTGGTAGCAGAAGCCTTGAGCAGGAAGAGTATAGTTGTATTATCAGTGTTTCCGCAATATAACAAGAAACTTCTGCGCGACTTGCAAGAGATGAAATTTTGTGTAATTACAACGCAAGAAGAAAGAAGAGCACAATTATTCCAAATATAGATCCAATATTCACTCAAAGAGAGAATTCAAAAGGCAGTACCACTAGATCCATTTCTAATGAGTGTGTTGGAGAAAATGAAAAAGGGTGAAGCAAGTGCAATTGTTGAAAATGATGCATTCCTTTTCCTGAATGACAGAATTTGTGTACCTGATGCAGATAATTTACGGAAAGATATTCTTTATGAAGCACATAACACATCTTATTCGATACATCCAGACCGAACAAAAATGTATCATGACCTGAAACAGGATTTTTGGTGGCCGAAAATGAAATAAGATGCGACACAGTATATTGTTAAATATCATACTTGTCAGATAGTGAAAGTAGAGCATCTGAAGCCTGTTGGTTATCTCCGGTCACTCCCAATTCCTGAATAGAAATGGGATGACGTCGCAATGGATTTTGTATTCGATTTGCCTCGCAGTAAAGCAGAGAATGATGGAATCTGGATAATTATTTATCATTTGACGAAAAGTGTCCACTTTACTCCAATCAAGCAAGGTGGAGCAACTGAAAAGTTAGTGGAATTGTATGTAAATACAATCGTAAAATTGCATGGAATCCCGCGGACTATCGTGTCAGATCGAGACGTGCAATTTACCTCAGATTTATGAAGGAGGGTGCATAAAAGGCTGGGAACAAGACTTTTGTACAGTACAGCTTTCCACCCTCAAACAGACGGTCAATCCGAACGTACAATTCAGATGCTTGAAGATTTACTACGAATGTTAGTTTTGGATTCGAAAGGTTCATGGGAAAAATACTTGTCGTTGGCCGAATTTGCGTATAATAATAACTCCCAAACGACGATACAAACGGCTTCATTTGAAGCGCTATATGGAAGGCGATGCATAATTCCTTTGAGCTGGGCAAAAGATGGAGAGAAGAAGTTATTTACGAAAAAGGGAACATATAAAATTGAAGAAAAAGTTCGTATTATTCAGCAAAGGATGAAAATTGCACAAGACCGTCAACAAAAATATTATAATGTCCGAAATCGACTGGTGGAATTTAACGTTGGCGAGCAAGTGTGCTTGAAAATTAAATCTTTTAAAGGTGTTTCTCGGTTGCGACGTATCGGAAAGCTGAGTCTGATGTTTGTTGATCCTTTCCCGATTATCGAGCGTATTGGCGAAGTGGCGTACCGTTTAGCTCTACCTGCTAAATTACAGAAGTTACATGATATCTTCCATGTATCTGCGCTTCGACAATATATTCTGGATCCTGATCTGATGATTTCTATCAGTGACGTACAAATAGAAGCTGATTTTTCGAGCCCGACTGAACTTTATCAGATTGTTGTTCAGCAAAGCAAAAATCTTCAGAACCGCAATGTGAATTTTGTTAAAGTCTGGTGGAGAGGTCACCCCGCGAAGGATGCTACTTAGGAGCGAGAAAATATGATGAACTTATTTCCCTCCTTTTTGAACTAGTAGATAATTGAATTTCGAAGACGAAAATTCTGATAAGGAGGAGCGATTTGTAAGACCCGAACTCGAGTTTCATATTATAACATATTATAATTATGAATCTATTTTGATACGAAAAGAATTAAAGAATATCCCCTATGATGAGAATGAGAAAGTCAGTGTCGACTCGACGTCGCACAGTTAATATTTATGTTTGAAGTTTTCGAAATATGTCACGACGCTTGTTTCGCTTTTGATTACAGTTGGACTGTTCGTTTGGATGTACATGATCGGACCTTGGAAGGGGGATTATATTGATAAGTGGTTTGGCCGGCTTTTAATTTGGTTTTACCGGCTTTGGCTTACTGACCGGCTAAAGTCCCGACTATAGCCAGGATATGTGAATTAGGAGGTGGCTTCTTATTCACGGGTGGTGGATTCTTTCTCCCGTAACCTTATCTCATTTCTTCCGCTTTCCGCCTCTTGGAGCTTCCCCCGCTGGTTTCGCGTGTGATTTCCCCTTCTCCTTTCACGATGTTGTTGTAGCTTACTCCGGGTTGTTGTGGCTACTAGCAGCTAGCTACCCTTGTTGTTTCCCCTGCGGTTCTGCTATTAGTGGCCGGTGCTTTTGGACTGTTGCAGCCGGCAGGTTTCTCCACAGTGAGCTTCCTTCTCCCTTCTATTTCATATGGTTGTGGATTTATGAGTTTCTAAGTTGAAAATTGGAAGGAATGAGTTTAGGGACTTCAGATTTGGGGGTTTGCTATGTTTTTCGGCTAGGGTTTCCTTGATTTGGGCTTGGATGTGTAGGTTGTTGTCCCTTTCTATTTCTTTTACTATGATGTCGGCTAATTGGTCTTGATTCGCAAAGGAATTTTTGGGGATTCTTTTATGCTTTTGTGGGTCGACTGTTGTATATTTGTTGATCTTGAGGGATTGCTGTTTGGGCTCTTGTTGGTGCTGTTTCGATGAGGGGAATTAGTGGGATCGCTGCCCCTTTTGCTGGATGGGTATGTGTGTTGGTCGTTTGTTGTTAGAGGGGATATGATAGCAGCTTTTGATTTTGTTGTTGGCAGGCTTTGGCGCTGCTGTGGGTAGCTTTCGGTGCGGCTAACAGCAGCTATTTTGCTGTGATTGGCTGCCCGAACTGTTGTCCTTGTGTCTCTTGTTGGTTGGATTAAAATGTCAAGTTACATAGTTAATTGATATAAGTATTGAGTTGACTTAATGTTTGTTGTGTCCCGAAGTTAGTCCTTCCCTAGGCAACTCCTAGAGGTCGTAGTTGTGACCGTCTTAGGAGTTCGCTCGTGTTTATTTTTGGTGCAACCCTAAAGTAAATGATTTCATGATACTGCAGAGGATGGCGTCCGACGATAGACGCGACAAGAATCCTATAAGAGACAAGGGCAAAGGAAAACTTGGGGTGAGTCCTTAATACGTTGATTACAAATATTTTGTTTTGCACTCTTTTACTCTGAGCTACTTATTTGAATGTCATTCCCCCAGAATTGAAATGAATATGAAAAAGATGAAATCGCTAAAAAGCTATTACCGAGCAATAGAAACTCTGAAGGGCAATTGATATATTTAATTTCTATTTTTGAAAATGCATATGAATTCAATAAGAAAAGAACATGAAATCGAAAATGCATCGACGTATAGAAATGCTAAAGGTTAGCCTTGTAGGGGGTGGAGCCACAGACTCTTACACCTCGTGAGAGGGGTAGAACTCTCACACCTCGTAGGAGGGGTCGAACTCCTATAGAATTTGATATAGACTTGTCCAACTGGAAGCCTATGGAAGCCTATTGCACGTGTGAGCGCCCTAAAGCGGACATTGATGTGATGGGCCAACGGGTCCAAATATTTAAGAAAATAAGATAGACCCTCGGCATTTCAAATTAACGACTGATATGAACCCCAAACTGAATTGATTACAGAAATGATTAAGAATGAAAAGAATAAGAAGAGATATTTTTGTTTTACCATGCCTTTCTTGCTTAGATATATGCCTATTTTGATATAGATTTGAATAATTGCTTATTACTGTTGGCTTTCTTATCTAATTAAAGTGCAGTTGAAAAGGTAAGGAGCTCACTTAATTTTCTAAACTAATTGATTGTTGCTTTTTCTTTTTAGGATCAGACCGTCGGCATACCAGGCCCCACTAGGAGGATACCAGCGGAGGCAGATCAAAGTCAGAGAGAAGACGTGGTTCGTCCACGGGTTAGCTAGTGTTTTAGATCTACTGTCTGTTTAGTATTTGTTTTTCCTTGTATTATGGTAGACATGATGTATATTACCTGGATGAAATAAAAAATTAGTTATATTTCTCCTGATACCATTCTCGTGCTTTACTTTTTATATTTGTTGCATTAACTTAATTGTGAAAAACCGCTCAGAATATAGATTTAAATTGTGGCGTACTTTGGGTCATTACACCACATCCACCACCTCGATATTAAGGGTTGGGCCTATAACAAAAACATACTAGTTATAGCTATATTGAGATGAATGTCAAGAAAACTAAGTAGAAGCAGGTGAACTAAAAAATATGAGCAAAAACAAAAAAACACAATGTGATAGTTGTAATAAAATAAATCTTTAAACAACAAAGCTACAACCAGAATTTTCTTTAAAGGAAAATGCCCAAGCACTCAAGAGTAGTCAAAGAGAACGAGCTGGTAGTCCTAATAGTAGAGAGAGACTCCCTGAGGCACACACTTGGTGTTTTCTTCTTCAAAATCAGAAGTATTTTTACCTTCTATTCAAGTACTTAGTAGGCAACGTTGTATGCTTGTGTGCTTTTAATACCAAACTACAGGTAAAACAATAGAAATGAACACGTCCTCACGTTATTTTCTTCAATTATTTCATGCTAATATATAAAGTACCTGAACTAGCATTATGTACATGCTCTTGCCACAATGTGGGTGTGGGGGTGGTCCATTCACACAACTGAGCACCAAGTTGCTTAGCAATCACATGAACAGTGACCTGAAAAAAATTAAGCACTTGCATAAAAAATATTTAAACAAATCTAACCAAGTCATCAAAGAGACTCAGGTCGACAAAAATGCTTGGAGTCCAAATCAGAAGAGACGGCGGAAAGGGCATCCGTGCTCATGGTAGGTCCTGTCAGTATGGGAGTGGAATATTGCCAGCAGTGAATTTTCTGCAATGACCTAAAGACTTGCAATCTAAACAGCTTCTGCTCATTGGCCAAAAGAAAAATAAATCCTAAAAGGGAAGAACGAAATTTTAAAGAAAATTCAACGAAGTGTGATATTAGCTATATCCTAACCATGAGAGGTCAGCTTTAAGAATCCTCATTTCCCATACTTCTGATGGGGTTTTTCCTTGGGTGCTAGGCCTATTAATCGCAAATCATTTAGGAAGAAACTAGGGTGGAACCCAAGGATGGAAGTAGGACAAATAGAAGAAAAGAGAGGAAGAAAAATAAAGGAAATCTCAAGAGAGAATCAATCATCAATTTCATTCCAAGTTCATTGAGTTAGAACTTGTAAACATCTATTTATGGATTAGGATTACAGATCATTTAAAACGTAAATAAATATCCAATAGGAAATGATGCATTTCCGGATTCATCCTTCCATTCAAGAAACAAGGAGTAAGACCAAACAAGTACCAGAACTGAAGATAGAGGCAGGAGAAGCTCTTTCAAGTCAAGGTGGAAGAAAGACGGGTGCCGAAACTCCTTCATTGGTGCATGTGGAGGCAGCTAGCTCCCAACCACTGTTTGCCATCAATTCCTGGACCTACCAATCAAATTTATTTTTATTTTATGTCATTTCTATTGATATTAAAAACCTTGGGATTGAAATTGTAATATTTACAATTATGAGGGGAGGATGCAATTCTATTTTTATCATTAATATGAGCAAATGGGTTTCAGGTCATGAACGATTCATGGTTTTTATGCAATGGCAAGCCAATGGCAGGGAAAGTAATTGAATATATTTACCTATTTGTATTTCGTCAATTATAATGTCATGAGGCTTGACATGTGTCACATATTATTGGTTGTCTGAGTATTTAAAGGCTTGGGTCATTGTTTGTGACCCAAATTTTTGGAATAAAAATTTTGCGCATTTCTCTAAACCTGGTATCAATAAATCCCGATCCCGCCTCCCGTTCTTGGGCCCTATTCTTGCTCGATGCTCGAACTCGCTCGTTGCTCGAGCCCGCTCGCCGCTCGACCTCACCCGCACCAGCGTTTGGTTCTTCCTCCAATAACAACGTCAGTCTCCAGCGACAGCCTCTTGCTATCTTCTAGCAGGGTCTCGTCGCAGGTCTCTTCAAAGAAGCCCTCCGTCGGTGACTCCAGTAGTCTATAGTTTCTCGGTGGTAGTCTCCTTTCCATCCAGAGGGTCTCAAGCCACTCTCCGCCTATCCAGCGAGCGATTGTTGGCCTCTGGTCGTTTTGTCCTTTCATGGCAGCCATCGAAAATATCATGAACTCATCCTATGGTACCCTCCTAGATGTTTATTGATCTAAGGAGGCTCATAGGATGTGACTCTTCATCGTACTAATATTTTTTATTGAGCATTTCTTTCTAGCATATGGCCTAATCTTCAGATATGTCGCCAACTCCTCGGGTTGCAATCAAGATTGTTGAAGATTACCACGATGACATTGGATGACAATAATTATCATGAATGTTCTAGGAAGCTCAGCATAATAGCTGCAGTCACCAATTGTATGGACATATTAATGGAACCGTAGTTGAATCACCACGAACCAACCCCTTATATAAAAAATGGGATGCAGATAATTCATTGATTTTTTCATGGTTACTCCGCTTCATGTCCCATCTGGTATACCGCAGTTATATGCTCATAGATTCTTCCATGAAATTCGGACTCGTGCCCATGGGATTTACTCGCAGGTTGGCAGATCAACCCAGATAAATGAGCTCACTCATTGTGCAATGGAGATGAAACAAGAACATTTGTCTTTCTCTGCATACTATTCTGAATTTAAACATCTCTATCAAGAATTAAACTACTTCAATAAATTTATTTGTGCTTGCATTGTTGATGCCAATCACAAAATTTTGTATATATAAAAATAAATTTATTTAAAAAGGGGAGTTTGAGAGTATTGGTTGAGGTGTTGTCATGTGACTGTGAGGTCATGGGTTCGAGTCCTAGAAGCAACCTCTTGCAAAAATGCAGGGTAAGGTTTGCTTACATTCCACTGATGTGGTGGAACCCTTCCCAGACTCTCGCTGCACGGGGATGCATGTGCACTGGGCTGCCTTCTCTTTTTAATATATATAAATTTATTTAAATATTAATATCTGACATCACAAAATATCTCTGGTAGATCCCTCGTAATCCGACATGTTTTTGTCCATGTTACTCCCATGTCTTTCCACTAAACACTTTATTCACACTTACCATATTTACAGCAGTAAATTCGGGTGTGTCTGCTTTGTTTTTGTTCATGTTCATATTCCGCATTGTGACAAATTGGATGACCGCTCACTCAACTGTGTCTTTGTTGGGTACTCTTCCACCATCAAGGGTAAACAATGTGTTATCGCCCTCCTTTCATCAGTTTTGCACCGCAGATGTTACCCCTGGGGGGGGGGGGGGGGGGGGGGGGGGGGGGGAGGGGAGAATGAGCTATGTTGATGACTGGACACCTAACATTCCTCTTCATATTGTTGCTTCTTCACACTTCCCGGTTCATATCTCTTCTGCTCCTAATCCCCCATCATGGCAGCTGCCTTCCCTATTGCGTACACACTCTCGCAAACCCCGTGACACTGAACATGTATAGTCCCCAGAAGTTCAATCTCAGTAAGTACCAACTTTGGCTCAAGATTAAGAAGGCAGTGTCTATATTCCCATTACTTATCTCAAAGGTAACATAGACTATACCAAACAACCTAAGCCAATTATCAAGCCGATCGAACACAGCGAGAGTAGCAGATTCGCGGCTGATCTTCTAACGATTAGACCGCTACTAGCCACACTTTCCCACTTTGATTGAATGATACAAGGACTGGACAGACCGGCTTGCCCTGTCAAGGCGGAAGCTGCGGGTTCGAGCATCTTATCATCATCTCCCTCCAGGCCACAAAGCTTTCATCTTTTTTCCTCTATTGTGACTCCTAAGAAATGGCAGAAGGCTTCAAGATATCTGAATGAAGAATGGATATGGAGAAAGAAATGTATGTTTTAGAAGAAAATAGAGCATGGCAGCTTAGAGATCTTACTCCGGGAAAAAGAACGGTTTGGTCACGTTAGATCTTCTCCGTTAAGCAGAATAAAGATGAGGAGCGAAATAAAACTCGATTAATGGGTCGTGGATACACACAAGGGACTGATTATCAGGAAAACTTTGCCTTGTTGCAAAAAGGACTTTATTTGGGTTCTCCTTTCTTGTGATGCATGTCTTGGGTGGGATCTCCATGACCATGGTTGAGTATATGAAATATAATTTGCTTTCAATTTTGGAATGAAAAACTTGAGAAATCTGGTCAGTTGGGCTAGCTCGTGTTAGTTCTAAATGACCAATTTGGACAACTGAACTCAAAATCAGAAATTCACTAAACTAGCAAGTCTCCCAAACCTAGTGAAGTCATATATGAAATTCGATTATGATACGCCCTAATTAAATGAACACTCGAAGGGGAAGATCGTGATTGGCCAGCCCTAGGCTCCAATTCCTATTCCCAATCCAAAATACAAGAGAATGTCACAAGGGAAAGGGTCAGGAGTCATATATCCTCTCCCGCCGAAAGAGAAACAAAAATAAATTGCGACAATGAAAAAAAAACATAACAGAGAAAACAAATAACATAATGGAGACGATCACGCCAAACGTCCTACTGTAGTCTCATCAGCCGGTCTACTTCTTCGAGAATATACGCGTCATGTCGACGATGCTCTTTCCTCTAGGACACCATCCTCCGTGTCCATAACAATACCCCCATCTGGAAAATTTTCCTTGTCCTTAAGGCAATACTCCGAAAACTGGCTGCGAGGGTCATCACGATCCAACCACGTCGCCTCGGAGTGGGGCCATTGGCACCATGCAACCAGAACCTGATCTCGTACCCGACCCTCCACAGTGACGGGTTTGCGGTCCAAGATCGCCTTAAGAAGGTAAACAGTGGAGCCGTCAGATGTCATGTCAGGTGAAAGGGTCGCTTCGACCGAGTGGTCTCCTACCACCCGCTTAAGCTAGGATACGTGGAAGACTGAATGTAAGCGACTATGGGCGGGTAGACAGGGGCGGTAGGCCACCTCACCGATGCGGGCAATCACCTCGAACGGGTCGTAGAAACGAGCCGATAGCTTGGAATGAGAGCGGGACACCACTGAAGTCCAGCGATAAGATCGAAGCTTGACGAATACCGCATCCTCCACTTGAAACTGAATATCCCTTTCACGCTTGTTGGCGTGGAGGAGCATCTTCTATTGTGCGTGGAGGAGGTGGGTCTTCAAGATCAGGAGAATCTCGTCCCGGTCCAAAAGCTGGGTGTGCACTGCCCCGACAAGACATTCTCCTGGAAGGTGTTCGATCACGGTGGGCGGCGGTCGGCCGTAGACAGCCTGGAAAGGGGTTATACTGGTCGAGTACTAAAAGGAGGTGTTGTAAGAGAACTCGTCCCACCCCAACTATTTTCTTCAAACACGGGGGCGGTCGGAGACGAAACAGTGCAAGTATATCTCCAAACAGCGGTTCATAACCTCGGACTGCCCGTCCGTCAGAGGGTGGTAAGCCGACCTCATCCGGAGTTGTGTGCCTTGGAGTTTGAAAAACTCCTGCAAGAAGGAACTCATGAAAACCGAATCGCGATAGCTGACGATGGATCGAGGAAAACCGTGTAGTCGGACGACGCCAGAAAAAAACGCTTCGGCCACCGTTGGAGCTGTAATTGGGTGGCACAAGGCTATAAAGTGACTGTATTTGGAAAATCAGTCCACCACCACCAGGATGCAGTCATACCCCGAGGGCCGTGGGAGGCGCGTGATGAAATCAATTGCCACATCTTCCCATATGAGATCGGGAATGGGCAAGGGTTGTAGGAGGCCACCCGGAAATGCGGCCTTGTACTTCGAGCGCTGGCAGACGAGGCATGCTGCAACGAATTCCTCCGCGTGTCGCATCATGCCTTTCTAATAAAGTGTCGTTGTGAGGCGGCGGTAAGTATGAAACGCCCTGGAGTGGCCCGTCTTTGGGGTAGTATGGAACTCCGTTAGGAGCCGCGAAATATTGGGTGAAGATGATGAAATGACTAATCGGCCCCGATATAACAGATGACCTCCAAGAAGGGTGTACGAAGGGCAGGCATCGGCATCCGTTCGTAAGCGTTCTATGATGGCTTGCAAGGTCGGATCGGTCACCACCTCTCTCTGAAACGTCTCTGCCTCCTGCCAAACTGGGTATGATATGGCTGTCAATTCTACGAGCGTTGTCTGTCAAGATAAGGCGTCTGCCGCCAAGTTGGACTTGTCGGAACGGTATTCCGCCGTGAAGTCATAGCCCAAGAGATTTGCCACCCAAAGATGTTGTGACAGGGTAGTCATCTTCTGGCTGAAAAGGTAACGAAGGTTGTGGTGATCAGTGCGGACGATGAAGTGTCGCCCCTAGAGGTACGGCAGCCAATGTTGAACCTCCAAAACGAGTGTCATCAACTCATTCTCGTACGCCGAGCGGGATCGAATGGTAGAAGAGAAGGACCAGCTGAAATACGCAATCGGCAGCTTGGCATGCATAAGCACCACGCCAGTGCCCGAGTCGGAGGCATAGCACTCCACTATGAAGGGCTGAGTGAAATCTGGCATGGCTGGAACTGGGGTTGTAACCAAGGTCTGTTGTAGGGCTGTGAAAGCGGTAGCCGCCCCGAGGGACCACGGAAAGGTTGTGTTAGTCGTCTTGCGCAGAAGACGTGTGAGGTACTATCAGCTTGTCGTAGTCGCAGATGAAACGGCGATAATAATCGGTCAAGCCAAGGAAGCCTCGGACCTCACGTAAGGAGCACGGAGACGGCCACTGCAGAACTGCCTCCACCATGTCGGGGTTCATGTCCACCCGTTGAGCAAATACGGTGTGACCAAGGTAAAAGATCTCTCGTTAAGCGAACGTGCGTTACTTCAAATTGGCGACTAATGAGTGTTGCCATAGAGTCGCCAGAGTAGTCTCCAGTTGACCCAGGTGATCCTGTCACGTCAAGTTATAAACAAGTATGTCGTCAAAGAAAACCAAAACATACTTACGAAGCACCGTCCGGAAGATGTTCATGGTGGCCTAAAAGATTGTCGGGGCTTCAGTGAGGCTGAATGACATAACCAGGAACTCGTAGTGGCTGTCATGTGTGCAGAAGGTGGCCTTAGGAACATCCTCCGCGCAGACTCGGATCTGGTGGTAACCGAAACGCAAGTCGACCTTGGAAAAATAAGTAGCTCCACTCAGCTTATCCAGAAGCTTTTGTATCACTGTGATAGGATACTTGTCTGCTACGGTGGTTTTGTTAAGCTCACGATAGTCCAAACAGAATCTCGAACTACCATCCTTCTTACATACTAAATGACACATGACCGACACAACATGCTCACTATGGGAAAATCTAATAATGACCTGAAAATCTATCAAGGGAGGTGGCCTATCAGGAGACTCTCTCGATGGGGTGTAGAAAAACTCATCTCGCGTGAAACGAGTGCTCAGATGACCGTGAGAGACACATATACTCAAGTGTGAGCTCGTAATGAGCCAAATGTCTCTCGGAGAACGTAGCACATCAGGGAGCTCACCGGGAGGTGTGTAAGCAAAGTCATCGCGGATAAGACAACTGCTTAAGTGAAAATCATGTGCACCGACTAGAAGATATGACTTTCGAGTGTGATGTGTGATCTCGACAAGAAAGAGCTCGTTTAGTGGGTCAGCAGGTGGTACGTCCCAAAACTCATCGAGGGTGCAATGCGCCATAAGGTAGGCCGTCAAAGTATGAGTATGTTCAAGCGTACTCAAGGAAGACCCAACATACGTTATGCTCGCACGGAAGACCAACTTTCTGTGGCAAGGATATAGATGATAGCGAAAGAGACGCCAATAACTCAAAGCTCATAAACAAGCATCCACCCGAATCGCATCCTCACCAGGATGTGGCGGCTCATTAGGAGGCTCAACAGGGGGGGTCATCGTAAAACTCGTCACTAGAGTTATGATCCTCCATGTGAGTACCATCGTAAGGGGTCGAGTCCCCATGAATGGGTAGCATAGTCACTACGAGATCAACACCAGGCTCTGGGCTCTCAGCCGTTATGTGACTCCGGGTAATGACAACGGGAGAGCGACACAAGCTTACACTCAAAAATGTATCCGTGGGTGCGGTGTCAGGAAATGGGTCTGTGGTTGAGGTGCTAACTAACCCGATGTACGGCCGAGGGAGAGGTGTGGGTGAGGGACACAACACCACAGACTCAGTAGGTCGTTCAGGCTCGCTCTCAGTCGAGGTCACAAGAAACGGGCCAGAAATAAGAGATAGGTCACTCACTGGGCTAAGCACCTCACTGGGGTGAGAGTAATTCGCATCAGGTATCACTTTTGTCGTGGCTGACAGGACAGTGGTAGGCGTCGTGGTGACCCCAGTATGGGAGGGACTCGTACTGCGGAGGTCAAGGTAAGAATCTCATCGACCAGCTCTTGTGGATCTCAATGACTGTTCATAAAGAAGGGCGAGCTGATATGTCTGCTCGAGGGACTCTGAGCTATGATAAAATACCTTAGTACAAATGTCAGGTCGAAGCCCAGACCGAAATCTGGTAGTGTTCATGGCTGGATCCTCTCGAATATAGCTCCTCATAACTAACTCATCAAAGCGATCCTTGTATTCAGCGACAGACATGGATACTTGCTTAAGGGAAAATAATTGGCCGAGCAAGCGATTCTGATACGACGAAGGCAGATACCTCTGACACAATGTACGCTTCATGTCCACCCAACTAGTGATGCGACGAAGACGATCTCGTTCGCGGGTCTTCTCAACGCTAACCCAATATGCCCTCGCCTGATCTAAAAGTTTAAGTTTTGCAAACTTGACACGACGCTCACCGAATAACTCAAAATGATCGAGATAATATTTCATATCCACGAACCAATAACCGAAAGACTCGGGACTCGATGAGCCGTCAAAGGAAGGGGCAGCATTACGAAACTAACTCTCAAGATCTCTCTCGGAATGACTATCCTCATAATAATCATCTCTAAGGTAACCGAGTCGTGTCGAAGGATCAACACGATACGCTCGCGTGTACGGATAAGAATGACGACAATCATCATACTGATCGTCTCTAGCATAGTGGGGTCGTGTCGGTGGGTCAACACGATCTCTAAAAGTGGTGTGTTCCGATCGAGGATAACTGTCGTAGTAATGTGAGGGTCTCCCTGACGGAGCAAGTGGTCTCAGGATCTCCAAAGTGAGGAGAAGAATAATTGTGTCACCTAGACATAACGAAAACCTATAGACTCTACGACTGCGTATCGAAAAGTGTGTGCAACCTACCTCTGATACCAATTGACGCAAAACAAATCTATAGGCGGCGGGAAATCTGCGACCTAACCCTACATGTTATGCAAAAATCCGACGGTTAGATCACAAATTAGATAATAAATACTAACATCTCACGCAAATAATTCAAAAGCAAGACAGAATAATTTATATGGGCAAAAGCAAGTTTAGGCTTTCCTCCGCGTGGAAGGCCAAAGCAAGAGCACGCGGCAAATAAACCTTTGCTGCAGTTAGAGATTTTCAATGAGCAAATAGAATAATAAATATTAATCTCAAGCATCAAAAAACCATACCACAACAATGTTTTACAACTGAATACCAACACAAACACCACAAAAATATTAGGGTTGCTATCAATGAAATAGATTTGAACGTTGTTGGGCTCAAAGGGGATTCCGGTGGTTGGTGGGTCATACCGGATAAGGGAAGGGCTGGTTGGGGATTAGGAGGGTTGGATCGAGGCGGGGATGGCTGGAACCGGGCTAAAATAACCAGAACTGGACAGATTTGGCGCAAAAATTATAGGATCAAGTCGCGACTGATTTGTAACATCCGTAAAATTTGACGCAAAAATTTATTTTTAATTGTAGAATCAAGTCGCGACGGATTTTGAGCGAGGCAGCGCGTCATCGAGGTACGATATCGGTATGGTCAAAAGAATCGCGTTCGTTAATTTGTAATTTATATCAGTCGTAAAGACGTGTGACGCATTGTATTTTAAGTCGCGAAGCGTAGCACATTTTGGGGTGTCAATAGCAAGACTCTTTTTTTTCCTCTAGCGGTTATTGATCAAGCCGCAATTTGTCGATAGGTTAAAAACCCTCATCCACGTAAATTTTAACCCGTAAGTTTCTTTTTCACGAGAGAAAAACCGCAGGCCAACGCACTGAAGCCCTATCTCCCGCGCCTCCCGTCTCCCGCGCCTCCCGTCTCCCGCACTCGACGCACCGCCGCCTCTTGTTAGCCCTAGCGGCGCCCTCCCCACTCCATTTCCCAGCGTAAGCTCTTCCTCCTTTCTCTTCGGGCGCCGGTGAGTGCTTTCCTTCCTTCCTTTGTCGTGAGAGAACCGATTTCAACCCAAACCGGTGGAATCTAGAGTGTCGAAGTTCGTTTTGGTTCTGGTGAGTTTTGTTTCCTCTCTGGTCTTCATTCTTCATGGATATCCTTCTATTGGAAGTCAACCCTAACGTTTTTCGCATTTTTCCTCTTGCCCTAGTTGAGGTTTGGAGTTCTAGATCCACCGCTAATCTGGTGTTGGGTGTGTTGTGAATCTTAGTCGGTCTCACGTAGAGGTAATACATCTATTTTGGTCATTTTGTGTTCACCCAAACCAAAATTAATTGAGATTTCCTTACCAAAAACCCTAAGGGAAAGAATGTGTATTTTAGGTGTGGCTTAGATTGCAGATTTTTGGGTGGCCTCGAGGCAAGGCTCTGGAAGTCCGCGGTAATCAGATTTCCTTCGGAAGAGCAAATGTCGCCGCGCCGAGTGTACGAGCGTCGCACCACCACTGTAAGGAAATCCAATCCCTCCTAGTTAAACGTAACAAGAAAAATTATTTGTATACGCCTGTGTAAGTTACGTACGAGCATCATAATCATGCACATAAAAGTGTTGCGGTAGGAAAAGGTCGCGGAATTAGTTGTCGGGTAAATCCTTTTCCAAGACCCTAACGGCCAGATCACATATGCTAGCGTTAGGTACGAAACCTTACACGTTTACGCAAGTGTGAGAATTTATCTAAGTTAGGCGTGAACGTCCCTTCTAGTCGACCACAAGAAAAGCAAGGATCGCTCAGTAGTACACTTAAGAGAAGTCTCAAGCAGGGCAGCATTAGACCAAAAAGGTCAGTGAGCACACATAAGTCTTCTCGTGCTAGGTAGAGGCGCACTACCTTTCTCATGGGGCATATGAAATTCCATGAGTTGTAGAGTCTTGGGAGTTGACTCCCCTTTGAGACAGTTTGTAGATTCGAGACCGTGTCCGTGCGATACCAGAACAATTGAGTTCGTCAGATGGTCTCGGGTCGTCAGATTTTAGTTGCGCGTTAGGAGCTACTCTTTCTGGAGTCTTTAAAGTAGAAGTATTGGATATAAGCCACCTAGAACTCAAGAATGGACCTGACGTAAGGCAGCGCACTAGTTAGCGAACGTCGGGGCTTGGGCAAATGTAATAAAAGTTCATGAGCGTAGAACGAGTAGGTTTGTTGACCAGGAAACATTGTAAACGCATGCCTACCATCTAGTATAAAGATTTTAAGAACAAAACTATTTTTCAAAGAGCATACATTCATCATTTAAGGAAAAGTTTTTAGTGTCACTAGGAGGAGTTATTTTTTGTTGAAGTATGAGACCGGGCGGTCTGGCGGTCTGGCGGTTTGAGCCTGGCGGGTTGTAGACCGGCTGTTGCTGTTTGAAGTCCGGCAGTCTGGCGGCTTGTCTCTGGTGGCTTGAAGATCGGGCGGCCTAGTGGTCTCATCCTGCATCTCGCTCTCTCTCTCTGGTATTGCCGAGCGGTTAGCCCATTGTCTAACCGCGCGGCTTGTCCGGCCTGTTTTTAGTCCAACATTGTTAGTTTGTAATCTCTCCCCTCTCCTCCATTCTATAAAAGGGAGGTCATACCTTTGTAAATGATATCTTTTTGGATAATAAAATTTTCAATTATTCAAAGTTCCGGCTTGTTTTCTAGTTGTTTGTTCGCTACTTTTACATGGTATCAGAGGACTCGATTTTCTCCTCCTGATTATGTGTCCCTCTCTGACCTCGCGACCTGTTTTTGCGACCTGTTTCTTCCGCCTGGTTGCTTGCGCCCTGTTCGCGCGGCCTGTTAGTTTGCTTGCGCCCTGTTCGCGCGGCTTGGTTCTTTGCTTGTACCCTGTTCCCGCGACCTGTTTTCGCGGCCGGTTTGCTTTCCTTTTTCTCGCGACCTGTTCTAGTCGCCGCGCCCTGTCGACGCGACCTGTTTTGGCCTTCTCCTCCCAGCAAACCTCACTTCTGTTCGCGCGGTTTGTCTTTTAGCCGCCCGACTTCTTTCCCTCTACTTGGTTCTGCGGTTTGGTCGTGGCTTTCCTGGCCGCTGGTGTCTGACATTGTGACCGCTGCAGTTCTCCTTCTTTCTTTTCCGCGGCTTGTTTTCTAACCGCGCGGCTTCCTGTTGCTTTCTTCTATGGCTGTTTCTGAGAATTCAACTGCCACCACTCTTGTAGCCACAATCCGGCTCCGCCTCCTCCTTCTACTCCTTCCGGAAACCTGAGAACGGTTTCTAAACTAGTTGGTTCCAACAATCCGTATTGGAGCGTTTCTTTCACCTTTCTCCTTCGCTCTCAGCGCAAACGTCATCACCTCACCGATGACCCTCCTCCTCCCGATTCTGCTCAATTTGATGATTGGGATGCGAGTGATGCCCTTGTCCGCACTTGGCTGGCTAACAGCCTCTCTGACGAATGCCTTCCCGTCATACGCCGTGATGAGACGGTCAAGGCCGCATGGCTTCACCTTGCTGCTCTTTACTCGAAGGGGACCCAGACGTCCCGTATCTATACTCTCTATGCGGACCTCTTCGCTCGTCCTTCCATGACTCCTGCTGCGGCTTATCAGCAAGTTCAGGCCCTTGGCGCTGAGATCCTCAAGAATCGCCCCTTCTCTGCAGACTTGGCCGAGCAACACAAACACTTCCAGGAACTCCTGGTTGTTTGTTATCTTTTGCGGCTCCACGAGTCTTTTGATATGATCTGCCAGCAGATCTTGGGCGAAGCAGAGTCTCCCACCTTGGATGCCACCGCGGCTCGCATTGCCGCAGTTACTTCGCTGCTCCAGCGCCCTCTGTTGTCCTCCCCTTCTCTGCAGGACGTCTATGCTCACCAAACTCAGCGGGGCGGCAATAATGGCCGCAGCCAGTCAGGCACGCGCGGTCCGTCCAGGTTCCTTTGCTCTCATTGTGGTCGTACCGGCCATTCTATTGACCGTTGCTGGCAGAAACATCCTCATCTTCGCCCCTCTGGTGATGCTTCTTCCTCAACATCCGCCCCCTCTCGGCCTTCTGCCTCTGTGGCCACGACCTCAGGTAGCGCTCATGTCGTTACCCAAGGTAAATGGCTGATTGACTCTGGTGCTACAAATCACATGACCGGCAATCCTCAATGTTTCTCTCTCCTCGAAACGCATGATCGGTTACCCCCGGTTCTTGTTGCGGATGGTTCTCCTTCCCCGGTTCATGGGACGGGCATGGTTCAAGTCACCCCGTCGCTTTGCTTAGCGGACACACTCTATGTCCCGAAGTTCCCTTGCAATTTACTATTCGTTACTACCTTATGCAAGCAACTTAAGTGCTCTGTCTTATTCACTCCTACTTCATGTTATTTTCAGGACCCGCGGACCCAACGGACGATTGCTACTGGGACTGAGAGCGGCGGCCTTTACTTCCTCGACAACGTTTCCGCTCTGTCCGTCTTCTCTTCCTCGTCTACTGATCTGCTTCAATAACATCTTCGCCTTGGACATCCTCCTGCTCGGATTCTTCGTCAACTTCTGCCCCACTTACCTCCGACCAGTCCTCCTCTCAACTGTGATGCGTGTCAGCTGGGCAAACATCACTGCTCCTCTTTCCCTCCGAAGCAAGGCCGTGGTTCCTCTCGCCCGTTTGACCTCATTCATTTTGATGTCTGGGGTCCTGCTCCTACTCTCACCGTTGGTCGGGGTAGCTCTTATTTTGTAACTTTCATTGATAATTTCTCTAGATGTACCTGGGTGTATCTATTAAAAGATCGCTCTGAACTCTTTTCTGTATGGCAATCCTTTTATAATATGATTATAACTCAGTTTGACATTTCTATTAAAATTCTTCGCTCTGATAATGCTAGAGAATATCTTAGTCATGAGTTTTCATCTTTTTGTATGCAGCATGGTCTTCTACATCAGACCAGCTGTGTTTACACCTCCCAACAAAACGGGGTGGCGGAGCGTAAAAACCGTCATCTCCTCGATGTCGCTCGCACTCTCATGACGCAGATGCAGGTGCCTCGCTCCTATTGGGGCTATGCCGTTCTCCTAGCCTGCTATCTCATCAATCACATTCCCTCTACTGTTCTTCATGGCAAGACCCCCTTCTCCATTCTCTACCCAGGCAAGGAACCCTTTCCTCTCCCTCTTCGTATCTTTGGGTGTACGGCGTTTGTGCATGCTCCGTCCGCTACCCGTGACAAGCTTTCCCCCCGTTCCACAAAATGTCTTTTTGGGTTACTCGACCACTCAAAAAGGCTATTGTTGCTTTGACCCCGTTCTGCGCAAACAGTTTGTTTCCGCGGACATCACCTTCTTCGAAAATGCATCCTACTTCTCATCTTCAACCCCTCTTCCTCCTGATGTCTCTGACTCTCCACCATCACTTTGGATTCCTTCCACGCATATCGACGTCTCCCCTCCAACATCCGCTCCTCCTCCGTCTCCTCTCCCTGTTATACCCCTTTCCCCTTGTCCCTCTTCTCCGCAGCCGTCTCTCTCTAGTCCCGGGCCAGCTCTCTCCGCCACGGACGCTCCGGTCCCTGAGGCCCAAGACGACCTGGATCTTCCTGTTGCTCTTCGCAAAGGGGTGCGGGCATGCACTCAACACCCGCTTGCGGCTGTTGTTTCCTATGATCGGCTTACTCCTTCTCGCAGGAATTTTGCTTTGGCTATCTCGGCTACTACTACTCCTCGCACCTACCAGGAGGCTCTGGCTATTCCTCATTGGAAATCTGCTATGGATGAGGAAATCGCCACTCTCACTGAAAGGGGTACCTGGACCCTTGTTTCTCCACCAGTGGGTACTGATGTGGTTGGTTGTCGCTGGGTGTTTGTTGTGAAGTTTCGCCCAGACGACACTGTGGAACGCTACAAGACCCGACTGGTGGCCAAAGGCTTTACTCAAACTTATGGGGTTGACTACTTTGATACCTTCTCCCCAGTTGCTCGCCTCAGCACCATCCGAGTTCTTCTCTCTGTGGCCGTCAACCGAGATTGGGCTATTTCCCAGCTTGATGTCAAAAATGTCTTTCTCTATGGGGATCTTCACGAGGACGTTTACATGGAGCAACCTCCGGGGTATGTTGCTCAGGGGGAGACACGAGTATGTCAGTTGAAGAAGGTCATCTATGGCCTAAAACAGAGCCCTCGGGCGTGGTTTGACAAGTTCAGTGGCATTGTGGCTGCCATCGATTTTGCAAGAAGTTCGGCTGATCACTCGTTGTTTATTCGCAAAACCGCATCGAATCTTGTGGTTTTGGCGGTATATGTAGATGATATCCTTCTTACAGGCAATGACCAGGCTGGGGTGGACTTGACAAAGAAACACCTCCGTCGACACCTTGTCACGAAGGATATGGGCTCCCCGAAATACTTTTTGGGGATAGAAATCTCTCGGAAGCCCAACTCGCTGGTTCTCTCCCAACGGAAGTATGCTCTTGATCTTCTACGGGAGGCAGGATTGACCGGTGCCAAACCAGCACGGTATCCCATGGCTACTGGAGAAGACAAAACGTGGACAGATGACTCTCTTATATCCGATGTCACGAGGTATAGACGCCTGGTGGGCAAACTCATTTATCTCACGGTGACCAGACCCGACATCGCTTATGCTGTAGGCAAGGTTAGTCAGTTCATGCAAGCTCCCAGGGAATGTCATCTTCAGTCTGCCTTGAAGATATTAGAGTATGTCAAAGCAGCACCGGGAAAAGGGCTACTCTTTCAGAAGCATGATCATCTGAGAGTTGAAGCCTACTCAGACTCAAGCTATGCGGATGATAAAGGAGACCGTAAATCCACATCTGGCTTTTGTACATTTATTGGAGGTAATCTTGTGAGCTGCAAGAGCAAGAAGCAATCTGTTGTCTCAAGTTCCAGTGCAGAAGCTGAATATCAGAGTATGGCGTCAACCACGTGTGAAATAAAATGGTTGCGGGCTCTCATGCTTGACCTAGGAAAGGTCTACGACTATCCTCTTCCTATGTTCTGTGATAACAAGGCCGCTATATATATATCCAAAAATCCGGTCTTCCATGAGAGAACGAAACATATAGAAGTCGACTGTCATTTCATCCGGGAAGAGGTCTTGAAGAGACAGATTTGCACTCTGTTCGTCACCTCCGACAAAGAGTTGGCGGATATCTTCACCAAGCCGGTTTCTACTTCCTTCTTCCACATTTGTGACAAGCTGGGCATGATTGATATCTATGCTCCAGCTTGAGGGGGAGTGTTGAAGTATGAGACCGGGCGGTCTGGCGGTTTGAGCCTGGCGGGTTGTAGACCGGTTGTTGCTGTTTGAAGTCTGGCGGTCTGGCGGCTTGTCTCCGGTGGCTTGAAGACCGGGCGGCCTAGCGGTCTCATCCTGCATCTCGCTCAGTCTCTCTGGTATTGCCGAGCGGTTAGCCCATTGTCTAACCGCGCGGCTTGTCCGGCCTGTTTTTAGTCCCACATTATTAGTTTGTAATCTCTCCCCTCTCCTCCATTCTATAAAAGGGAGGTCATACCTTTGTAAATGATATTTTTTTGGATAATAAAATTTTCAATTATTCAAAATTTCGGCTTGTTTTCTAGTTGTTTGTTCGCTACTTTTACATTTTTCCTTACTCTGACCCCTCGTGGGCAATGTTTTTACAGGTGACCCAGGTGGAAAACTACGCCTAGGATGAGCGTTCTTGCGGTGTCAGTTTGTAGTTGTTTTCCCATTTCAATTTTCTTCCATTTCAGTATACACCTGTAAACTTGGATATTGTATTTGGTAAATGTTTGAAATATCATGTATCAGACTTGTTATGTTACTTCAGGTTTACAGTACTTACATCTTAATTCATATTTAGTGGCTCTGTGAATCCAGTTTTCAGGTATATGGTTACCCTTAGTTTACTTTCTTAGCTTATGTTGTAAGTTTTAAATTCTTAGTAGTTGCTTCTTTTTACCTGCTGTATATTAGTTTTGATACTGTTTCCCAGTTCTCTTTATATCGCTGACCCGGCCGGATGGAAGATTATTGTAAAACTGGGAAGGGGTGTTACAGATTGGCACTTTAGGAGTGGGGTGCCAATAGAAATTCTCGCTTCTTTGGGTGGGAAAAGGGGGGCGGATTTCCCTAGCGGTTATCAAAACTGCACCCTGTCGAGTGATAAAAGCCCGCAAATCACCCGTATCCTAAATCCCGTAACCCTACTTCACGGGAAATTGTCGCTCCCCCTCCCGACTTCGGCTTTCCGCAAGCGTGCGCTCCGCCTCCTACGCCCTAGCCAACGCCTTCCCCCGCTCTGACACTCAGCGTCGGCTCTCCCTCTTTCCTCTATAGGCGCCGGTGAGTTCTCTCTTCCCTTCCTGGGTCGTAGGAGAGCCGGTTTCATCCCTAACCGGTGGAAGTCAAGAGTGTTGAAGTATCGTTCTGGTCCCGGTGAGTTTAGTTCCTCACTTGTCTTCATTGCTTAGTGAAAATCCTTCTAATTGGAAGTTGATTCTAACTATCTTCTTATTCCTTCTTGCCCTAATTAGGGATCGGAGGACTAGATCAACCGTAAATTTGGAGTTGATCGCATTGTTGAGTCTTAATCGCTCTCACGTAGAGGTACTGCACCATTTTTGTTCTTCATATTTTCTACCCCTAGCCATTTTGAGTCCCTCTACCGATAACCCTAAATGGAAAAATGCGTAATTTAGGGTTGTCATGGATTGCAGATTTTTGGTGGCCTCGGGGCAAAGTTCTGGAAGTCCTCAGTAGTCAGATTTTCTTCGAAAAAAAGCAATGTCGTCGTGCCGAGTGTACGAGCGTCGCATCACCACTGTAAGGAAGTCTAATCCCTGTTAGTTAGATGTATCAAGAAAATTATTTTATGTACTCATGTATAGGTTTCATACAAGCATCATATTCATCACTATTGTGGATATCCTCCAACATGACCGATATATCGGCCGACATAAAGGTTTCACGGACAAAATGACACGTTTCCGATTTTTTTTTGCAAAATATCCTTTTGGAATATATCCTCCGTTATGTCTGTTATTAACCGATATATTCGCCGATATATCAACCGATATATCCCGACATTTTATCGACTGATTTTTTTCAATTTATTTTAATTAGTGTTTATGGTCTAATTGCCAATAAACCAAAATTATTTCATTGTTTAGGTTTTTTTTTACCTCCCTCTTGCTTTCTTCCTTGCTCAAGTCCGTCATCGACTTTAATTATGCATGATTTTTGAATTATGGACTAAATGATCATTATCTTTCATTATCATCGACAATTTCCCAATATTTTGCCTGCTCTTGTTTTATTTCACGTGTTATACCGTTTTTACTAGTGCAACACAAAACGTTTATATTAGTTTCTTAAATTTAGGAGTTCAATAAATATCAAATAATAAATATATTAATATATACAAATTTAAAAAAAGATTAAATTTATAAATGATTACTCATATAAATAATTAAATATTAAAACCCGATATATGAAATATCTCCGATATATCCCCTGACATATTAAAACCGACATGAAAAATCTCAAACCGACATGTCCCCGATATCAGACATCTACAACCTTGATATTCATGCATAGAAAGGTGTGGCGGTAGGAAAAATGGTCACGGAATTAGTGGAGGATAACACCCTTTTCCAGGCCCGAATAGTCAGATCATGCATACTAACGTTAGGTAAAAAACCCTTACACGTGAACGTAAGTTTGGAAATTTGTCTAATTAAGGGCGCGAACGTCCCTTCTAGCTGACCACAAGAAAATCAAGGGTCGTTCAGTAGTACACTAAAGAGATGTCCCGAGCATAATAGCGTCAGACCTAAAAGGGTCAGTAAGCACACATAAGTCTTCTCGTGCATGGTAGAGGCGCACTACCTTTCTCATAAGGCATATGGTGTCCTATGAGCAGTAGAGTCTTGGGAGTTGACTCCCCTTTGAGACAGTTAGTAGATTCGAGACCGTGTCAGCGCGACACTAGGACAATTGAGTTCGTAAGATGGTCTCGGGTCGTCAGTTTTCAGATGCGCGTTAGGAGCTACTCTGTCTATAGTCTTTCAAGTAGAAGTGCATATTAGAAACTACCTAGAACTCAAGTATAGACCTGACGTGAGACAGTACACTAGGTATTGAACGCCGGGGCTTGGGTAAATAAAATGAAAGTTCATGAACGTAGAACGAGTATGTGTTTTGACCAGGAAACATTGTAAAGGCATGCATAACATCTAGCATAAAGGGTTTTAAAAAACAAAACTATTTTCTAAAGGCATGCATTCATCATTTAAGAAAATGTCTTACTGTCACTAGGAGGAGTTATTTTTCCTTACTCTGACCCCTTGTGGGCAATATTTTTTACAGGTGACCCAGGTGGGAAACTACGCTTAGGTTGAGCGTCCTTGTGGTGTCAGTTTGTAGTTGGTTTCCTATTCAGTTTGTAGTTGGTTTCCTATTCAGTTTTCTTTTCTTTCAGTATACACGTGTAGCCTTGGATACTGTATCTTATTAATGTTTTGATTATCATGTATCAGACTTATTATGTTACTTCAGATTTTCAGTTTTTTCATCTCATTTCATGTTTAGTGGCTCTGTGAATCCAGCTTATAAAAATATGTGATTACCCTTAGTTTCTTTCAAAGCTTCTGTTGTAAATTTAAATTCTCAGTATTTTTTCTTTATACGCATTGTGTACTAGTTTTAATACCGTTTCCTTGTTCTTTTTATATCGCTGACCCGGCCGGACGGCTGATTATTGTAAAACTGGGAAGGGGTGTTACACCTGCGAGGCTGGAAAAATGTCTTGAGACCGAGTTGGATGCCTATGCGGCCTAAGGAATAAGACCGCGGCGACCTGGGCCCTGAGTTGAGAAGAGGTTGTGGATTCCAGGGTTAACACCCATGCTACATACATGTCATGAATTTACTGGTGTAGAAAATATGTCACCAGCAAGTGAGAAAAGCACTTGTTTATTCTGAAATGATAACAGGAAATATAAAAACAATATAATGTTTTCATTCCAAAGAAATCATCAAATTTTGCTAACATAAAAAATATCTTACAGCAAGTAAATGGAAATACTTGAAACCTAAGTATCTGCTAAAAACAGTGTTACCATCAAACATTTGTAGCAGTCATGCAAAGAAAAACGGACTTTATCAGACATTGCAGATTAGAAAACATATATGTAAGAACCATAAAAATCAATGCTTAGGAAAACATCCTATAAAGTGTGGAAGTACCAATCAAAGTAATAATCTGTAAGAACATACATACAGATTTTCCAACTCCAGCTCGTCCAGTAAGAACAAGTATATTTTCAAATCTTCCCTGGGTTTATTTGAGTGAAGAAAATCAATTTAAAGCACATGTGACATTGCAAAACTTAGTTGCACTGAATAACAAACTACATTGAAGATGGCAAGGAGAATACATAAATTATATAAAAAAATAATAAATAGAAGCTAATCATGATAGCAATCACGGATGGTGACTAGACTCTTCACCATGGACACTTGCATATCAATGGATACATTCCTACACATTGCAGATATGGATGCACGATGAATGTTTGTATTAAGTGCACGTGTGCTCATGGTGAAGAGCAAATGCATATATGCACCTAACTGTTAGTGACTGTTTTTTTTTAATCAGGCAGTAAGAGCAATGAAGCTGTTATATGTACATATATGTAGTTATAACCTCACGGGTATAGGGGTCATTGTATACAATAGTTGTAAACCTCAACCATATCTCATTAGTATATATGCATGGCTATAGCCTTAGGAACAAAGGATCGGATAATTCCCATCCCCCAGTCTACTAAACATGGTATCAGAGCGCATACCTAGGGCCAGCTCCAAGCCCCAAGAGTTTCCACAGGTTTCGAAATCCCCGGTGTGTCTTCCACTGCGATCGACGCCACTCCTCAACGCAGATCAACAATCCTCGCTTGACGCACCTTGCAGATTGATGCTGCCAGTTATGAATTGATGTCGTCAGTTTTTTGGTTCTCGGTCAAATAGACGCATCTCCTCAATGAGATCCACAGCAACACAAACGGTCCTCAAAGCACAGTTCAGCATTCATTCGCAGTTGCCTGCTTCATTTTTCGAGTAATGCGTCATGGAACATTATATGAACAAATATGTTTATTTAGTTATTAATGGAGATCGTCTGCCCGTGCACGTATATTCCAGCAGGAAGTGGTGATCCACAACTCGTTCGAACGTTCCGATTCCACAGATGTGCTCGGACGATAGTTCTAAATCTTTTTCATATATCATTTTATTTGTTTCGAATTGCATTTGACACTCAAACAGATTGGACAATAAGAGTCGTCCGATTTGGGTGTCCTATTTAAGTTATGTTTTATTTAAAGCATGCAGGACCGGCTGTAGGGTGATCGTGGGTTTGATTCCTCTTTAGGAAAACCATCCGTCTTCTTCCCTCTCGGTGCGACGCTGAGAGGTCTCCTTGATGGACTCCATGGACTACGATTCCCTCTAGTTTTCCCCCTGTTCCTTCTGCCAGCAAACTGTCGCCTGTTTCCTGTCTTTTCTGCCACATTCCAGTAAGTTGTCGCCTGTTTCCTGCCTTTGCCGCCCAAATCCAGTAAACTACCGCCTGTTTCCAACCTTTGGCGCCCAGTTCCCGCAACTACCGACAATTCTACCCCAAACTCCAGCAACTCCAACCTTGTTGTGCCTTCCCTTCCTTTGGCGCCCAGTTCCCCGCTGCAGCTTGCGTAACAGCCCATAAATTCATGTGTCCTCACCTCATTCTACTGTAAGTTGCCTCTACAAATCCCCCCAGCACTCCTACACCCACTACTACACAGCATCCTTCATCCATGCCAAACCCATCACGAAACCCTCCCATGCCACCCCAGGCCGCCAACTATACAGCCCTCTAGCAGCCCGGAATCCCCTCGTTACTTCATTCAGTCGATGCATGCATACAAAAGTCATTATTTAGAGTCTGTCTTCAATTGTTGCGTGCTTGGAACTATATTTTATTGGATGTATTTTTTTATTTGTTACCGATATTGGAAAGTTGTGTGATTTGCAAAGGTTATTTCGTGCGTGCTTAACATAATTACACCTCAATTAGTTGTGGGTTTTAACTTGCTCCCTCTGTTTACTCAATTTTGTGAATAAATGTGCATATGCCTAAAGATTATTTTAATTTATTACTCTTGCCATTTTATTCAGATTGCTCCTTGCATTAACATAACATTGCATTCCATATAGGGTAACATACTAGAGCACTCGTGTCGTGTAGACCTACCCCTGCATAAAATTGGTATCAGATCCCAAGGGTGGGCCACGTTTTAATCTATGAAGTGGTAGGTTATTTCACACGTCTATGTTTGACCCGAATCTCACCGACGATCGGGGTGCCAGTTCGCAATCGAATATGACGCCCGTTGAATTTCAATGACTTGTACTAAATCGATTTCATTGGATTGGAGCACAGTTTGACATCATTAGGGAAGACATCGCTAGAGTTAGCAATAGGGTCGACCAGTTAGAAACCCCTAGAGGTCAAGCTCCACATTATGATGAGCCTCCAGACGATCCCCGGGATGCTCCACCATTTCCTAAGAGATATGTTAGAGATGGACCTCGTTGAGATCCCCCTCCTCCCGTGAGAGGTAATCCTCATCAGACTAATGAGTATCGGCAGGATCCAGCCACTACGAGAAATCATCGTCCTCTCAATGACCCCCCCCCCCCCACAGGACGTAGAGGTCGTGCCCACCCCACAAGCAAGACACAATTATGGTTATGACGGTCAATATGATGACTACCTAGAGTCACATTGTGGAGAGACTCCGGACGAGGATGATATTACCCGATGCATCTGTGTTGATGTACCATTCTCAACAGTCACCTGGACCCGAAGGCATATTTAGCGATTGGCTCCTGGACATAGACCATTATTTTTATTGGTAAGAGATGAGCGACGAGAGGCGGGTGCAGTCCACCAAGATGAAATTGCTAGGGCGGGCCAAGATTTACTGGATGAGTCTGGAGAGATCTCTTGAGCGAGATGGATATTACCCCATCTCTCGATGAGCAAAAATGAAACAGCGGTTGAAGGATAAATACCGTCCTGCCTCGTATCAAGACCAACTTTATGACCAGCACTATGCACTTCGACAAGGGACCTTTCCATTATCGAGTACACGTTTTGTTTGGATGAGTTAATAGTATGGAGCGATTTATTGGAGGAGCCCATTGCTACTGCGTCCCGCTTTCAGTTCTGACTCAGATCTGATATCCGAAGAGAACTGATTCCACATAGGATCAAAACATTCGAGCAGGTTTTTCAGCTTGCACTCGAGTATGAGAAGTATTTGCGCCTTGCTGGCCCGAGGAAAGTCACCCCCCAACCTGATACCTGCACATTTAAGAGACCCACCCCAACCACGAACACTACCACAACACCTCGCATTCCCGCAGATGCGAAGGGGAAGCCATTGTCCCGGTAGGCTCCAAACCTGGGGATGCCCAATGTTATAGATACTCTGGTAGGGTACACATTGCAGCACAGTGTCTGACGAGGAATCTCTTGATTGAGGAAGAAGGTGAACCCAACACCGAGGATGAGGATACACCAATTGAGGAGATTACCGTTGTGGTGGAGGATGAATAGGAGAATGATGTTGATAGGTCATTAGATCTCGAAGTCAATAGACACCTTCTACATACCCCTCATGTGGAAGATGACTGGAGTCATACCACCATCCTCTATACGAATTCTCCTAGTGCAGGAGGCCCATGTAGACCCGTTATAAATAATGTCAGCAGCGTAAATATAGTCGCCAAGAAGGGCGCAGAGCGTGTGCAGCTCACAGCTGAAGCACACCTGCATCCCTACCATCTCCTTTGGGTGAACAAGTTTATGATTCAAGTGAGACAGAGGTGTCATGTACCTATTCTCTTAGCGTCTGTGAAGAACAAGGACTGGTGCGATGTGATACCCATGGACGTTGCGCGCATACTACTTGGAAAACCATGGTTGTACAATCACGATGCCGCGTGTTATAGACGAACAAATATGTGTGTATTTTTTGATAAGGATCAAAAGATTACCCTGACTCCGACCCAACCCAAGGAACTCTTGAGTGTATGGTTGATTCGTCCATTAGTGCAGGGTCATCGATACCTCTTCATATTTTGGGGAAAAACGACTTTACGAGAGAGTTTAGATGTTACGGTTATGTTTGTAGTGGCAACAATTGTGGCTTCTGAGGCCCCCACAGACACTATGATAACTGATCTGGACGTCTATCAATTGTTGGGTGATATTCAAATATTATGCATGAGGAACTCCCTGATAAGCTTCCACCATTGAGGGGCATCTAGCAAGCGATCGATTTAGTCTCGGGGACATCTTTGCCCAACCTACCCCTCTATCGCATAAACCTAATTGAGCATGTCGAACTGAAGAGGCAAGTTGAAGACCTTCTTAAGAAAAGTTTTATATGCGAGAGCCTAAGTCTATGTGGAGTACCTGCCCTTCTTACTCAAAAAAAGAACAGCAGTTGGCGCATGTGCATTGATAATTGTGTCATTAATAAAATGACAGAGAAGTATCATTTTTCCATACCCGCCTCGATGACTTCCTGAATGTGATGGCTGGTGCCCAAATCTTTTTGAAAATCAACCTCCATAGCGGGTGCCATCAGACTAGAGTTAGAGTAGAGGATGAGTGAACGGCCTTCAAAACAAAAGACGGTTTGTATGAGTGGTTAGTTATGTCATTCGGGTTATCGAACACGACCAACACGTTTATGAGGGTGATAAAATAGATTTTGCGGCCCTGCATGGGCAAGTTTCTGATAATGTATTTTGACGACACATTGATATACAGTCAGTGCCGCACCGAGCACTTGCACCAGATTCACATGGTATTTGATCTCCTTCGGATGGAGTATCAATGTATCAACTGGATAAAATATTTGTCCTTATCTGCGTCGGTCCAATTTTTGGGGTATACAATCTTTGCATCAGATATATTGGTTGACCCTGACAAGGTCAAATCCATTCGTGAGTAGCTTATCCCGATGAACATTCATGAGGCTCGTAATTTCCACGGACTTACCACCATCTATAGGAGGTTTGTCTGAGGTTTCATTTCTATTATGCCTCCACCCTTATGAGCTGCCTCCACAAGGAAGATTTTGTGTTGACGAAAGTGGCTACACGAGCATTCAAAGATATTAAGGAGAAGTTGTCATCTGCCTTGATTTATGCCTTCCAGATTTCTCTAAGGCCTTTGAGGTGGCGTATGATGTGTCAGGAGTTTGTATTGGAGGAGAACTTGATTAGGAGGGTCATCTAGTCGCTTACTTCGGTTAGAAACTGAATGACACCCAATAAAATTACTCTAATTATGACCATGAGTTTTATGTTGTCGTACAGGAACTTCGTTATTGGCGCCACAATCACCTACACAAGGAGTTTGTTTTGTATTCTAATCATCAGGTCTTGTGATATCTCAACTCGCAGAATAAGCCGGTTGACGCAGGTGCTGGGAACAAGCCAGTTGACGCACTGAGTCGCAAAGTCAGCATCATCCACACTATGAGTATGCAAGTTGAGAACTTTGAGCGTGTAGTTTACGACTACTCGGAGTGCCCCAATCTTGGTGATATTTATGTCGCTTTGACAAGAGATCCTCCTGGGTTACGTGAGGGATATTTGATCTCAGACGCTTATTTAATTTTGGATTCTCACCAATGCATGCCTCAGAGATTTCCTTATCAAGGAACTACATGAAGGCGGGATAACAAGGCATTTTGGTCGAGACAAGACGAATGTGTTAGTTGAGGTTCGCTTCTTCTAGCATAGCCTGAACAAGAATGTAACACAAATTGATCGGCATTGTCGAGTCTGTCATACCGGAAAAGAATCACGCCAACCCACAGGATTATATATTCTGCTTATTATCCCACAAACGCTTTTGACTGATATTAGCATTGATTTTGCATACAGGCTCCATAGCACCCTGAGGAAGCTCGATTCTATATTTGTAGTGGTGGACCATTTCTCCAAGATGGCTCACTTTATTCCATGTCGTAGGGCAGTTGATGCGTCTAATATGACAACTCTAATTTTTAGAGAAGTATTCAAATATCATGGACTACCCACTTCTATAGTTTCTGATCGCTGCGTTTGTTTCATGAGCTATTTTTGAAAAACATTGTGGAAGAAGTAGTTGAAGGTCAATTCGTCCTAAGGAAGATGCGGACGAGTCGGATGTTGCTTCTGCGATGGAGGGTAATGCGCGCGGTTTCTGGCGGCAAGAGTTAGGATCAGCAATGCCTCTGCGAAGGAAGGGCAAGTGAGCAGCTGTGGCAAGGGCCAAAAAGGAAAGAAGCTTCAACTTCTGCGACATTTTCCGCAAAGGGGAATAGTGGAAGGGGCGCATTGAAGAGAAACCGAGCAAAGATGAAGAGAGACTCTTTAAGTTTTTTTCCAAGGCTACTGAGAGGGTTTGGGTATGTTTTTAAATAGTAATAATTCCATATAAAAGGGAGATTTAGGAAACCCAAGAGACACCATGGAAAATCGAAGAGGGGACAAGGCTTTTGAACTCCCACAAATGAATTAATTCTGAAATTTAAAATTAATTAGTGCTGATTTATCTGGAATTAATTCAAATTTTATTTTATTTTTGTTTTAAAATCCAGGTAATTAAAAATTAGTTAACCTGCTTGCATATCATTCCCTTCTATGCAACCGGACCTATTTATTTAAAATCATGTTTGTCAGTCGAGCCAAAAAGCCAAAACTAAAAATGCGACATAGTAAGCGATGATGTAAATTATAACAATCATAAAAAATAAATAATAAAATGCGACATAACGAAAACAGAAAATAGAAATGCTTTAATAAAATAACGGTGAGTCAATTGGATGTGTCGTAGGATGCATCATATTTAGTCTATTTTGAAGTTTGGGAACTCAATTGGTCACGTCAAGATTGGATCTTCAGTATTTTGTCATTTTCATTGATGATTATTCATATGTATGACATTGTTATTTTTGTTGGAAAGGTTGTGGGGACTATTTCTAACTTTTCAAATTTTGTGCGAAATTTAAAATTCAAATTAACACATAGTATAAAGAGCGTATGCATGTACCGTCTTTGTATTGGGATGATGTTATATTGATTGTGTGTTATATTATTAACCTCATGTCTTTTTCAACTTCCCATCACTAAATGCAATTTTTATTATGTTCCTAGGGATTCTCTACTTTTGGTTGTTCCACGGGTATTTGACTACACATATCTCGTTCATAAGCTTTCAATGAGTCCGCATAAGTGTGTAAGATATTCCCGGTCTCAGAAAAAATATCGATGTTATTCATCTTCCCTTCATCGAGCTTTTGAGTTTGCAGATGCCATCTTTCCGAGATTACTCTTTTTTTGGACACATCTATTTTTGTGAGTTGATTGATCCCTAACCTTTCATCTTCTCAGGCCACGCTCCCTATTATAGGTCATATTCATGTTATGCTACCAAATCTGGATGTCTCCCATAAAGTGGTTCTGCAAGTTCAATGTCATGTCTTTGGTTCAGACATCAACATGACGAACATATAGCAATGTCTTCGTCTATCACACTTGTATCAATGGCATCTCTAATCGACAACCCCTCTACACTTGAAGATCCATTACCACTTATTGAAGACCGCATTTTTCTTCTGGAAACTTGCTCATACATGTGACACTTACCACTCAATATTACATTTTGTTTCCAATGATCATTTGTCTTTGCTTCACCAAATATTTTTCACTTCCTTATCTTCATGGATATACTGACAACAATATTCATTACAATGTCTCACCCTGAGCGGAAAAAATCTATTACTGAAGAATTGAAAGCTTTGGACTTGAATGAGTTTATGTCTCACCCTGAGCGGAAAAAATCTATTACTGAAGAATTGAAAGCTTTGGACTTGAATGTAACTCAGGATCTCGTTTGACTATCAGAAAGGACGTTTACAATTGGGTATCGATGGATTTATACAATAAAATATTCTCCCGACGGCATCTTGGGAAAACAAAATGTTCGGTTGGTCGCAAATGTGTCACTCATGTATTTCGGGTTGATTATACGGATACAAATTCACTAATTGCTAAGATTGATTTAGTTGTATCTGTTTAAGCCTCATTGCGGTTTATGGTTGTCCTCTTCATCAGTTGGATATCAAAAATGTTTATCTCCGTGGTGACTTGGACAATGAGGTATGCATGGAACAACCACCTGGTTACATTAATTGGGAGGAATCTAGTTTGGTTTGTCACCTCAAAAAGTATGTGTATGGTTTGAAACAGTCAGTATGTTTCAACATGAGCTTGGTTCAATAGGTTCAGCTTGGCTCTTGTACAGTTTGTCTGTTAAGGAGTAGTTTAGATCACTTAATTTTCATCTGACTTTTGAGTCGGGAAGGAGCATTTTTCTTATTGTATATGTGGATGATAACATCATTATTGAAGATGAAGATGAAGGTATCTATGGCCTCAAGACTCATCTACAACAGCAGTTTCAGACCAAGGATTTAAGAAAGCTGAGAAACTTCTTTGGGATTAAGGTTGTCAAGACACAAAGGAATATCTTCATATCTCAGAGGAAATACATTCTGGATACCCTGGAAACTATGTTGTTAAAGGCGCGCCTCAAGCTCAAGGCACACCAGGCTTAAAGGTTTGCGTCTTCGTGCGCCTTATATGTGTCTTTGGAACAAAAAATGCACGTCTGGGTGAGATTTTTGTTATAAAAAAAATTCAAAAATAAAGAAAAAAGTAATATAAGAACTCAATCATTTTTTATTGATTTAATATTTTTTAAAGATAATTGTACATTGGGACTTAGATATGTTGCAAGTGACCACATCGAATCTATTTTTTAAGAGATATAAACAATAGTAATAAATGATTAATTAGTAGGCTAGATGAAGAAAGTGATCGAGAAGTTGAAATAAAGTTTGATGTTCATTATTTAAAATTGATGTGGTTGCGTCTTGCCATTGTCAGGCGCGCGTCTGCGCCTTCAGACTTGCGCCTAGGATCCAAGACCTCTTTGCATTTTGGTGCGTCTTGCGCCTTTAATAACTAAACCTGGAAAAAGTGATCATGCTTGGGTCGAAGCCGTTATAAGCACCAATGGATCAGTGGGAATCTTATGGGAATACAGGATAATATCAACGACTAGATGAAAAATTGAATTATCACACTATTACACAACCAAATATTTCATTCATGATTAGCATGTTCAATTAGTTTCTCAATGAACCTTGCGTGGAGCATTAGGAAGCAGTTATCTTGATATTTTGATACTTAAAAGAAGCATCGGGTAAAGATTTTATTTTTAGAATCGAGATCATCAGCAGGTCATGGGATATACTCATACAGATTTGGGAAGGATCTCCTTTCAAACAGACGTTCCACATCAGGTTGCATCTTACTTGGAGGGACTTATCCCATAGAAAAGTAAGAAATAGTCACTAATGGCAAGGGCGAGTGTATAAGTCGAATATCATGCTATGGCAGTAGCCACATGTGAGCTAATATGGTTAAAACGGTTGCTAACTCGGTTGGGGTTCCTAGCCAATGAGGGGTTCCTAGCCAATGAGCGCATGAAGCTTTTGTGATAATCAGGTCGTGATACACATACCAGCAAATCTTGCGTCCCACAAAAGAACCAAACACATTAAGATCGACTATCATTTTGTTAGACAGAAAGTCAAGTTCACAGACATCGATGCCTCGGTAAATTCAAATGATCAAGGGGAAGATATCATAACTAAAGCACTGAAGGGCCCCAGAACCAACTACATATATAATAAGTTGGATTTTGTTGACATATCTCACCAACTTAAAGAGGTGTGTTAAATGTAAATATCTATAGTTATATCATCAGGAGTATAAGGGTCATTGATACAATAGTTGTAAAAAAAACCCAGCACATGTGTATATATGCATGGCAATAGTACCAGGTGTAGACCGAAATATTCCCACCTCTTTTGCAATATTAGATTTGAGGGATAAGATTCTAGAAGTATCATCCTCAGTCTATCAAGCTTTTAACAACCAGACCGAATGTTGAACTGGAGGAAGGAATTCAATGTTTCATCGGTTGGACCGATCTGACCGGTGTTGAATCATGATAATATTATAAATATAGACTTTATTTATAGTTATTCAAATACTATGAATTTTTATAACAATTATGTCAAATATTCAACAATATAAAAAAATCTCTATGAAAATATTTATATTGCAATTAATTATTAGTTAATTATCAAATATTTCAAGAAAAAATGTTTTTTCTCAATTTATTAAATATATGTAATATGTGAGAAATATTTCATAAATTATGTCATACAATTTAATGTATGAGAAATAATTCATAAATTTATTTAATATTACTTAAATCATGTCTTACAATTTAATGTTTTTGAGAAAATAAATTCAGATATATTGAACTATATTTAAAATTTAAATTTATATATATAACAATATATATATATATATATATATATTGACTAAAATGTTTATATACATATGTATTTATAACATAAGTATATTTTATACCGATTAACTGACATAAGTAAAAACATAAAATATATTTGTATATAATTATCTGTATAATTATATTATATAGCGTTATATTTGAAATAATTCATATAGATAATAGTTTAGGCATTAACAACAACCTGTAAGCTGACCCAGCAGTTGAGTTTCTAATCAAGACATACATGGTTGCTGGTTCGATCCCTGAGGACACATTTTTACAAAAAATAATTGTTATTCCTTGTATGAGAAGTTGCGAGTCTATTATTATTATTTACAAGTCGCGTCTATTGTTATTCCCCACCTGAGGATAGTTTGGTCTTTTGGGTATCTTTTTCTAGGTTTAGTATTTATGTGCAAGACATTTTCATTTTTCGTCAATATGGAATTTTAGTTTCTACTTGGTATCAGAGCTACCAACCCTAGCCGCAAGCGCTCCCGCTCTTCCTCGCTCCGCTCTTCTTCGCGTTCATTCACTGTTGCTTTTTTTTCTCGCGCAACCGCGGTTTTGATCGCGTATTTCCCCCCAACCCCCTCTGATGTGGTCTTTTGGCGGATCGGAAGCCGCCGCCGGTTGCTGAAGAAGTTGACGTCGTCGTCCTCTACTGATGTCGTTGGATCCCTTCTCCTTTGCTGATGTCGTCGCATCGGGAGCCGACAGATGTCACCGGGTCGGAATCCGCCTGCTAGAGGGGTTGACGCCTATCCCGCGTGATTTTGGTGGTTCTTGCTTGTGTGCTACCGTCATCTGACTCATGTTCTGGTCGCCGCTTGCTTCTTTTCTTCCCCTGGTGGATCACGTCGCCTTTCTTGCTCTGCCCCGTATATTGTTGTTGTGATGTCCCTCCTCGCCACCTGCTAGCTCATCTGGTGGTTCCTGTTTGTTATTCTGGTTGTTCCTGCTTGCTAATATGGTCTCTCTCTTCCAACTTCCTGCTCTTTGGTGCTAGATGCTATGGGTGACTCTTCGGCTTCGTCGTTGAGTGTGATTCAGCCTAAGATGAGTGACCCTCAGCGGTCTCATGGTCACTCTGGATCCCTGAAGATCACCATGGTACCATTAGATGACACAAATTATCTCAAATGTTCAAGGGCTGCTCAACATGTCATTTGCACCCACCAAATGTTTAGTTATATTGGTGGAACCGTTAAAGAGCCCCCCAAGACTGATCCCTCCTACAAGTGTTGGTGACGCAAGCTCTAAAAACTCTCAGGTGGTTTCCTGGCTCCTTCACTCGATGTCTCTAAAGGTCTATCAGAATTACTTGCTAAGGGACTTTGCATTCGAGATCTGGACCCGCGCTCGTGAGATATAATCGCAAATTGGCAGCTCTACACAGGCCTATGAACTTACCTGCATTCGAGAATTACTATTTTCAATTTTGAATCGAAACGGCAACTTCCCGAATAACAAAACTACCTCTATAAGGAATTTTTTAATCCTCTGATATAAAAAAGGACATGTTTTGTAAACTGCCTACAAATGTGATTTTCATTTTTGACTCAAAGAGAGAGCCGCTTATTTTGGTCTTCTATGAAAAATAGAAAGAACAAAAAGACAGAGGGAAGAATCTTTGCAGAGACAGAGGGAAGAATCTTTGCAGAAACGAAAGTAATGTTGCTGAGACGGGTGATATATACAGATATCATATTAAAAAAAATCCAAAACATAAATAATTTATTCACATATAACAAATAAATAATTTATATATTTATATTAATGAATATTTCATGTTTAAATACAAATATATGTTCTGTCTATAATTAAAAATTAAACACAATTCAAAAATGTATTATTAAAATTGCATATATATATATATTACATATTATATATATTAGGAAAAAAATATGAAATTAAAATTTTCATAAATAATTAATAAAGAAATTATATATTTATTTATATATGTGCTAAATTATTAATTAATATAAAAATACAACAACTCTCAAGCCTTTATCACACCATTAATTAATATAAATATATACACACACAAAAATAATTGATATATACTAAATTCATGTTTATATAAATTTATATCCAAAATAGAAATAATATATTTATATATATAAATATATATATATATAATAATAAATGCATGCACTTATAATAATAAATATTTCAATTTTTAATATGTATAATATATATCATTAAAAAATAAATAAATTCAAAACTATATTATTAAATAAATATATTATTAAAATTTCATATATAAATATATATTACTAAAAAATCCATATAAAATTAAGGCATTCAATAAAAGTTCACAAAAAACATTATTTATATACGAACAAATAAATAATATAAATAATATATATTTCATCTCTATATAAATTCACACAAAATATAAATAACAGTTGTTTTATTGTTTTAATATATTTTTCAATAAATAAGTCCTTGTTTGATTAATTTTTAAATATTATTATTATTACTGTAGAAAGAGCTCAAACTTATATGTATTGCTTTTGTAACTAAATACAATGAGAGAATACAAATATATAGGAGGGAGAAGTAGAGAAGAAATCCTATACAAGATGTGGGACTAAGAAGATGAGAAGGAAAAACAATAAAACTGGGCCCAATAATGGGTCCTTTACATGGGCTTTTCTAACACTCCCCCGCAAGCTGGAGCGTAAAAATTGTATGCGCCAAGCTTGGACAAGCACTGATAGAAGAGAGTACTGGAAAGAGCCTTTGTGAGGACATCCGCAACTTGTTCAGTCCTCGGAACATGCTTCAGTTCGAGCTTCTTCATTTGAACATTTTCCCGGATGAAATGGCAGTCGACTTCAATATGTTTTGTTCTCTCGTGGAACACCGGGTTCTTAACTATATGTATAGCAGTTTGGCTGTCACAGAGGAGGAGGGCTGGGGAAGGGAGATTTACACCTAGATCGATAAGGAGACTTTCAAGTCACGTCAGTTCTGAAACCACTAATGTCATTGCCCGGTATTCTGCCTCAGCTAATGATCGAGCAACGGCCGCTTGTTTCTTGCTTCGCCAGGTAATCAAATGTCCCCCAAAATATGTGCAATAACCACTGGTTGATCGTCGATCGTCAAGAGAACCAGCGTAATTAGCATCAGAATATGCCACCAATGTTGGAGCTGAGGATGAGGTTTTGTATACCAGTCCTTGACAAGGAGCTGTTTTAAGGTATCTGAGAATGCGTTCAACGGCCTGTAGATGTGATTTTTGAGGGGAATGCATATACCGACTGACAATACCAACAGCGAAGGAAATATCTGGTCTGGTTACCGTGAGATAGATAAATTTTCCAACTAGACGACGATAGTATTCTGGATTCTGGAGTAGGAGATCTGAGTCAGATGCATGAGCGCACAACTTGTGAATTACATCCATTGGGGTGTCAATCGGCTTACAACCTGAATAGCCTACATCATGAAGGAGGTCAAGGCAGTACTTCCGCTGAGAGAGGACAAGGCCATCTGACCGTCTGGCAACCTCAAGACCCAAGAAGTATCGAAGGGGCCCCAGATCTTTGGCTTGAAATACGAAGCTCAGATGTAGTTTGACCTCCTGTATTCCTTTCGAGTCATCTCCGGTGATTATGATATCGTCAACATAAACTAGCAGAAGAACCGTTCTCGTTGTTCGGTGATGAGTGAACAACGAGAAATCTGTCAAGCTCCGAGCAAAATCAACCTTCCGAAGGGCCTTACTGAACTTGTCAAACCATGTCCGTGAGGATTTTTTGAGACCATACAAGGCCTTCATAAGACGACAGACCTGAAAATCCCCCGTGGTCTCAAACCCGGGAGGTTGCTGCATATAAACTGTTTCATGTAGATCGTCATTCAGAAATGCATTCTTAATATCCAGTTGAAGTAAGGGTCACCGGCGATGGACAGCCACAGAGATGAGGACTCGAACGGTGTTGAGTTTGGCCACCGGAGAAAAAATTTCTTCGTAATCGAGCCCCTGTTGTTGGGTGAAGCCACGAGCCACCAGACGAGCCTTCAGACGGTCAATCGTCCCATCGGCAGCATGTTTGATAACAAAGACCCACTTACACCCAACCTGTTTCTGACCCGGAGGGAGGGGTACGAGAGTCCATGTCTGGTTGGCCTAGAGAGCAGTCATTTCCTCCTCCATGGCGGTCCGCCAGCTAGGATGATGGAGCGACTCCTGCACAAAATTAGGGACCAAAACCGAGGAAAGAGAAGTAGCAAATGTGTGAAGGCAGGGAGAGAGGCGATGCAAGGAGACAGTTTGTCAGAGGATGAGCAGTGGAGGCCGGTACCTGATCAGCAGGGCGCGGAGTAGCCGAGGTCGAGGCCGACTGTAGAGGGGCAACGGAACTGGAAGGGCGACAAGTGTAGACACGGATGACAGGTGGCCTGGAGGGCGCAGGAGCCGGAGCAGGTGGAACCGATGGCGGAGGTGTAGTAACGGGGATAACAGGGCGTGGGAGGAGTGGTGGTAGAGTTGTCAGTGTGAGAGGAGTGGGTAAAGGTGCAGAGAAGAACGGTTGATCCTCCCGGAAGGTAACATCAGCCGAAACGGAGACCTTGCGGGTAGCGGGAGAATAACACACATAGCCTTTCTGAGTTCATGAATAGCCGACGAAGATATGTTTAGCCGCCCGGGGATCCAACTTGTCCGAGGAGGGGCCCAGGCAGTGGACGTAGCAGGTGCAGCCAAATATGCGACACAGAAGAGGGAAGGCCGAAGTAGAGGGAAACAGAAGGCTGAACGGAGTAGCATGGTTGAGGATGGAGGAAGGGAGGCGGTTGATAAGGAAGCACGCAGTGGAGACCACAAAGTTCCAGTAGGATTTGGGAACATGCATTTGAAGCATGAGGGAGCGGGCAACATCAAGCAAATGTCGGTTCTTTCGTTCGACAATGCCGTTTTGCTGGGGTGTGTAAGGACATGATGTTTGATGAATAATCCCAAATTCAGAGCACAGAGTCGCAAAGTCGTGGCTAGTATATTCGCGAGCATTGTCGATACGCAATGTTTTGAGGGTGGTGTGAAATTGCGTACGAGTTTCAAGGATAAAGGCCCGAAAAACACGGGGAAGCTCGGTGTGATCACGAAGTAAGTAGAGCCACATCGTGCGGGAGTAATCATCAATAAACGTAATAAATTAGCGATAACCAGAAACACTAGTAATTTTAAAAGGACCCCAAACATCTGAATGTACTAAGTCAAAAGGAGCAGTGCTCCGGGAATAATGTGCAGGAAAAGAAGAACGTGGCTGCTTGCCGAAGATACAGGACTCGCACTAAAAAGGGTCAAGAGAGACATCAGGAAGATCCCGCTAGAGGATCGGGAGAGGGGCATGCCCAAGACGTCGATGCCACTCACTGGAGGAGACAGAGGATAGGACAGTGGGGCAGTCATCGAAAAGGTAGAGCCCGTTCCGCAGCGTGCCTTTACCAATGGTAGTCCACGTTCGCCGATCCTGTATGAAAAATGAAGAGGATGTGAATATGACAGAGTAATCTAAATCATTAGTAAGACGACCAACAGAAAGTAAATTGAACGGGGAGCTCGAAACATGAAGAGTCGAGCGAAGGGAGATTAATGAGTTGAGAGAGAGGTCAGCCGAGCCGGAGACTGGAACCGTCTCCCCATTTGCCACGGTGATACATTTCGGATGAGGAGAAGCTGAGTACTGGGTCGGCCGTAGCGATGTAATGTGATGAGTGGCACCTGAGTCCACAATCCAACGCGGACTGGTGGATAAACAAGCAGTACCTGTGTTGGAGACGGAGGCGATGGAGGCAAAAGGCGGGTTGAGCAGTCCTTGAAGTTGCTGGAGCTGGAAACGAACGACCTCAAGGTCGGCACTTGTGGCAGAAGAGTCGTCAGCGGCAACGGCAGCAGTCGAATGAGGAGGGTAGCCATGTTTCTTGTAGCAAACTGCCTCAATGTGGCCGTCCCGGCCGCAATAGGAACACTTTGGGCAGCCCCGACCACCACGCCCCCTGCCGCGGGAGCTAAACGTCCACCACGAGCAGAAGTCGGTGGGGGAAGTAAGGGGGAAGGGTCTGCTAAAGAAGGGCTGGAGAGGAGGGAGCAGGAGTATCCGGGGGCGGTGACACTCGAAGGAGCATAGAGCAAACATATGATAAGGAAGGAGTAGTGGCCGAAGCCAGAACCTGAGCCCGGATACTCTGAAGGTGTGGCGGGACACGAGCCATCATCATAGCAATGCAGACGGCCTCCTTTTGAGCTCGCTGAGCAACAAGATTAGTGGTAGATGGCTGATGCTTGATCCAGGTCTCCGCAAGAGTCTTAGCACGAGTAACAAACAAGGTTATATCCGCAATCCCGCCAGCGTTGAGAGCCTGAAGATCGGTAATAATGTCATAGAGGTGCTGGAGGCTGTCCTTGCCCGAGTATAAGGAGTGGAGCTCATCCCACATAGCGCAGACGGTCCATGATACATGACCATCTGGTAGGGCTCACCCTCCAGGGAATTGAGGAGCCACGTCTGAACGCGACCGTCGTTTCGCAGCCATTCGTCGGTGGGAGGAGGAGGTCCCTGAGTGAGATGAAGCACAAGGCCCTTGGCCTGAAAAACTCGGCGAACCGAGTGCACCCATGGGATGAAATTCTTCTTTCCAGACAAGGAAATGGTGGTGATTCGCAGCTCATCACGGAGGTCAGAAGGAGGAGTAGGGCGGTCTGCATAGTGGTTAGCCGCCTGGCCGGTGGAGTCGACGGAGCTCATAGAGATCGGAGAAGCCGCAGCGAGCAGGAAAGGGCGCTGCGGGTAAAAGAAGTCGTCGCGGGGTGACGAGGTCGCCGCGAGTTGAAGAGGTCTCCGCGGGAGAGCACTCTTGCACGACAAGCCTGTGCGGTTACACGAGAGGCCGCAGCGGGTAGTCAAAGCAATAAGAGCAGCGGAGAGCAAGAGAGGGAGGCCGCGACCTGAGTGCAGAGAAACAAACCGCACGGTCACAAAGAGCACACTAGCGGCCAGAGAGGGAGCGACAAGAGAGGTCGGCGCGAACAGACAAGGGGAGAGGCCGCAGCGGTGAAGGAGAGACCGCGCGGGAAGACAAAGGGAGAAGGCAGCGGCTAGGAGAAGCCACGCGAGAAGAGAGACCGCGAGTAGGAGAACTCGAGCGGTAAGGAGAGGGCAGCAGCTAAGAGAAGCCGCGAGAAGGAAGACCGCGAGTAGGAGAACTCGAGCGGTAAGGAGAAGGCAGTGTCTAGCATTCCAACGTATGAGCAATCCAGTGGTTAGCAATTCAGTGTCTTCGTGCTTCCAAACTGTTGTTCTCTCTTCCTTTAACATGCGAGCAACCAGCGTCTAGCAATCCAGTGGCTAGCAATCTAGCGGTTAGAAATCCAACATACGAGCAATTAAGACTTCTACTTCCAATGTACGAGCAATCCATCAATCCAATTTATTTAGTTATTGAATTATTTTTTAATATAATTATTCACATACTGCTCAATTTAATATATTTTTTGTTAATTGAGCATGTAATTAGATGATACAAAGTTCAATTTAATATTTTTACTCTTAAATTATGAATGTTGTAGGATCTTGCGATCCTCGCTCTCATCTAATCTCGAAACGATCTCACCTAAAATCTCGATACAGACAACCTTGCTTACAATTAACAATTTGTAAACAATACCTGTGAAAAAATTAAAATTTACAACAAAAATTTGAACAAAAAGCAAGCCTTGATGTCAAATCCCATTTTTTGAAGAGAAAAATGACGTGTTAATCAAATGCACCTTTGATGTCATTAGCCTCTCCTCCAGCCAACTTTTTACTTCCTCCACCTGAATTAGAACATCAAGGAAGATATTTGAATTAGCAGTCTAGTCTTACGGGAAACAGAGTAAGCATTAAAAAGAACTAGCTAAGTGAGGAGTTTAAATTCTTCTAGAATAAACACTAATATCCAAGAAGAATACAATGATCGACAAGCCAATAGAATCGGCTAGAGCAAGAAACAACTGAAAATAAAGCAAAATATTTACTGTGTCACAAAGAGTCTTATTCCCACGTCCTAATCGACCCACCAGAGGAATATGACAATATGTGCATCTGAAAGATATTTGATAAGGAAGATCCCCTTCCAGATCATCCCTTGATATTTATGTCGTGGTATTTCACGATTGAATCAATTTCAAATTTTAGGGAAAAAAACTAGAGTTAAGGATTTCTCAATAGGTAAAGTTGCTTCAATACTTAACCAAAGAGCTACTGCGGTACCAATTAAAAAGACTATTGTAGCTACTGGACGATGAAATGGGTTTTTTTGTCTTTCATTTCACATTTTTCTTGATGTATGGGCTGCAAAATCGAACTTCTAAAACATAAATATTTAGCATATCATCCCGAGGTCTCCAAGAATCAAACACAAACATCACATAAAACTCATAACAACAACTAACCATGTTATAGGCGATGACACAAATGAGGTAGAGGACTATATGGGCATGCAAGCTTGGCATGTATACTAACATCGCAGGGCACAAACAACGTCAGATGATGGTATGACGACGGAGGTTACCTAAACCCTCACTTATACTTTATTAATGGTTCTATGTATTTACAATTCTGCCTCATACAAAGGACAAAAAATTATTGTGTTTTTAATCTATGAATCAATAGCTAGGGTCTGGCGAAGGGTTTTGCATTCCCTCAGATAATTATCTCCCTCTATCTTTCCCCTCTTCCTCCTCATCTTCCCAACTAATCATTGGTTGCTTCTAGGAATATCATGGGTCCGATCCACCCGCCACCAGCTACAGCTGCCAGAATCCAGCAAGAACACCAGGTGTGACGCCAATGTTGCCTGCCTCACTGTCCCTCATAGTGCAGCACGTTGTCTACCCATCTATGCCTAATGTCGCAGTATGAGCGGAATCTGGCAAGCAGACGCTCGACTAGCTGATCGGGGTCACTCACCAGCCCCCTAGGCCGATCGGGATAATTTGCAAGAGTCGACGATCACGGAGCCCTTCCACACTCTATCGCTGATTATCGATCTCTTTTAGATCCCTGTGCACAAGCCCCACACAAGATCCATGGAGAACACACACATATATGAACCATCATGACGAGTTCATGGATTCGTTGCAAGACGCCCTCCTCAAGATCAATTCCCGAGTGGAGCATCTTCATCAGACAGTTACTCCAACCACCACAAAGTCGGTTGCTGATTCTTCTTCATTTATCAGCTCACAATCGGATCTGGCAATTGATGTTGCCCCCCCCCCCCCAAAAAAACCTCCCTCTTCTTTGAAGGTGATTTATATCAATGGGATTGGTTCTATGGGGTGGATCGCTAAGGTCAAGGAGTTTTTTAATATCCGACAAACAGTGAATTCTTAGAAGGTCCCCATTATACTCCTTGGCATGGAAGCCCAAGTCTCCATTAAATTCGTTGGTTGTGGATCACAACACTGACGTCGGACCTCAAGCAAGTGTTAATCAATTACAATGACCATCACTATTCCGGCAATGCTGCGAAACAATTGTGTGGTATTCGACAAACAGAGCCCTTTACAGCTGCAGCAACGAGTTAATTGAGCTTGTCACAATATTCATGTATTTACACCCACCCACTATCGAGAATCCTTCATGAAGGGATCCCAACCACACATTTACTCGCATCTCCACACCCACCACCCTACCAACCCAGATGCCATGGATATTGCTCATGTGGTTGAAATGAACCACCCGGTCAAGACCAGCAATCATATATGTTACCACCACTCATCCTCTACCTCATGTCCTCGTCGCCAACCATACTAACCTACATTCACCATCAAACCACACCACACTAATTCCACCACTCGTCCACGCTAAACATCACCACACCCCAAACCACCACCACCCCCCCCCCCGGCCACCAACGCACCACCTTTCAACAAGGAATACTATGAACTGCGTAGAAAGGAGCTTTCCTTTTGTTGTAAGAAGGCATAAACTCACCTAATCGTAATTGCCCAATCAAGGATCTGCATAACATTATTGGGGATAACAAGTGGGAGATCACCCTAGACGACTTTTGAGTCTGAGGTTGAGAACAATGATCCCACCATCAGGCAGTGAAGACGCTTTACAACTAGATCTTCCATACTTCTCCGTTGATGCAATCTTTAGACCCTATACAATGAAGCTAAAAGTACATCTTAGGGATCATTCCATATTGATGAAATATCTAGACCCCATACTATGAAGCTGAGAGTGGAGCTTCAGGTTCATTCCATACTGATCAAGATAGCCGGCAGGGAGAGTCGCAATTTCTTCTTACAAGATCTAGTGGCTCAGTTGCACGTGTCTATCGATCTATTGCTAGATTTTGCCGTCTTTCTAGGAGGTGACCACCGAAAATCTACACCAGGCATTTGCATCAACATTCAGCTACAAATGGGCACTTGTGTGAACGCCTTTTAGGCCACTATGAACGACATGTTCTATCTAGCACCTTGAAGGCACATCCTGGTGTTTTTATAGCATTCTTGCATAGAGACAAGCATGGACTGATCACCACATGCATCATAAGGTGATACTTGACACATTGTACCGTCATTCCCTTTTACCTTCAAGAAGTGCTGATTTGACCAATGGAAGATTCAATAACTTGGCCAACACACTGGTCCTTGCAAGACGTGCGGACATTCCTGGGCCAAACATGGTACTATCCCAGATTCATTTGCGACAACAATAGGCTAGGCTGTACTTTGACAAACATTCTCAAGAAGAACCCAGAGTCTATTTTCTAGTGGATCAAAGAGGCTGCCAAGGCTTTCATGGCTCTTCAACAACCACTAAGGTTGCTCCCATATTGGCGATACCAAATTTATCCAAACTTTTATGCACCGATGCAATGCCCCAGGTGCGGGTATTGGTTTTTATACAAGGGTCATGACCAGTTACTTCAATCCTTCCTCTGCATAGTCGTCCACTCTCACTCTGCCTGCAAAAACAAATTGATAGTTTGACTCTTGGTAGTACAGCCTTGGCAACAATATCTGTCAAGTAATGATCATCACAACTTACGCTACCTCCTCAATCTGAAGATTTCCTCTCATGCACAGTATGTATGGGTGGCCAAGTTATTAGGATATAATTTAAAAATGAAAATTAAATCCTGGAAGAACAAACCAAGTAGCAGAGGCTCTCTCGTGGCAATTTGCCTCTGCATCCCTTGGTGTGATCTCTTGAGCGGTTTGGGAGGAAGTTGATTTTATCCACCATGAAATTAAAGTAAATCTTAATGTCAACGGAATCTTCAAGATCTTAAAACAAAAGCATGCAACACGCCCACTTTTTACCTTAATAGTCAGTCAACTACACCACAAAGGCCACCTCATTCTCGTCCATCTGCATATCGCATTTGCTAGCTAAATTTCTCAATACTTCTACAGCTAGTCATGCAGGAGCCTTTCATACTTAAAGTTTCTGCATTGCAGATCTACACTAGAGTGCCATGTTGCAATGTGTCGAGCAGCTCTTGGCTGCCTGCTTATCATACCAGAGGGAGAATTTTTGATGTGTCTACTCCAACCCCTCATGGTACATGAGCTAGTCTGGGAAGAAATTATTATGGGCGTCATCACAAAACTACCATGTTTCGCTTGCTTCGGCGGTATTTATATTGCACTAAGAAGATGGTCAGAATTGTGATCGACTTATATTTGGAAGTTGGAATATAGGTACGATAACGGGAAAAGCGTTCGAAGTAGTGGATACGATGATTAGGAGAAGGATAAATATTTTATGCCTGCAAGAGACTAGATGGGTGGGTGATAAAGCTAAATTTTTAGATAATTCAGATTTTAAATTATGCTATACAGTTAAAAAAATAAAACAAGCAGTGGAGTATGTATTATTGTGGATACTACTTGGAAGGATGAAATTGTTAGAGTAAGTAGAAACGATGATAGAATCTTAGCTCTTAAATTGGTCATAAGAAAGGAAACTATTAATGTGATCAGTTCTTATGCGCCACAAATAAGATTAAGTGAAACTATTAAAGTACAATTTTGGGAAGACTTAGATGATTTAATAAGATAAATCCCACAAAGAGAGAAGAATTTCATAGCAGGAGACTTAAATGGACATATAGGGAAGGAAAATGTAGATTACACATTCGTTCATGGAGGATATGGATATGGTGAAAGGAATAAAAAGGGACGAACAATTTTAGACTTTGTCATATCACATGAGCTAATTGTATCAAATACGTTTTTCATAAAGAGTGAAGAACATTTAATTACATATAAAAGCCATCAAATAAGTCACAAATTGATTATTTTATGACTCACAAAATGGATAAAATGATTTGTAAGGATTGCAAAGTCATACCAAGAGAAAATTTGACCACACAACATAGGTTAGTGGTGTTAGATGTACAAATTAAATATAATAAATTTAAGACAAAAACAAATATGTTGCAAAAAATTCGGTGGTGGAACTTGAAGATGGAAAAACAGGTTGTTTTCAAGACGGTAGTTATAAAACAACTAGTTGATGACTCATAGGTTGATCCTAATGTCTCATGAGAAGTTCTGTCTTTACATTTAAGGATAAGTGGAAAGAACGTACTTGGAGTATCAAAAGGTCGTGGGCCTCCAAATAAAGAATCTTGGTAGTGGAAAAAGAAAGTGCAAGACAAATTGAGGGCAAAGAGAGTCAGCAATAAATCACTTTACGCTTGTAGGAATGATAAAAACTCAGTCAGGTATAAAGTCGCCAAAAAAGAAGCTAAACAAGTAGTAAGTAAAGCAAAAAATCAAGTTTATGAAGAATTTTAAAAGCGACTAAATATTAAAGATAGAGAGCGTGACATATATAAAATTGATCGAGCTAGAGAAAGAGACAAGAGATTTAAGTCAAGTAAAATGCATAAAAAATGAGACAGATATAGTTTTGACGGATAATGTGGATATTAAAGAGCGATGTAAAAGATACTTTTATCAACTCTATAATGAAGCAAAAGACAATGAATTGAACTTGGAAGAGTTACGTAATTCAGAGAAGTATAAGAACATAACGTTTATCATAAAATTCAAGTATCAAAGGTAAAAGATGCTCTAAATAAGATGAAAAATGGAAAGGCGTTTGGGCCAAACGATATACTCATCGCAATATGAAAATGTCTAGAAAATGAAGGAATTTTGTGATTTACATGTTTTTTCAATAAGATACTAAAGTGAAAGAGTATTCAAGACCAATGGAGAAAAAGTATTTTGGCACATTTGTATAAGAATAAACGAGACATACAAAATTGAGTTAATTACAGAGGAATTAAATTGATGAGTCATACCATAAAACTATGGGAACGAGTAATAGAAAGAAGAGTAAGACGGGAGACAAATATCTCGGAGAATCAATTTGGATTTATGTCAGGGAGGTCGACCATGGAAGTTATACATCTCTTAAGGAGACTCATTGACAACTATCGAGAAAGAAAACAAGATTTGCATATGTTGTTTATTAATCTTGAGAAGGCTTATGATAAAGTTGCAAGAGAGATCTTATGGAAAGTCTTAGAAAAGAAAGGTGTTCATATATTGACATAATCAAAGATATGTATATAAATTCAGTGACAAGGGTGAGGACATATGGAGGATTAATACAGGAATTCTCTATCATTGTTGGCTTACATCAAGGTTCAGCTTTAAGCCCTTATCTCTTAACCCTTATCTTAGATGAGCTCACCAGACATATCCAACAAGCAATACCTTGGTGTTAATTGTTTGTGGATGATATCGTTTTGGTTGATGAGACGCACTAAGGTATAAATGCAAAACTTGAATATTGGCGAGATACTTTTAAAAAGAAGGGTTTTATGTTAAGCAGGGCAAATACGGAGTATATGGAGCTTAAATTTAGCAGTACAAGAAGGACGGATGACTTCTTTATTAAATTGGGATATTTCTTGTATTTAGTGTTTTAAATATCTTGGGTTGATAGTTCAAAAAGACGGAGGTATTGATAAAAATGTGACACATAGAATCCAAGCGGGTTGGTTGAAGTGGAGAGGCGCGCCAAGGATCTTATGTGATCGTAAAGTACCACTAAAAATAAAGGGCAAGTTTTATCGTACTGCAATTAGACCTGTGATGCTTTATGGTTCTGAGTGTTGGGCAGTGAATTGTGTACATGAGCAAAAATGGGAGTTGCGGAGATGAGAATGCTTAGTTGGATGTGTGGACACACGAGATTGGATAAAATTAAGAAAGAGTGTATCAGGGATAAGATAGGAGTGGCACCAATTGTAGAGAAGATGTGAGAAGCTTGTCTAAGATGGTTTGGACACGTACAAAAAGATCATTAGAGTCATCTGTTAAGCGTTGTGAGAGTCTAGTCATTAGGCATGTTAAACGAGGGAGGAGTAGACCAATAAAGACCTGGAATGAAACTATAAGAAAAGACATGATGTACTTAGGCATTAGTGAGATTATGACAAAAGATAGAGCACAATGGCGACAAAGGATCCATATAGTTTGACGAGTTCCATACAGCGAGCTCCAAATCAACTCGTAGATGTCCTACTCACAGGTTGGCGAGCTCCCATGTTGCTCGCCCATAGGCGAGTTCCATATGGCGACAACCCCAGGCAAGAATATATAGAAGAGTTCATGGAGGCGAGTTCCAGATGGCGATATACTAGCGAGTATATGCGGGATTTGCGAATTTGAAGAAGCGAGCTTCCTTCGTACTCGCCCATAGGCGATTATAGGCAGGATTGGCGACTTCAAAGAGGCGAGTATCTTTGTTACTCGCCTATAGGCGAGTTCTGCATGTGACTTACTCGCAAGGCCGGGAGAGCTCAAAATCTTTATGCTTACTGGGTGCTCTCTTCAATTTCGTGAGTTTCATAGTTGTGAGGTCATCTCTTCAACAATTATGGTACTCTCCTTCAAATCCGCGAGTTCCATACTCGTGAGGTGATCTCTTGAACGGATATGGTGTCATCCTTTAATTCCGCAAGTTCCATACTCGCGAGGTGATCTCTTCAACAGCTATGGTGCTCTCCTTTAATTTCGTGAGTCCATACTCACGAGACCACTACTTCAGAAACGATGGTGTTCGATTCAATTCTGCGAGTTTATATGTGTGAGGCTATCGCTTCAGTAACCAGGTCGCTATGTTATTCATTTCATCTCCTCAAACGCATGGAGTTATAATAACCAGAAGGGTTCTACCCATAGGAGGGAATGGTACGCCTGTTCACACTTATACATCAATGATATTTCTCTAACACCCTGAAATATAAGACTTTAGCTTCTCTTCTTGAAAGCGTCTCATGCAGGCGTAGTAGGCAGGAAGCGATCTCCATGATTGAGTTGGGAAACAAGCCTCCGACTTGATTCTCCTAAAAAGCCCAGAGCGGATGATGAGACAGTGTGTCGGGATTTAAGGCGTTCTTGTAAGACCTATCCCCTGTATTGACGGTCGAGATCAGCTCCCCCCGTGTACGTTGGCCTAGCTACCCCCTGATCGCACTACTCATCCGACTAGAGGGACTATCAGGAACAAATCTAGACGCTAACCTCCCCAACTCGACGAAGAAAATGTCGTCGTGCCTTGAGGAAGGATCCTCCGTCATTAAAGGCTTCGTTGAGACCGCAAAAGAGCTATAAGCTCGGCGCGTGATCAGAAACTGTCTTAGAAGTTTAAAGGCTTAGTGTCACTTTTGATTTATGATAGCACACACAACTAACGCTCTTTTGATTATTAAGTAACAGGGTGGGAAACATCCCCAAGTGGAACGGGAAAGGTGGACCAAAGGATAGGATTGAGGCCTCGAGCGTGTGCGTCCTATAGGACCCCCCGAGAGTCATTTCCCTTCACTTATACCCTGACCTTCGTAGCCAGGTGGCAGAGCGGGAGTTCATAGAGGTGGGCAGGAAGCGATCTCCACGATTGGGTCGGGAAACGAGCCTCCGACCTGATTCTCCTAAAAAAGCCCAGAACGGATGATGGGACGGTGTGTCTGGTCTTAAAAGCGTTCTTGAAAATTAAGACCATGCATTGACAATCGAGATCAGCTCCTCACTTGTATGTTGGCCTAGCTACCTACCCGATCGCACTTTTCATCCAACTGGAGGAACTATCAAAAACAGGTCTAGACGTCAACCTCCCAATTTGACGAAGAGAAGATCGTCATCTCCTTAGAAAGATCCTTCATCATCAAAGAAGTTGATACATCTAACTTTTTGGCAATCTCTTAAGTAACAGGGCGAGTGACCTCAACGCCGATAGAAGTCCTCGAGTCGTAGAGTTGTCGTAGTCTGAGTCCCTGCACGAGCTCCTCTACTGCATATCGGCTACTAGCCCCTCAAGTGAGATAAAGTCCACGAGCGTGTTGTTGTCGTAGTTCGGGCCCCTGTACGAGCTTCCCTCCTGCATGCCGACTACTTGCCCCCCGAGTGGATCTCTTCTCCACCTCCAGTTGAGCTCAGCTCCTGTAAGGTGTCGACTTTATTCTCCACCTCCAGTTGAGCTCCTCTCCTGTGAGGTGTCAACCTCTTCTCCACCTCCAGTTGAGGTTCCTCCTATGAGCTGTCGACTCTTTTCCACCACCAGTTGAGCTCGGCTCCTGTGAGGTGTCGACTCTATTCTCCACCTCCAATTGAGTTTGGCTCCTGCGAGATATCGACTCTCCTCTCCACCTCCAGTTGAGCTTGGCTCCTGTGAGGTGTCGACTTTATTCTCCACCTCTAGTTGAGCTTGGCTCATGCGAGGTGTCGACTCTTCTCTCCACCTCCAGTTGAGTTAGGCTCCTGCGAGATGTCGACTCTCCTCTCCACCTCCAGTTGAGCTCGGCTCCTACGAGGTGTCGACTCTATTCTCCACCTCCAGTTGAGCTCGGCTCCTGCAAGGTGTCGATTCTCCTCTCCACCTCCAGTTGAGCTCGGCTCCTGCGAGGCGTCGACTCTCTTCTCCACCTCCAGTTGAGCTCGACTCCTGCTAGGTGTCGACCACTTTTCCACCACCAGTTGAGCTCGGCTCCTGCTAGGTATTAACCACTTTTCCACCACCAATTGAGCTCGGCTCCTGCGAGGTGCCGACTCTCCTCTCCACCTCCAGTTGAGCTTGGCTCCTGCTAGGTATCGACTTTATTCTACTCCTCCAGTTGAACTCCTCTCCTGTGAGGTGTCGATTGCGCTCGGCTCCTGCGAGGTGTCGATTCTATTCTCCACCTCCAGTTGAGCTCCTCTTCTGTGAGGTGTCGACCTCTTCTCCACCTCCAGTTAAGCTTCCTCCTATGAGGCGTCGACTCTTTTCCACCACCAATTGAGCTCGACTCCTGTGAGGTGTCGACTCTATTCTCCACCTCTAATTGAGCTCGGCTCCTGCGAGGTGTTGACCTCTTCTCCAACTCAGTTGACCTCGGTTCCTATGAGGTATCAACCTTCTCTCCACATCCAGGTAAGCTTGGCATGCGAGGTGTCAACCCTTTTCCACCTCTTCTAGTTGAGCTCGCTTGCCTAACAAATGGCATGGGAGGTGTCGACTCTTCTCCACCTCCTTCAGTTGAGTTCTACCTCTGGGAGGTGTCGACATTTTATTTCCTCCTTCAGTTGAGCTCCACTCCTAGGAAGAACCTCACGTAGCACATCGTCTAGCACCATCTCTCCGAACTACGGGTTCAACATTGTTTTTTCAAGCTCATGTCGAGCTCGAAAAAAGTACGAGCTTGAAAAAAGCGGGGATTGTGTATAACCCGTAATTCGTCGAGATCAGAAGTACCCAAGAAGATGGCAATTCGCAGATCATTAGGCGAGCAGAGGCGAGCTTAGGCGAACAGAGGCGAGCAGAGGCGAGCTTGGGTGAGTAGACCCTTGGAATTCGCTAGCAGAGGCTGGATACTTGACTATACTCCCCCACCCCCACCCCCCCAGGATTTCTCTATAAATAGACCACCAGGGGATATTAGAAATGAGACTTTTGGAATAGGTTGAGGTCCCCCCAAGTGGATACTCGTCAAGTCCATGTCTGTCTAGCACCTCGTCCAGTCTTTTGGTTGTGAAGGGGAAGTTTCTCTCAAACTTCCGGGTATGTGGTGGGACCTCTCTGTTGTAGCACTTGGGGTGTGCTTATAGATAGTTTTCTCTCTCCCGCGATACCCATTTGAATTGCGGCGGCGGACAGCAGAATCAGTAACCTTAGGCTGCCTTGATCCGAATTTTGGAGTAGGGAATTTTCCCAGCTTGAACATTTTTTCTTTTCTCTCTTCCTATATCAATATACAAATCCATGTATGTATTTAACTATTGATAAATTAATAAAAAAAATATTGTATTTCTGACGCAGAACGGCCTGATGAAAAGATATGGCGGTGTCGACAAGCTACTATAATGTTACGTGCAAAGTGCAAATGTGAAATGACAGTGCCGACACACTAATGCAAAGCTAAGTGGACGTGCGGAATGAATGTTATTGAGCCCAATTTAAATGATTTGTGTATGTTATCAATTATCCTGGAATAAAATTTTAGCAACTCAAGTTTTATAGATGAAGCAAATTAACACAATATGAACCGCTTTTCAAATGAATAAGCAAGGCCACGTTCGTTTTTCGCAATGAGTACTTTCAACCACAATCTGCACGATTAAGTGTTATACGCCTAAAGAAATGAAGCAATTACAATAACAATTTCAATACCCAAGCACATGCAAGATGTCCATCTAAAATTCAATACAAAAATAGAAAATTGCACATTAAATTAATACTCACATGCATAAATCTGATAGTGGGAGAAGTTGAGGACCGGTTGTTGGAGATGGTCACCACAACTGCAGGAAATTAAGTAGTTGCAAGGTTGGGGTGGTTGTCGTGACAAGATCTATGGTGACTGGAAGTGGCGGCAAGAGAAAGGAAGAGTGGAGGTGGTGATTGACGACTTGACGTGGAGGGTTTAACTGAGGTAATGGAGTGATAGCGGGTCTTGCGATTGCAGGGGATGGGAAAGGATGTCAGAAGGTGACGGCGACCGTGGCACCAACGTCAGGATGTAGGGGAAGTGGAGTTGATTGGCGCTAGAAGTGGGAGGGGAGAAATGTCGGCACTGGACAGAGAGAAGAGTGGGGAGGTAGTTGACGGAACTTGGAGGTTTACGACAAGAGGGTAAACATGGCGTAGGAGGAAGACGATGGATAGTGCGTCAAGCGGTTGAAGGGATAGGTTGCTAGCTGGCGACAGGGAAAAAAGGAGAACAGTGGTTGACGTTGGCGACGTTGTCGTACGGGAAGGGGGTGCGGCTCTGGAAGACGAGAGAGGGGTTGGGGAAGAGGGACTGGAAGTTTTCAGCAACTTAGGTCTTGCGACAGGGGCAATCGATCCCTCTGTCGATGAAGAAGGTAGCGAACAGGAGCAGCGTCGGGAGGTTTCGTCGTGAGGAAGGGGACGATGAACAGTTGTTGGTTATTTTCCCCTTCAGACAGGATTAGGTTGTGGTTAAAGTCTGGTTCACGGGAACAAATTAAATAAATAATTGAAGAGGAATGGAAAAACAAAAGGAAATCAGGACATCACACCTCAGGGCTCGCGGCGTCGTACCACGAAAATTGTCAGATCTGGGTTCTCTCACAAACTCAACAACAATGAAAATTTGAACATCTGCCCCTATTTATAAAGAGAGGGGACGGTTGGGCACTCGTCGTGCACGGTTATTATTGTTTGTTACGCCCAGTGTCCTAAAACACCAAATACACGACAAAAAATAAAATACATGTAAAATGAAAAAGCGATGCTCCGGACGTGCTCACGGTCTCGGATCGCCGATCCGATCAACACATCTTCGTCAAATAGGCAAAAATAGGTCCTTCTGGGTGGCCTAATCTCAACTGAGCACAATCATGCGGTCGATCCCCATCAATTTCTCTCCATTTTCTTGTGTTTTCCAGCATGGTATCTGAGTCGGGTTCCTAGTTTTTTTTTTTGGCGGGGCGGGGGCGGGGGGGCATGCCTTTTGCTGGTCTGGGCGGTCAGCCTCTGTATAACCGCAGCCCCTGCCTTCCTTGCAGTCAGCCCCTGTCTACCACTCCCTGGCTCTCTTTCGCTTCATTCTTTCTTCCCACCCTCCACCTCCCTTTTATAGGGTTTTCTCTCTGCCACCCTACGTCCCACAGTTTGTCTCCTCGGCGGTCTCGTTGTCCTTGTCGCCTAATCGCTTCTTCCTCCTCGTGCGAGCTTGTCGGCTGTGCCTGTTCGCCGCTCCTGATTTCCTTGTCGCAATTACCTAGCCGCTAATGTCTTCTGTCCGTAGGGGCCTGCCCGTTGTTTCTCTCGTCTGTCTAGCCGCAGTTGGGTGCTCCAGGGTTGACGACCGTTCTTTTGTTTGCTTGCTTGACCGCACCCACTCAACTATAAGAGTTTTCCGCAGAACCTGTCTGCACCTGCTCCTTGCCACAGCTTCTTGTCGTCAGCTCTCTGTCCGCAGCTTCTTGCCGCCAGTTCTCTGTCCTCAGCTTCTTGCCGCCATCTCTCTGTCCTCGACTTCTTGTCGCACATCGTAGCTCTCTATCCGCATCTTCTTGCCGCCTGCACTCAGTTCGCCTAGCCGCCTGTGTAAGCCCTATGGAGTCGATTGATGATATGTCCCTTCCTACTCGTATTGTGACACCTCTTCCTGAAGTTCGTAAGGAGCTTTAGATTACCACAATTTTTCTTGGTGGGAAGAAGAATTTTGTTGAGTGGGTGCACTCCGTCCGTCGTGTCCTTCAGACAAAGGGACTTTTGCATCATCTCATTAAGGACACTCCTTTTGTGCCCATGGACGACTGGCTTTGTGATGATGGTTCTGTCCAAATATGGATCCTCAACTCAATAGATGGTGAACCTTGTCGTATGGCCATATATCATGAGACGTCCAAGACAATGTGGGATGAACTGCATTCTCTCTATTCCAGCAAGTATAGTTTTCAACATCTGTACGATATCATCATAGACCTTCAATCTCTCAACTCAGGAGGTGATGGCGACTTAACCTCCTTTGTTGTGCGGTCCAAAACCTTAATCGAGGCTTGGATTCGGCAACAACCTCCCACTACGGATCTTGTTGCGCAACGTGCTCAAAAAGAGATTATTGGTATTGCCATGATGATGGCTCGTGTTCCGCCTCATCTCCATTGTGTTCGGGCTCAGATACTTTCCTCCTCCATCATTCCTTCTATCTCTGATGTTTGCTCCATGTTGTTGAAGATCACACCACCCCCCCAGATGCTCTCGGGCCTCCATCTTCGACCCTCCTCCAACACTCATCTATATCTCACCCCCCTCCTCCATCAGCCCGTGGAGGTCGCACCGGCTACCGGGGTAGAGGTCGCAGCGGCCGCCCTAGACTCAAGTGTACTCATTGTGGCAAAGATGGTCATCTTGAGGAATCTTGTTATCGAAATCATGGTATGTCTTGCTTCTGATACATCTTCTGTCACTCGCGCCGACATTGATGTCATGCACTTCCAGCTCCAGCATCTCCAGGGGTTTCTAAATCGTCCATCTAGCTCTGTTGTTTCTATCTCAATTGAAGGTATCTTGTGTCTCTCTGAGGCCACAGTGGATTGTGGACTTTTGTGCCACCCACCATATCACTCCGCAGAAACCACCTTAGTAGTACTTGGACTCTTCGCATCCCAAGTTTATCACAGTAGCCAATGGTGACACCGTCCCTGTCTCTGGCTCCACTACAATGCCTCTCAGCCCCTCTATCTCTCTTCCCTCGGTCCTTCATGTCCCGGGTCATCCTTTCAATCTTCTCTTGGTTAGTCGCCTTACTCAAGACCTTCAAAATTCTATAAACTTTACATATTCTTCTTTTGTTATGCAGGATTGACGGATGCAGAAATCATTAGTAAAGGACGACTGTGCAAAGTGCTCAACCTTTTGGACGTTTCTCCCATCATTCTCATCAGTCACCTCGATGGATTGGCATCGGCGTCTTGGGCATGCTCCTCTTCTCATTCTCAAGAAGGCCCTACTTGATCTACCTCTTCCTAGCTTTACCTGCGACTCATGTATCTTTGGCAAACAACATCGTTCTTCTTTTTTTCCTCATTGTACTCGGAGCGATGCTCCTTTTGATTTAGTACACTCAAAAGCTTAGGGACCATATAAAATTGATAATATTTCTGGTTATCGTTATTTTATTACTTTTATTGATGATTATTCTTGCATGGCATGGTTATACTTCAGGATCGATCGGATCTAACTCGTATGTTTTGGGTCTTTATAAATGAGACTCGTACTCAATTTTCTCGAACAGTTAAAACTATTCGTACAGACAATGCTCGTGAATATACCAGTCATGCGTTTGATGATCTTTGTACTGAGTTTGGGATCATCCATCATACCTCATGTGCGTGTACTCCCAAACAGAATGGTGTGATTGAGCGTAAGAATCGTCATCTTTTTAATGTTGCTCGTTCACTTTTGTTTAAAATGCAGGTTACCAAGTTTTATTAGCATTTTGCAATATCTACGGCATGCTATCTCATAAATTGTCTTCCCTCCTCCACTCACAACTATGTCACTCCGTTTGATCTTCTCTTTCCCTCCACGCCGCCCTTTTCCATCACATCTCGAGTATTTGGTTGTGCCTGTTATCTCCATATTCTTGGTCTCTCCACTGACAAGCTTGCTCCTTATGCTATCAAATATATGTTCGTTGGGTATTCTTGTATTCAAAAAGGGTATGTGTGTTACTCACCCGCTAACCGCAAGGTTGTCATGTCTGCCGATGTCACTTTTATAAAAGATCAACCTTTTCACTCTCTTCATTCATCTCCTCTTCCACCGTCGTTATTACCATGTTCTGTCGTCCCTGTTACGTTTCCTCTCCCGCCACTCCTTCCAACCCAGGTCCACGTACCGAACAAACCACCTCTTCATCGTGTATACACTCGTTGTTCTTCTCGCTCTGACGCCCCACAACAATTGCCCTCTACCGGTGGCACCTCGCGGCCTAAATATTTGGCTCCTATATCCACAACTCATCCCCTGGCGAATTATATGTCCTTGCATCGTTTCTTCTCGACACTTCTCAAATTTTGCAACCTCTTTATCCTCCATTTTTATACTTAACTTTGCGCAGGAGGCTCGCAAACATCCAGGGTGGCATGCGGTCATGGATGAGGAAATGGCTGCCCTTTAGGCGAATCAGACCTGGGATTTGATCTCCCTTCCTCCAGGACAGACTTGTGTTAGATGTAAATGGGTCTTTGTGATAAAACATGTTCCAGACGGGACAGTTGATCACCTCAAGGATCGTCTTGTGCCTCGCGGGTTTACTCAGCAATAAAGTCTTGATTATGATGAGGCCTTCTCTCACATCGCCAAGTTGAACATCATTTGTGTTTTAATCTCCTTGGTTGTTCATCGTCAGTGGCGCTTACCTCAATTAGATATCAAGAATGTCTTTCTCAATGGCGACCTTCAAAAAACTGTCTACATGCATCATCCTCCCGGGTTTGAAACCACGGGGGAGTCTTTTGTTTGTCACCTCAAGAAATCTATTTATGCTCTTAAACAGTCTACTCGTGCATAGTTTGACGAGTTTAGTAAGTTATTCGTGATGTTAGGTTCACTCGAAGCTCGGCGGACTTCTCTCTATTTACTCATCATCGATCAACAAGCACAGTGGTTCTCTTAATATATGTTGATGACATTCTAATTCCTGCAGATGATTCCAAAAAAATACAAATGATTAAGAAGCACTTGAATTCAATTTTTCAAACTAAATATTTGGGAAATCTTTGGTATTTTCTTGGCCTTGAGATTGCAAGACGTCCCGATGGTCTCGTCCAATCTCAACAAAAGTACTATCTTGATCTTCTTCATGACGCTGGCTATTTTGGATGCAAGTCTGCTGATACTCCTATGGATGTCAATTACAAGCTCTGTGCTCATGCCTCCGACACCGATATACTTCATCCAAACCCTGAGTATTATCATCGTCTTGTAGGAAAATTAATTTATCTTACAGTTTATAATACCGGATATCTCATTTTGTGTTGGAGTTGTCAGTCGATTCATGCATTCTCTGTGAATGTCTCATCTCCAGGCTGTCGAGCGCATTCTCAGATATTTGAAAACTGCTCCTGGACAAGGACAACCCTCTTCCTCTTCTCCTTTGTCTTTGATAGTCTATTCTGATGCTGACTAAGTTGGCTCCTTGGATGATCAACATTCCACAAGTGGGTTATGTACTTCCTTCGAAGGACACATTATTACCTGGCGCAGCAAGAAACAATCTGTGGTTGCTCGCTCTTCATCTAAAGCTGGGTATTGTTCAATGGCAGTTGTTGTGTCTAAGCATACATGGTTAGAAAGTCTCCTGAATGATTTGGGAGACAAACTTTTCTCACCAGCCACTTTATTTTTTGATAGTCAAGCGGCTATACACATTGAAAAGAATCATGTATTCCATGAACGGACAAAACACATTGAAGTAGACTATCACTTCATTCGGGAAAAGTTCAATTGAAGAAACTGGAATTGAAACATGTTCCTCCTGCTGATCAAGTTGCTGACATTCTCACCAAGGCTTTACCACACCCGTTATATTATCAGTTCTTGTCCAAGTTGGGTGCTTACAATGTGTATGCTCCGGCTTGCGGGGGAGTGTTTGAAAAAAGATATGTAAAGGCCCAATGCAAGGCCCATCTTGGGTCCTCTTCCTCCTTAAGTTTTAGTCTCACGTCTTAGTTGGAATTATTTCTCCTTTCTCTCTACCTATATCAATGTACAAATATATGTATGTATTTAACAATTAACAAATCAATAAAAATCATATAGTATTTCTTTTCATTTTCTTGTGTTTTCCTACAATTTGAAATGGATGGGGTAAGCTAAACCAAAACAACAACAACAACACTCAAGCCTTTATCCCACTATAATGGGGTCGGCTATATAAATCCTTTGTCGCTATTGTGCCTTATCTTTTGTCATAATCTCACTAATGCCTAAGTACATCATGTCTTTCCTTACAGTTTTATTCCAAGTCTTTATTGGTCGACCCCTCCCTCGTTTAACATGCCTAGTGACTAGACTCTCACAACACCTAACAAGTTCCTCTAATGGTCTCCTTTGTACGTGTCCAAACCATCTTAGACAAGCTTCTTGCATCTTCTCTGCAATTGGTGATACTCTTGTCTTATCCATGATACTTTCATTCCTAATTTTATCCAATCTCGTGTGTCCACACATCCACCTAAGCATTCTCATCTTCGCAACTCCCATTTTTTGCTCATGTACACAATTCGCTGCCCAACACTCAGAACCATAGAGCATCGCGGGTCTAATTGCAGTACAGTAAAACTTGCCCTTAAGTTTTAGTGGTACTTTACGATCACAAGAGATCCCTGACGCGCCTCTCCACTTCAACCAACTCGCTTGCAATCTATGTGTCACATAGTTATCAATATCTCCGTCTTTTTGAACTATCGATCCAAGATATTTAAAACACTCACTACGGGAAATATCTTGATCACCCAACTTAATAATGAAGTCATCTGTCCTTCTTGTACTGCTAAATTTAAGCTCCATATACTCCGTCTTTGCTCTGCTCAACCTAAAACCCTACTTTTCTAAACCAAAACAATTTCTGAAAATATTTGAACACCAGACGCGAAATATTTCAGTGACAAACAAACCCATGAATGAAATAAGTTTAAGAAACTAGAAATGATATATCCAATTAACAGTGTAGGATACAAAAGATATATATTTCTAGAAATTGAAAATACCACAATTGAAATGCATTAGTAAAGGCCAAGAAACACCATTAAGAACCCATGGAATCAATTCTCGTTCAACTAGTATCAAACTGTTCTTAAAAAAAAGGCTACTCTTAAATATAATATAATTCAGTAACAATGTCAAAACATGTATATGTAAATGTGAAGGTCAAAGAAAATTTTATGTGTATCCAACTAATAATTTGAAGTGTAAAAGATGTATTTAGCTTGCATAATGGAGTTCAAGAAAACAAAATAAACAATAAAACAAATACACTTATTAGTCTTGGTGGTTGAAACGATAAATTCTTTCCTACCAGGAAAAATGTCATTGCAAAGTTTATTTAAGATAAAGTTGCAGAGAGATATACGAGGGACTTTCAACTTTGAGAATAAAAAATGAGCAATAACCTTCTTTTTATGAACTGAAAGTTGGGCAATGGAACTGGGTTTATATTTATCTACCCACAGCTCTTTACAATCTGTACACTGGTTCCCTGTTCCAAACTTCTCAGCAACAGGTTATAACTTCAAAATTATATTCGTAATACTAGAAAAATGTGAATAATCACTGAAATGCACATATATAGAATCATACATTTCCTGCATGCAATTTTGGTTGACGAACATTTTGCAATAACAATGAAATTTCCAGAAAATATTTAGGGATTTGTTATGAGCACCGCAGAAATGGCAAGTCGTATCGCATTTAGGTATTTTTGGTACTTAAAATCTCCTTTCTAAAAACCCCACTCGCACTCACCTAGTTTGCACTACCCCTAAATCCAGCGACTCCCTTTCTCCCTTTCGGCGATTTCCTGAACCGCCACGCTCCTCCCGACGCCGCTCCTCACGCAGCCGACGCCCGCCAAGAGAACCGCAACCCCGACGTTGCTCCTGCTCCCAACGCCGCTCCTCCTTCGCCCGCCTTCTCGCCGGATTTCCATCCGCTGGGTAAGCGATTCTAGGGTTTCGTTTGTTGCGACCTAGGGTTTCTTATTAGCCCATTTTACTCATGGTTTTCCTCTTCCTTTAATCTACCTAGGGAATACTCCGTAGCCAGCCGATTCCTCTTCTTGGTTGAAGATCATTGTGAAAAGTTTCTTCTCAACCGTGAGGTATTATAAAAAAATCCAAGATCATTATGTTGCATATTTGAGTGGATGAATGTGTTTGCCTTGTGTTACTCGGTATTGGAATGAGTTGGTACCAGCAATAGAGGTTCACGGTAGATATATATATAAACAGGAGAAAACAAACAATCAAAAATACATAATATGGGACTAATGAGTCTAACACTCCCCCTCAAGTTGAGTCGTGTGAACTTCCCAGACCTAACTTATTACATATAAAGTTCATTCTGACCCCCGTAACTCCCTTGGTAAGAATATATGCAACCTGATCTCCGGTCTTCACGTGACTTAGAGAAATAAGGTCTTCTCCATACTTATCCCTTACAAAGTGGCAGTCGACCTCTATGTGTTTTGTGTGTTCATGAAACACGGGATTAGTAGCTATCTGTATCGCAGTCTGATTATCACACCATTGAGGAGTGTGATCTTCAACAAGGTACCCGATTTCACCAAGAATCTGTCCAACCCCCATGATCTCAGCAACAGAGTAGGACATAGCCCAATATTCCACCTCAGCACTAGATCTAGCAACCGTGGTATGTTTCTTGCTCTTCCAGGAGACGAGATTTCCACCCATAAAGATAGTAAATCCCGTGGTTGACTTTCGGGTGGCTAAGTAGCCTGCCCAGTCAGAGTCACAGTATGCCTCTATAATAGAATGGCCTCGATTCTTGTATGATATCCCGAGACCAGGATCTTTCTTTATGTACCTGACGATCCGAAGAACATATTCCATTGAGAGATAGTTGGAGCAGCCATGAACTGACTGACCTTACTTACAGCACAAGCAATGTCAGGACGAGTCATGGTAAGGTAGTTTAGTTTTCCAACTATTCTACGATACTTCACTGGTGAATCAAATGGTTTGCTTTTTATATGAAGACCTTTTTCCCCTAGTTCAAATGGAGAATCCATAGGGCCACAGTTAGACATTCCAAGGTCGAATAAAAGATCGAGAGCATATTTGCGTTGACAAACAAAGAGGGAATCATCATAATTAGCAACTTCAATCCCTAGGAAGTACCGTAATGAGCCCAAATCTTTTGTCTGGAAGTTATAGTGTAAGAATGCCTTGAGATTTGTTATCCCTTCAGAATTGCTGTCTGTGATAACAATATCATCGACATAAACCACTAGAAGAACAGTACCAGCCAAAGATTTCTGATAAAAGAGGGACAAGTCTTTTAAATCTTGGTAAGCCCGAAATGAGTGACCACAGATCGGAAACGAGCAAACCATGTTCGAGGGGATTGCTTTAATCCATAGAACGACTTCCGGAGATGACACACCTTATTACGCTTCCACTTGGCAACGAACTCAGGTGGTTCTTCCATATGCACCTCTTCGTCTAAGGACCCATGAAGAAATGCATTTTCAATATCCAACTGGTACAAGGGCCACTGGTGAGAGGCTGCAAGAGAGAGCAGGATGCTACAGGACATCTTAGCAACGGGGGCAAATGTTTCATCATAATCCACGTCATAAGTCTGAGCATAACCTTTGGCAACCAAGCAGGCCTTCAAAAGGTCGAGGGAACCATTCGCATTGACTTTGATGGAATAGATCCATTTGCATCCAATAGCCCGCTTGCCAGTAGGCAAGGAGACCAAGTCACATGTGTTGTTAAGTTGAAGAGCTATCAATTCATCGTGCATAGCAGTCACCCAGCAAGGATGAGCTTTAGCCTTCGCAACGGCAGAGGGGAGACGGTATTGATCAAGAGTGGAGTGCAGGGCAGTATAAGAGGCTGACAATCCCTATTAAGAACTAACATATAGAGGTTTATCACGACAAGTCCGACTTCCTTTCCGGACTGCAATAAGGAGATCTGGGCTAACTGGCATAAGAGCAGCAGGTGCTTCCGTAGGAACAGTCGGCATATCATCGGTGGGAGAGGTAGGCTGAGGTGGTGGCACTAATGTACTATCAGAAGAGCGATGAGAGTAAACTTGCCCCCAAAGGGGACACAGAAGGTCAGTCGGAGAGAGGATTGCAGATGCAGGACGAGGAACAAAGATGGCATCAAGAGATGGGTCAGGACATAGTGATCCACTAGAAAGGTAAGAGTCCGATTTCAGAAAGACAACATCCGATGAGATAATGTATTTGTGGAGATCAGGAGAATAACACCGATATTCTTTAGTAGTCCGAGAATAGCCAAGAAAAATAAAATTCAAAGAGCGAGGATCAAGTTTTGAGACAAGGGGCAAGCATCCCTAACATAGCAAACACACCCAAAGACCCTCAAAGGTAGAAGAGGACCAACAAGATCTGGGTAAAGAGTGTGATAGGGTGTCTCCCCCTCGAGGATATGAGTGGGAAGATGATTAATGAGGTGTGCAGCGGTAAGAACTGCATCACCCCAGAAGTGTTTGGGTACGTGCATATGGTGAAGAATGGCCCGGGTGACCTCAAAGAGGTGTCGATTTTTTCATTCGGCAACACCATTTTGTTGGGGGATATCAGGACAGCTGGTTTGATAAAGGATACCTTTATCAGAGAGAAAGTTAGACATAGATTGAGATAGGTATTCTCGGTCATTATCAGTTTGAAGACACTTAAGACGAACAGAGAAATGAGTAAAGATTTCGTTCCATAGATTTTGAAAAATAGACGGCAGATCGGAACGATTTTTCATTAAGTACATCCAAGTCATTCGAGAGAAATCATCAATAAACGTAACATAATATTTGTGTCCTAACAACGTAGGGACAAGACACGGTCCCCAAACATCAGAATGAAGTAAATCAAAAGGTGTACGAACATCAAGACGAGGAACATAGCTAACTTTGTGGAGTTTAGCAAACAAACAAGACTCACAGCTGAGATGGGAAACCTTCCAAAACTCAGGATACAGACAACGCATGACCTGCATAGACGGATGACCATGGCGATAGTGAAGATCTCAGAATTTGATTGAGGCAGCAGAACAAGCAAGATGTGAGACTTCGTCCGGAACATAGACGCCACCACGCAGCTTTCCTCTACCAATAATACGACTCGTCGACTATTCCTGAAAAATGCAACCAGAAGATGTGAAGGTAGCAATACAATTTAAATCACGAGCTTACTAATAGACAATAAGTTGTAAGCAAATTGAGGGACATGAGCAATGGAGGATAGAGTCATGTCAGGCGTCACATTGCAGCTACCAAACCCAACAATGGGTACAATTGATCCATCAACAACTGTAATTGAAGGCCCACTATGAGGTTTGTATGAGTGTAAGATACCTAAGGTACTAGTCAGGTGATCAGAAGCGCTAGAATCTGCCAACCACTGAACGGGATGTTGTGAGGTGCAAACAGGCTAAATGGTTTGAATCACAGCAGCAATATAAGTCGGAGAGTCAATCTGGAGAGCCTGCAAACGACAATACACACCCTCAGATATTTCAACAGTTCTCGAATTTTGAGATGTAGGAGTAGAGTCAGGCAAGTGCGCAGAGCGAGATGAAGGAGGAGGTTTGGAGGCCCACTCTGGCTTCCCATGAACCACCCAACATGCATCCTTCGTGTGGCCCCAACACCCACAATGGGTACAATGTCTCGTGTAGGTATCACGACCACGACCAGAGCAGCCCCCCCCCGACTAATTCCTCTTCCACCCCAAGAAGCAAGAGCCATCGACTCTCCGGAGGAAATATGTAGAGCAGATGGAGTGCATGTTGAACTGGCTTTAGTCAGACGATGGTACACACTAGCAGTTTGCAGGGTAGAAAGACTCGCTAGCATTTCAGTATTCGTTGTCGAGAAGTTTGAATCTAGTCCATTCAGAAGCTAAAGAAGTACAAGATGCACACGTTGAGCCTGATGCTCTACCCTAGTAGAGGGGATCTCCCAAAGATCCAAGATTTCATTAGCAAGAACCTTCCATTCCACGAAGTACTCGGCGACAGGGCGCGCACCTTGTCTCAGCTCAGTCATCTTGGTGAATAGTACACCAAGACGAGAGAGATTGTTCGCCTGAGAGAACATCATATGCAGAGTATTCCATAGTTCCTCAGTGTTGTCACAATTCATGCACATTTGCTGAACGGATGGGTCTATGGAGCTCAGGAGAAGAGCAAAGATGCGGTAATCATCACTATACCAATCTTCATATTCTCCACTTCCCACAGCATGAGTTGGGAGACGGGTAAAGTGGTGCGTCCGTCGGATACCCGATAGGGACATAGTAACCCCCTTTTTCCATAATTGGAAGTTGGAGGAGGTAAGGATAGTAGTAGCAAGCCTCGCATTAGGAGGAAAGGTATTGGTAAAATCCCTTGAAGGAACGGTCGTCTGAGTGGTGCTCGTAATTGAGGAACCCATGACCTAGATCAGCGGCGAAGGAAGAAGGGGCGCTAGTCGACGGAAGAAATCAGCGGCATAGAGGAACCCGCAGCGTCTAGGTTGACCGCGGGAGCATCAGCGAACAATAAGCCGGCGGCAGGAAGCCACTTCGACGGCAGACAGCATCATCAAGGATACACGCCCCCCCCCCTCCCCGTCCCGGATGTGAGATGCGCCCAAAGGCGCGCAGAGGAGATGTCAACGGCAGGCGGGACGGTGCGGGATCGACGAGTGCGGCGAGTCGACCGAGCGAGCGAGGATGCCCTAAACCGCCTCTAATACCATGTTACTCAGTATTGGAATGATTTGGTACCTCCAGTAGAGGTCCACGGTAGATATATATATATAAAGAGGAGAAAATAAACAAGCAAAATACATGATATGGGACTAATGAGTCTAACACCTTGTAACACCCCAACCTAATTTAACAGAAAATCAGCAGTCTGGTCGGGCCCGCGATAAGAAGTAAACTAAGTAACGGTATAAAACAAGTAATAATAAAAGTACTAAAAGGAGACTTACAGCGGAAGACGGGTAAGAAAAATCTATGGGTAAAAGTGTACCTCACAATGTTGAATTCACAGAGCCAACTAAAACAGAATGTAACGCTATGAAACTGATAAACTGTCAGTATGAAATAAACTGATACATCAAAACATGAGTGAAATGTAGCATATACATAATATCTGCAAATAAAAATAAGTACAATAACAGTGGTACAACTGAACAAAACAGACAACATAGAAGATTGCGCCGCTTATCCTAAGCGGATCCTCAGACCTGAGCCCCCTATAAAAATAAGTTCTAAATGGGTCAGATCCACTGGAGAGTAAGAAAAACCACTCCGTCCAACAACACTAAAAAAAATATAAGTGAATATTACTTAAATTTAAAATAAGCATAATCTTTCTAACATTAAACGTAACACTTGAGATTATGGTCTGACATGGAATCGACTTATCGCGTGATCAGACACACTCTTTTCTTAATTGTATAAATCGTTTATTTCTGAAGATTTGGAATTGTGATTGTTGTAAGTTTCAACCAGCTTTAATATTATCTTAGTAACTCTTGTCACTAAGTACGACTATGCATAAACTAGTAATTGCAGTCTGCATGGCAAACCTGATGGTGCCCTGTACTGGATGTCCCTCAAGTGGAACACAGACTCCTATTTGAGGAGCTTCATATATGAAACAAGAGGCATCGATCCTAGGGGTGCAAACGAGTAGAGCTCGAGTCGAGCTTGGCAAAAATTCCAAGTTCGAGCTCGAGCTAATCATTTCGAGCTCGAGCTCGAGCTCGAGCTCATTTTGTCCTGGCTCGAGCTCGAGCTCAATGCCCGCTTATCGAGCTTGAGCTTCGGTCTCGTAAGCTCAAGTCGAGCTAGAGCTGCTCACGAGCTTTTTAGCTCATGAGCTTGATTTTCTTTATTTATTTTTTAAAAAAAATTAGGAATATAAAGCTCGCGAGCCGGCTCACGAGCTCATGAACAATAATATCTGAGCTTGAGATCGACTCGTAATCGAGCTCGAGCTCCGCAGGCTCGAGCTCGAGTCGAACTTTTTTTGAACCAGCTCATCGAGCTTTCAAGCCGACTCAACTCAACTTGCACCCCTAATCGACCTAGAGCTTGAAATTCGAGTGGTGGCCTACTGGCCCTGAGAACTCAGTGGTGTGTCTCCACCAGAAACACGAGGGTGAACATTTCTCGTTACTTTTCTGAATTAATATATACTAGTGTTCAGTGAGTCAGACACGGAATAGTGCTCTAGTTAAATACACTAGACTTAGGATTTTCATGAAATTGAATATGCTAATTTAGCCTAAACGTATATTTACCCCTTTGACATGCTTCTGACTATAGGAACTTGTTATTTACAAGTGCATATATCAATCATAGTTAATAACATGAATTAAAAAAATTGAACTGTTAGACTAAAAGAAGTCGAATTTCTTATCGTGGTGTTTCGACGCTCGTAAACGCGGCGAGGCGATATGATCCCCTTCGAATAAATATGTCCACCAAAACTCCTTAACTCCAATGTTCTTCCCAAAAATCTGAATTCCAATCGAAAATCCAATTTAGCCAATTCCCCTTTCTAGGGCCATGGTAGAACTATCTCAAAATAGCAACAAACAATTAATTATGGCGGGAAAAGAATGCATATAAAAGCGTTACCTCAATCTAAAGGCGGGGATTTACACGAGGATCGGTCAAGCCTTAGCACACAAATGAGTTGACTCCTAAATCTGAAATCGAAAAGCAATAGGGTTTATACGCAATATAAAAGCAAAGAATACCCTAAGATAGAAGGGGAAAAGGCAACCCACACTTACCGAGATCGAAAACGACGTTTCAGAAACTTTTCCCGTTGGTTAGGGTTAAGGAACCACCTCCTTAAGTGCTTGGAAGGAGGGATAGGGCCGATTTGGGCTACTGAGGAGGGAGGATGAGTGGGCGCTGGCCTCTGACACCGGATTCCGGCAAGAAAATGGCTGGCGCTGCTTCCGATTGAGCGGTTGCGTGCAATTACGGGATCGGGAGTGCGGGTGAGCGGAGAAATCGCGGAAATAGGAAATGATGCCCGGCTGGACATTTACGCGATAATAAGGGGGGAGTTGCAGTTTATTTACGGCTATAATAATCGTGAACCGGTTATTAGAGGAGGAAACCACCCCCCCCCCCCCTTTTAAAAAAAATTTATTGTTAATAGTAATATTACTAATTATCTTAAGTCTATGAAGACGAATTTTCTTTCAACATATAACGCACGTGAAAAATTAAATTGTCACGGCCACTGCGAATTATTAAACATTTCATGCCGACACTTCATGCTCTAGTTACCATATATAATAAATTAATTAAGAATAGATTGCTACCTCCACAAATCGTCGACTTAATTAATTATGCTCGCGTTTGGACCCTGAAATTTAATTTAACGCAACATCAATATTTTGGGATGTTACATGTCTGCAGTATGGAGGGTAGTATTGCTTTCCTCAGAGAGATCAACCTGACTGTGAGTCCCCTGCAGGAACTGCTTGAGAGTGCCTTAAAGTATTCGATGGTCACAGACTAAGATGATTAGTTAGGCAGGTGCGCGCAGGGCGGCATTGCTTTCCCAAAAAGATCATCAAAGTTGTAATGATATCCCTTTCGAAGCATGGTAGACCTAACGACCACCCTGACCCTCCTTAATGCAAAGGTGTATTAGATACCAGCTAGGATTCGAGATCCAGAAGTCCTCCGCACGAGAATCTGCAAGCTCCCACTACACGGTGCGAAATCTCCCCGCTACACGTGGTCGTTGTGGTGTCGCTAATGACAACGATTCTTGTAAGGGTTCAAGCCAGATTCGACGATGTCTCCTGGTTCGGTGATCCTTAGTCTCAAGTTACCAAGAGCTAGAAAGAAATTACTTGACAAGGAAAAGTGTCAGTAGAAGATTCTTCATTGAAATAATCATTGAATGAATACAAGTGAAAAAGAAGACACCATTTAAGAGTAAAACCGCTTCAAGTCATCGTCACTTCAGTGTGGTAAATGTCTTCTCCATCATAAGTTTGCAATCGATAGGCACCATTCTTTAGAACCTCCATCATGATGTATGGGTCGGCCCAGTTTGGATTTAGCTTCCTACTGAACCAGCTCTGGCGGCTGCATCAACCTTTTTCAGGACGAGATCTCCTACCAGAAAGTGCTTGACCCTCACATTCTTGTCAAAATATCTCGTCACACTTCTTTTAACTTTCTCCTGCCTGATAGCAGCTTCATCTTGGAGCCCTTCAATTTGGTCCAGGAGGCTCTTCATCTTCTCATCATTAATCTCTAGCCAATTCTCCCAGTTTTGCCTAGCGAGCAGAACTCTAGGGGTTAGTACTTCAAACTCTATTGGGATGAGGGCCTCCGAATCATAAGAGAGTTTGAAAAGCGTTTCTCATGTAGCTGATGAGGGTGTAATTCTAAGGGTCCAAAGAACTAAAGGAAGCTGGTCAGCCCAACTGCCTTTGAGATTTTGCACTTTCTTCTTGAGGAGGTTAAGGATCTGCTTATTGGTAGCCTCAACTTGTCCATTGCTCCCGGGATGATGGACTGATGAAAATCGCAGCTCTGTTCCAAATTTGCTTACAGAAGCTGATCATCTCCCCATTATTGAATTGAGGTCCATTGTCCGTAATGATGGCCATTAGAATTCCATACCGGCAAACAATCTCCCCCCAAATGAAATTTTTGACTATCTGAGTAGCGGTCTTTGTCAATGTTTAGCTTCAATCAATTTACTAAAATAGTCAATCATCACCAAAATGAAGCAGCGCTACCCGCTTGCCATTAGAAAAGGACCAAGAAGATCCATTCCCCAAACTGCGAAAGACCATGGTGTTGTTATTGACTTAAGTTGTTGCGCAGGTTGAAGTTGAAGTGGAGCAAACTTCTGACATTGAACACATTTATTCGCGTACGCTTCTACATCCTTCCTCATCGTGGACCAGAAGTACCCTTGCCGGAAAATTCTTTGTTCCAAAGTTCTTGCCCCTGAGTGGTGTCGCACTCATCAGAATGAATCTCCTAAAGCTCAATAGGAATTTCTTCCTCTGAAATGCATCTGGTCAAGGGCGAAAGGAAAGTTTTCTAACATAGGACTCCTGAGATCAGATAATAATATGTTGCTTTGACTTTAAATCTCGTCTTTTACAGACAGATGGAACTCTCTTGTTGACAGGTACAATATAAATGGATCCAATCAAGATGGATGTTGGTCAATTTGCATCATCTCTCCTTCCTCCACTACTGGATGGAAGTGTTCTGAAGTTGTTCCTCCTGATGGAAGACCATATTTAGCCAAACCGTCTGCCTCTGCATTTTTAGTCCTCGGGACGTGTTCGATAGTAAAAATTTTGAATTTTTCAATCTCTATTTTGACCAACATGAGGTATTTCTTGAGGATTGGTTCCCTGGTCTCGAAATTTTCAAGCACCTGTGATGCCATCACCAGAAAATCTGTTCTGACATGCACATACTCAATCCCTAACTCCTTTGCAAGCCTCAAACTGGCCAGAAGTGCTTCATACTTCGCTTGATTATTTGTGGTCGGAAAAAAGAACTTTATGGCCTGCTCCAACTTGACTCTGTTTGGATTGATAAGAACCACTCTTCCCCCTGAAGAGTTCTTGTCTGAAGCCCCGTCAACATAAATGGTCCAAGCTGAAGGAAATCTTTCTGCCTGATCAGGGTTTGCCTCCCTTGTGTCTACTAGGAAATCTGCCAACACCTGTGTTTTGATAGTTGTCTTGGGCACATAGGATATTTCAAACTCGCTCAACTCTATGGCTCAATTAGCCAGTCTACCTGAGTGCTCTGGCTTCTCCAACACATTTCTCAATGTTGATCTGTTATTACTTGGATTGAATGATCTTAGAAGTACGGGTGGAGTCTTCGGGCAGACATTATCAATGCTAAAGCCAGCCTTTCCAAGATTGGATATCTCGTTTCAGCACCCTTAAGAATATGGCTGACATAATATATAGGCAACTGCTTCTTCCCTTCTTCTCTCACAAGAACTGAACTAACTGCCTTTGGGCCAACCCCCAAATAGATGTACAACATCTCTCCTGAGCAAGGGCTTTGAAGCAAAGAAGTCGACGTCAGTTGCTTCTTAAGATGTTCGAAGGCTTCATTACATTCTTCTGTCCATTCAAATTTAGAGGCCCCTTGAAGTGTTTTGAAAAAGGTGGCACTCTTATCTCCCACCCTGGAGATGAATCTACATAGGCATGTCAGCCTTCCGCCTAACTGTTGAACTTCTTTGGGGGAACGAGGAGGTGTCATGTCAAGAATGACCTTTACCTTGTCAGGATTGGGAGCAAGGCCTTCGGGAATAAGGAGATGGCCAAGAAATTTTCCCTTGCCTTGAAGACACATTTCAATGGATTCAACTTCATCTTGAACCTTCGCAGGGTAGCGAATGTCTCTACGAGATCTTCCAAATGCGATGAGAGGGACTTGCTTTTAATGAGGAAATCATCAACATAAACTTTGAGGTTTCTCCACTTTGCTCCTTGAACATGAAGTTCATCATACGCTAATAAGTCGCACCTGCATTCTTAAGCTCGAAAGGCATTACAAGGTAGCAAAAACAATCATTGTTTGTAATGAAGGACGTGTGAGGCACGTTGGGCTTGTGCATCCTGATTTGGTGATAACCAGAAAACGCATCTAAAAAACTCATGCATGAATACCCAACCGCGGAATAAACTAAAGTATCTATTTGAGGCAAGTGGTAACAATCTTTAGGACACTTTATTCAAATTTCTAAAATCTACACACATACATCATTTTCCACTTGGTTTTTTAACCATTACAACATTTGATACCCAGGTGGGATATTGAATTTCATGTATGAATTTGGCTTTGAGTAGCTTGGCGACCTCCTCTCTGATGGGCTCTACAAGCTTTGTTTCTACCTCCCTCATCTTCTGTTGAACTGGCTTAAAGCTGGGATCAATGTTGAGGTAGTGGCAAGCAACATCAGGGTTCACTCCTGGCATGTCTTCCGCCGACCAAGCAAAGACATTCAGGTTCTTCAGTAAGCAGGAGATCAACTCGATCTTCTCTTCTTCTGACAGCTCTGTGTAGATTGAGAGTTTCCTCTCCACTCCTTCAGCAATTGGAACTCCTTGAGTTACCTGGGCAGATTCCAGGTGAGTTCCTTCTTGGGCTCCCTCCTCTGGTTCTTCAATTATTTCTGGAGTTGATTGTTCAGGAATAGAAGCCAGGACTCCTGGAGGAGGGATCTGCTCGATCACATTGACCATCCGAACATAGCACTCCCGAGCCAACCTTAAATCTCTCCTGACTCTGTATTGCTTCCCCTCAGCAGCGAACTTGATGTTCAAATGGTAGGTAGAGACTACCGCTTGATACTCATTCAACAAGGGCCTCCCGAAGATGGCATAGTAGTTGTTTGGAGCGTTGCCCACTATGAACTGGATAAGCTTTGTGACCCCTCCGAGTGTCACCAAGAATGGGACACTCCCTTCTACCTCTTTCTGTTCGCCAGAGAAGCCGTAGAGTGGCATTTCGGTGGAAAGCAAAGGCTTCCCAATTTTCAGGAATTCAAAGGTTGGCTTGAACAAAAGATTAACAGAACTACCGGTGTCGATCAAAATCTTATTCACCGTATAGTTTTCAATGACTGTCTTGATCACGATAGCATCATTGAATGGGTTTGCAGTCGGAGGGAGGTCATCCTGCCTGAAGGTGACGACCCCCCTTGATGGAGCTGAGGAGGAGGTTGCAGCTACCTCCTGCCGGAAGGCTCTTAAGATGGATGACTTCCGAGCTGACTCAAATCTGGCTCCTCCATAAATGCAAGAGTCGGCCAAGAGTGCTTTCATCATCAGCATCAACGCATTCACTTCCCAAATTGACGTAGCCCAGATGGCCAACGTCTTCAACTTCCACACACTCCCAGTACACATCTACCACCTCCTTGCCCTTGGAGGTGGACGGCTTGGCAGGTATTTCCTTGCGGACAAGGTCTTGTAGCTTTCCTTCTACAAGGAGCATCTCCACCAGCAGGCAGAGAGCTCTGCAGTTCTCTGTTGAATGCCCCTTATCTCTATCAGTGTTGTAGATGTCGGCTGACATGTCCGACATGTCGGCCGATATAAAGGTTTTGGGGGTAAAATGTCACGACATTGATATTTTAAGCAAATATGTCATTTTTGAAAATATCGCCCGATATATCCGTTTAACCCGATATATCAGGTGATATTTCGCGACCGATATATCGTCGAAAGTATTACAAATATTTTTTTCATTTTTTTAAGAGACCAAACACCGGTTAAGGTATTGTCATGTGACCTTGAGGTCACGGGTTTGACTCCTGGAAGCAGCCTTTTGCAGAAATGCAGGGTAAGGCTTGCTTACATTTCACCCTTGTGGTGGGAACCTTCCTCGGACCCTCGCTCCACAGGGAAGCTTTGTGCAATGGGTTATCCCTTTTAAGGAGACCAAACAGAAATAATTTATTTTGTGCTTCATTTTGTGCATCTCTCTAAATTAGTATCGACTACTTTCTCATATAGCTCTCATTTGGTGATCTTTATCTCGTTTATTGCAGTTGACGGCTCTTTCATGTGTAATTTATAAACATACACTATTTGTATATATATGTTTATTGTGTAATTTATAAACATACATTATGCATACAATTATATATATTTATAAAAACTGTGCAATATATATGAACAAATTTATTTAAATATTAAAATTCGACATTGTAAAATATCCCTCGCAATCTTACATCCGACATCTCAAACTCAAACCGACATAAACCCGACATCCGACATCTACAACCTTGATCTCCATGGTGCTCACTGTAGAGGTCAGGGTTGCGAGCCTTCACTTCCGTCTTCAGAGGACCTGGCCTCGTATAATCGGGCCTATTTTGCAGAACTTGGATGGCTTCATCCATCGTCATATCCAAAGCAGTAAACTGCTCTTGCGAGTCGTCGTACTGTTGAGGCTGAGCAATTGGAGGCGAAGATGAAGTGCACTGCAACTGATAGATGGGTAAGACTTGTGGAGGAGGAACGAATGGAGCAGATACGGCGGCCAACGGCAGTCTCTGATCTTGAAATTGTTGATGTCCTTTGAAAGGGCCGTGATGACGGAAGTTTCTTCGCCTCTGAGTAGGGGATTGAAACTCTGGGCGAGGTGGTCTTGATGGATGGCGTGCTGTTGAAGATGAGCTTGCAACATCTCTTATATCAGCCTTTGCCGTCAAAGAGGAGATGTATGTTGGGTTAGCATTTTCGCCCTCAATAAACCTATTGATCAAAACGATAAACTCTAGGTAGGTAGCGAGCTCTTTGGTAGTTGTTTTAAACTTCAAGGGGCCCTCCCTGAAGCCGTTAATCAGAGCAACCTTGTAGAAATCGGGGTCAACATTCTTAACCCTTAAGATCTCCCTTTGAAAGCGATCGACGAAGCGAGTCGCCAATTCGTTGTCCTTCTGTTTGATGTGGAAGAGAGCTGCAAGGTCACTCTTCCTCTTCTTTGAGGTAGCAAACATCAAAAGAAGTTCCTTTCAGAGTTCAGCGAAGCAAGTAATCGATCGAGGGTACAACTCGTGAAACCATTCCCTTGCTTAGCCATCAAAAGTGGTAGTGAGAAGTCTATACTTCATAGCGTCTGTCAAGCATGTCAAAGCAGCAGCTGCCTCAAACGCTTACAGATGTGTTATTAGATCAGTTTCACCTGTGTATAGAGGCAAACGAGGCTCTCTGAAGTTGTTGGGAGCAGGCTCCCAACGAATCATGTCGATAAAAAGAGAGGGCTCCTCCACCTCAGCTGGAACAGGAGGAGACAAGGAGAGGACAGCAGTAGGGGCAGCGGTGGTCTAAGCGGGCTGAAAGTCTTCCTCGAAATCCAGCACTCGGGTTGTAACACCCTTTCTCAGTATTTCAGAAATCAGCCGTCCGGCCGAGTCAGCGATATAAAGAAAACTAGAAAACAATATTAAAACTAGTATGCAGCAGGTAAAAGAAACATCTACTAAGAATTTAAAACTTACAACGAAAACTAAGAAAGTAAACTAAGGGTAACCACATACCTCATATCTGGATTCACAGAGCCACTAAACATGAATATGAGTGAAATAACTGAAAATCTGTAATAACATTAATAGTCTGATACACGGCATAATAAACATTAACAAGATACATGTCCTCATCTACAAGTGTAAGCTGAAAGTAAGAAAACTGAATGGTAAATCACTACTAACTGGCGTCACCATAACGCTCATCCTAGGCGTAGTTTCCCACCTGGGTCACCTGAAAAACATTGCTCACGAGGGGGTCAGAGTAAAGAAAAATAACTCCTCCTAGTGACACTAAAAAGTCTAAAAGCATTTTCTCATATGATGAATGCATGTCTTTAGAAAACAGTTTTGTGCATTAAAAACATTTATATTATATGTTATGCATGCCTTCACAACACTTCCTGGTCAATACATCTGCTTGTTCTATGTTCGTGACTTTCAGTTCACTAACCCAAGTCCCGACGTTCACTAACTCGTGTACTGTCTCGTGTCAGGTCTACACTTGAGTTTATAGCCTACACATCTACTGGGAAGGCTCTAGGCAGAGTAGCTCCTAACGCGCAACTGAAACTGACGACCCGAGACCATCTGACAAACTCAATTGTTCTAGTGTCGCGCGGACACGATCTCGAATCTACTAACTGTCTCAAAGGGAAGTCAACTCCCAAGACTGTACTGCTCACAAGGTACCAGATGCCTTATGAGAAAGGTAGTACGCCTCTACCGAGCACGAAAAGACTTGTGTGCTTACTGACCTTTTTGGTCTGATGCTACTTTGCTTTGGGATATCTCTTTTGGTAGACTACTGAGCGACCCTTGACTTTCTCGTGGTCGACCAAAAGGGGGACATTCATGCCCTTGATTGGACAAATTTCAAACTTACGTACACGGGTAAAGATTTCGAACCTAACATTATTGTTCATGATCTGACTACTTTGGTCTTGGAGAAGGGTGTCATCCTACACATTTTTCGCGACCGTTTTCCTATCACCAAACCTTTTTATGCATGGTTATGATATTTGTACAAAACCTACTCATGCGTATACAAAAATATATATTTATTGTTATGTCTAATTAGCAGAAATTAAGTTTCCTTACTGTGGAGCTGCGGCGCTCGTACACTCGGCGCGGCGACATTTAATTTTTCGCAGGAAAACGGACTACTGGGGACTTTCAGAATCTTGCCCCGCGGCCACCAAAATTCTGCAATCAAGATAACTCTATATTACCCATTTTTCCCTTGGGTTTCATTTTGGAAAAATTCTAATAACTAGGGTAACCAAAAATCAAGAGGCTAACTTAGTGTTTTACCTTTACGAGAGAGTGATTGAGGCTCTCTGTGCCCCCAACTCCACTTTCGCGGAGGATTTCGTATTCCAAAACCTAATTAGGGCAATCAAAATAAAAACCTAGGTTATATTAGTTTCAAAATCGAAGGATTTCCACGAAAAAATAGAGATAAAGGAGAAATAATACTTACCGGAACCAAACGATTCACTTCCACCGATTAGGGTTGAATCCGGCTCTTCCACGGCCAAGGAAGGAAAAGGAATACCCACCGGCGCTCGTAGAGGAAGGAGGAGAAGCCGGAGTGGACTTTTGGAGGAGGATCGGCCGCCGGCTAGGGCTGCGGGAGGCGTCGGCTAGCGGAACGGCAGACGTCGGTTGCGGCTGTTTCCCGTGCGGTTTTCTCCCGAAATGAAAAAGGGGTGCGGGTTATTACAACCGTGAGATTGCGGCTTTCTTAATAACCGAAATAAGAGGGGTTAAAATTTGCTATTGGCACCCCCTTTTTTGTATAAACTTTGTTAAACGCCACCCACGCTCTGCTAACGCCTTTGGACTTAACGATTTTTTGTCGCGCTTCGATACTAAAATTAAATTGTGTCTTACTATAATTATGACTAACCTAAATCCCATATTAATTAATGCGGTCATTTGACGAAACTTATATCATACCTCGACGACGCGCTGCCTCGGTCAAAATTCGTCACGACTCGACCCTACAATATTAAATAAAACTTCGCATCAAAACTATGGATGTTACATGGGTTGGGCTTCCCCTGGCTGCTGCTCGGAAGAAATTCATTAGATTGGCGAATTCTTCCTCTTGAGGCCGCAGAGGTGTTGCGGTCTGAGCAGGAGGATAGAGCGGTGGAGGATGAACCCCTGCAAGAGCAGGGGTAACCGGAGTAGTTGCAGACACTGATGTTGGCTGAGGCGCTAACCGCTGAGTAAGTGTGACTAAGGCCTGACTGATAGCAAAAGACGTTGATCGATTTCCCTGTGGTACTGCTCGGCCTCCCGACGGGACTGTTCAAGTGCCTCCACAGAGCATCCTCAAAAGAACTGGAGCGAACAGGGCGTTGAAAAGACTGGCGACCTGACATTGCTAACCGCGGATTTCACCGATAGCATCAAGGCAGTTGCGGTCTCGCGGTTAAGACAACATTTTCAAAAAAATTGAAATTTAAAAATGTGCGGGGATCATGTTAACCCGAGATCCCGCAACAAGTTCTCAATATAGTTTGCAGGTCGCCGCGGTCACAGATCTCAGACCACACAAGCAGCAAGTTCACGATCTCTAGACCGCCTTCTAGCTTTTCAAACCTCCCAGATCGTCTTCAACAATTGTCGGACAGAAGACCAAGGCCGCACAAGACGTCCGCATCTCATACAGCAATCGTTCGGAAAAGAGCTCCAGACCGCAAGGGTCAGACCGTCAGCCTTGGCGGTCTGGTAGTCTGTCTTTTTCCTTTCTTTTGTATCCCGTCACCTCTGCCCAGTTCTCCTGTACCTCGGGCATGCGGTTATTTTAGCCATGCCCGTTTGGGCAGGCCCCTGAGCCTATAAATAGGGAAGAGCAGCATTCCAAAAGCACGCTGACTCGGATCCAGGAGCCCACTTATTAAAGGCTGCGGACTTGATTCTCAGGCTTTGCGGTCTGCTGTTCGCACAGCTTCCTTTTTCTAACTTTCCTGTAACCACAATAGTTTAATAAAAGGAAAGCCCGTCGCAAGAGAGGCATTCTCCGCGACGGGCGAAGTCTGGTGTTATCCCGTCCTGCGGCTCTGATTTCTTGCATCCTCATAACCGTTAGTAACCAGTTACTTGCAATCTTCTCCTCCCATTTTCTCCTTGTGCGTCCTAAGATGCACTTTAGGCACCAACAGCAAAGCAAAAGAAAAAACAGTCATAAAACTCAATCCAGAAGAGAGGACGGGCAAATTCGGACAGAGCAGGGAAACGGAAACCTCGTTTCTCTGCCCATTGCCGAACAGCCAGCCCAAATCTTGCTACCAACTGCACTGTCTGCATCTAGAGAGGAACCCCGCACGAACACCTTCTAGCGCCAAAGCCTTGTCGTCGTTCCCGCTAGGCCTTGTCGTCGTCGCCACCTGGGAGCGCCCCCTGTCGGGTCGTCGTCAACACCGACATCTCCTCCCGACGATCTGGACTACATCTGAGTCGTCGACTTCGAGCCCAACTCCGACTGTGAACCGGGCAGTCGAACCCTTAGCCTGAGTACCGTCTCCCAGTGTGTGACTGATTTCGAGCGGATCGCTGCCCTGCTTTACGCTTTGGTATACTCATTTACTCTCCTTGCATTAGTATAAGTCTATGCATTCCACTTAATTAATTATGGGCTTGCCTTTGCGTTCGCACTATTTTTAATTAGCGTTATTCATAAATTGTTGTTTGCAAATTTTGCTTGTGGCTGTGATTGATTCCATGGAGGGTTCAATTTGTGAAACACATGAGAGCTCCACTTGAGCGATATTAACAAACTTCTTAACGTTCAAAACTACGAGTTTGATTTGCGAGCATAAAATCGATTTGGCCACTCGGCCTTCTTTTTTATTCAAAATTACTTTTGGCCGCCAATAAAATATCGAGATTTTAAAACCCTAATAGTGGTCTACATCAATAGTCCATTTAAGCAAATGTATGACAGCTACTTTGCCAATAGATGGTATTGAAGTTTCTTCTTCAAACCGCTCCAACAATTGCTTCCATGATTTCAACTATCACTTTTTGTTATGGATAGTCCATAATCCCTAGTGGGTGATCACATATCTGCGGAAAAGGAAATGTGGTTGAGCCTAGTGTAGAACTAGGGGAGTTATCACGAAATCTGAGTGTAAGTCTTTCTATGCCATCTCCTATTGGGAATTTTTGTTTATTGTTTCATTGTTTTACTAACCATTTGATGATTAATCCTCGGTCGGTCAATTTTCTTGATGCCTTCGGTGATAAATCATATTGTTCTCAAAGGGTATGTGTATAATTGAAGCAAGGTCAACACATCATTGATCCTAAATTAGGTCATGTAGCTATCATCTTCATTCATTTTTATTGGACCTTCGTCATCAACTTTTGATGAGACGGCAAGTGTTGGAGATTCCGTGTTTGGAATATTTTTTAAGTGACAATAAGTTTTTGCCACCTCTAAGATGATAAGGACCCTTCAGTGGGGAGTGGAAAGATTTTGGAATTGATCTTATCACAAAAGAAACTATTCATGGAAACAAATCCAAGATTTTTTAGCTTCTCCAAATTAAAAAATTTGTGGTAAGTCACCATGCGGGGGGAGATGAAAATGATATAACAGTGTACGTGGCTATAAGATCAAACTTTGGTGATGTTGACTTCATAACAATAGCAAGATGTTTGAAGGAGATACTAAAAGAAATATATTCACCTAAGGAATTATGAGAGTTTTTTGCTCGGTGGTTGGTTTCCTTGGAAAATGTCTAAATTTGCCTAAGTTTTAGAAAATGAAATCTTTGGGGGGGGGGGGGGGGGGGAGATGGTATTATTTGATGGGGAACGGGCCCCGCCCGTTGATCGTATCCCCGATCCGACTCCGCGGTTGCGTCCGGAGGGTCGCCGCGAGTCGAAATGATATATTAATTTATATATTTCGAGTATATTTTCAGGGTTTGATGCAGCCCCCATTCGGGAAAATCTGGACCATTGGATGTGATGAAGTTTAATATAAATAAGACATTAGGGCTGCAGCAAAGGGATCGGGTATTTTGGAAAGGAAAAAGCCGCCGGCTCCTCCCTCCGATCTCTTCGGTCACGCCCCGGTGCCGACGCCGGAGGCCCTCCTTGGTGCCGACTCCAAGAGAGGTAAGCTTGTATCTCCACTCTCCTCCAGCCATCCCCGCCATCACCGCGCGCAGCCGACCCAGCCGTCCCCGTCTCCGATTCGGCGAACCAGGGCCGCAGATTCATTCCTGCGGGAAGCCCGCCGCTTTTCCTCCCGCAGCTAGACGACGGCCCCTCCCCTGCTTCCCTGCAACCTCACGGCTCCAGCCCACCCCGCAGCAGGCTCAGCCACCGGCTCCTCCCTGCTCCCGCAGCCGCCGACCGCAGTCCTCCAGCCAGCCTGCTTCCTTCCAGCAGCAACAGCCACCGCCTCCCTCCATTTCTCCCTGCAGTTGAAGGGAAGATACCCAAACTTACATGCCTATGCATTTCTTCCCTGTGTTGATTCAGTCATTGCAGAAGCTTGCTAAGATTTTGTGATAAACATGATGGAGCCCTATATTTTGGTACAAGTTTTACAAGGTCTTTTCACCCTACATCGTTTGTTGTTTGTATTTTGAATTCCCTGTTTGACAGTAATTTTGGTATACCAAACCCTTGTGTTCCCCCCCACCCTGCATCACTATCACTTTTCAAAGAGGTGAAAAGGCATATTATCATCTCTAGAGTAATTTGTCGATTGTACAATGTAGTAATTATTTTTCGCTTTATTATTTTCCTTTATATACTTCAAACTGACTTCTAGTATAAATATTTTAGGCTAACCCCAGCCCGCCTATGCATAAATAGGTAATTTACACCCTAAAACATCATGAGTAAATCTTATTTCCACTTTCTACATGGAATTGAGTGGGGCCAATTTTTTCCCTAATCGATGCTTCCTCTGAAGCCAATTGTTGTTCGTCTTACAGACTTACACTACTTCTTGTGTTGAGTTTGAGTATGATTGGTACCATTTATAGTTCCAGTTGTGGCAAGGATTGAACGTCTCCTATAAAGTTCAGTCGATAAAACTTCTTACATGATTCCATCTCAATTTCCTTTGAAAGCTTTTCCATGTGACGATTCCATCTCCGGCGATTTCGTGGGGCTACTTGTGTCATCGTCTCCATCCCCTAGCATCGTCTAGCTTCATCCCTTGCAGTAGTTGATGATAATGTCAATAGAGAAGCATTGTTATTTCCATGACAGGGTTTCAAAAGCAAACACAGAACCCAATTTTTCACTTGTTATTGTGTTTAGCCCCCCCCCCCCCTCCCGCTTTTGGACTTAGAACCTCTCCTAAGACTTGACTTTGGGTCTTTTTGGGATACCCCGCAGGACTCGTTTGTATTGTTCTTTGAAAAATATTTTTGGAAAATTTTTGAGTCCTCTCGCATGTCCCATTTTAACTATTTTTTGAAAAAACAAATGAGTGATTTTGGGTTCTCGCACAAGCCTCGCTTCGATTATCATTCGCACAACCTTTCTTTGATCCTACGGGCACCCTCTTTTTAGGATCGATCTTCATTTATTCATTGATATATGGACACTTTAGATGCTTCTTTTAGCATTGTTCTCGCGCTCATGTCGCCCTCTACTTTTGAGCACATGAGGACCTTCAAATTGTCACCCTCACTCTCACGGGTTAAGACATCTACCCTTAAAGGGCAAATTCCAATTTTCATGTTATTCAGATGCATGTTATTTTATCATGTGACTCAAATATTGTTGATAATGCCTCTGCGCGTAGCTCCATTATGATAATCAAATTCAGGCGTGGTGTTGAACTATATGGAAAAAGTTGTTTACGGCCTTGATATGTAATAACTCAACCAAAATCATGTGGGATGAACTTCAGTCCTTCTACTCGAGACAAGATAGTTCTTCACATGTGGAGATCCCTCACTTCGCGAAGGTGCAAGTTTAGCAGTGGAACAGAGATGTTGAAAGTACGAAAAGACGCATAAAGTAGCATGATTATCTGGTCCTAGAATCTACTTTAGGTTCCATCGCCCTGGGCATAGGCAATATGACTGCCCCATCTGGAAACATGCTCCAGAAAAGGGCAGCAAAGGGACAACTTCCCAGGCACAAAAATTGTTTCAAGTTGAGGCAACCAATCAAATTGATAGGCAAGGGGATTGAATCAATGGCCTCAATTGCAGTAACTGAAGTTTTAGAAGGGAGGTAAATTCAATCGTGAGTATTTAATCTTAATCAGCAAGAGACCAAAGTTGATGGTACAGTAGTCACTATGCCAAATAATACAATTATGATGACATAGGATAGGTGTAAGGTAAATTTAAGCATAGACGATATTGAGATTGAAGCTGACTTAGCATACAAACATATCTGAAAGAGAGCTAATGTTATATACTCGATATGTCTCTTTTTGTGATAAACAATCTCACCACATCACCATGCATAATGAACTAATTATCTTACAAACAACACTACCCTAAAATAATGAATGATGGTGAAGTTATACCATTTCCCGACTCCAACCCATTCACACCAACTCTTTCCCTACAGCCTTACCAACTCTTTCCCTCAATCTACTACATATTCCCTTTAACTAATAGATACTCCGCCTAAACTTTCTCCAACATAATAACTCCAGAATTATCTGTGGAGGCTTTATTTTACGTTGCGGTGGCGGGAGCAGACGGCGGGAGGAGACGCGGGATCGAACTAGAGGGAGGGAGAAGGGGATCGAAACGCGGCAGCCGGGCGACTTTTCCTCCCTGCTGCGGGACGAGAAGCGGGAAACGCCGACGGAGAATCATTTGTTTCAGCGCCTTGCAGCGGCATTTGCTCTAAAAGCCGTCTAAAGTTCAATGTAGTTAAATTTGTTTGCAGCAGAACATAATAAGGCTATGTTAACAGAAATATATATATAATAAAAGAAGGAAAACAACAATTTGTATGTTTAGCTCGGACAAATTACTGTGCCTATAGCCGGTGAAACATAAAACATTGGAATTTTTTGAGCCCCTAACATGCATAACAAATTTGTTTATTAAAAAGCTTACCTCTCGTTAAGTGGAAATCCTGGAGACAGTCGCAAAAATCATCAGAAAGTGTGGCAAACTTATTCTGTAAACTCAAACAAGTGTAATGGCATTACAACACTCTCGAGATTAAACAATTACAATGCGTCAAAATCAGCGCCTTGTGATAAGATCAAGCATACCGATTGTGCTTTACGGGAATGCCGGAAATCGGAGCCGCCGTCATTGCCTTCTCTTGAACGTCTTGCACGAGTCCTCCTCGGCGACGTAGACAGAGGTTTCGAAATGGACTTGCGATTAGCTCGAGTTCGGCGTACGGAGCTTGTTTGGACCTCCTCCTCCGGCGAGGAGAGTGCGACCGCCAGCTTCCTCTTTCCCATGGAGGGAGGAAGCGCCTTCGAGCTGTAATTTAGGGGCGGGAGAGGAAAACCTAGCGATGAGAGCTTCTGGATACGAGAAAGAATGGGCGTATTCTTCTTTCGCGGGGTTTCGAGAAATGAAGAGTGTCTTACGAAGGAAGACAGAGGGTGAAACCGGAAGAACAAATAGTACCTGTTTCTAACATTTATTTTTCGATTTTACGTCTTTTTATTAAAAAAAAAGTTTATAAAATTTATGTTTTTATTTATTTTAAAAAAATATGTTTTCATGTAGTCGTGCACGAAAAGACCCCGGTCCCGGTCCGGGACCGGTCCTGGGCAGGACCGGTCTTTTGGGGCACCGGTCCCGGACCGGTCCTGCCCAAACCGGTCCCGGTCCGGGACCGGTTTTCCCTCTGAAAACCGGGACCGGCTGGGACCGGAAAAACCGGTCCTAACCGGTCCTAACCGGTCCCAGACCGGGACCGGTTTTTAAATAAAAATTATTTTTTAAGTTTTAATATTAATTAAAAAAACTAAAAAACTTGTACATGTACACAAAATGTCAAAATCACAAATACAAAATTTTAAAATTGCAATTTGCAAAATAAATAAAAATTTTTATTAAATATGAAATAAAATTACAAAATTAAAATATAATTACAAATGAAATACAAAATACAATTTATAATTAAAAATTCAAATACAAACATTTGCAATTTAAATTTGAAATCAAAAAACTAAATACAATTTGAAATCATTCTGCGACGCTCCCCAGATTTAAGTTAGTAAGCTCGTCTTCAACTTCAGACTCGCTATCTTCAATTGACGAGACGTGTTGTCTCCTCCTCAAAGCGTCCAAATGATCCTTGTAGCAAATGCAAATCTCCAAAGATTATTCGGTCAAACGGCTCCTTCGCTCGTTCAGAATCCTGTCATTCAAAGAAAATGCAGACTCCGAAGCTACTGTACTAGCTTGGATGGTTAGTAAATCGCGGGTCATTAAGGTCAAAATAGGATAATTGTTAGATTTATTTTTCCACCAATTTAAAATGTCAAAATTTTCTATTTCGTGCGCGGTCATAAATTCTTGAAATTGTGTTTTGCTATATAAACCTAATTCGTTTAAAGTGCTCGAAGTTCGTTGTTTTTTCTTCGAAGCTAATTCTAAAAATTTATTTTTTAAAATATCTTTTGTTCGCGGGGCGGCGGATTTCTCGCGAGGTCGCAATCCATATATTTGATCGTAATAATTGTATAGATTAGTAAAATCGGAATTAAATTTTGTTACACTAACGTTGTGGTAATCATTAGAAGATTCGTTTAAATCTAAATTTTTATTAATTTCTTCTATAAAATTTTCCACGCCGTCTACACCCATTAAAAAGTTTAACGCCGCCGCACAAGAAAACATAGGTGGCATATGCGTATAATATTTTAAAATTTTTGCCTCCATTAAAAAAATTAACGGACGCCACATTGGGTTAATTTTGTAAGTTTTAAATGTTTCTGTAATTAATAAAAAAATTTCAATGACGAGCGAGCTTGTAGGATAGTAAACTCCTGATAAAACAGTTGTCGCCCTATAAAAACTCTCTAATAAATTAACGTAATCTTCGATTACAGCCCAATCTGACGCATTTAAATCGTGTGCTTCTTCTACGCTATTATAAAATTCGGTTAATAGTGATTTTTGTGACAAAGCCCGTTTTAACATTTTGTACGTGGAATTCCATCGTACGGGCATATCATAAGATGGACCCAAAAATTTTTTACCTTGTGCAATAACAAATTTTTTGAAATCTTGTTTTCTTCGTTTTGAACTATAAATAACACGTAACATAGTACGTATTTTAATAACGTAATCGTTCATAAAATTTAAACTATCTTGCACAATTAAATTCAACACGTGACAAACGCAACGTATATGAAAAAAAATATCATCTAACATAGGTTCTAGATCATTAATTAAATATTTAATAGTCATATTATTATTAAAGGCGTTATCAAATGAAATACTTAAAATTTTATCTTTTATTTTGAAATCTCGAATACACTTAATAATCACCTGGTAAATTGCTTTACCGGTGTGCGGATATTCAAAACCTTCAAAACAAATAATACGTTTATTTAATTCTCAACTATCGGGATCGACCCAATGACAAGTTATGCAAATATAAGAAAGCCCGTCTACTAAACCGCTAGTCCAAACATCGCTCGTTAAACTAACTCGTCCCTTGAATGTTTCAAAATAATTTTGTAAAAAAATTTTGGATTGCATGTAGGCGTGTAAAGCATCACGCCGAGTTGTAGTACGACTTACCTGTTGATATTTTGGTTGGAGTGCTTCGTGTATGTACGACGTCATTTCGTCGTTGTCGTAGTGGTTGAACGAGAGACCGCTTTTGATGACATTCTCCATTTGTCGCTCCCGTTGCCGAGCTTGGTCATACGTCCAAATCTGCCCGGTCGTTGAAATCTGAGCTTGGTTGGTCTCCGACGGAGCTTGTTTGGATAGACACAATTTGTTGTGTCGGGCGAGAGTTGTGTTGCTGCTGTTAGCCGGCATAAGCTTGCCGCAAAGTTTGCACTTCGCCTTAATTTCGTCGCTGATCCGCACCTTCTCGAAGTTATCCCATACCGCCGCTTTATGTCGGTGCTCGACAATCTCATGTCCGACAGACGCTGAGGAGGACGCCGGCATGGAGGAGGAGGAAGCCATTTGAATGAGTGAGAGAGGTGAGAGAGAGAGAGTAAGAGAGAGTGAGAGAGAGTGAAAGAGAGTGAAAGAGAGAGGGGGGGGGGGGTTTATAGATTTTTTTAAAAAAAATCAAAAAATTTAAAAATATAAATATATATTATTAAATATTATTTTATAATATTATTAATAATATATATTAATATATTATATAATATTAATATATATTATTAATAATATATAAAATAAAATAAAATAAAGAGCCAAACGGCTCTTTAGAAAGAGCCGTTTGGCTCTTTGGCTCTTGTTATGAGAGTCTAACGGCTCTCATTTAATGAGAGCCGTTAGCTCTCATTTAATGAGAGTCGTTAGACTCTCATAACAAGAGCCTAACGGCTCTTGTGAGCCAGCGACCGGTCCCGACCGGTCCCGGAACCGGTCCCGGACCGGGACCGGTAAAAGACCGGTCTTAGACCGGTCTTTTACCGGTCCCGGTCCGGGACCGGTTTTGGTCCCTAAAACAGAGACTGTCCGGGACCTGTGGACCGGTCCGGGACCAGACCGGTCCTATCCGCGACCGGTCCCGACCGGTCCGGTCCCGACCGGTCCGGTCCCGACCGGTCCGGTCCCGACCGGTCCGGTCCCGACCGGTCCGGTCCCGACCGGTCCGGTCAGGACCGGTCTTTTTGTGCACGCCTATTTTCATGTGAAAAAAACATAATCTACCTACAATAAAAAAATGAGTTATTTCCGCAGCTAGGAAATTTCCGTGCACATTGCAAAAATAAGTGACTAACAAAGTACAATACTTGTTATAAAAAAACAGATTTTTAGTGATGAAAATTTTGATCATTAAATATATTGTGGGTTAGCCACTATAGACATTTAATGATCAAATTTGTCATGTCACAACTTCGTTGTAAATGCTCCGTCACTAAATGTATTTAGTGACTAAATCAATATTTATCACTATTTTTAATGGCAAAACGGATTTTGTTACTAATAGTACTAAGTGACCAAGCTATTTGTTATTAAAAATGACTTTTTGTGATCAAATTAACTTAGTTGTTAATTTTGTAATGCAATAGTGATCAAATTTGTCATAAAATTTACTTTTTGAGATCAAATTAAATTAGTCACTAATTGTTTAGTGCAATTGAGACCAAATGTTTGTTACTAAAAAGAACTTTTTGATCAATTTTAATTTAGGTCGAATTTGGGCGGCTTATCGCAGCTTATTCGTTTCGGTACGGTTGGACAAAAATGACATTGTCATACAAAAATCTTATGCCTCAAACTAGTTTTTTATATAACAGAAGTAACATTTGTCATACCAAACATACAATGACGATTTTGTCCAATCTCATTGAAGCAAATAAGTTGTGATAAGCCGCGTCAAACACAGCATTAGTCACCGAATATTCAATGTAATAGTGATCAAAATTTTTGACACTAAATATCAATTTTAATGACAAAATATTTAGTCACTAATATTTTTATGATTATTCATAAAACAGGATTTTAATAAATTCATTTATTTGCTATTACATTGAATAAAAGTATGCACAAGAACAATAATAATTATAATATCTATTTTGAAAGCTATTCTCAAATAAAAAAATATGTTCATTAATAGTAAAAAAAAAAAGATAGCTCAAACCAACATTTTTAGTGACAAAACATTATTTTGATCACTAAAAAATATTTTAATCAAATATTTATTATAGTCTCTAATGAAATGAAAACTAACATTTAGTGACCAACATATAATTTTGTCACAAAAAATATATTTTTAGTGACGAACATATTTCGTCAAAAATATTTCATTACTAAAAGTCCGTTTTCTTACAGTGGTACTCAGGAGTTTACGAGCCGCAAGATTTATGTCACACCGGAAATAATATATAGTTTATTGTCTATATAAAAACTATGCATAGAAGAAAAATATGTTATATTGTTGAAGCATATAGACTATATATAAACTATATATAGGCTATAATGATATATAATGAGGTCAAGGTAAAATATATAAGAAAATTGGGGTGTCAATAACCCATATATTGTCCATGATCCCCACTAATCTTTGTGGAATCATGAGACTAACCACCGCGCACACGATTGGCATGTCTGATCCTTGTGCGTCTCGCGCATGTGATCCCACTACACGCACCACCCGAGTAACCGCCAGTGGTCGGACAACCTCAGTCGCCGCCCCGCATGGGGCAGCCACCCCCTGTTAGGGGCAGCCGGTCTCAGGCACGGTAGGGGCGGCCGCTGCCGCCCCCGCAAGGGGCCACCTCTTCCGCCCCCGCAAGGGGCGGCCCCCGCCGCCCCCATTAGGTGCGGTCGGCGTCGCCCCCCAAGGGGCGACCATCGTTGCCCCCGCAAGGGGCGGCCTCTGTCGCCCCTACTAGGGACGTCGGCTGTCGCCCCCGCTAAGGGCGGTCGGTCGGCAAGGCGGCCACCCGTGAGCCTTCAATGGCGGCCCCTTTCCATCGTCTGATCATTCGATCGTGATCATCGTTGTCTGTTATGTGGGTAACCACCCATGTAATCGCCCACGTAACCACCCACATAACCACCATGGTTAGTGGGGAAGACTATTCATTTAATGGTGGTTTCATGCAAGGAATATTATGTAAATAATGTATGGTCAAAACTATATGATATGTGGTCTGCACCTAGTAATTTGGGCGGTTACGGTGTGTGGATAGTCGTGTAACTACCGTAACCACCTCCTAGAGCATATAAAAAGGCCCCCGTCTCATTTCTAACTTTTTTTCCTCTTATCGTTTTTCTTACTCAGGTCGGAGCTCTGCCGAAATCCTCCTACGAGCTTCCTCTTCCCGTCGAGCCACCCAAAAATTCATCTTAGTCCACAACACTTCGTGGAAGAAGACGATCATATCGCAAGACAGCCACTCTAATATATCTCCTACGTGCACATCATTCCATAAGTCTCCGTCAATGCATCTCTGGACACCTTGTACTTGTGTTGTTGTGCTCAGCATACGAGCGGCTTCCAAGAGCTTTCGTCACTATCAGAAAGTGGTTGAAAACGAGCTTCGTATGAGGCTTCCTATCGCCCTCTAAACACACATGCAATCTCTCTCACCTCCAAGTTGAAACGACGAGCGGCATGTCGCCCTCAATTCCTTTGATTATTTGTAAACTACCGTCAATAGTGAAGTTTGACCAGCACCGTTCCATTCACGTGATTTTAAACCTACTTGAGGGGTTTTTCCACGTTAAAATTGTTTTATGTTTGACACAATTTATTCTGTGACTGTGTGTGCGCTTGACCGCTCCACGGGCTAAGGCGACCTAGTTTAGTCTGGTCTAACAGGACGGCTAAGTTGGCTATAATAGTTTGGCGTCATCTGTGGGAAGCGAGTTCCCCAAAGCTTGAAGAAAACCAGAAGACAGTATCCTCTGCGCAATGATACTCATGACTAGCAGTAATGGCGAGGAGGAGCACTCACAAAACCTAAGGGACTGTCCGACAGGGGCTTGGCAACGCTGGTCGTTCCGGTTCTCTTATCAACGCACCATGGCAGGAGGAGACCAGTACCGCGTCGGACAATGTGCTTGACGGTCGAGTAACCCGTATGGAGGAGCAGCAAGCTGAAGTACTCACACTCCTCATAAATTTGGGGGCAACTCATGCACCCATCATGTCTCCAGCACATATCAATCAAGCTCCTTCGTCTGCGATCCCCACTCAAAAGAACCGCCTGGAAGAGAACTCCAAAGAATACTCGAAAGTAGCAAACACTTCATACCTCGCCCATTTTCCTAGAGACACTGAAGTCAGTCAGCAGCAACAATGACAACAAACAGGTGCCCCCTAGAATCCTGCAAAAAGACCAATCAGAGAAGAGATTAGAGAACTGATCGTTGAAGAGTATGGCTAGGTTGGCCAACATGCCGCATGTCTACACCGCCCCGTCCGGACTGGGTTCCCACTAGTGCCCGACGTTCTGGCGCACCCAATCCCGCATGGTTTCAAACTCCCAAAAATTGAGGCGTTTGAAGGAATAGATGACCCATCAAAGCATGCCCACCATTTCTCCAACGTCATGAGGCTTAACAACGTCTCCAATCAGCTGTTGTGTTAAGTATCCCCAACAACTTTGAAAGGACAACCTGAACCTGGTTCTGCTCTCTAATGGAAGGAGAAATCATGAACTTTGCAAGTTTATCTCAACTATTTGTCGACCAATTTGTTGCAAACTGGAGGGTTGTACGGGATCCCTCTCACCTTTTTGGGATCCGACAAAGCGAAAGTGAAACCCTTAAAAAATTCTTTCGGCGTTTCACCACTGGGGCACGAAAAATCCTTTGAGTTGACTCAGAACTCTTGCGAGGCTTGTTCTTTGAAGGACTCTATCTCGGAATCTTCTGCTCAATATTAATGAGAGAAATAATATCGAGCTACTCTGAGCTTGTACAAAGGGTTGAAGCATAAATTATCGTTGACGAAGCAATCAAGACAAACTGACAACAATTTGATATAGACCCAAAAAGAAATAGGGAGAAAGAAGCCTCGTCAAACATTGGGAAGAGCAGCGAGCGTCGTGACAATCCGTGATCAAGACAACGTCAAAACTACACACCCCTCAATACCTCCAGAACGAAGATACTCTACGCAATCCAAGACAAGAAAATACTCCGCAAACCCAGACCAATCACAAAAGATGCAGACGACCAATCAAAATACTACGAGTTCCACCGCGGACGAGGACATATCATAAAAAATTGCTCCAAGTCGAAGGAGCATATCAAGCACCTCGTCAGACAAGAGTTGTTGGAAAAATTCTTACAGGGGAGAGCACTGAATCGACCGGTGTGAGTTATCTATATGCTCGTCATGAAGTACATGGGGGCAACCCCCTAAGGCAATAAACCCAGGAGAAAGCTCTCTACCCAGCAGCAAAGCTCTACCCGTACCACCACAATATTTTATTGGCTTTCTTTTTCTATGAATGCTTCATGTAAACTACTGTGTGAACAGACTCGTGACTATAATATTAATGATTTTTAAAGTTCGTGCATTTCAAGATTATAAAAGGAGAGCATCATTCACGTCATTAGGAGTACGTGCACATCTTACCCAACAGAAAGGACACCCACTTACATTAATAGCACCTGCCTTTGGGCAGCGTGCTTACAGCACCTGCCCTCGTGCAGTACGGTCATTAACAACACCTGCTTTCAGGCAGCACGTTCACAGTACCTGCCCTTGTGCAGCATGCTCACATCACATGCCCTCATGCAACACACTCATTAACAGCACATACCTTCGAGCAGCGCACTCACAACACCTACCCTCGTGTAGCGTGATCACAACACCTGCCCTCGTACATCACACTTATTAACAGCACCTGCCTTCGGGCAGTGAGCTCATAGCACCTTCCCTCGTGCAACACGCTCACAATACTTGCCCTTGTGTAGCGTGCTTATTAATAACATCTTCCTTCGGGCAACGCGCTCACAACACCTATTGTGAGGCTCCAATTCTGACCCCACAGAATTTCTATATCTGCCCCAATTTGCTAAGATTTTGTTACAACATATATATACAAGTATTTATACATTAGTACAAATTAAACACATAATATAACACTTATACCTTCGGGCGTTCTGCCACGAGCCTTTTTTGTTCATCCTCAGTTATTATAGCCTTTCTCTGCATACTCATGGTTGCTTCAATTACCTACACGAAATAGACGACGGGATTGATCATAAAAATATGATCAAACAAGGAATTTACCTCTTTAACTGCTATACATACAACCAATAAACATTAGTAACAGTATGCATATATACACACGATATATTTACTTTGTTCATTGTTCATGATAGCTTCAATGTCTTTGTAGTTAACTCTTATACAGTTCCTTCTCGTACTCGTTTTAGTTTTTCTTCAATTCGTAATCAATTCTCATTTGTCTACTTTTGATTCTTTCTTCATTTCATGTTCAATTCTTATTCTTTGAATTTAGAACTAATTTTCCTTTTTTACTATTTTGTATTTCCTTTCTTATTTTTTATCTGATAACGTAGGAAATCATAAGAGTATGTTTAATCGCTTCTGGGTCTTCAACGACCCCTGGGCCTTCAACGACTTCTGGCCTTCAACGGCCGCATATAATATCAAAAATATTCCGCCATGAGTATTCATACCCCCCCCCCACATCAGTGGGTTAACCCTTATTACTGCATGCACGTCAATATTTAAATTCGGTTATGCTTTCATTTAATTCATAAATTCAAACATTATACTTGACAAAGGAAGGCTACTTCAGTATATTGCTCGAGTTGATATCCATCCATGCTAGCAGAGGCATAAACAACTCCTTTAGTGGCTTAACTTATTTGAAAACACCAGCTTTTGGCGCAAAAAATTACGGCTTGAAGGAAATAATGTCAATGGAGTCCACAAACAGAAGCATATCCTTATCCATTTTTAATGCCAATAGACTTTGAATATTCTGGGTAATCATCTCCACATTCATAAACAATATTTTTGTACTTTCTGTCATGATCACGAATACAACAGTCTGATTCCAACTCTTGCCCATAAAGCACTCCTTTGTACTATCAATGGTGTACCCATCACTGATGTACCATTATACCTGCCTCCGGCTTACTGGCCGAATCTCATGATCCTTCCACTTCAGTATATTGAAGAAATCCAACACAGCCACATCTGGTTTGAAGACTTCATACCACCGAGATTCCAGGCTCCACCAAAATTCTGTCCAAAACAATCCTCCTGCACTAGCAACAATAAATATGATGTGGAGCCATCACTTTTTTTCACCATGGGAAAGGATGAAAGACTCTTTTAAAGTATGATGTGATATAAAGTTATTTTGGCATGTAGATGAAATCAAAAAAGGAATAACTTGTATTGTAAGAAAGGAATCTTATTTTCTAAGATATGATAGCGTGTGATGAAAGTTATCCCCTCGCGGGACAATTATAAATAAGTGTCTAGTGTAATGATTTGAGGCATCTCAGTCTGAACCAATATATCTAAGCAATAAAGTTTGAAGTATTCTTTGAGTGTTCTAATATCTTTTTGTATTCTTATTCTTTTGTTCTGTCGTTAATCTTGTATCCATCTTGTGTGGTTGTACCTCACTTCGTGAGTTACAAATTATAGCAGAATCTGGTGGATCTCAGTCCATAACGTGTAAGTCCCCCCTCATAAATGGAAACTAATCAAGAGGTCTTATTGCACACCACCTCTCCGAGGACCCTTTTTCCGATCCCCGCATTTTATTTAGTATTTAGGCTTAATTAAAATTATTCGTCGCAGCTTGCACATTTAATAAACACACATGAGTACAAAATAAAAGACACAAACTGAACTTTTATTTCATGTTACTTTTTTTACAAAGTACAAACTATAAACATAATTATAAAGATACAAATGACTAATGACACACTTGTCACCCACTCAACATTATTAACACTAACCATTCCAATCTTCGTTGCAGACTTGACATTGCATCTTATCGCATGTTTCCTTATACTTTGTACGTACAATCTTTTATGCTAATGAAAATTTGACCCATACATTAGTGTGTTCTTCTGCAAGATTTTTCTTCACTTCAACAGTCTGGGGAGCTTTTTTAGGTGCACTTGGAATTACTATAGGTTTCTAAAATGATATTCCACGATGGGTTAGTTATAAGAATATGACTATATGAGTAAGTTACTTATTGAATTGCTATACAAACAAACAAAGCTAATTGGTATTAGTATGTATACATAACATCAAAAGTGCAATTAAAAGTTATATAATATTTACTTTATAGTTAAAATTCATGTATTCTTTCTTTTTTAAAACTTATTCCTTCTACTTGTTTATCATTTTTAATCAAATTTTTAATTCAATCAAATTTTTAAGTCAATCAAATTTTTAAGTCAATTAAATTCAGATTCAATTCTCAATCCATAATATAGCATTCACTCATTCTTTTAATTGCATAGCTCGGAAACTTTTAAGAGATTCATCACATTCTTGGGTCCACCCCTTATAAAGTTAATCATCAAAATTGTTGGCAAATCCCTTACTTGAGAAAATTTATAGGTAAACCTCCTAAATTGGATTCTTCTTAATATTTCCCATCTATATCTTATTCGTCATCTTTAATCTTTTTCTATTTTGTTCTATAATGTTTAATTCAATTCCCATTGATATATATAAATAGAAAAAATGTATTTAAAATCTGTTTTTTTTTATTTATCATTCTCTATTAGATTCCATGTCAATATTTAGATATCATTAATTCTCATAATCTCAAACTTCTTAAGTTTAATGCACATGCAATGAACTATAATTTGTGTCAAAATATTATGCAGGAAATACTAAAATACTTTATAATAAAGCATAATTCAAGAGATAAAAACTAGTTATAGTTTTGCTTTTGCTCTTATCTTTCTCAAGTTCATCATCATGCCTATCGCGAGAAATTATCCTCAGAAAGTACTGAAATATTACATATTTTTAGTTAAGTTGTGTCTCTTAGATAAATGTGGTGTTGACTTTAAGTTTATTTGACTTTTATTAAGGTCTTGTCTAGGGTTGAAGATATGTTAGGTGAGCTTAAGCAAATTATTATTTAAATATGATAAAATATATAAAACCTCATACTCAGCTATAGGAAGAAAAATTCATTTTGAAGTAAAATATATCTTATAATAAGTTAAAATCGTATGAGTATAAGTTTTCCAAGCTATAATAGGATCCCCAAATCTATCAACCGTAAAATAAAGCAGGAATAAAATATCAGTCCCATATATTATTAGCCAAAAACTACAAATAAGTACTATAGAAATCTTTACCCAGTAATCGAAAAATAAAAAAAAATAAAAAAATGATTCTAAAGAATAGCCGGCCATTACATAAACCGGTTAATTGAAACTTTCAACCAATCATAAGTTTTAGAAGTGGGAGAGAAGGGAGAGGAATAAGTAACTAAAATATAATTTAAGAATAAATAGAGAAGAGGGAGGAAGCCCCATTTCAATGATAAGTTCTGATGGGTTCCACCATCATTTATAGAAAGCAATGAGCCCCCCATGATCTCCACTCAAGGAAAGTCATGGGTGGGCCCCACCCCCATGATCTCTCATGGAGGTGATGGGGGAGGGCCCACTCCCTCCCCTCATGGGAAGAACCGCCGCCGGGAGAACCGCCGCCGGCAAGGGGCCGAGCCACCGCCGGCGGCCGCCCTCGGCGGCGGCCGGGGGCCGCCCCCGGCGGCGGCCGCCCCGGCCACGGCCGACCGTGGCCTTGGCCGCCCCGGCCACGGCCGACCGTGGCCTTGGCCGCCCCGGCCATGGCCGGCCTCCCTCGCCGCACCAGGCCGGCAGAAGGTCTCCGCCGGGAGGCGCTTTGCCAGCCCCCGTCGCCGGCCGCCGCCGCCGTCATGGCGGCCCGCCGTCGCGGGAGGCCTCCCAGTCGTTCGATCAAGGGGGAGGCCCTCCCGGCCGTCCAATCGAAGGGGTAACCACCCACTACCCCACCACTTTAGTGGTGGGGCCCGCCATGACTCACCCCTGGAGGCTATAAAAAGGACCCCCAAGGGACTCTTATTTCTCATCTTTTCCCTCCTACGATTTCTTCTTCTTCTTCCTCAGGTGAGAGCTCTCCCGCCGCCTCCTCCGAGTCGGTCTCCGCTCGCCGCCAGGCACCAGCGACCACCAGCGACCACCAGCGATCTCCAGCGGCCGCCACCGCCCACCAGCGCCTGCCATTGGCTATAGGCACCCCATCAGAGCGCAGTTCGTAAGGAGACGCCCAAGATCAGAGAAAGTCAAGCGAAGAAGGCAGTCGAGGCCAGCAAGTGCGTGCCGCCCTGGGCCCAAGCGCCAGAAGCATCCCGCGCATTCCACCATTTAAGTCGCTTCAGCGGAGCAGCCTATTGCCCGCTTGTGCTTATAGTAATCCTCTCTCCCCACAAGTTGTAACGGGAGCGGCCTGTCGCCCCAGTTCACTCAGTGTATTATAATCATCCAGAGTTAGTGGATTTTGACTGACACCGAACCGATCACGTGGTTTTTCACCCGGTTGAAGGGTTTTCCACGTTAAAACTCCTGGTGTACATTTCCCTTTTTTCAACTGACTGTGTGCGCACTCGACTGCTCCGCGAGCTAAGGCGGTCCAAGTTAGTCCGGATCGACCGGAGCGGCGAGTATGGCCGCAACAGTTTGGCGCCGTCTGTGGGAAGCATTCCCAACATCCTTCGCAGAACAAGTTCATCATCCCTACCACCGCGATGGCAAAGAGAAGTGCTCGCACTGCCGAAGGATCCGCACTTGGCGGACACACTGAACCAGCACGATCTCACTCTCTGGTACACGTGCCACCGACCGCTGAAGCAGCTTTCGCCCCCGTCACCACCTTGGAAGGGCGTGTCCGCCAAATGGAAGAGCAGCAAACAGAGATGCTCGCACTACTTCGAAACCTGCGAGCTTCTCCGGCTCCACCAAGGTCACCTCCGCCAGCTAACAATCCGCCCCCACTTAATCCAGCAGGGATCCAGGAAGCCCTTACGGGGCAAGAAGAACTTGAAGACTACTCTGATGCCGCCAGTTCGACTCATCCCCCTCCAAGGGGAGCAAGGGCGGATCACCCCCGCCACAATCCAGTTAACGATGCTCGCATCCACCCTCTCCTCACTCGCGAAGAAGACTGGGAGGTCATTGCTGAAGAATACCGCCAAGCCGCGAGGAGAGATTTTCACCCTCATCGACCGCTTTGCCAAGGCTCTCCCTTGGCCCCACAAATCCTCGACCATCCGATCCCGCAAGGATTCAAACTCCCAAGCATCGAAACATTCGATGGAACCGATGATCCGCTCGAACATGTCAATTATTTTGCCACTATCATGAGGATTTTCAACGCCTCTGATCCGCTGCTATGTCAAGTATTCTCAACCACCCTCAAAAGGCAAGCTCGAACGTGGTTTCACTCTTTAAGAGCAGGCACCGTTACCAGCTTCGCCGAACTGACCAGACAATTCTCCGACCAATTCATCGCCAATCGAAGGATCGTTCGTGATCCATCACATCTCTCTGAAATCTGCCAAAACGAAGGGGAGACCCTCAAAGAATTATTCCGACGATTTACTGCAGAAGCCCGCCAGATCCCAGGAGTCGACCCCGAGCTCCTACGGGGAGTGTTCCTGGGAGGTCTTCGTCCTAGCGGTTTCTACTCTGCACTTATGAGAGAAACCATCCCAAGCTATCCAGATCTTGTACACAGAGTCGAAGCACAGATAGCCGCAGACGAAGCCATTGAAGCCCATCGACGACAATTCGAGGGAGTGCAGAAAAGAAAGAGGGACAAAGAGCCGACCCCTCAGCGCCGGGAGGGAAGATTCCCCGAAGAGCGCCAGAGCGGACAACGCCAACGTGATCGCCAGAGAGATCCACCTAGAGATTATACCCCTCTTAACACTTCTCGCACCAATGTGTTATATGCCATTCAGAATGAACCATCGCTGCAATGACCAAGGCAACCACCTCATAATCCTAAGAACGATCAGTCTAAGTATTACGAATACCATCAGACGACCGGGCACACCACTGAAGATTGTGCTCGCCTGAAAGAGGAGATCGAGCGTCTAGTTCGTTTAGGACTGCTCGGTAGATTTTTGCAGGGAAGGGTGCAGGAACAGCAGGATCCGCCTAGGCATCCCAGGGACCAGCAGAATGCCCCACCTACAGGAGGAGGAGGAAGGCAAGTGGTAGGAAACATCGAGACCATTGTCGGATCACCTGTTCTAACAACACAGATACTATCAGTGCACACGGGAAAGGAAACCCATGAAGATAAGAGGAGCAAGCAAGATACCACCATATCATTTGGAGATGAAGATCTCATCGGCATCCGAACGCCACATCAAGATCCACTAGTAATCAGTGCTGGCATCGGAGACCCCTATTACAACGTCAAACGAATCCTCGTCGACAATGGAAGTTCGGTCGACGTCCTTTTCTCCACCACCCTCCAAAGTATGAACATATCTCGCCAGCAGCTGACTGCAGCAGCTGGCCCAGTATACGGTTTTGACAACCATCCAGTCCAAGTCATCGGAACAGTCACCCTACCAGTCACGTTAGGGGAATTTCCAAAGCAGATCACGCACGAAGTCCAGTTCGTGGTAGTGGAATCAAGCTCAGCATACAATGCTATCTTTGGAAGGCCTGTTCAGACCACCTTCAAAGTTATCCCATCTATTCACCATCTAGCTATGAAGTTCTCTACTCCCGGAGGAATTGGAGTAGTACGCGGAAATCAGGAAGCCGCTAAGAACTGCTATTATAAACAAGCACAACCACACTGAATATTGATGACTTCGACCTCAGAGACGAAGCGGTTCTGCAGCGGGGGGCACCCATCGAAGGCCTGATTGAGGTCCCCCTCTCTTCGACAAAACCAGATCGCACCGTTCAGCTCGGGTCCCTCTTACCACAGCAAGAGAGGGAGGAGTTAACAGCCTACCTTCGGGAAAATAAGGATATCTTCGCTTGGTCCCCGGAAGATATGCCTGGAATCGACCCTCAGGTCATCCAGCACTCCCTTAACATTAACCCCGCATGCAAGCCTGTCATCCAAAAGAAGAGGAATTTCGCCCCCGAGAGACTCCATGCAATAGAAGAAGAAGTTGAGAAGCTCCTCCGCGCCTATTTCATTCGAGAGGTTGGTTACCCCACATGGGTGGCTAACGTTGTCCTGGTAAAGAAGTCCTCCGGGAAGTGGAGGATGTGTGTGGACTACACCAACCTTAACCAGGCTTGCCCTAAAGATAGTTTTCCACTTCCCAGGATAGATCAGCTAGTTGATTCAACTGCCGGACATCAACTTCTCAGCTTCATGGATGCTTACTCAGGGTACAATCAGATTCGGATGGACCCAGCCGACGAGGAACACGCAGCTTTTCGAATCGACAAGGGGATCTATTGCTATAAAGTGATGCCATTCGGACTTAAGAATGCAAGAGCTACCTATCAATGGATCATGAACAAAGTATTTAAGGAGCTCATCGGTAGATCCATGGAAGTGTACGTAGATGATATGCTGGTCAAGAGCATTCGTCGCGAGGACCATTTGGGAGACTTAGAGAAATGTTTCAGAATCCTTAGACAGTATGGAATGAGGCTTAACCCTAGCAAGTGCGCCTTCGGGGTCACTTCGGGGAAGTTCCTGGGGTTCATGGTTACCCAGCGTGGGATAGAGGCCAATCCAGAAAAGATTAAGGTGCTCGAAGAAATGTCTCCGCCCAGATCACTCAAAGATGTACAACGGTTGAATGGAAGAATCAGAGCACTATCCCGATTCTTAGCTCGGACAGGAGACAAGTACCTCCCCTTCTTCAAGATCCTCCGAGGAGCTCGAAGCTCGGGATTTCAATGGACTGACGAATGCCAGTCGGCCTTCGAATCCTTAAAGCAATACCTTGCCTCCCCCCCCACTCCTATCCAAGCCATCTTCCGGAGAGATTCTCTTTCTGTACCTCGCCATCACGCCAGCGACATTGAGCTCAGTTCTAATAAAAGATGAAGGAGGAGTTCAGCGCCCCATTTACTACCTCAGCAAAATCCTTTCTGACATAGAGACCCGGTACCCGGCTGTAGACAAAACGGCTTTAGCGCTTGTCTTCTCCGCCAGAAAACTCTGCCCCTACTTCCAAGCACACACCATTAAAGTATTGACTGAGTTACCACTCCGAGCCATTATCCAGAAACCTGAAGCATCTGGCCGACTGGTCAAGTGGGCCGTCGATCTAGGCGAGTTCGACATCCACTTACTCTCACGCCCCGTTATCAAATCTCAAGTCTTGGCAGACTTCATCGTAGAAAACACTTTACCGACGGAAGCAGAGGTCGCACCAGTAGAGGCCGGACAAGCATGGATACTGTACGTAGATGGGGCATCAAGGGTCGAAGGCGCTGGGGCAGGCCTGCTCCTGGGTAGCCCAGAGCTCGTTACCCTGGAGTATGGACTCCGACTGAAGTTCCCTGCTGTTAAAAGTAGCGAACAAACGACTAGAGCAGAGAATAAACGACTAGAAAACAAGCCGGAACTTTGAATAATTGAAATTTTATTATCCAAAAAGATATCATTTACAAAGGTATGGCCTCCCTTTTATAGAATGGAGGAGAGAGAGAAGAATACAAACTAACAATGTGGGACTAAAGCTATACAACAGATCTGGGCGGCTAGAATAAGAGACCGGAACAGGCCGCGCGGTTAGACAATGTTCTAACCGCTCGGCAATACCAGAACCAAGAGGGAGAGATGCGGTAGGAGACCGCTAGACCGGCCGGTTTCCAAGCCGCCAGAGATAAGCTGTCAGACCGCCGGATACCATACGGCGACAGCCTGGAAATCAACCCGCCAACCTCAATCCGCCAGACCGCCCGGTCAACAACCCGCCAGGCACAAACCGCCAGACCGCCCGGTCTCATACTTCGACACTCCCCCTCAAGCTGGAGCATAGATATCAATCATGCCCAGGTTGTCACAAATGTGGAAGAAGGAAGTAGAAACCGGCTTGGTGAAGATATCAGCCAACTCTTTGTCGGAGGTGACGAACGGAGTGCAAATCTGTTTCTTCAAGACCTCTTCTCGGATGAAATGGCAGTCGACCTCTATATGTTTCGTTCTCTCATGGAAGACCGGATTTTTGGATATGTATATAGCGGCTTTGTTGTCACAAAACATAGGCAGAGGATAGTTGTAGACCTCTCCTAGGTCAAGCATGAGAGCCCGCAGCCATTTTAACTCACACGTGGTTGACGCCATACTCCGGTATTCGGCTTCTGCACTGGACCTTGAGACAACAGACTGCTTCTTGCTCTTCCAGCTCACAAGATTACCTCCAACAAATGTGCAGAAACCCGATGTAGATTTACGGTCACCTTTATCATCCGCATAGCTTGAGTCTGAGTAGGCTTCAATTCTCAGATGACCATGCTTCTGAAAGAGTAGCCCTTTCCCTGGTGCTGCTTTGACATACTCTAGTATCTTCAAGGCAGACTGAAGATGACATTCCCTGGGAGCTTGCATGAACTGACTGACCTTGCCTACAGCATAGGCAATGTTGGGTCTGGTCACCGTGAGATAAATGAGTTTGCCCACCGGACGTCTATACCTCGTGGCATCGGATATAAGCGGTGAGTCATCTGTCCATGTTTTGTCTTCTCCAGTGGCCATGGGATACCGGGCCGGTTTGGCCCCGGTCAATCCTGCCTCTTGTAGAAGATCAAGCGCATACTTCCGTTGGGAGAGAACCAACGAGTCGGGCTTCCGAGAGATTTCTATCCCCAAAAAATATTTCGGGGAGCCCATATCCTTCGTGACAAGGTGTTGACGGAGGTGTTTCTTTGTCAAGTCCACCCCAGCCTGGTCATCGCCGGTAAGAAGGATATCATCCACATACACCGCCAAAACCACAAGGCCTGATGCGGTTTTGCGAATAAACAATGAGTGATCGGCGGAACTTCTTGCAAAGCCAATTGCAGCCACAATGCCACTGAACTTGTCAAACCACGCCCGAGGGCTCTGCTTTAGGCCGTAGATGGCCTTCTTCAACTGGCATACTCGTGTCTCCCCCTGAGCAACATACCCTGGAGGTTGCTCCATATAGACGTCCTCCTGAAGATCCCCATACAGAAAAGCATTCTTGACGTCAAGTTGAGAAATTTCCCACTCCCTGTTGACGGCCACAGAAAGAAGAACCCGGATGGTGCTGAGGCGAGCAACCGGAGAGAAAGTGTCAAAATAGTCAACTCCATAAGTCTGAGTAAAGCCTTTGGCCACCAGGCGGGCCTTGTAACGATCCACAGTGCCGTCCGGGCGAAACTTCACAACGAACACCCAGCGGTAGCCAACCACATCAGTACCGATCGGTGGAGGAACAAGGTTCCAGGTACCTCTTTCAGTAAGAGTGGCAATTTCCTCATCCATGGCAGATTTCCAATGAGGAATAACAAGAGCCTCCTGGTAAGTGTGGGGAGTGGTGGTAGCCGAGATGGCCAAAGCAAAGCACCTGCGAGAGGGAGTAAGCCGATCATAGGAAACAACAGCCGCAAGCGGGTGTTGGGTACACGCCCGCACCCCTTTGCGAAGGGCAATGGGACGATCCAGGTCGTTTTGTGCCTCAGGGACCGGAGCATCCGTGGCAGAGAAAGCTGGCCCGGGACTAGAGAGAGACGGCTGCGGAGACGAAGGAGGGGAGATAATAGGGAGAGGAGGAGACGGAGGAGGAGACGACATAGGAGGGGAGACGTCGACTTGTGTGGAAGGCTCACAGAGATATGGTGGAGAGTCAGAGACAGCAGGAGGAGGTGAAGAGGGGAAAGAAAAGTAGGAAGCATTTTCAAAGAAGGTGACGTCTGCGGAAACAAACTGTTTGCGCAGAACGGGATCAAAGCAACAGTAGCCTTTTTGAGTTGTCGAGTAACCCAAAAAGACACATTTGGTGGAGCGGGGGGAAAGCTTGTCGCGAGTAGCAGACGGAGCATGCACGAAGGCCGTACACCCAAAGATACGGAGAGGAAGAGGAAAGGGTTCCTTGGTTGGGTAGAGAATGGAGAAGGGGGTCTTGCCGTGAAGAACAGAAGAGGGAATGCGATTGATGAGATAGCAGGCAAGAAGAACAGCATAGCCCCAATAGGAGCGAGGCACCTGCATCTGTGTCATCAGAGTGCGAGCGATATCGAGGAGATGGCGATTTTTACGTTCCGCCACCCCATTTTGCTGGGAGGTGTAAACACAGCTGGTCTGATGAATAAGACCATGTTGCATACAAAAAGATGAAAACTCATGACTGAGATATTCTTTAGCATTATCAGAGCGCAATACTTTAATAGAAATAGCAAACTGAGTTTTAATCATATTATAAAAAGATTGCCATACAGATAAGAGTTCAGAGCGATCTTTTAATAGATACACCCAGGTACATCTGGAGAAATCATCAATAAAAGTTACAAAGTAAAAACTACCCCGACCAACGGTGGGAGTAGGAGCAGGACCCCAGATATCAGAATGAATGAGATCAAAGGGGCGGGAGGAACCACGGCCTTGCTTCTGCGGGAAGGAGGAGCGGTGATGCTTGCCAAGCTGACACGCATCGCAGTTGAGCGGAGGACTGGTTTGAGGTAAGTGGGGAAGAAGCTGATGCAGAATCCGAGGAGGAGGATGTCCAAGGCGAAGATGCCATTGAAGCAGATCAGTAGACGAGGAAGAGAAGGCGGACAGAGCGGAAACATTGTCGAGGAAGTAGAGGTCGCCGCTCTCAGTCCCAGTAGCAATCGTCCGTTGGGTTCTCGGGTCCTGAAAACAACAAGAAGTAGGAGTAAATAATACAGAGCACTGAAGTTGCTTGCATAAAGTAGTAACGGAGAGTAAATTGCAAGGGAACTTCGGGACATAGAGAGTGTCCGCTAAGCGAAGCGAGGGAGTGACTTGAACCATGCCCGTTCCATGAACCGGGGAAGACGAACCATCCGCAACGAGAACCGGGGGTAACCGAGCATGCGTCTCTAGGAGAGAGAAGCAGTGAGGGTTTCCGGTCATGTGATTTGTAGCACCAGAGTCAATGAGCCATTTACCTTGGGTAACGACGTGTGCACTACCTGAGGTGGTGGCCACAGAAGCAGACTGCCGAGAGGAGGCGGAGGTGGAGGAAGAAGTATCACCGGAGGGACGAAGATGAGGATGTTTCTGCCAGCAGCGGTCAACTGAGTGGCCGGTACGACCACAGTGAGAGCAGAGGAACCTTGACGGACCGCGCGTGCCAGATTGGCTGCGACCACTATTGCCACCCCGCTGTACTTGGTGAGCATAGGAGTCCGGTGGAGGAGGGGAGGACAATAGAGGACGTTGGAGCAGTGAAGTAACCGCGGCGATGCGAGCTGCGGTGGCATCCAAGGTGGGAGACTCGGCTTCGCCCAAGATCTGCTGGCGGATCATATCAAAAGACTCAGGAAGCCGGAGAAGATAACAAACAACCAGGAGTTCCTGGAAGTGTTTGTGTTGTTCGGCCAAGTCCGCGGAGAAGGGGCGATTCTGGAGGATTTCGGCTCCAAGAGCCTGAACTTGCTGATAAGCCGCAGCAGGAGACATGGAAGGGCGAGCGAAGAGATCCGCGTAGAGAGTATAGATGCGGGATGTCTGGGCCCCCTTTGAGTAGAGAGCAGCAAGGTGAAGCCACGCGGTCTTGACCGTCTCATCATGGCGTATGACAGGAAGACATTCATCGGAGAGGCTGTTAGCCAACCATGTGCGGACAAGCGCATCACTGGCATCCCAGTCATCAAATTCAGCAGAGTCTGAGGGAGGAGGGTCATCGGTGAGGTGATGACGTTTGCGCTGAGAGCGGAGAAGAAAAGTGAAGGAGACGCTCCAATCCGGATAGTTGGAGCCAACAAGTTTAGAAACCGTGCCAAGGTTGCCAGAGGGTGTAGGAAGCGGCGCCGGAGTGGCGATAGGAGTGGTGGTGGTGGAGGTCTCAGAAAGGGCCATAGGAGACAACTGCGAGAGGCCGCGCGGTTAGAATATAAGCCGCGCGGAGAGAAAGAAGACGAGCTGCGGCGGTCACGATGTTCGACACCAGCGGCCAGAGAAGCCACGACCAAGCCGCAGGTCCAAGACGGGGAAGAGGTCGAACGGCTAGAAGATAGACCGCGCGAACGGAAAAGGCGAATAAAGAAGCAGGTCGCGACGAACAAGGAGACAGGTCGCTGCGACAGAAGGGCAGGAGAAGGAGGACGCGCGGACAGGGCGCAAACAGCGAGAACAGGTCGCGAGAAGAAGGGGCAAGCCGCGCGGACAGGGCGCACAGAATCAGGAGGAGAAGATCGATCCCTCTGATACCATGTTAAAAGTAGCGAACAAACGACTAGAGCAGAGAATAAACGACTAGAAAACAAGCCGGAACTTTGAATAATTGAAATTTTATTATCCAAAAAGATATCATTTACAAAGGTATGACCTCCCTTTTATAGAATGGAGGAGAGAGAGAAGAATACAAACTAACAATGTGGGACTAAAGCTATACAACAGATCTGGGCGGCTAGAATAAGAGACCGGAACAGGCCGCGCGGTTAGACAATGTTCTAACCGCTCGGCAATACCAGAACCAAGAGGGAGAGATGCGGTAGGAGACCGCTAGACCGGCCGGTTTCCAAGCCGCCAGAGATAAGCTGTCAGACCGCCGGATACCATACGGCGACAGCCTGGAAATCAACCCGCCAACCTCAATCCGCCAGACCGCCCGGTCAACAACCCGCCAGACACAAACCGCCAGACCGCCCGGTCTCATACTTCGACACCTGCTACAAACAACGCTGCAGAATACGAAGCCCTCATAGTAGGACTCAAGCTCGCCATCAGCTGTCAGGTCAAGTGGCTGACCGTTTACTCTGATTCACAACTTATTGTCTCGCAGGTAGAAGGAGAATTCGAAGCAAAAAACGAGCAGCTAGCCCAGTACCTGCAACTCATCAAGTCCCTTCTCATCCAAATCCCACAATTTCAAATTCTACATATCCCCAGAGAGCAGAACAACAAGACAGATGCCCTGTCAAAGCTAGCCACATCTTCAACACGGTACCAGACAAGAAGGCTCCAAATAGAAGAAATCGCCTTCCCCAGCATTCATGGCCCATGGGAAGTGACAGAAATCAATAAAGTAGAGGAGTCCTGGACCGCCCCGCTAATCGCCTACTTGAAGAACCAGTAACTACCTGAGGATCACAAGGAAGCTCGCCGCCTAAGAATGAGAGCGGCCGTGTTCACCTTGATAGACGGAGAGTTGTACAAGCGGTCCTTCGCAGGACCTTACCTGAAGTGCCTATCAGAAGAAGACGCCGAATATGCGCTCCGCGAAGTTCATGAAGGAGCATGCGGCGAGCACCTTGGAGGGAAAGCCTTAGCCAGAAAAATCCTACAGCAAGGGTTTTATTGGCCAACTATGAAGAAAGAGGCAATGGAGTTCGTCCAAAAATGTAGAAGCTGTCAAGTGCACGCCAACGTTCCCCGACAGCCACCAGTGGCCCTCACATCACTACAAGGAGCTTGGCCATTTGCACAGTGGGGAATAGATCTCCTCGGGCCTCTGCCACTAGCCTCTGGTCAGAGGAAATTCATTATTATGACAATCGATTACTTCACCAAGTGGGTTGAAGCAGAACCACTGGCCAAGATAACCGAAGAGAATGCCAAACAATTCGTCTGGAAGAACATCATGTGTCGCTTTGGCATACCGGCAATCATCATCACCGACAACGGCACCCAATTCACTGGAAAGTCCTTTACCAAGTTGTGCGAGGAATTAAATATAGAGTTGCGACACACAACAGTATCACACCCGCAAACTAATGGGCAAATTAAGGTGACTAACCGTACTATTCTGAAGGGGCTGAAAACACGACTAGAAGTTGCTGGGGGCAATGGGTCGACGCACTCCCTCACGTGCTATGGGCATATCGTACAACAGAAAGGACGTCTACAGGAGAAACACCATACAATCTCTGTTATGGAACAAAGGCCATTATCCCGGTCGACATCGGCGTCCCTAGTTCCCGGGCATCCAACTTTGATCTCCGTGCAAACGACGAAGCGCTCCGTGACAACCTCGACTTGGTCTTTGAAGTGTGCGAAGAAGCCGCTCTCCGCACCTCCGCCTACCAACAACGCACAACCTGCTACTACAATCGCCGGATGAAGCCCCGCTCAATCAACGTAGGAGACTTGGTCCTTCGCACCTTGGAAGCCGTTGGAAAAGGAGCACAAGGCGACAAGCTATCTCCAACATGGGAAGGCCCGTTCGTTGTCACAGCTATGGTAAAACCAGGCATGTACAAGTTGCGGAACGCCGAAGGAAAAACTCTCCCTCGTACATGGAATGCGCAGAACTTGCGCCGCTTTTATCAGTGATGCGTTATGATTTTCTTTATGCAGTAATTTTTTGATTCAAAACTATGTGATTCATATAAGTCACGAGCCTGATCTCGTGCAAATTATTAGTTATTCAAAGTATCGCATTTTGCTTTCTACAAATATTGTGTATTCGAACAAGATCTGTGGTCTCCCTAACTTACGCAACCTGGGAAGGGCCTGCCCCCTTTTTCCAGCAAAGTCGTGGACCAGCTCCACGCAACCAAGCTGCGAACCAGCCTCGCGCACAAAGCCGTGGACCAGATCCACGCAACCAAGCCGCGAGCCAGCCTCGCGCACAAAGCCGTGGACCAGCTCCACGCAACCAAGCCGCGAGCCAGCCTAGCACACAAAGCCGTGGACCAGCTCCACGCAACCAAGCCGCGAGCCAGCCTCGCGCACAAAGCCGTGGACCAGCTCTACGCAACCAAGCCGCGAGCCAGCCTCGCGCACAAAGCCGTGGACCAGCTCCACGCAACCAAGCCGCGAGCCGGCCTCGCGCACGAAGCCGTGGACCAGCTCCACGCAATCAAGCCACAAGCCTGACTCATACACCCTCGCAAGGGTCTACTCCCTCTCTATTTTTGCAGCTATGCCATAAAATCAAAGACGGTTCGGACAAGCTCCCAAAGATTTGCGGAGGACGCTACAAACGCCCTCCTGCACTGTCACCTTGTGGCGAAACAAATCTGTGCGAATCATATGACAATGACATAAAAATGAAACTATCATATAAAGAAGATAAAAGACAATAAATTTGAGCCCTAAGGGCGACAATCTCAAAAGCTACAACAAAAGCAAAAAACAACAAATGTACGACAAAACATACAACAACAGATAAACATTACAGCTACTCTCCATCGACGTCTGAGTCAGAGCGCTCGTCCCCAGAAACGTCCGCAAAGCTGAAACTGGAGGTGTCAGACCCAAGGCGCTTGCCTACGAAGCGAAAGGCCTTCGAGACGCCGCGGCGGAGCGCTAGCTCGCGTATATCATCCATCTGGGGCTCCACTTTCTTGGACCAAATATCATCACGAAACTCTTCCGCAATCAAGTTGCGATCTCGAAGATAGTCCAGCGACTCCAAGTACTCCACAAGTTCTGCTGCCTTCAGCTCTGATGCATGGTCGTCAGAGGACAGCATCTCCACCTACGCCTTCGCCGCCCGATGCTGAGTCTCAAGGCCTGAAACCTCCTCTCGCGCCGCCTGCAGCTAGGTCCCCAAGCCAAATGTCTCCTCCTTTGCATGCTTCAGCATTTGAGTGGTCCTCTCCACCAAGCCTTCTCCACGTCCAAGGCCGCACGCGTATCTTCTAGCTCGGACTTCAGCTCTGAGCCAATTCGACGGAGCCACGCAATATCCCGGTCATGTTCCTCCTTCAAGGAGGCAAGCGAGCTCATCGACAACCGAAGCTTCTCCTGTAAAGCGAGATACCCGTCCTTCAGGCTCACGTAATGATCGTTCCAGGTCACTACAATCTGCGCCCGAGTCTCTATCTGCAAAAGAAAGACACACAATCAACCACTTTCAAACAAAAAAGGAAAGAAAAGATATAGTCACCCCCTTACCGCATCACTCATCGCCCTCAAGGAAGAAGACATCCGTGGAGCCGCTGTACTTGCAGGCGCCTGAGGAACATGGGAAGCAGGTAATTGCACCTCTGGAACTGAATCGTCAGAAGCTACAAACACAACATCAAGGTCATCATCAGGAGCCATCACCGCTTTCCTCTTTCGGCCCCCTCCCTGAGAAGTCGCCGCCACCTGAACCGTGCCCACTGAGATACCACATCCCAGCAGTCGCTTTTCCTCCACGTAAACATATATGTTGAAGAGACGATTGGCCAGCTCACGAGGCTCAGAGAATCCCAGCACCGGGGAAAAGTCCCGCTCCCTCCCTTTCACACGGCGGCAACAGTCGGGAAGCACATTCCACACCTCAGGAAGACCCCAGGAGTCCTTCATATATCCAAACAGAGTATTACCATGGCGACGATCTTTACGGGCCTCGAACTCCAACCAAATCTTGTTACTACGCACCTCAACCCGCTCGCCACCATCAAAGCGCACATCGCACCAATCTCGAAACTGGTCCAAAGAGAGCAGGCTCCCATGCTCGCGGAAGAAGGCGACCAAGCCCATAATTCGGGCAACCCTAGTCGGAGCAAACTGGGAGACAGGCACTCCACAGAACTTCAAAATCTCTATCACCTCATCGCAGGGTGGAAACCGGAAGCCGGATCTAAGGGATACTTTACAAATCGTCAGCCAGCCACGGGGAGGATTCTGAACCCGCTCCTCGGGCCGCGGGATTCTCACTTCTAAGTCAGCAGGAAGCCCGTACTTCGCCCTCCAAATGTCCACACCATCTTTAGTCAAGGAAGAGCGCAAACGCATCGGACCGGAGGAGCGCTTCGTTACCTGCACACGACGAAGAATAAAAAATCAACCCGCAGTTGCAAGACCGCACAGTGCAAACCGCGCAACCCTCGCTTGAGCGCGCGCACGACCCGCGCACGCGCGTAGGCTACGCGCGTGCGGCCGACGCACACGGAATGCGCGCAAGGCCCGCGCACGCGGCCTGCGCACAAGACCCGCACGCGCAGACTGCGCGCAAGGCCTGCGCACGCGGCCAGCGCATGCGCGCGCGGCCTGAGCGCTCCCGGCCTGCGCGCGTGGTCAGCGCGCGCGGCCTGCGCGCGCGGCCTGCGTGCGCGGCCTGCGTGCCTGGCCTGCGCGCATGGCCTGCGCGCGCGGCCCGCGCGCAAGGCCTGCGTACGCCCGGCCTGCGCGCTCGGCCTGTGCGCGCGCGGCCGGCGCGCGCGCGGCCGGTGCGCAAGGCCTGCGCGCGCGCGACCGATGCGCGCGGCCTGCGTGCGCGCAGTTAGCGTGCACGCGGCCTGCACGCGCGCACCCAGCGCGCGCGTCCAACGCCCACACCCGCGGCCCTTCCTCGCACGCGCCGTTTGAGCGCTTGTGTGCCTCGCCGGCCTCCGTCCGCATACATCCGGCACGCGTTCGCCAAGCCTCCGCACGACATTATACCTTAGAACCACGATCCATCGCCGCCACCTCGGATTTCTCGCCGGCGCTCACCATGACAACAAGGAATTATAGAAATCTCTCCTCTCGCTCGCTTCGTTCCCGGCCAGTAGAGATTTGGGGGGCATTTGATGGGTTCCACCATCATTTATAGGAAGCAAGGAGCCCCCCATGATCTCCACTCAAGGAAAGTCATGGGTGGGCCCCACCCCCCATGATCTCTCATGGAGGTGATGGGGGCGGGCCCACTCCCTCACCTCATGGGAAGAACCGCCGCCGGCAAGGGGCCGAGCCACCGCCGGCGGCCGGCACTCCCTCGGCCAACCCCGGCCATGGCCGGCCGCGTCCATGACCGGTCGCAACCATTGCCGCCCCGGCCATGGCCGCCACGGCCATGGCCGGCCGCAACCATGGCCGCCCCGGCCATGACCGCCCCGGCCCCGGCCGGCCCAGGCCTTGGCCGGCCCGGTCATGGCCGCCCGGCCATGGCCGATCGTGGCCTTGGCCGCCCCGGCCGTGGCCGGCCTCCCTCGCCTCACCCAGCCGGCGGAAGGTCGCCGCCGGGAGGCGCTCAGCCGGCCCCCGTCGCCGGCCGCCCGGCACCCGCCGCCGTCATGGCGGCCCGCCATCGCGGGAGGCCTCCCAGCCATCCGATCAAGGGGGAGGCCCTCCCGGCCGTCCGATCGAAGGGGTAACCACCCACTATTCCACCACTTTAGTGGTGGGGCCCGCCATGACCCACCCCTGGAGGCTATAAAAGGACCTCCAGGGGACTCTTATTTCTCATCTTTTCCCTCCTACGATTTCTTATTCTTCTTCCTCAGGTGAGAGCTCTCTCGCCGCCTCCTCCGAGTCGGTCTCCGCTCGCCGCCAGCCACCAGCGACCACCAGCGACCTCCAGCGGCCGCCACTGGCCACCAGCTCCTGCCATTGGCTATAGGCACCCCATCAGAGCGCAGTTCGCAAGGAGACGCCCAAGATCGGAGAAAGTCAAGCGAAGAAGGCAGTCGAGGCCAGCAACCGCGTGCTGCCCTGGGCGCAAGCGCCAGAAGCATCCCGCGCATTCCACCATTTAAGTCGCTTCAGCGGAGCAGCCTGTTGCCCGCTGGTGCTTATAATCATCCTCTCTCCCCACAAGTTGTAACGGGAGCGGCCTGTCGCCCCAGTTCACTCAGTGTACTGTAATCATCCAGAGTTAGTGGATTTTGACTGGCACCGAACCGGTCACGTGGTTTTTCACCCGGTTGAAGGGTTTTCCACGTTAAAACTCCTGGTGTACGTACATTTCCCTTTTTTCAACTGACTGTGTGCGCACTCGACCGCTCCGCGAGCTAAGACGGTCCAAGTTAGTCCGGATCGACCGGAACGCCGAGTATGGCCGCAACAAGTTCAATAGCTAGTCAAATATAGAAGTAAATTCTAAAACTCATACTAAAATTTCAGTTTCCACCAATAACCACTAAAACAGTGGCATAAAGAGGGAGGACATCTTATAGAGTTATAGTGGTAGGGTTGGACAAAGTAGACGCACAACCAAGCACTGTCAAGCACTGCTATCTTGCCATCGATTAAGTGGAGAGAGGAAATGGTTGTTGTACCGTCTGGAAGGAGGGCTGGAACAATTTTTTTGCATCTCCCAGAGAGTGGAATCGTAAGCGAGTGGGAGAATAAGGCTCCGTTTGGGAGGACTTATGTTCACCGGTCAAGCGGTCATGACCGCATGAATCGGGACTTATTTAAGTCCCGATTCATGCGGTCATGACCGCTTGACCGGTGAACATAAGTCCTCCCAAACGGAGCCTAAAGGGGAGAGGAGGTAGAAGAGCTACTTTGGTTTTTCTGTTGAGCCCTACCGGAGCACACAGAGGAAAAAATTTCGTGAATGAGAGCATGAGGGGGAAGAGGAAGCAGAAGGTGGGTATATATCGCGCAAAATGAGTGGTGCAGTTAGTTAGACTGACTCACATTTTAACCTAGAAGTCTCCACCACATCAAAGCACTGAACAGTTTATTCTATATGGTAGCAAATAACTACCAATATCACTGCCTATATTCATGCAACATGTAACCATGCTAGACATTGGCTCTGTTTGGGACAACTTATGCTGATCTATAATCTCTACTTAAAACGCAAAAGTTGTTTTATAGCTGTTTGTTTGTGCAGCTTATATAAAATCACTTATTTTAAAACAGATTATAAGTTGATTTTTTATAAGCTATCCGGGTCCAGCTTACGATTACTCATAAGCGCTTATTTCTTAATAAAAGCCATATGAGTGATTTTTTCTCCGGATGTGATTTTTTCGTTCGGACGCGAATTTTTCGCTCGGGCTCGAATTTTTCGCCCAGACTTGAATTTTTCGCCCGGGCGCAAATTTTTCGCCCGGGCGCAAATTTTTCGCCCGGGCGCATTTTTTCGTCCGGGCGCATTTTTTTCGCCCGGTCGCGTTTTTTCGCCCGGGCGCGTTATTTTTTCGTCCGGGCGCGCTATTTTTTCGTCCGGGCGTGTTATTTTTTCGTCCGGGAGCGTTATTTTTTCGCCCGGGCGCGTTATTTTTCGCCCGGGCGCGTTATTTTTCGCCCGGGCACGTATTTTTCGCCCGGGCGCGTATTTTTCGCCCGGGCGCGTTTTTTTCGCCCGGGCGCGTTTTTTTCGCCCGGGCGCGTTTTTTTCGCCCGACCGCGTTTTTTCGCCCGAACGTGTTTTTTCGCCCGGACGCGTTTTTTCGCCCGTGCGCGATTTTTTCGCCCGGGCGCGATTAATTTGCCCGGGCGTGATTTTTTCGCCCGGGCGCGAATTTTTCGCCCGGACGCGATTTTTTCGCCCGGGCGCGATTTTTTCGCCCGAACGCGAATTTTTCGTCCGGAGGCGATTTTTTCGCTCGGAAGCGATTTTTTCGCACGAAAATGATTTTTTCACCCAGGTGCGCTAAGAAGCGATTTTTTCGCTCGGACGCGTATTTTTTTGCCTGGGCGTCTTTTTTTTCTCGGGCATGATTTTTTCATCCGGACGCGTTTTTTCGTTTTTCTCCCGGCGAAAAAAGTGTTTCGGGTTGAAAAAATTTTGCTGGGGAAAAAATCACACCTGTGAGAAAAAATTGCGCCCGGGACAAAAAACACGGTCGGTCGAAAAAATCGCGCTCGGGCGAAAAAAACGCGCCCCGACAAAAAAATGCGCCTCGGCGAAAAAAACGCGCCCGGACGAAAAAACCGCGACCGAGCGAAAAAAACCGCGATCGGGCGGAAAAAAAGCGCGCTCGAGCGAAAAAAACGCGCCCGGGCGAAAAAAACCGCGGTCGGGCGAAAAAATTGCGCCCGCATAAAAAAAAAACACCCGGTTGAAAAAAATCGAGCGGGCGAAAGAACGCGATCGAGCGAAAAAACGCAACCTGGCGAAAAAATCACGTCCGGGCGAAAATAAACCAGCTTGGGCGAAAACAATCTTGACTGGACGAAAAAAATCGTGACGGGCGAAAAAACACGTCCGAGCGAAAAATCGCCCCCAGGCAAAAAAATCGTGCACGGATAAAAAAACGCATACTAACAAACAAATCCTTATGAATGAATGAAATTTTAGATAAGCATTTTTGGACAAACTATCCAAACAGTCGACTGCTTATTCATCATTGATTATATAAAATCTCTATTCAACCATCAGTTTTTAATTAGCGGCTTATTCATCATCCTAAGCTGTCCCAAACAGAGCCATTATCAAAGTTCCTTATCCAAAATCACTCCCAAGATATTCACCATATAGTTATACTAATAATGTTATATCATTTAAATTAAAAATCAATTCAACCGACTTGACCAAATAATCTCATCATTGAAATGAAAAAAAATGCAAAACTCTCCCAAACATTATATTTAATATATATAATCAAATGTTTATGATAGAAAATATCAAAATTAATTCTGACACTGATTTCCTTCCTCGTCATCAGGGGTTCCATTAAATAAAGTTACTTTTACTATCTAATAAATTTTTGATAATGATTTGGGCTGTTAGAAATTCTTTTCCAATAATAATTTTTTTTGTTCTAAAAAAATCTCATAGTTTTAAAAGTTGACATGCTATTTCAATATCAAACTAATTAATTTAAAGGTAACCACACATGTCTCTTTTATTTATTCACAATACGTCTTTACATAAATGTTGAAAGACAAGTTCATATTTACATGATTCATTTTCTTTCTTTTCGATAAGGTTCTAAATTAAAAGCACAAGGTCAAATATGCCTTTCTTCGGGAACTTTTATTTCTGAAACTGGTGTAGAAGCTAAAGATTTGGTACACATCTAAAATAATTTTAGTTTGAGGTAGAAATGGCGATCATCTTAAACTAACTTCTTTATTTTGATTGAGTTTTGGGCATTCATTTCACTTGTGACCAGATTGACGATAATAGAAACAAACTCCTGTCATGCAATCTCCTCTATGAAATTTTTCGCACTTCGATCATTTTGTTAAGGTTGATTGTGATGCATTACTACTCCTGGCTGGAGCAGATTGAGACAACTTCTTACCTCTCCATTGTGATTCATCTTTGCTTGGACTCTCGGCTGCCTTTTGTTTGATGAAATCTTGTCTCTTTCGAGAATTCTTTTGATCTATTTCCACCATTTGGGCACTTTCTACTAGTTTTTGTACTCAAGAATATCCAAGGGTACTAAAAGGCTATGTATCTGATCATGAAATGCTTGCTGAAACTGTTGACACCTATCTTTTTCATTTAATACTATAGAATCTGTATAATCTGCTAATTTAGATAGTTCTCTTTCATATTGTAGTACTGTCTTATTTTCTTGGATTAGCTTGAGAAATTGGTCATGAAGAAATCTCTTTCCAGGTAGCTGAATCATGAACTTCATGTAAGACCTAAACTTGATCTTATAAGTTCATATTTTTCAATAAAGCAATAAGAAAATTTCCCGATAATGAAAACTAAATTCAGTTTCAACGTCGCACCATTTATTTTTGATGTTCGAGCTTCTCCGAATTTTTTATCGACACTCGGTTCATTTTCATTTCAATTTTCTTATTGGGTTATACTTAACTTAATGGCTGAATTGGAACTGAATGAAAATACATAACATAAACTAATATATGCGGCTAGATTTGGACTCATGTGGATTACTCACTTGGGTTCCTAGTGGGTTGACTAAATAGTTGTGGTTGTTTGAGGTTTATTATGGGTTGGTTGGTTAATTTAAGTCAAGCTGGGTGACTTGGTCTATTGGCTGCAGTATGTCTTGAGTTGACTGGTCAATTATGGAGTAAATGTAAGAGGCGGCTGACTGATTATTATATTAGCAATTATTTTATGACATGTTATGTAATATATTATATGATATAAGAGACGATGCACTTATTATATTCTGAATCTTGCTATTAGCTCTCCTTGTAATCGATATTTTTCTTTCTCTTGACGCTTGGAGATGTTCCCATGCTTCCTGGAGAGTTTGAGGCCTATGGCTACTCCGATTCTTTTTCCCCTGGCTCAATTTCCTCTTCTCCTTGGTTGTTGGTGCAACTGCTACTTGTTGATGTTGTGACTGATGTTATTGCTATGCTCCTGCGGTTTTGCTGCTAGCTTGGTACTTGGCTGATTGTTTTAGGTTTTATTGTGCACTGTGAGCCTTCTTCCTCTCCCCCTGACCTCCTCTTTATCCGATTAATGAAATATCAGAGTCTATGTATTGGCCAACTAGTGTTTTAGATTTGGGGTTTTTGTTGATTTTGCCTTGATTTTGTGTTGATAGCTGGTTTGGCCTAGTTCTGCATGGAATTTTGGGGGATTCCTTTGATGTTTTCCTTGTAGGTCGGTTGTTGAATTTGTGTTGCCATGAGCCTTGAAATTGGGGTTGTGGTTTGGGCTCTTGTTGGTACTATTTTGATGGGGGGAAATCACGTGATTACTGCCTCTTTGCTGGCTAGTTTTATTCCGTTGGTCGATTATTTTTGGACAGGGTATTGACTTGAATTCGGGTTGCTATTTGCAGCCCTTGGCGCTGCTATTCGCAACCCTTGACGTTGTTATTTTAGCAGTCATTGGAGTTGTTAATAACAGACATTGTTGTTGTTATTTGGGCTCTTGATGGTGGCGGTATTGTCGGCCTTGTTTTCTTAGATTTGGGTTATTGTTAATAGCTTGATTGTGACTTTTAAGAGGTATTGCAAAATTGGTCTTGCTTTGAGTGGCTGAAATTATGTTTTCGTTTTGAGTCACCAAAATTTGTCCTATCTTAGGCAACTCCTAGAGGTCGTAGTCGTGGCCGTCTTAAGGTCCACTCATAACTATTTAACGACACAACCCTAAAGTAAATGATTGATTTACTTGATACTGCAGAGAATGACGTCCGGTGATAGACGCGACGAGAATCCTACGAAGGACAAGGGCACGTAAAAAGCTATGGTGAGTGTTTACCGCTTTGATTACGTATATATTTGAGATATTTGAATTATAAACATGGAAAACTAGTTTACTCTGAGCCATTTTCTTGCCTGCAATGGAAAATGAATTGTTTGAATTAAAAAGATTTGAAGTTTGAAATCACTAAAAAAGATGAAATCGCTAAAAAAGCTAAATATGGATTAGCTCGCGATGAAAAATTTAAGGAGAAATTTATATGATTATTTTTCCAATATGGTGAAAATGAATTTGAATTAAATACAAAACAAATTAGAATTATATTTGAAATTGTGTCGACGCATCAAAAAGCTAAGGGTCAGCCTTGACTCCTACACCTAGTAAAGGGTAGAACTCCGACACCTAGTAGGGGGTTGAACTCCTACGGATGTTGTTACTAAAATGTCGAATATAGGAGGCATCTTATAGTAGATATTGATAAGACAAGCCGACGGGCCTAGACGTGTGAAAAGAATTAAGATTGACCCTCAATATTTCGAAAAAATGAATTATGACATTAATTCTGAACTGAATACAAAAATGCATAAGAATGAATTAGAATATGTATTTTAAATTAAATACAACACTACATAAGTATGAATCCTGATATACATTTTGAATTGAATATAACGTTGCATAAAAAAGAATCCCGATATGCATGTTGAAATGCATAAGAATGAATTAGAATATACATTCTAAACTGAATACAAAAATGAATTCTGAATTATGATATGCATTCTAAATTGAATATAGAAATGAATACAAACGAATTATGATACTGATATTAAGAATTTAATAAGAATGCAAGAAATAAAATTTGATACCAAAAATTGTTTATTTTTGTTCTACTTGCTCATTGAATAGTACTTTACCTGCTTACTTACGCATATGTTCATATATAATTTATAATTGTTTATTAATGCTAACTCTTCTTATTTGTCCGTAGTGCGATTGAAGAGGTTAGGAACTCACTTAGTTTTTTAAACTAATTGGTTGTCGATTTTTATTTTTAGGACTAGCCGCGGATAAGATAATATTTGCGGGGCCAGCTCGAAGATAGAGGGACGTCGTGGTTTGCCCATGGGTTAGCGATTGTTTTTATTTGTTTTAGATATGCTATAATATGTATTTGATGTATATTGATTTTAGGTGTTTTACCCGTACCCTGGATGGATATGATATATGTTAGTTGTTTAATATTTCTCCTGATACACCTCATGTGCTTTATATATTAGAACTGTTGCGTTATTTAATTGTGAAAAATCGCTCAGAATAAAGAATTAAATTGTGGCGGATTTTGAGCCATTATAATTAAGTGGTATCAGAGGGAGGTTTTTCGTAATGCGTGTGACAAAGAGAGTACCTGATATAGAACATATTACAATTGAAATGTTTCTTCGAGACGAATTAGAGGGTGTCAGGGAAGAAATGTCCAAAGAAAGTGGATCAAATTTTAGATATCATTCAAGACATCACTGAAGCTATTAGGCTGGTCCGGGGAACTCCTCCTGTAGTGCCATCGATTGTGCCAACTTTACCTCCTTCAGCACCTGTAGTATCACATTAGCCTTACCTAATTGATACTGCATTGAGGCAGTTTATGGAATTGAAGTCGCCAACCTTTCATGGTGGTCTTTTGTCGATCGAGATTGAAGACTGGATCTTTTGGATTGAGGCGATATTTGAAGCAATACGGTGCCCAGTGTGTACAACCCTGTATTCGCGGAGTGGGTTCCCTCCAGCAGGCGCGGGGCTAGCTATGCATTTTTTAGCTTTTCGAGGGGGTTGACACTCTTGATGGCTAATTTAGGCTCAACCTGCATAATATACTAGTAGGGGGATGAAATATTTGTCTCCCCCAGCCCCTTTGAGGGGTCACCCAGGCCACCTACTCGCCCAGGCCTCCTACTCGCCCAGGCCGCCTACTTGCCCACTCCGCCTACTTGCCTAGCCGCTTCTCGCCTAGCTGCAGCTCGCCAGCCTCGGTCTCGCCTAGGCCGCCTACTCGCCCTGGCCGCCTACTTGCCCAGGCTGCGTCTCGCCTAGCCGCTTCTCGCCTAGTGGGAGCTCGCAAGCCACGGTGTCGCCCAGGCCGCCTACTCTCCCAGGCCGCGTCTCGCCTAGCCGCTTCTCGCCTAGCCGCAGCTCGCCAGCCTCGGTCTCGCCCAGGTCACTTCCCGCAGGCCGCTTATTCGCCGAGGCCGCCTCTTGCGTCTCTCCTAGCTGCTTCTCGCCTAGCCGCAGCTCGCCAGCCTCGGTCTCACCCAGGTCGCATCCCGCAGGCCGCCTATTCTCCCAGGCCGCCTCTTGCGTCTCGCCTAGCCGTCTTCTCGCTAGGCCGCCTTCTCGCTCGGCAGCTCGCCTTGCTGCCTGCTCGCCCAACTTGAGGGACTTCCCCTGGTGGACTGCAATTAGTCGCTTAGAACAGCAGGATTTGGCTGTTGACAGACCAACCAGGGGGCATTTCAGTAATTTTAGAGGAGCGGAGGTTTGTTATTTGCAGGTCATTCCCAAAAAACTATAAATAGACCCTTGAGGGTGCCTTGGAGAGCATTGTTTCTTAGCCACTTAAATCCCTCTGCTTTCTTCCTCCAAGGCACCTAGCTCAAGCATTGGCTAGGGAGGGGGAGATCTCAAAGATCTTCCGGATGTGAGGTGGAACCTCCATGCTAGAGCCGAGGGTCTGTTTCTAGCTTCTTGAGTCTTAGGCCTGTGACGTTCTCCTGAGCATAGTAGGTGTGAGGTCACCCCTTTTTTGGGACCCTGAACTCCACGAGAGACAAGTTTTTGGTTTCAACATTTTGGTGCGGTGAGCGTGGAGAGTGAACAACACAGAAGATCTCGGGAGAGTGTCATGGCTGGAGATCAGGGAGGTGGTGATGATCTCGGCAAGCTCCCCAACCCGTCACCCTTCGTAGGAAGGGAGTAGTTAATGGCGTTCATCCAAGGCATCATGGAGATGCTGCGAAGTATTGCCCTTCGGGCTCACAGCTCAACCCCCACCCCCCAAGGACTAGCTCCCAAGGGTCTCAATGAGCTGACCTAGAGTGTTCTCGACGAGCTGCCTCCCAGGGGCATAGGCGAGATGACCCCAGCAGGGGTAGAAGGAAGTGCACCAGGGAGACGGCCTGGGAAGGAAAGGGTGGGAGAGGGAGTCGAGCGAGACCTCACCGGCCGGGAGTTGTTCCCCAGCCTGACGAGTTCTAGCCTTCCAAGCGAGCAGGTCGTGCGAGTATAAGTTGCAAGACCACCACTCAGGGGGTCATCCTTCAGCGAGCTGATCATCTCAGCTCCCGTTTCCGAGGGGTTCAGAGAGCCTAACATGGCTTACTATACCGGGAAGGATGACCCCGTCCAGCACCTGCAGTGGTTTGATGATGTCATCTCCATCAAGCCGACGATAGATGCCTTCAAGTGTCGCTTTTTCGCGATCACGTTAAAGGACAAGGCAAGGGACTGGTTCCACCAACTCCCGCCGAGATCGATCTATGGGTTCGAGGACTTGAGCCGGAGCTTTCAGCTTCACTTCTCCACCTCCAAGAAGAGGAAGAAGAGTCCTGAGTCCATCTTCTTGATAAGACAGGGGGCCGAGGAGTCGATGACCCATTACGTTGACAGGTTCCAAGAGGAGATCCTGGATATCCAGGAGATGTCAGGGTATGCCCTCCAGAGGGTGTTCACGGTGGGGTTGCGCGAGGGATTCTTTAAGATGAGCCTGACCCAAAAGTCCCCCCTTTCCTTCGAGGAGCTGATGGAAAGGGCGGCAGAGGAGATACCAACTGAGGCGACCAACCCGGCATTTGTCAAGAAGTTGGCAAGGTTGACAGAGGCAGGGTCGAAGGAACAAAGTGGCTCGAGGCATCAGGAGGGGAGAAGGAGAGATGAGCGTAGAGCTCAGAGGTTCCAGGGACCTCAAGAAGGTCCGGATCCAGGCTGGAGGCTGCTGGGAGGAACTGCCCAGGGTCGAGGAAGAGCTCACATTTAGGGCAGAGGAAACTTTCACGGGGGCCAAGGGAGGTTCAACTTTCAAAGGCAAGCCCCTAAACAACTTTCACGGGGAGGAGGCAACGGGAGAGACCGCCAAGCTCGTTGAAGGTGGGAAGGAAGAGCATTGCCATACTGTGACTTTCACCAGGTGGAGGGGCACGCTACGGCTACCTGCCCCGAGTTCCTGGAAGTGAGAGGGGCTAGAGGTCCAGCCCAGTAACAGCTGCCGGAGCAGATTGAAGTTCCGCTCCGAGTGAGGGGGGATGACATATGTGAGGACCGGGTCGATATGGGAACTCGATGGTCCATATGAGTGATTCACGGTGGAGCGGGGTTCAAGCCTAGGTCCCACCCCCAAAGGAGAAGGAAGCGAATGAAGGTCATCATGTCCAGGTAGCCTGAAGAAGCCTCACCTTGGTGAGGTCTTTTCCTTTTCTTATCTTGTAACAAGCTCTACCCCTGACCGGTTGAGTCAGGGGATCATGTAACCCAAGTTTTTCCCCCGTTTGAGGATGTTGGATTTGGTAAAGTTCAAGTGACATACCTAGTTCCTAACCCCCGAGAGGATCTCCTCATTTCGGACTCTCATTAGCTGGATGGGTCGAATGTGCCTCGGGGAGAACAAGTCCTTTTTGCTTTGAGACGGTCCCACTATCCAGGCTCTCACTAGCTTGCAGGGCCGGTTGACCTCTCGTGGATGCCAAGTCCTTTTTGCTCCGAGACAGTCCCGCTGTCCAGGCTTTCACTAGCTGGCAAGGTCAGTTGACCTCTCGTGGATGCCAAGTTTTTTTTTGCTCCGAGACGGTCCCGCTGTCCAGGCTTTCACTAACTGGCAGGACCGATTGACCTCTCGTGGATGTCAAGTCCTTTTTGCTCCGAGACGGTCCCGCTGTCTAGACTCTCACTAGCTGGCATGGCCGGTTGACCTCTCGTGGATGCCAAGTCCTTTTTCTCCAATACGGTCCTATAGTCCAGGCTCTCACTAGGTGGTAGGGTTGGTTAACCTCTTGTGGATGCCAAGTCCTTTTTGCTCCGAGATGGTCCCGCAGTTCAAACTCTCACTAGTTGGCAGGGCCGGTTGACCTCTCGTGGATGCCAAGTCCTTTTTGCTCCGAGACGGTCCCGCTGTCTAGGCTCTCACTAGCTGGCAGGGCCGGCTGACCTCTCGTGGATGTCAAATCCTTTTTGCTTCGAGACGGTCCGGCTGTCCATATTCTCACTAGCTGGCAGGGCCGACTGACCTCTCGTAGAGGCCAAGTCCTTTTTGCTCCGAGACGGTCCTGCTGTCCAGGCTCTCACTAGCTGGCAGGGTCGGCTGACCTCTCGTTGATGCCAAGTTCTTTTTGCTCCGAGACGGTCCCGCTGTCCAGGCTCTCACTAGCTGGCAGAGCCGGTTGACCTCTCGTGGATTCCAAGTCCTTTTTGCTCCGAGACGGTCCCGCTGTCCAAGCTCTCACTAGCTGGCAGGGTCGGTTGATCTCTCATGGATGCCAAGTACTTTTTGCTTCGAGATGGTCCCGCTGTCCAGGCTCTCACTAGCTGGCAGGGTCGGCTGACCTCTCATGGATGCCAGGTCCTTTTTGCTCCGAGACGGTCCCGCTGTCCAGGTTCTTACTAGCTGGCAGGGCTTGCTGACCTTGTAACACCTCCCCTGTAAAGACCATATAATATGGTTCCGGCTGGGTCCCCACAACATACGGACACCACAACTTTAGTATTAAAAGATGATATGAAACTACCCAAACTCAAAACTCCAGACATACACAGCGGAAACAGAACAAACCGACAGAAGTTATCCACTAACGATAGAGTATCAAATGGCCTTAAGGCCTTACACAATAATAGTCCAAACAAAATATAAATGTGCCAAGCACTCCTAGGCTACCTCGGCATGCAAGCCGGACAAAAACATAACAAAAGTAGCAAACACACAAAGAGAAACCAAGCACAACAACACTTCATGAGGCTTAGGGCTTTTCGCCTGGCGCACTAGCTCCTGCATGCGATCCTTGCCCTGTAAGGATTTGAAGTAACGTGGGTCAGCAAATGCTGACCTCTACTGTGTAACAAACACATCTCCTCCCGGCCGCCCCTAATGGACACTCCACCTGCAAGTTAGCACTTCGTATACCAAAAGAGTATATATAATAAAGCGGTAAAACAGGCTTGGATGTCTCATACAGCATACATGTTCTCTATGTTTTGTACAAAGTGAAAGGGGCCTACTATGCAGCATGAATGCAGCCCGGGTTTCACCCAAGGCACCCTAGTTCGTATGCATCTAGCACAACATCAAACACTGGGTACTTCCGTTTCCTCATTGGCTTAAAGCCGCAAACACAAGGGAACCACCATGTCCCTAACAGCACACACGCCGTCACACGGAACCTTGCAAAGGCCCCACCCGCACAAGGGTCATAACCCCAGGGCTTTCCCGCACAATCTGACTTCGCTCGTCAGGGTTCCGCCTCGCACTGACCGATTCTAAGAAGCCTTGCTGGACCCCACCCGCTCATGGCTAAATTGCCCGGGCTTGCCCTCCGCTCGGCATTCTCGTCAGTCTCACACAAGGGGCTAGTCTCGCCGGGACACTTTTCCCACATGACTTGCGTGTCACGGAAAAGCCAGCCGACCACGGAGACATAGCCGCGCCTTAGCACAGCACAAACAAAGGTTTCCCCACCCCAATTGCCACTCGCACCGTGTCTTTCCTGTGCTCCAAGGAAACCATCTACCGCACAAAGCGGAGCTAACCTCGTCCGGTTCCGACTACGAGTACTCACTCAAATATAAGGGGGGAAACGCATACATACAACGGCGTATTGTCGCTACGGATTTCTACCAAATCCTCACATCTCGCTATGCAACATCACCGGGTCGTACTAACAGTCGCGACCACGGCTTCACCCACAATGCCTAATCCGCTAACGGAGCGGATCTCTAATGCAAAGCATGCCGGGATGAACATACTCCACCCGGAGGTTCCTCTTGAACCTAGGCTACACGAATCCCTCTCATTTGAGAGATTCGGTGCTCAAAATATGAAAGGAAGGGGATGATATTCTTGCATCCTAAATCCTAAAAACCGAGAGCAGAAGTGTCGTTACCTTTCGTCCCCTCTTCCTAGCCATGGAGAAGATTTGCTCGGTTGAACACCACCGCAACGCTCCCACCTTCGCGGATCTGAACTCCGCTCGCGAAACGGACCTCCGAAGCTTCGCCGGCGGCCAAAACTTGGCCTCCTTGCTCTCCCTTCTCTCTAGAACTTAGAGAGATAAAAGAAAATGGGAAATGAGGGTTTGGAACCCTATTCCCGACCTTAAACCGCCCAGGGAGGCCCCCCACCGTTGGATCTTCCAAGGAAAAGAACGAACGGCCACGATCGGAACCCAAATTAGAAAATCTGGGCCGAACACGGGTTGCAACACGGCCGTGTGCATGACCGTGTTAGCCATTCGCTGTCTCGACCGATTCAAAAACCAGCACACGGCCTTCGACACGGCTTTTGACACGGCCTCTGACACGGCCGTGTCGCCATTGACACGCCCGTATCGAGACTCGTGTCACGCCCCCTACCGACCAATTTTCCCAGTCAGAGAAAGACACGGCCAAAAACACGGCCATGGACACGGCCTTCGACACGCCCGTATCATCCCCGACACGGCCGTGTCGTGACCCGTGTCACGCCTAGCAGAATAAATCCCGCTAACAACCCGAGAAGGACACGGCCAGGGACACACCCGTGTCCAAGGCCGTGTGCCTACCAAGGCGCTACACGGTTGTCGATCAACACGGTTCGACAACCAAGGCGCTACACGGCTTGTGACACGGCCGTGTCACAGGCCGTGTGCCTACCCCCAAAACCCAAATTTGGTTGAAATGACGCCGTCGTTTCCCCTTCCAAGTTTTGGGGTGTTACAAATCTCCCCCCTTCAAAGAATTTCGTCCCGAAATTTAAAACATGGAAGGTAAACAAAACTAAACAGTACCTGAGGAGAAAAGCTCGGGGTACTCCTCCAGCATGGCCTGCTCTCGCTCCCATGAGAGCTCCTCGCAACCACAGTTGTCCCAACGGACCTTCACGAGTCTGACCTCCTTGTTCCACAATTGCCAAACCTCTGAATCTTCTATCCCGATTGGACGAACTCGCGTCCTCAAGTCTTCCTCTACCGGCACTGCCGTCGGCTCAATCACCACGTTGGCTTCTAACAATGCTTTCCTCAGGACGGAGACGTGAAAAACGTCATGCAATCCACTTAGCTCCGTGGACAACGCCAACCGGTACGCTGCCTCTCCCACTCGCTCGATGACCTTGAATGGTCCCAAAAATCTCGGACTCAACTTCTTGAGTCGGCGAATTCGTGAAACGCCTTTGAACGGCTTGATCTTAAGATACACCCAGTCGCCCACCGTGAATTCCACATGTCTGTGGCGAGCATTGAAATACTTCGACTGCCGATCTTGAGTTACCTTCACGCGCTCTTGGATGGTCCGCACTAGCTCACTAGCGTCGGCTACCACTTCTTTCCCCAAAAGCTTTGTGTCTCCCGCCTCTGTCCAAGACATCGGTGTTCGACACCGCCTCCCATAAAGAGCTTCATATGGCGCCATCTTGATACTAGCTTGGTAGCTATTGTTATAAGCAAACTCCACCATGAAGAGGTGATCCTCCCACTTCTTGCCGAAGTCGAGAGTACACATCCTTAGCATATCTTCCAAAGTACGGTTCGTTCTCTCAGTTTGCCCATCGGTTTGAGGATGAAAGGCCGTACTGAACTTGAGTTTTGTGCCCAAGCTCTTCTGCACCAACCGTCAATCCTTAGACGTGAAACGTCCATCCCGGTCGCTGACTATACTCTTCGGAATCCCATGGAGTCGTACAATATTGCGGACGTACAACTCCACCAACTTTTCCACACCGTCCTCCTTCCGGTTTGGGATGAAATGTGCCACTTTGGTCAAGCGGTCCACAATCACCCAAATGGCATCATTACCCTGCTGCGATCTAGGCAACCCATGCACAAAATCCATGGAGATGTCATCAAATTTCCATTCGGGGATTGGAAGAGGCTTCAAGAACCCGCCCGGCTTCTGACACTCGGCCTTCACCAAGGCACAAGTTTGGCACCGACTCACACACAAAGCTACGTCCCGCTTCATCCCAGGCCACCAATAGGACTTCTTCAATTCCAAGTACATCTTTGTACTACCCGGGTGAATGGAGTACTTGGTGAAGTGGGCCTCAAACATCAACTCCTCGCGGAGCTTGCCGAACTGCGGTACACAAATCCTTCCGCCCTTCCTCAGAATCCCATCAACCATCTCTCAGGCGCTACCCTCGCCCTTTAGAGCTTCCCCCACGAAAGGTTGGAACTCCGCATCTACACGGGTCGCTTCCCAAATACGATCGCATAAGTCACTCTACATCTCAATCCAATTTAGTCGAGCCACGCTAGACTCGCCTCTTGCCACACATTCCAAACCAAGGGACTCCCAGTCCCGCCTTAACCGCTCATCGTGAGCTTCAATCCAATTTCCTTGCCCCGAGTACTTCTTACTCAAAGCATCTGCCACCACATTGGCTTTCCCTGGCGTGTACTGGATCGCCACCTCGTAGTTCCCAAGGAACTCGACCCACCTGCGCTGCTGCATATTTAGGTCCTTCTGATCTAGGAGATACTTCAGACTCTTGTGGTCCGTGAAGATCTCCACCTTTGCACCATAAACGTAGTGCCTCCACAACTTCAAAGAAAAAATTACCGCCGCCAACTCCAAATCATGGACGGGGTAATTTCTCTCGTGAGGCTTCAGCTGCTTCGACCCAAAAGCTATCACACTACCATGCTGCACCAACACGCACCCTAAACCGCATCCAGATGCATCACTGAAAATCTGGAATCCTTCGGTCCCCTTTGGTAGACTTAGGATCGGCGCCGTCATTAGCCTCTCTTTCACGGTTTCAAATGCCTGACTGCACTCTTGAGTCCATACAAACTTCTGATCTTTGCGAGTTAGTGAAGTGAGGGGTAGAGCTATCCGCGAAAAGTTTTCCACAAACCTTCGGTAGTACCCGGCTAGTCCAAGAAAACTCCGGACTTCCGCCACGGTCCTCAAAACTGGCCACTCTCTGATGGCTTCTACTTTCGTTGGATCCACTGCCACCCCGTCCCCACTGATTACATGGCCCAAAAACGCCACCTTCTCCAACCAAAACTCGCATTTCGAGAACTTCGCATAGAGCTGGTTCTCTCTCAACACTTGCAACACTGTCCACAGGTGCGACTCGTGCTCCGCTTCCGACTTGGAATACACCAAAATGTCATCGATAAAGACGACTACGAACCAGTCCAAATATTCGCGAAATACTCGGTTCATCAAGTCCATGAACACGGACGGCGCGTTCGTCAGCCCGAACGGCATCACCGAGAACTCAAAATGACCATACCTCGTACCAAACGCGGTCTTGGGTATGTCTTCGTCACGAATCCGCAACTGATAATATCCGGACTTCAGGTCCAACTTGGAGTACACCACCAACCCCACCAACTGGTCAAAAAGGTCGTCTATCCGAGGAATCAGATACTTGTTCTTAACCGTCAATTTGTTCAACTCTCTGTAGTCTATGCACAGACGCATACTACCGTCCTTCTTCTTTACAAATAACACCGGCGCACTCCACGGTGAAGAGCTGGGCCTGATATACCCTTGCTCCAAAAGCTCCTGCAACTGAACCTTGAGCTCGGCCAACTCCTTTGGTTCCATCCTGAAGGGTGGACACGACACTGGTCTAGCCTCGGGCACCAACTCGATGGAGAAATCAATCTCCCGCCGAGGAGGTGCTCCCGGTAGCTCCTCAGGAAATACATCTCCGAACTCCGCCACCACGGGCACTTCTTCAAGAGACAGCCTGGAAAGGCTAACCTCCAACAACGCTACTAGAGCTACACCTCCCTGGCTAACAGCTCGCACTAACTGAAGTGCCGAAACTAGGGAACATGCCACTCCATGCAGGCCTTCAAACTTGACTTCCGCTTGCCCCACGCCCCTCAGGGTTACCACCTTGGACAAACAGTCGATACTGGCACGCTGCTCTGCTAGCCAATCCATCCCCAAAATCACGTCGAACTCGGACAAAGGCAAGATCGCCGCTACCAATATGAAGTCGACTTCCTCGAGTCTCCAACAAATCTGGCCTCCAGCCCTGGTAGTCATAGATGACCCATTGGGCATGCGCACTTTCAACTCGGAGTCCGTCGAGAAATACTCCACTCCGATCCTCCGGATAAAGCTTTCCGCAAGGAAGGAGTGCAACGCTCCCGTATCAAAGAGTACCCTAGCGGGGTACCCAGATACCATTACAAAGCCTACACACATGCAACAAACATAAAGGCTTGAAAGACAGGAATCTAAGGTACAGGTTGAACTCTCGTACCTGTCAGCACATCGGGTTGACGGATTGCTTCTTGTTGCCCAAGGTTGTAGGCCCTTGGCTGCACTGGTTGAAACCGAGAAGCACTCGACTCCGCCATCTTCCCTTTCTCCGCGGCACTGGGGCCGGAGCGCACAGTTTGCTCCTGCCTAGGCTCTTGCTCAGTGCCCCCTTGGGTACAAAATCTTGCTATGTGGCCTGGCTTGCCACAACTATAGCACGTCTGAGGGCCCTTAGAACGTGACCCTCCGGACGCCCAATTGCTTTTCTCGCCCGACTTTTGTGTGGAAGGCTTCTTCTTCCATCGGCTCCCTTCCGTCTTTCCATGGGACTGAGCAGGCTTCTTCTCCTCCCCCTGCTTGGGTGTGAAGCCCTTGCGACGCTGGGATCGCTCCATGTCACTCTCCAAAATTCGGGCCGCCTCCACCAGTTCGTTGAAACCCGCACGCTTCATCGATATGAGGGGTTGTCTTAGATTCTCCCTCAGTCCATGATAGAAGAGATTGTCCCTCTCTTCATCGTCTGCCATGGTCGTCCCTGCATAACGACCCAAGCGAGTAAATTCTTGAACATACTCATCCACTGACTTGTCTCGCTGCACCAGATGTAGGAACTGCCTCTGGAGGGCTAACCTCGTTGAGGCGGGAATGTACTTCTTCAGGAAGGCATTCCCAAACTCCTCGATGGACGGTGTGCGTCCTGGAAACTGCCGACCACTGTGGCTCACCCACCATAACTTGGCATCTCCCTCCAACATAAAGGCTGCGAACTCTGACTTTTTCTCATCTGCCGCCTCTGCCGCCCTCAGAAGCTCCTGAATCCTAGCCCACCAATCCTCTGCATCTGTGGGCGTGCCGATTCCCTTGAAGGTTGGAGGGTGGAAACTCAGAAAGTACTTCATTTGCCGGTCCCCATGCCCGACAACCACTCTCTCGTCCTGCGGCTCTGCCCGCCTGGCCTCCTCAACCTGCACGGTCGCTGCCGTGACCGGGGTAGCAGGAGTTGCTACCTGAGCAACGGGAGCTGCTACCTGTGCTGTCGCTGCAGCTTGGGCCGCCACCATCGCTTCTGCAAGCATGCGGCAGAAGTCGGCCGATGTGACCCCCATCCCTAGCGGACCTTGCGCAGTCGCACTACTTGCCGAGAGCTCTTCACTTGGCCTCGAGGTCCCAGCCTCGTTGCTTGCGCTCTAAACACAAGCAAGAAAACGCAAATCAGTCTCTAATTGCAAGACTCGAACACAAGGACACTCATGGTCCCGCGATACTCCTATGTGGATAACTCCTTATACGCGACTCGACTTATACTTTCGACCGCGAAACTTCTCATTGGAACGCGAACCTCGCTCTGATACCAAATTGTAACACCTCCCCTGTAAAGACCATATAATATGGGTCTGGTCGGGGCCCCACAACATACGGACACCACAGCTTTAGTATTAAAAGATGATATGAAACTACCCAAACTCAAAACTCCAGACATACACAGCGGAAACAGAACAAACCGACAGAAGTTATCCACTAATGATTGAGTATCAAATGGCCTTAAGGCCTTACACAATAATAGTCCAAACAAAATATAAATGTGCCAAGCACTCCTAGGCTACCTCGGCATGCAAGCCGGACAAAAACATAACAAAAGTAGCAAACACACAAAGAGAAACCAAGCACAGCAACACTTCATGAGGCTTAGGGCTTTTCGCCTGGCGCGCTAGCTCCTGCATGCGATCCTTACCCTGTAAGGATTTGAAGTAACGTGGGTCAGCAAAGGCTGACCTCTACTGTGTAACAAACACATCTCCTCCCGGCCGCCCCTAACGGACCCCGGGGTACCACTCCACCGGCAAGTTAGCACTTCGTATACCAAAAGAGTATATATAATAAAGCGGTAAAACAGGCTTGGATGTCTCATACAATATACATGTTCTCTATGTTTTGTACAAAGTGAAAGGGGCCTACTATGCAGCATGAATGTAGCCCGGGTTTCACCCAAGGCACCCTAGTTCATATGCATCTAGCACAACATCAAATACTGGGTACTTCCGTTTCCCCATTGGCTTAAAGCCGCAAACACAAGGGAACCACCATGTCCCTAACGGCACACACGCCGTCACACGGAACCTTGCAAAGGCCCCACCCGCACAAGGGTCATAACCCCAGGGCTTGCCCGCACAATCTGACTTCGCTCGTCAGGGTTCCGCCTCGCACTGACCGATTCTAAGAAGCCTTGCTGGACCCCACCCGCTCATGGCTACATTGCCCGGGCTTGCCCTCCGCTCGGCATTCTCGTCAGTCTCACACAAGGGGCTAGTCTCGCCGGGACACTTTCCCCACATGACTTGCGCGTCACGGAAAAGCCAGCCGACCACGGAGACATAGCCGCGCCTTAACACAGCACAAACAAAGGTTTCCCCACCCCAATTGCCACTCGCACCGTGTCTTTCCCGTGCTCCAAGGAAACCATCTACCGCACAAAGCGGAGCTAACCTCGTCCGGTTCCGACTACGAGTACTCACTCAAATATAAGGGGGAAAACGCATACATACAACGGCGTATTGCCGCTACGGATTTCTACCAAATCCTCACATCTCGCTATGCAACATCACCGGGTCGGACTAACGGTCGCGACCACGGCTTCACCCACAATGCTTAATTCGCTAATGGAGCGGATCTCTAATGCAAAGCATGCCGGGATGAACTTACTCCACCCGGAGGTTCCTCTTGAACCTAGGCTACACGAATCCCTCTCATTTGAGAGATTCGGTGCTCAAAATATGAAAGGAAGGGGATGCTATTCATGCATCCTAAATCCTAAAAACCGAGAGGAGAAGTGTCGTTACCTTTCGTCCCCTCTTCCTAGCCATGGAGAAGATTTGCTCGGTTGAACACCACCGCAACACTCCCACCTTCGCGGATCTGAACTCCGCTCGCGAAACGGACCTCCGAAGCTTCGCCGGCGGCCGGAACTTGGCCTCCTTGCTCTCCCTTCTCTCTAGAACTTAGAGAGATAAAAGAAAGTGGGGAATGAGGGTTTGGAACCCTATTCTCGGCCTTAAACCACCCAGGGAGGCCCCTCACCGTTGGATATTCCAAGGAAAAGAACGAACGGCCACGATCGGAACCCAAATTAGAAAATCTGGGCCGAACACGGGTTGCAACACGGCCGTGTTAGCCATTCGCCGTCTCGACCGATTCGAAAACCAGCACACGGCCTTCGACACGGCTTTTGACACGGCCTCCGACACGGCCGTGTCGCCATTGACACGCCCGTGTCGAGACCCGTGTCACGCCCCCTACCGACCAATTTTCCCAGTCAGAGAAAGACACGGCCAAAAACACGGCCTTCGACATGCCCGTGTCATCCCCGACACGGCCGTGTCGTGACCCGTGTCACGCCTAGCAGAATAAATCCCGCTAACAGCCCGAGAAGAACACGGCCAGGGACACGCTCGTGTCCAAGGCCGTGTGCCTACCAAGGCGCTACACGGTTGTCGATCAACAAGGTTCGACAACCAAGGCGCTATATGACTTGTGACACGGCCGTGTCACAGGCCGTGTGCCTACCCCCAAAACCCAAATTTGGCTGAAACGACGCCGTCATTTCCCCTTCCAAGTTTTGGGGTGTTACAGACCTCTCGTGGAGGCCAAGTCCTTTTTGCTCCGAGACGGTCCCGCTGTCCAGGCTCTCACTAGCTGACAGGGTCGGCTGACCTCTCGTGGATGCTAAGTCCTTTTTGCTCCGATATAGTCTCGCTGTCCAGCTCTCACTAGCTGGTAGGGCCGTTTGACCTCTCGTGGATGCCAAGTTTTTTTTTCTCCGAGACGGTCTTGCTGTCCAGGCTCTCACTAGCTGGCAAGGCTGGTTGACCTCTCATGGAGGCAGTCCTTTTTGCTCCAAGACGGTTCCGCTATCCAGGCTCACTAGCTGGCAGAGCTGGTTGACCTATCGGGGAGGCCAAGTATTTTTCACCTGGAGGGGATCTCATCACCCAGGCTTTCATTAGTTGGCATGACGGGTTGACCCCTCAGGGAAGTTAAGTGAATTCTTCTCGGAGAGGCTAAGTATCTTTTCAACCGCGCAAAAGAACTACGCTCAGCGAATACATTGGGTTGGATGTTTCTTTCCGAGCGTGGAACTCGCTCGAAAAGAGTGGGGATTGTGTTTAACCCCGTATTCACGGAGTGGGGTCCCTCTAGCAGGCGCGGGGCTAGCTATGTATTTTTAAGCTTTTCGAAGGGTTTTCCACTCTTGGTGGCCAATTTAGGCTCAACCTGCATAATATAATAGTAGGGGGATAAAATATTTGTCTCCCCCTGACCCCTTTGAGGGGACGCCCAGGTCGCCTACTCGCCTAGGCTGCCTACTCTCCTAGGCCACCTACTCGCCCAGGCCGCCTACTCGCCCAAGCCGTCTCGCCTAGCCTCTTCTTGCCTAGCCACAGCTCGCTAGCCTCGGTCTCGCCCAGGCCGCCTACTCGCCCAGGCCGCCTACTCGCCCAGGCCGCGTCTCGCCTAGCCGTAGCTCGCCAGCCTCGGTCTCGCCCAGGTCGCATCCCGCATGTCGCCTATTCGCCCAGGCCACCTCTTGCATCTCTCCTAGCCGCTTCTTGCCTAGCCGTAGCTCGCCAGCCTCGGTATCGCCCAGGTCGCATCCCGCAGGCCGCCTCTTGCGTCTCGCCTAGCCGTCTCCTCGCCAGGCCGCCTTCTCGCTTGGCAGCTCTCCTTACTGCCTGCTCGCCCTGCTTGAGGGACTGCTCCTGGTGGACTGCAATTATCCTCTTAAAATAGCGAGATTTGGCTGTTGGCAAACCAACCCGGGGGCATTTCAGTAATTTTAGAGGAGCGGAGGTTTGTTATTTGCAGGCTATTCCCAGAAAACTATAAATAGACCCTTGAGGGTGCCTTGGAGAGCATTGCTTCTTAGCCACTTAAATCCCTCTACTTTTTTCCTCCAAGGCACCTAGCTCAAGCATTGGCTAGGGAGGGGGAGATCTCAAAGGTCTTCCGGGTGTGAGGTGGGACCTCCACACCAGAGCCGAGGGTCTGTTCCTAGCTTCTTGAGTCTTTGGCCTATGACGTTCTCCTGAGTGCAGTAGGTGTGAGGTCACCCCTTTTTTGGGGCCCCGAACTCCACGAGAGACCAAGTTTTTGGTTTCAACACAGTGTCCAACCGAGAGTAAGTTGGAGTTGTCCTCCTCTTTGCTGGAGGGATAAGTTAAGCACTGATGGAATAATCTGATGCGAGGAGAATTTACAACTGCAAGTGTGAAGATTGTAGTATAAGATGATTAGTATGTGAATTAATGATGAGGAATTAATGGATTGTGAGAACTGAAAAGATTAGATTTGCGGAAAGAGAAATACAATGTATTTTTGGATTTCGACCGAATCCATTATATATTATGTAGTTCTGAAGGAGTTATTACAAACAGATCATGATATCATGATAAAGAGAAATGAATTATCAATTGTTGATTATTGAAAAGCGCGCCTTGTCTTTGAGAATTGAAGCGGATGTTGCAATCCTACCATCGTTGAATACAATATTATCATTGATATGGACTGATTTTGAATTGAGAAGACTGCTAGACAAAAGAGGTTGCGTTCAAGTGCCCAGACGGAAGTTACATTGTATTTATAGGCCTGGGAGAAGTATCAAAAAATTATGATTTCGGCCATGAAAGTGTGGAAGAAGGTACGAAAGTCTGGGATGTCAGTTTTATCATGAAGTGGTGAAGGAGAAAATTATGTTTATGCTCGCAGTGCAAAAATACGTGAATGTATTTCCAGAAGAATTTCCAGGTATACCTTCAACTAGATGGGTCAAATTTGATATTAACTTGATTGAAGGATCTGCTCTAGTGACCAAGGCACCATATCAGATGACTCCTAAGGCACTGGCAAAATTAAAGGTGCAATTGCAAGAGCTGATAAATATTTTTTTCGACCGAACACTTCACCTTAGTGAGCTCCAATTTTGTTAATTAAGAAGAAAGACAAATCTTGTCGTCTGTGCATCGACGATTAAGAATAAATATCTCTTGCCTCACATTAATGATTTATTCGATCAACATGTGAGTGCGTGCGTATTCTCAAAATTGATTTTTGATCAGGATATCACTAGCTGAGGATTAAAAAGGAGATTTTTTTCATGATAGCATTCAGTACCATGGATGGACATTTTGAATTCGTTGTAATACCTTTTAGTTTAACAATGCTCATGCAGCTTTATGAACTTGATGAATTGACTCTTTAAAGCATTTCTCGATTAATTCATGATCTTATTCATCGACGATATTTTGATTTATTTGAAGTCTGAGGAAGAGCATGCCCAACACTTGCGTATAACTTTGCAGACGTTGAGAGAGCAGTTGTATGCCAAATTTTCACATTGCGACTTTTGGCTAAAAGAAGTGTCATTTTGAGCCATAATGAAGAAGGCTTGTCGGTCAATCCAAAAAAAATGAAGCAGTTGTTATCCGAACTCAACCGAAATTTGTAACTGAAGTGCGGAGTGTCTTGGGCTTGGCTGGATATTATAGAAAATTCGTGAAAGATTTTTTGAAGATAATGTTTCCCCTGACATAGTTAACTCAAAAGAATGTGTTGTTCAAATGAGTGGATAACCGCCAACAAGCATTTAACACACTAAATGAACGATTTATAACTCCTCCAGTGTTGGTGATGCCTATCGAATTAGATGATTTTCAAATTTATATATAGAGATGCGACCTATAAAGGATTGGTTTGCATGTTGATACAACAACAAAAAGTAATTGTCTTTGTTTCAAGATAGTTAAAAGATGCAAAAAAGAATTATTTGACACATGATCTAGAATTAGCGGCTTTAGTGTGTGTTAAAGAGTTGACGATATTACCTATATGAAGTGCAGTGCGAAAGATTTGCAGATCATAAAATTTTGAAATATATTTTTGATCATAAGAAAATTAATTTGCGTCAGAAGAGATGACTAGAATTAATTAAAGATTATGATCTAGACATTCAATACCATCATAGCAAAACAAATATGGTAGCAAATGACTTGAACAGAAAAAGTATAACTGTATTATCAGTGATGTCGCAGTATAATAAGAACTATGCGAATTGCAGAAGATGACAATTAGCGTAATTTTGGCGTAGGAAGAAAAGCAGGCACGATTACTTCAGATGCTAGAAGATTTATTACAAATGGTTATTTAGATTTGAAAGGATCGTAAGAGAAATATCTGTCGTTGGTAGAATTTGCGTATAATAATAGCTGCCAAGCAACGATTCAAATGACTCCATTTGAAACTCTATATGGAAGGCGATGTAGAACTCCCTTGAGCTGGGCAGAATATGAAGAGATGAAATTGTTTCCAAAAAGGGGAACAGATGGAATTGAAGAAAAGTTCGAATCATTCAGCAAAGAATGAAGATTGCAACACAAGATCGACAACATAAATACTGTAATGTTCGACAACGTCTAGTGGAATTTAATGTTGGCGATTAGGTGTATTTGATTAAACTATTTAAAAGAGTCTCTCGATTGTGCCGTATTGGCAAACTGAGTCCTAGATTTGTAGGCCACTTTCCAATCATTGAGCGTATTGGTGATGTGACTTCTCGCCTAGCTTTGCCTGATCCAGATATGATGGTGTCTGCAAATGACGTGCAGATAAAAGCTGATTTGTCAAGCCCGACTGAACCTCATCAGATTATTGATCGGCGGAGCAAGAACTTTTGGAATCATGATGTGAATTTTGTCAAAGTGTGGTGGAAATGCCACTATGCCAAATATGCTAATTGAGAGAGAGAGAGAATACAAAATAACAAACTTATTTCATTATTTGCGTCTGGACCAAGAAGAAGATTGAATTTTGGGGGCAAAAATTCTGATAAGGAGGGAAAAAAATTGTAAGACTCGAACTTAATCTTATAAGTTGATATTTTTTAATAAAAAAATAAAAAAAATTCACTGATGATGAAAACCAAATTCAGAGTCGATTAGACGCCGCACCATCTCTGAATATTTTTGCGACACTCGATTCATTTTCATTTCAATTTTATTATTGGTTTATACTTAACCTGATGGCTGAATTAAAACTAAATGAAAATACATGGCATGAACTAATACATTTGGCTTGATTTGGACTCATGTGATTGACTCACTTGGGTTCCTAGTGGGCTGACAGAATAGTTGTGGATGTTTGAAGTTTATTATAGGCAGGTTGGTTAATTTAAGTCAAGCTGGGTGACTTGGTTTGTTGGTTGCAGGATGTCTTGAGTTGACTAGTCAATTATGGAGTATATGTTAGACGCGGTGGACTGATTATTATATTAGCAATTTTTCACCGATATGTTATGTAATATATTATATGATATAAGAGGTGATGGATATATTATATTTTGAATCCTACTATTAGCTCTCATTCTCATCGATATCTCTTTTTCTCTTGACACTTGAAGATGTTCCATTACTGTCTGGAGAGTTTGATGCATATGGCTGCTCCGATTCTTTTTCCCCTGGCTCAATTTTCTCTTCCCCTTAGTTGTTGGTGTAGCTGCTACTTGTTGATGTTGTGACTGTTGTTACTGTCATGTTTATGCAGTTTTGTTGCTACCTTGGTACTTGACCGGTCGTTTTAGGCTTTGTTGTGCACGGTGAGCCATCTTCCTCTCTCCCTCACCTCTTTTTTATCTGATTAATAAAATATCAAGCCTATGTATTGGCCAACTTGGGTTTTAAATTTGAGTCTTTTGCTGATTTTGCCATGATTTAGTATTGATAGCTGGTTTGACCTATTTCTGCATGAGATTTTGAGGGATTTCTTTTTTTGTTTTCCTTGTAGGCCAGCTGTTGATTTTTTGTTGCCTTGAGCCCTTAAATCAGGGTTGTGGTTTGGGCTCCTGTTGGTGCGGTTTTGAGGGGGGGGGGGGGGTAATCACTTGATTGCTGTGTCTTTGTTGGCTGGATTTATTCCTACTGACTGGCTATTTTTGGATAGGGTATTGCCTTGAATTTAGGCTGCTATTTTAGTAGCCCTTGGAGTTGTTAATAACAACCATTGTTGTTGCTATTTTGGCTCTTAATGGTGACAGTATTGGTGTAACACCCAACTTTTCCAGAACTTGAGGCTTTGGGAGCTATCGCGCGGCGGTAAGTAGCTATCGCCCGACGGTAGCCTTCTTTCATGGAGACCAGAGCATTGAGACGAAAGCGTCGAGTGGTACCGCGCGGCGGTAGGTAGCTATCATTCAGCGGTAGGTCCCGTTCGTCGAGTCGAGGCGTCGAGACGAAAGCGTTGGGTCAGATGCGTTGAGATGCTATCACGCGGCGGTATAGTTAACGCCGGCGATAACAGGGCTTTCTGTATGGGTAAGCGACTCTGTGATCTACCGCGGTGCGGTAGGTAGCTACTGCCCGGCGGTAGCATGCGAGAGCAGTTTTGTAAAGGTTGAGTTTAGGCCATCTGTTTCCTCTTGGGATGTAATCTTATGGCCTAGGACACTCCGTCTAAGGGGCTTAAGTAGGGTTAAAAGGTTGTTTTCCCTCATTCTTCTCACTTTAGAGAAAGTTAGGGTTTGGGAGAGAGGGTTTGGAGGAGGAAGAAGAAGTGCTTTCTCCGCCATTAGTGAAGCTCCGTAGCTCCGTTCGTCGATCTGAAGCCAAATCAATGGAGAGGAATTGAAGGCGCACATTTTCATCCTTGCAAATCGAGATCTCCATGGCGAGGAAGAAAAGTCATAAGGTAATAACATTTTTCCTCTCGGTTTTTAGGATGCGTGCATATCATCTGTTTCATCTTGTTTTCTTTCAAACATGTAGGCACCAGATCTCTCAAATGAGAGGGGTTCGAGTTGCTATGGTTCAAGAGGAGCCACCGGGTCGATTGTGTCCGTCCCCAACATGACAATGCATTAAAAATCTGCTCCGTTAGTGGATTAGGCATTGTGAGTGAAGACGAAGTCGCGACCGTTAGTCCGACTCGGTGATGTTGCATAACGAGGCTTAAGGATTTTGCTAGAAATCCATTTGCAGTAAGATGTCATTTGTGATGTTTGTCCCCTCTTATTTCGTGCGAGAACGAGTGGTGGATTAGGGTGAGAAAGACCATGTTTGTGGATTGATGTACAAAGGCGCGACTTTGCCTCTCCGGTCGGTTGGCTACCCCGTGATGTGCAAGTCATGTGTGGAGAGTGTCCCGGCGAGACAAGCCCCCTTCTGAGAAACTGACGAGAACGCCAAGCTTTTGACAAGCTCGGGCAATGAAGCCCATGAGTAGGTGAGGTCAAGCAAGAGTTCTTAGCATCGGTTTGTTTGTGTGACTAAATCCTGACGTGAGAAGTCAGAGCTTGCGGGCAAGCCCGGGTTTTGAGACGCACGAGTGGGTGGGGCCTAGACAAGAGTTCTGTGTGATGACTTAAATGTTGTTAAGGGAAAATGGAAGTACCTGTGTGATGTGATGTGGGGATGCGTGATGATGTGTTAGATTCATACGATATAGTGTGCCTTGGGTGAAATCCAGGTTTGCATACATACTATATTGTAAGTCCCATTTTATTAAATGCTCAACCTAAAAACGTGTTTGATATTTTTGATATCCCAACCTGTTTCTTTACTCTCTCTATATATACATTTACATATGAAGTGCTGACCTGCAGGGTGATGGAGTGCCTTGGGGTCCGCTAGAGACTGCTGGGAGGAGATGTGTTGGTTACATAGTTGAAGTCAGCCTTTACTGACCCACGTTACAACAAATTTTTACTTGGCAAGTATCGCAAGCGGGAGCAAGCTTGCCGGCCAAAAAGGCCTAAGCCTCATGAAGTGGACTCTCTTTTATTTACTTATGTTTTGTTGAATGCTTTGCTCCATGAACTGTAATCCGTCTTACATGCTGAGATAGCCTAGGAGTGATAAAGCACATTGCTCTATTTATTGTTGTTTCAGTTTTTGGACACTTGAATGTTATAAGGCCTTAAGGGCATTTCGAATTCCTGTGATAGTGGATAACTTCTAGTGTTTGTGGGTTTCTGTTATTTTGTGTTCTGAGTTTTGAGATTCGATGCTCTTTTATATCACTTTATAATGCTAAACCTCTGTGTCGTCTATATATTGTGGGGCCTGACCGGACTCATATTATATGATCATTACAGGGGAGGTGTTACGATTGGCTGTCTTATTTTCTTGGATTTGGGCTATTGTTAATAGCTTGATTGTGAGTTTTGAGAGGCATTGAGGAATTGGTCTTGCTTTGAGTGGCTGAAATTATATTTTTGTTTTGAGCCACCGATGCTAGTCCTTCCCTAGACAACTCCTAGAGGTCGTAGTTGTTGTCGTCATAGGAGTCTACTCGTAGCTACTTAACGACCCAACCCTAAAGTAAATGATTTACTTGATACTGCAGAGTATGACGTCCGACGATAGACGCGACGCCTACGAAGGATAAGGATAAAGGAAAGCTGTGGTGAGTCTTTACTACTTTGATTACGTATATATTTAAGATATTTTAATATATGAACATGAAAAATTAGTTTACTCTGAGCTACTTTCTTGCCTGCAATGAAATATGAATTGAATTGAAAATATTCTAAGATTTGAAATCACTGAAAAAGATGTAATCGCTAAAAAAGCTAAACATGGATTAGCTCGTGATGAAAACTCTAAGAGGAAATTTGTATAATTATTTTTTCAATATGGTGAAAATGAATTTGAATTGAATACAAAAATAATTAGAATTAAAATTAAAAATTGTGTCGATGCATCGAAAAGCTAAGGGTCAGCCTAGTAGGGGGTATCACAGTCACCTACACCTAGTGGGGGGGGGGGGTAGAACTCCTACACCTAGTAGAGGGTTGACCTCATACGGATGTTGATACTGAAATGTTGAATCTAGGAGGCATCCTACAGTAAACATTGATATGACGGGTTGTCGAGCCTAGATGTTTGAAAGAATTGAGACCGACCCTCAACATTTCGAAAAACGAATTATTATATTAATTCTGAATTGAATACAAAAATGCATAAGAACGAATTATAATATGCATTTTAAATTTAATATAACACTGTATAAGAATGAATCTTGATATGCATGTTGAAGTGCATAAGAATTAATTAGAATATGCATTTTGAATTGAACACAACACTGCATAAGAATGAATCATGATATGCATGCTGAAATGCATAAGAATGAATTAAAAATATACATTATGAATTTAATACAAAAATGAATTCTAAATTATGCTATGCATTCTAAATTGAATACGGAAATGAATACGAACGAATTATAATACCAAAATTAAGAATTTAATAAGAATGCAAAAAATAAGAATTTGATACCATAATTGTTTATTTATGTTCTACTGGCTCATTGAATAATATTTTGTCTGCTTACTTACGCACATGTTCATATAGAATTTATAACTGCTTATTGATGCTAACTCTTCCTGTTTGCATGTAGTGTGGTTGAATATGTAAAAAACTCACTTAGTTTTCTAAACTAACTGGTTGTCAATTTTTTATTTTAAGGACCAAATCCCGATAAGATGATACCTGCTGTAACATCCATGTTTTCGACATCGCGTTAATTTTAAAAATAAATTCAGGGATCGAATGCGAGAGAAATTTATCGAGCCAACATCATGAGGAGGTATCAAATTATTTTTAATCAATGTTATTGTTCACCAGAAAACAGTGGTTGTGATGGGGCGTAAATATTAAAGAACCAAATGGATTCCTATGATTTAAGTGTTCACGCGAATTTATTTTCGTAAAAGATTTATTTAAGCGAACGACGCGATTTAGAAGTCAGGGATTTTGGTGTGCCGAGATTTTCACATTGTTTAAGTTCAATGACACAATCGAATTGGTAGAGAAATCGGATTTTTACCCATCTGTTATGATGGCATCGATTCACTTTCCCCCCTCCCACTCACGGTTTGGTTATTAAAACCGAACCCCTCTCATGTCGCTGCCATTATAAAACCCGCACTCCCTCACTTTCGCGGAAACGAACCCCCCTTCAGCCGAGCGGAAACTTTTCCGCGCTCAAGCGACGTCTCCTCCGACATCCGTAAACACTCGCGAGAAGCACCAGAAGCACCAGAAGCACCAGAAGCACCAGAGACACCGATCGACTTCTCTCCCTCCGTCGGATTTAAGTGCGGACCTCTTTTCCTCCCTCTGCAACCCTAGTCGGGCCTCTCCTTCTTCCCTGGTGCTATTGAAGTTCCAGATTCAACCCTAACCGGGGGGGAAGTTTTTGAAAACCTTACATTAGTTCTGGTGAGTTCCGTTCTTTGATATTTTCATTTCCTATTAGAAATTATTTAAGTTGGAGGTCGATTTTGATTTTCTCTACATTTTCTTTTGGCCCTAATTTTGGAATCGAAGAATTCAGTCCTCTACAGTCAGAAATCAGCCACTAAATTTGGGGGCTAACCACTGTTAGATCGAGGTAACACCTTCATTTACATTTTTTCCTCCATATTTAGTTTTTTGGCATTATTTGGAGTAAATTTCACCGAAACCCTAAAAGTGGAAAAGTGCTTAATTTAGAGTTGCCATGGATTTAAGATTTTGGTGGCATTTGGAGCAAAGCTCTGGGAAGTCCTTAGTAGTCAGATCTATTGGGAAGGAGCACCATGGCACTGCGTCGCGTGTACGAGCGTCGAAATGCCACTATAAGAAAATTGACTCCTTTTAGTTAAGCATTGTAGACCTCTTTTCATGCTAAATCAAGTTAGAGTACACATATAGAAATTCCAAGTTCCTGTAGTTAGAACTGAGATAGCGGGGTAGGTGAACACTTAGAGTAATCAGACGATGCAGCGTCTTGAAAGATCCTAAGTTCGGTGTACTTGACAAGAGCGCTACTCCGTAATTACTTCAGTGAACTCTAGTATAAACCTATTTAGAAAGTAGCGAGGAAGGTTCACCCCGTGTAGCTGGTGGGTGCACCCCACCGTATTTTTCAGGGCCAGTAAGCCACTCATAATTGCAAGCTCAGGGTAGTTGACCCTTGTTACAGATATGACACTTCTCAGATAGGAGTTAGTGACCCACTTAAGGGACACTCAGTTTAGGGCACCATCAGATTTGCCACTTAGACCACAGTTATTAGTGGTGTCTAGTCGCCCTTAGCGACAAATATTAGCAAGGAAATGTTGAATCGAGTGGATACTCATACAAGTCGCGATTCCGAATCTTCAGGAACCACAACTTAGAAAATTTCAGAGATTAGTGTGACAGATCACACTATAAGTCGTTTCATGTCAGATCATGAACCTAGATACTAAGGTTTATTTTATGGAATGTTGCATAACTTAATTCATGTATTAAACACTTAAAAAAATATTATTTTCATTCAAGTGTTGCTGGTGGGAGTAGTTTTCTTTCTCTTCGGTGGGCCTGACCCCTTTGGAACTTGTTTCTGCAGGGGGCCCAAGATAGGGGATCCATCTAGGATAGACGACTCAGTATCCAGTCGTCTGTTTGTACCAGTGTAGCACTGTAGTTGTACCTTGCTTTCTATTTTCAGACATTTGTATTTGTTGTACTTTACTCACTCTGATGGTTCAGTTAATTCAGTTTGTTGGTATTTCAGTTCTTTAGTATTATTTTTCCCTATTAGTTGGCTCTGTGAATGCTGCTTGATAAGATACACTTTTACCCATAGTTTTTCTTCACCTTTTCGCTGTAAGTATTTCTTTTCAACATCTTTGTTTCTTTTACCAGCTTTATATCAGTTTATATATTGTCTCTTAGTTTACTTGTAATCGCGGGCCCGATCGAACTGCTGATTCCTGTCAAACTTGGTTAGATAGTTACACCTGCGGAGGCAGAACGAAGATAGAGAGACGTCGTGGTTTGCCCACGGGTTATTGATTGTTTTTATTTGTTTTAGATACGCTATAATTTGAACTTGATGTATATAGACATGTAATTTTTTTAGCTTGTACCATGGATGGATTTGATATATGTTAGTTATTTAATATTTTCCGGGTACACCTCCCGTTCTTTACATATTAGAACTACTGCGATATCTAATTGTGAAAACCACTCAGAATAAAGAATAAAGAATTAAATTGTGCCGGATTTCGGGCCGTTACACTTCATACATTATTTTTACTATATTATCCCACCATCTCTTTGCTTCACCTCCTAATAAAAATGTAGCTAAGTTCACTTTTTTGTTCTCTGGACATTGCATTATTTGGAAGATTGTTTCAATTTGTATGATCTAGTCTTCTGTCCCTAATGGTGATAATCCTCCTCTAAAAATTGTCGGTTTTAACTCTAAAAATTGTTTCAGCTCTATATTTAATTGTCTTTATATACAAATAATTATTTATGATTAGAGATTAAAATTTTAAGTTTGCTTTGCAGTGCAAAAGTAGAATTTTCTGTTTGATTTACAAAAAACAATGAATGCAAAAGCCAAAAACATCAAAATTAGAAAATTTATTCAGCTTAAGAGAATTACTTTTCTAATTGAATAAAAATGTTAAAATTCATAGACAAAAAACTATTGCAGCGTACAATAAAGCCTGATCCAAACAATAAACTTACTGGCAAATACTCACCGAAACAACCAAACCAATCTATTCACGGAGAAAACTATTGTGCTGAAAAGACTCATGTTAAATATACTAGCTACAATTATCATAATATAACATAAATCAAACTCTCTAAAAATGATTTTACATGCAAGCTGCAGTTAGGGAATCAAAATCGACTGATATCTCGCAGAGAAATGAAAATGGTGAGTGTTATTAGCACTGCACTTTTGGATATTCGCACTTTTTTTACTCTTAATTTTCCGCGCCTTTTAAAAATACTCCTTGTACATGCATTTTTAGGAAAAGTGTTCAACACGAAAGTTGTAGATCTCAACGAGATCTACAACTTTCGTGTTGAACACTTTTCCTAAAAATGCATGTACAAGGAGTATTTTTAAAAGGCGCGGAAAATTAAGAGTAAAAAAAGTGCGAATATCCAAAAGTGCAGTGCTAATAACAATCACCATGAAAATTGACTTGAAGCGTCTGACCTATAGTGAAATGAAAATGAACCTGAAGCCATGAAACTGAAAACTGGGAAACGAAAAATGCACGAGAAATCAAGAAATAAACCGGAAATGAAAATTGAAATTAAAACTGACGAGGAAGTTGAAATGGATGAGAAAATCAAAATGGAAAACGACCTGAAGCATATGACATCTGGCGATGAAGGCGAACTTGAGTGGATGACTGACATCTGGAAATAACCTAGATAAACGTCGATGATGACGGCGGATGGCGTCGCGCGGAGTCTTGGCAGAGTTGTGATCGGCGTCTGACGAGAGAGGAGACAGTCAAATAGTCAACTGGAGGTTTTCGCAACATAAAAATTTTTGGGCGTTGTTATCCGCACCGCAGTTTTGGCTATTCGCACCGCACTTTCTCCTAATTTTTCGTGTCTTTTGAAAATACGCTTTGTACATGTATTTTTAGGAAAAGTGTTCAACACGAAAGTTGTAGATCTACAACTTTCGTGTTGAACACTTTTCCTAAAAATGCATGTACAAGGCGTATTTCCAAAATGCGCGAAATCTAAGCGTTTTCCAAAGCGTCGAGATCTACAACTTTCGATGATGACGACGGATGGCGTCGCGCGGAGTCTTGGCAGAGTCGTGATCGGCATCTGTTGAGAGAGGAGACAGTCAAATAGTCAACTGGAGGTTTTCGCTAGGGCAGCCATCGAAATTTTAGAGGGGCAACATAAACATAGGTAATTGTTATGAGCAAACCTATTTTGGATAGGTGCAAACTAATTTTTAAAATAAAAACTCTTAAACAATTATTTTAAATGTTACGGTAAAATTGATAGGGACAAACCATTTCTCTATCACCTCCGCCGCTGCCGCCGCCCGCCCACGCCCGCCCACGCCGCCAACGCCATACCCGCCAACGCCGCCAACGCCGCCAATGCCGCCAACGCCGCCAACGCCGGCAAGTCGCCAACGCCGCCATACGTGATGACACCGCCAACGCCGCCATACGTGATGACACCGCCAACGCCGCCATACGTGATGACACCGCCAACGCCGCCATACGTGATGACACCGCCAACGCCGCCATACGTGATGACACCGCCAACGCCGCCATACGTGATGACACCGCGAACGCCGCCATACGTGATGACAACGCCAACGCCGCCATACGTGATGACACCGCCAACGCCGCCATACGTGATGACACCTACAATGCCGCCATACGTGATGACACTTACAGCGCCGCCATACGTGATGACACCTATCACACATTCTCGCTTCTGACCATTGCGGAAGCTCCAGATTTATTTATTTCGAACATTCTCGCTCATCTTCAACTCCTTATTTCTGGTTTAAACATTTCTTTTTGTATTTCTCATCTTCATCATTTGGTTTCATATTTTTCCAGCGAAACATTTTTTTTTCGAAAAGTTGTACTCATTATGAATTTGAAACTTTTGTAATACGTTAAATTTTATAATATTGTTGTTAAACTATTTGTTCATATTTTATTAAATTTTTTTTAAAAAAAATTATATTGATTTGCACGTAATAATTTGGTTTGCACATATAAATTTTTGATTTGCCCGTAAAATTGATTTGCACATATTTAAAATTTTACCATTTGGACACCCGAACACGTGCCTAAGTGTTTCCAAAACAATATCATCACTCCAACAAGTCTCCAAATCTCCAATAGTCCAATTAGGGCACACTCTTGCCCGGAAGTTGATGAAAGCGACACTCCGCAGCGTGTACTTCAACGCGCTCAATCGACGAATCGCCAACGCCCGAGAGGTCTCCGACGAAGCCCTACTCCGATTTGTGGACGAATGCCGGAGCCATTCCGCACTCCAGACACTCCATTCCGAAATCACCGGCCGCCGCAGCCTCGCCGGCGACCCCTCCACCGCGGTCAAGCTGATGCGAGCATACGCAGCCTGCGGCGACGCCGCGCGTGCTCGCCGCGTGTTCGATGAAAGCACCGAGAGGAACGTGATTTTCTTCAATGTCATGATTCGTAGCTACGTTGCTCATGGCCTTTACCGCGACGCCCTTCTACTCTTCTCGGAGATGGAGCGGCTCCATGGCTTGAAACCTGATAACTATAGCTATCCTTGTGCGCTTAAGGCCTGCTCCTGCTCCGAGAATCTTCCCGGAGGCGTCCAGATTCACGGGGCAGTTTTGAAGCTTGGGCTTGACTCAAATTTGTTTGTGGGTAACTCTCTTATAACCATGTATGCTATATGCGGAAGTTGCACTGATGCTCTCCAGGTGTTTGACAGAATGCCTCACAGGGATGTGGTGTCCTGGAATTCAATCATTTCTGGATATGCACAGGGAGGTCTGGATAAGCAGGCGCTGGATGTCTGCAGAGAGATGGTGCAGCATGGGGGGCTGAGACTTGATGCTGGTACTATGGCAAGCATTTCACTTGCTATGTCAAATGCAAAACCCAATGATATTTTGTTCGTGAGGAGCGTTTTTGATGGAATTAAAGGCAGAAATTTGATATCTTGGAATGCTATGATTGCAATATACGTGAAAAATTCCATGGCTGTGCAAGCAATACAACTTTTCAGGGAAATGAAGAAAGAAGGAGTTGAACCGGATGAGGCCACTGCTGCGAGTGTTCTTCCGGCGTGCAGGGATGTGATGGACTTGGCTTTAGGAAAGCAACTTCATGAATACATCAATGAAAAGAATATGCTTCCAAATTTGACTCTAGAGAATGCTCTGATGGACATGTATGCCACTTGTGGATGCCTAAAAGAAGCACACATAGTTTTCAGTTCTATAGGAAGAAAGGATGTTGCCTCGTGGACCACTATCATTTCAGCTTATGGCATGCATGGGCATGGCCCAGAAGCAATTTCGCTATTTGAACAAATGCAGGAGTTGGGCCTTGAGCCTGACCACATAGCCTTTGTTGCAGTTCTTTCTTCCTGCAGCTACTCAGGGCTTCTTGATGCAGGAAAACACTATTTCAACTCCATGACCGACCGTTATCAGTTGGTCCCAAGAATGGAGCATTATGCATGCATGGTTGATCTTCTTGGCCGAGCAGGCAAAGTAGATGAAGCTTATGATTTTGTTAGGAAGATGCCAATGGAGCCTAATGAGAGGGTGTGGGGAGCACTTTTGAGTGCTTGCAGAGTTCATTCGAGCATGTCCATCGGATTGGTTGCGGCAGACTATTTGTTTAGATTGGTACCGAAACAGAGTGGTTATTATGTTTTGCTATCAAATATTTATGCTAGAGCTGGAAGATGGAAGGATGTTGCTTCAGTGAGGAGTATTATGTTAAGCAAGGGGATAAAGAAGTTTCCAGGTTGTAGTAATGTGGAAGTTGGAAATGAGGTTCACACCTTTTATATTGGAGATAGATCGCACAGCCAATCTAAGGAGATCTACGCTGAGCTTGATGTCTTGATGGGAAGGTTGAAGGAGGCCGGGTATAGTGCTGAGACTGAAGCTGCTCTTCATGATGTGGAAGAGGAGGACAAGGAGGGCCACCTGTTGGTGCACAGTGAGAAGCTTGCTATTGTGTTTGCTCTCATCAATGGTTGGTCTGAGGCACCAATCAGGATCACAATGAATCTCCGAATGTGTGGGGATTGTCATCTTGCTGCGAAGCTCATTTCAAGGATTACTGCGCGTGAGATTATCCTCAAAGATACTAATAGATTTCATCATTTTCACTGTGGTTCTTGCTCCTGTGGAGATTACTGGTAGCATTTCATGGATATTGTAATATGGATCTACAGTAACTTTAATTCATGAGTGCAAGTATGTGAAGTTTTGATTGGTATGATGATGACTCTGGTGCCAGTGATGTGTGGATCTACAGTGAGTTATTGAGCAAAGTTATATATGTCCTAGATTAGCATCTGGGGTCATACTTGCATGATGAAGCGCTTTGAGAAAGAATAACAGATTATTAGAAAGAGTGGGAAGGTGAGATTTCTACCAATGGCTAATTTTGTTCATCAAAAAAATTTCATCCTGCATTACTTGACTAAATAAGATTATGCAGTTTGATATATATGTTTTGTTTTTCCATGCGAACTGTTTATTTTATGAAATTCTATCTAAAATGTTTGCTATGTCATAATGTTTGATCACCTTCCTGAGAAATTGAAGTGTTGCGACTTGTGAGCGGTATTTTTTTTCTATACAACTTTATAGGAACTCTCTTCTCCTGCAGGTTTTTCTTCAAGCACGCACACAATTGTCTGCTGCTTCATTTGGAGTTGAAATTTGACAAGTCTAGAGGATTGTAGCATGGATGCAAGTAGATTGTTTTCTTTTTTAAAAAGATTCAAAGGTAGATTCTTTAATTTTACATGCTTGATGACAAATTGATCTATACCTTGTTATAGAAACAAGAAAACAATTACATTATTGTGAAAGAAACTAGAATTTTTAACACAAAAAGATATCGTTTGGTCATGTTTATCCTTGAAATTGTTTTAATGATAATAGATTTTACACAAATTGATGTTTCTTTACTCTCTCCTATGTCACCACTAGTAATTCCAATGAAAATGAAATTTGTTTTCTTCAATGTATGACTTAGATCATGATTGTCCCTCTTTACCTACAAAAGCTTTTGGAGAAAAATTTCAAAAGGCTACAAATTTAGTGGTGTAGGGTTGTGTCCATCATTCTATGACACCATAGACAATACACTATTGGCAAGAACTACAAGATCAATAACCTCCAACAACAAAAACAGCTCGCAAGTCAAGTATCACTATTGTCGTATTGCGATTGAGCGACTTGGTGTTATTTACTTGTTGTACGTCGCTTTTGGTCAACTTAAGTTTTTGACTTTGTTTATGCTTGAAGTCACAATTATTCCTATTTTCTAGCGCATATTGCCCTTGCTATTTTTTGAGGGGTTCGGGCTATCTTTCACCCTCCTTTTCTCTATATATAAAATACTAAAAGTTAATTTAAAAACGCTAAGGCTCTGTTTGGGATAACCAATACTGATGAAAAAGATGTTGATTGAATAAAGTTGTGAGAATAGAGCTGTTAAAAAAGTAATGATGAAAAAATTGCAGACTGTGTGGAGATTCTGTGCTTAAATGCTGATAGAATAGAGTTTTTTCATTTAAACTGTTTGGTAGAAAAGCTGTTTGACAGCTGTTTTTTTAAAACAAAAACATTGAAATATAATGTTCTTAAGCAAATTAAAATATTGCAATAAAACATAAAATTTGAATAAACAGAGCCTAAGTAAAACTAAATCTTATTGTCTGCAGCGCATCACCTTTTTCTTTCATTTTTCTTCACCCGAGTGATAAAAAAGTTGATATTAATGAATTTTTTCAATGCCATGGATTTTATAGTTTTTTAAAAACTAAAGCCTGAAAATAGAACTTCTGAGCATTGTACAATTTCTCAACAATACTATCTCTTACTGCAGATATATGATCAACACTCTGCGCATCAAACATATAAGTTTTAGTATCATCCAGTGTTGTCGTATCATCAACCTCTGGGGGTATGAATGAGTCATCTGCTTCCAAGCATTAAATTCCTTAGAATCTTCTTTGGAAGAGTCATGTGCTTCCATTACCTAAGTTGTCAAAGAACATATACAAATTAAACACCACGTACCAGTGATCCACCAAAAGTAAAAATACTATAAAATTTTAAAGCACCTCGCATCACATGATAGCATATATATACATAATAAAATAGAAAACATAATTGTTTTTGGTCCATCAAAAGTAAACATCACAACAAAGAACATAGGAGGTTGATGCATAACATAACAAAGAACATAACACATATCACTGGGTCCTAATCACATAACTGTTTTTGATCCACCAAACTTTCTTATCAGCTAGGATGCTCATGAAGATCTCTCTGGTGCTTTTGTCTCTAATATAGTTCAATGCAAAGAAGTATATGTCGGGATCATCATATATATCAGCAATACTTGAGATCAACTCCTTTGTCTCCTTGATCGTGACAATTGGATGAGGCTTCACTGCAAGGGCAAATTCTCACAACTCACTCATGTATGATAAAGTTATTCTCTTTTTCTTTTTCATCTTTCTTTTTTTACTCGATCACGTGGAGGCATTGGAAATGGTGGTTGATGCATTTCCATCAAGCTCTTCATGCTCACGTGCATGCGTCTGCATGTCATCTTCCAAATTATCATCTTCCATACCAACATTCTCCATATCAGGTGGCAAGCTTCCTATCGATAGTGCCCATGAATCCTCACTAGTTGCGACTACTTGACTGAACATTAGATTCATTTATATTCTAAATTAGGTGAAATATCAGAATATCAAAACTTCTTTGCACCGTGAATAACCTAGAAACAACTATGTTAGATTCTAAAAATGAATGTTCAAACATAGAAATAATACTAAAAAAGAAGCAATGCTAAATATTGACCTTGAATTTTTCCTCCCACCACTCACCAATGCCGCAATGGTTTTCTTCTCTTGGTCCCAACCCAATCCCGTCTCGCCATGTTTCAGTTCATTTCAAATCTTCCACTATTTCTTTAAGTGATCCCACTTATTTTTCATCTGCAAACGAATATAATTTTCTCGTTGTGTTGCTTAAAAGTGGCAATCAAAAAATTCCCCTCATCTTTACTAAAATGGGTAGTGGGCCGATTACCCAACTCAATCTCCCTAATGCATTGGCGACAAAAGATAATAATTTTGTTTGAATCACACGACGCTAATACTCCCCCTTCCTTTGATTTGTCAATTATGTTGTGCAGTCAAATAGAAGGATCATACATACATAACTATTAATAGTTATACACACAAGCTTGGTAGAAGGAATCATACAAACAATGGGAATCATCATACATCTAAATAAATAACCAAATAAAAACGCGTCAGACTTCAATTGAACATTTGATTAATTTTCCGAAGAAACTACAACTAAATCCGAAGAAAATGTATCTTAATATGATGATACCACAAGCAGAAATTGAAGCACCACAAACAGAAATCGGGAAAATCACAAGAAGTTGGAAAAATCATTCATTCATAAAAGCAGAAATCAATTTACCCCCTTGAACATAGGGCTCGTCGTCATCAGATTGAGGGGGCTTTGGAGTATAAATAAGCAAAAATCAAAGGAGTCGTCAAATTGAGAGGCATTTGAAGAAGGCTCGTCATCTTCGAGAGGGTGTTGGAGAAGGCTCATCATCGCCGAGAAGGCATTGGAGAGGCCTTGTCATATCGAGCGGAGGTCGCCGTCGAGAGGAAGTTGGAGAGGGCTCGTCGTTAGATCAAGAATGAGATCAGATAAGGCTCGTCGTCGAGAGGCGAGAAATGACAAGCATAATGGATTTGTGTATTTAGAGGTCAAACACACGTTTGGAGGAGCGAAAAGATGGGGTCTCTCCTGCTATGCAAAAGGCCGCGTATAAGTTGTTTTAAGATAAACACTTTTCTAATATCTACGCAACCAATAATATTCTCAGCTCTCAACTCTCACTTCCTATGTGATCTCCCCATCAACGCGTTGTCTTCCCACTCCCCTTTATCATAGGGTCCTCTTGATCCAAGAAAGGGTGGACCAACCTTCTCTAAGATTTCTCCATCTTGCGTCCGCTCACATGATCTCAAGTGGGAGGTCATAACAGCTTGGTATCTGAGTCACCTCCGCCCGTTACCGTAGGCGATCCGTCCTCTGTTCAGTTAGACCCTCCCACCCGCTCTACATCACAGCACGACCGAGGCCAGCATCACCAACACCAACGCTAAGACCTACTCTACACCCCTCTCCAGGGCACTGAGTCACACTGCTTTCTAGAGATGTTCCATCGTGGCTCACAAAGAACATAGAAGATTAAAGTCATGCTTAAATTTCTTCCTTTAGTCTTCCTAGCTTCCTCTCCATTGCCTCTTGGAGATCCTCGATGGCTCGTAGATGGACGATGATGTTAGCAAACTCAGTGGCCCGCTGCTTGAGCAAAAATAGGCGAAACACGGATTCGACTGATTCCACCCTCCATGCTTCCACTGCAAGAAGTTGCCGACTCATCTCTGAGAGTTTCACTCTCCACTGCTCCAGTGCTAGGAGGGCGCCCATCTCGTCAGAACCTGCAACAAGTATCTCCTGGTCGTAAAATTGTTCCTCCTAGCGCTTGGTTGTCGAAGTCCTACCTCAGTGTCAAGCTGACACCATCCGCTGGAGGGGGAGTAGGCATGTAACACCCAAAGTATCACTAGCTTAAATCAAATTTTTGTTCAATTAAAACAACACATTCTAATCCCCTATGATGATAATTTTTTTTGTAGTGTTGTATGTCTTTGAGAGAAGATGCTTAGGTGGATGTGTGGACACACGAGATTGGATAAAATTAGGAATGAAAGTATCAGGGATAAGACAGGAGTAACACCAATTTCAGAGAAGATGCGAGAAGCTCGTCTAAGATGGTTTGGACACGTACAAAGGAGACCATTAGAGGCACCTGTTTGGCGTTGTGAGAGTAATCACTATGCATGTTAGACGAGGGAGGGGTAGACCAATAAAGACTTAGAATGAAACTATGAAGAAAGATATGATGTACTTAGGCATTAGTGAGATTATGACAAAAGATAAGGCACAATGGCGACAAAAGAACCGTATAGCCAACCCGACTATAGTGGGATAAAAGGCTTGAGTGTTGTTGTCGTCGTATGTCATTGAGACATTTTTGGAAAAAAAAATTACGAGATTTTTACGATGAGATTGTTGTCTTTCCAAAAATTTTTCTTGCATACGTATTTTAGTGGCAAAGGTGGCTGGAGCATGGACATGCATTTGTGGTTGGGTTGGGTTATATATTTTTGGCATGGCTGGATGATTTGAGGATTGTGGATAAAGTGTGTAATGAATTATAATTCTGGCTTCCATCTTGATTAAATTAAAAAAAATGGTTCTGGACTTGGTTCCATTAAGGCTCTTCCTCAATTAATCGAGAAACATCTGCATCTGTCTTCTTTTTCAAGCTGCACATGTCTTTACCTCTCGCCCTTGCCTGGGGCTCTCTGCTGAAGCATCCCTCTCTAGGATCTCTATTTGAAGCTTTCGATTCTTCTCTCTTGTACCTGCGCCAACACTTCTCTCCCTCGTTGACGGCTGTGCCCTAATTCCGGTGCCGATTGGGGGTAGTTGTGATGTTGCTGTGCGATTTTGGGTTGGACTGAGTCCTTTCCCTTCTTTTTCTTGTAAGCTCTCTTCTCCTCTTCTCCTTCTTATTTTAACTGATTTCACTAGTTAGTTGGTTAGCTGGATTGAAAGAGCAAATATCCATTATATGCACTGTTACTTTATAACTTTGATTACTGTTGCATACTACTTACATGGTGTTATTAATCATTTGTGCTTGCATGTATAACGGTTAAAGAGATACAATCCTCACTTAGTAATTTTATGCTAACCCTTTTTAATCTATTTTTAGCGTCGAAGCATAAAACAGGATACGAATAAGAGATTTACTCTGGAAGAGAAGGAAAAGAAGAGAGGAACGACACCAGTTGTGGGCCAAGTTGCTAATAGAGATCATAAAGGCGGTCGAGGAACACGGGAGTAGTGCTGGGACCCGCAGTGCCCCGCTTGCAGGAGGACTGATTAGTTTAGACTTTAGATTAGCATGTGTTGTGTATTGACTATGATATGATGTGCATGAATGTTGTAGAGTTCTATATCCATCTTTGTACTCATCTATAGTTGTACTTTTATGTAGTCATATATCTAGGTCTTGGACTATGTGTAAATATGCTTTCAATGAAATACAATTTTTTTTTTATTTTGTGCATTTTCGTATTCAAACCAGCCTATGCCGGTCCCAAGCCCGGATGAAAAATGGCGAGGGTTGTGTTAGGTAGACGGCCAGCGTAAAATTTAGTCATCCTTATGAATATGCATCATTTGAGAATTTTATGGCGACAAAGGATCCATATAGCCGACCCCACTATAGTGGGATAAAGACTCGAGTGTTGTTGTGCATTTTCGTATTCATTGTGCTTATGTATATACTGTGCTGCTCTTGGAAAAATTTGATATGTAATACTGTAAAATTGTAGCATTTGCTGGTTGTCACAAAGCAGACTAGTTTCAAGAAGGGTTGGGTCATCAGCCATACCTACTGAGGATTCCGTCATGACATTGCCAATAAGCGGTTTCATCGACACCTTATCAGCAGGATGCCTCGATAGAGCCTCCTTGACCGGATTCCTCGCGGAATGGAGCCTTACTGTTTAGAAGTTTTCTTGTTTCTTGTTAGGCAAGAAGCCGTGCATGCGAACCTCTTGCAACAGACTTCGCGGGCACTTTTTCATAACGATGTTTCATCGGCACCTGGTGGAAGAGGAGTTTCCCTACACCTCTCCGGTCGATGTCTATGCCAGAGTGCTCTCGGAAGGGGGGGGGGGGGGGGGTCTAATGGACGATATTTGTTAGTAGGTCTCGCCAGCGTCTTGTGTTAAGGCAAGACACCTCTCTTGTCGACATCTGGTAGGAGAAATGAAGCATAGGGATTCTGAACTCATAGGCATGGATGCGCATGGTTAAGCTTTCCTTGCAAGATCTTGCCCCATCCATGGGAAGGATTGGCCAGGAAAATGGCTAAATGAGAACCTTTATGGGGGTCTGGCCTGGTTTCACCTACACATTCATTGTGTGTGTGTGTGGGGGGGGGGGGGGGACCATATCGCTTTCTAGGTTGCCACAAATAAACTTGTAGGGGGGGGGGGACCATATCGCTTTCTAGGTTGCCACAAATAAACTTGTAGGTGGTTTTGTAAAGGAGATTAATTTACACTCATGGGTTGCCAGATGTAGCTACTAACAAAGTTCTTGCATTCTTAGGCTTCGTTTGGCGCGGCTTATTTCCTCTCATGAGTTTGGTGAAAAAATGCTATTATCATAGAATGTATGTTTTCAGTACAAAGGTTATTACTGCTACCAAGAAAATAAACTAGTTTTGAGCATAAAATGCATGATTTTTTTTAGGTGAGGTCAGACGTTCATAAACGACGGTTCATGACCACCGTGTTCACGATTGCCATCACCACACCAAACGAAACCTTTTAGTCTCTTTTCTTCTCTGAGTAATCTCCTTATCCCTGATCTGAAGTTTGGTTTTGAGCTTGACCTAAAATCTAACTGCAAATTGGTGTGGACAAGACAATCCATTAAATTAACTCAAGGAGTAGCTAGAGTGGGCTTGCAGTGTCCCTGGATTTCTCACTAAGGTTTCATTTGGCGCAGTGGTCGTGGTCATGAACCGTCGTTCGTGAACGCCCGGCCTCATCTAAAAAACTTCATGCATTTTATGCTCAAAACAAGTTTATTTTCTTGATAGCGGTCATAACCTGTCTTGCCAAACATACGATATATGATAATGACGTTTTTGATCAAACTCACCGATGCAAATAAGCCGTGCCAAATGAAACCTAAGGCTCCGTTTGTTTAGGCGTTTTGGCCGGCCGTTTGGGGCAAACGCCGCCGGACGGCGGGTAAACAAACGCCCTCCGACAGCGTTTGCTCCGGCTGGACCGCGGCGCCGTGAGAAACGGGGCAAAAAGCCCCGTTTCGATCAGTAGCTCCACCCCTCCAGTTCGAGCAGCCGCCCGTCTCCTCCCGCCCCGGTCTCCACCCGCTGCGCCAAATGAAGCCTAAGTCAAAAGAGTCCTTTGAAGGAGAAAGGGAGAGGGATGGAGCTAACATAGGATTGGGTTGGACTTGACAGAACTTGGAGAAGGCTACAATCTAAGATCTTGACCATTACCAATGAGTCCTTTGCAACACTCTGTCTGATGTAGTGGAGCAAGCTGAAATCCATACTAGCTTTCAAGCTACTAGCGATAAGGAGACTCCAAAAAGAGATTGAATTTGGCTTTAGGCTGTCCTATCCAAGTTATAGTACACAAAAACAACTAAAATGGTGGTCAAAATCATTCAATCTTATTTTTTCTATTTGAGCGAGGTGGGGTCCGGAGGACGGGAACTGTGAATTGGTATGCTAATGCACAGGGGCGGATTTAAAAAATTATAACTGGGGTGCACATAATATTTTTTAAAACACAATAGTGCATAAAATGTTACATTGAGCGATGCAACAAAAACAACTGAGTGCGAATAACATGCACAGATAAAAGGAATAGATTCAAATATGATAAAAATAAATAAAGAGTCATAAACAATGATGCGCCTCAGGTTGCATAAGAGCACATGTTCGACTTTGTGCCTCTCTCTTTCTTTCCGAAGGATAAGAACATGTGAGTAGTTAGTAGTACAATAGAGTGATATGTGCATTGGAGAGGAGTTCAAGAGAATTGAGAATATGTTTTTACATGAAGAAACTCATGTAACCTAATGCATGCATGCAATGTGAATCTTAGGTCATGAAAAAGTCTCTTTGGTAATTGGTGAGGAGATTTAAATTGGGGGCTGGATCTACTAAAAGTATAATATTGTATTCAAGGCAAAATAGTTTAAGGGTCTGTTTGGCGCAGCTCTGGCGGCTGGAGAATCTCTATTCCAGCCGCCAGAGCTGTTTTTAACTGTTTGGGACAGCTCCTTATGAAGAGCTTTTCAGAAATCTGGAGCTGTTTTGCAGCTCTTCAGAAATCTCTTCCCCCCCAGCTTCAGCTTCCGCAAAATAGCTTCCTCTCTCACAAGTTTTGGAAATCTAATGGTTTCTTCAGTTGGAACATGCTCAGAGGCCGGACGGCCTTCCTCCGGCGATTCCGAGCCCCGGACGGCCTTCCTCCGGCGATTCCGAGCCCCCGACGGCCTTTCTCCGGCGATTCCGAGCGCACTTCTGCACAGAACACCCAAACACTCTGCAGTTTTTCAAAACTGCTCCCCAGAAATCTATTTTAAAACAGCTCTATCCGAACAGCAGCTTTTCAATCCGCCAGAGCTGTCCCAAACAGAGCCTTATATTTAGGGTGGATTTGAAATAGGTCCTTAAAATTTGAATTGTTTGAAATTAGTCCCTAATGTTTTCAACTTTTTTGAAATCAGTCCTAGTTAACTTTCCATCCTCCTTTTTAAGAGAACTTCCTAATTAATTCATAATTTCATCTCATCTTGACTCCTGCTTCTCCTTCATCCGCCCTTTCGATCTTCAGGGGTGCTTTTCGCTGACCTCTGCTCTTCTTTGTCGTCCTTTGAAATCAGTCACATTTGCGCCCATGCGGCTCGGATTCAACATCCTTCTCCGACCCTGTCATCGTTGACTTCCATTAAATTGAGGGTTTTACAAGTAAATCCTTGTTTACTATGTCGGAGGATCTAATCGGAGGATTTGTTTTTGCAAGATTTACATAAAAAATGTATTAAAGCAAAATTATGACATTTAGGTTCCGTTTAGGGGGACTTATTTTCACCGATCAAGCGGTTATGACTGCATGAATTAGACCTTAATTAAGATCTGGTTCGTGTGATCGTAGCCGCTTGACCTGTGAAAATAAGTCCCCCCAAACAGAGTCTTAAAGACAATCAAACGGCGTTTGAAAAATCTCAGGATTCATATTTACTGACCCGGAGAGTAAAATAAAATCCTGAATGCACACGTATATATATGTTAAAAAATGTCAAAAAAAAATGAAAATGTTACCTTTTAATTAAATGGCTCATTTTACTAAAAATGAGTTAATTTGAGAGAAAATGAGTTAGTTTGTGTAGCAAATGTGGTTAAATCCACAAGCCGCTCGTTTCCACAAGCCGCTCGTTTGCGCTCCCGCCTGACTCTTTCTTCCTGCAAGTCGCTCGGCAGGTGCAGCTCTCCCGATTTCCGCCGCATCATGATGTTTTTGCAGTTCCCGTGCCTCCCGATTCCACCTCCTCCTCCTGTCCTGGCCGACGATTTCTCCTCCTCCCAAAGCCTACGACAGTTCCTCTCCAAGCCGACGCCTCTTCTCCTCCTCCCCAGGCCGGCAACCCTTGCCTCCCCAGGCAGACAACCGGTCTTCCCCCTCTTCCTCAAGCCGGCAGCAGTGCTCTTCCTCCTCCAAAGGGCCAACAGTCCCTTCTTCCCTTCTCTCAAGGCCGACAACCGCCTTCTCTTTCTCCAACAACTCATTTTCTCCTTCCGACAACCCTCTTATTCATCGTCTTGACCGGGTTTTGCAAGAGGGAAACTCGAGTTAAGGTAAGTAGAAATTCCTCTCTCATGCAAACATTGAGCTTTAATTTTTGTGTCTATTCATATGATTGTTTGGCTTTAGTTCTGAATATTTGATTTGACAAATGAACTTAATTCATGAATGACTAATCTGATAAATTAGTAGTTTATGGTTTAATATATTTGGAATGAAATAGATTTGATCATGAGTGAGGCTTATTAGATTTTCACTTAGATGAATAAATTTCTCATCTGATGAATAAATTGAAGAATGATAGATTGTTGAGCACGAACAACATTATCATGATAATAATTGTAATGAATTCTGGTTAACAAATATATGTTTGAAGTTTTCATATCATTCTTGTAACGTACATGTTTTACTTGGAAGATAATAATGTCTAAAAATGATTTAATCTAGATGAGTACATGTTATCCCAGAATCGATGCATGCAAAACTTACACCTGCTATTTACTCGAAAAATTTTCTTGTTAACAAAACCTTAACCTCTCGAACCTTTAAGGTTCAAAACTTGCTATCTAGTTTTGTGTGTCATCGAAACTTTGCTTTTTATGCGTGTTTTGTTGCAATACTTGGTAAATTTATGACTTGATTCTTCCCTTTGATATAAATTCATTTCTGTTAGAATTACAATCTATGAATGCTTTAATTCAGTAATGTCATAAACAATTATTGAAAGATAGGTGTTGAATTGATATAACACCTTGACTCGAGTTTCCACTTGACCTGTAACAGAAACCAATAAATGATCATAGCAAACACAAATTTGCTAACAAGCATTACATCTAAACTTATACTAGAACCATATGCATCAAATAAAAACACTTAGGGTCCGTTCGTTTCAACGACATTGATATTGAAGTATTGACTTTCAATCTAATATCAATACACATGGTAAATGACATTGAGTTTAAATCCAATTCTTTTGTTCGGCCACATGATGACTTTCTGTCATAGGAATTGACATTAATCACTTTTTATTGTTCGTTTGCAGAAAGATTTTCAATCATAGGAATTGACATTCGTCAACGCTCTCAATTAAAAATAACAAATGCAGATTTATCGCCCGACATAAATTTTATCGCATGTACTTGATTTTTTCGTCATGACGCGATGTTTTTGCCCGAACTTCAATATTTCGGCAAGAACGCAAAATTTTTCGTCCGAATGCGATTTTTTCGCCGAAACGTAATTTTTTCGCCCGGATGTTATTTTTTCGTCCGGACGCGACTTTTAATCTCGGGCGAGACTTTGTTCGCTGGACGCGATTTTTTCGCTCGGACGTGACTTTTTTGCCCGGACGTGACTTTTTCGCCCGGACGAAATTTTTTCACACTGACGCGATTTTTTCACACTGAGTGATTTTTTCGCCGCGACGCATTTTTTTTGCCCGTTGGGGTTTTTTCTCCCGGACGTTCTTTTTTCGCATGGACGCGATTTTTTCGCCCGGACGATAATTTTTCGCCCGGACGCGAATTTTTCGACCGGACGATAATTTTTCGCCCGGACGCGATTTTTTCGCCCGGACGATAATTTTTCGCCCGGACGCGATTTTTTCGCCCGGACGATAATTTTTCGCCCGTAGTGATGTTTTTAATTTAAAAAATCGCATCCGGGCGAGAAAATCGCGTCCGAGCGAAAAAATAGCGTCTAGGCGAAAAATTCGTGTCTGGACAAAAAATTCGCGTCCGGTCGAAAAATTCGCGCACGGTCGAAAAATTCGCGTCCGGTCGAAAAATCGGGCGAAAAATTCGCGTCCGGGCGAAAAATGTGCGTCGGGGCGAAAAATTCCCGTCGGGGCGACAAATTCTCGTCGGGGCGAAAAATTCGTGTAGGGGCGAGAAATTCGTCTCCGGGCGAGAAAATCGCGTCCGGGCGAGAAAATCGCGTCCGGGCGAGAAAATCGCGTCCGGGCGAGAAAATCGCGTCCGGGCGAGAAAATCGCGTCCGGGCGACAAATTCGCGCCCGGGCGACAAATTCGCGCCCGGGCGACAAATTCGCGCCCGGGCGAAAAATTCGCGCCCGGGCGAAAAATGCGCGCCCGGGCAAAAAATGCGCGTCCGGGCGAAAAATGCGCGTCCGGGCAAAAAATGCGCGTCCGGGCGAAAAATGCGTGTCCCGGCGAAAAAATCGCGTCCGGGCGAAAAAATCGCGTCCGGGCAAAAAATTTGCGTCCGGGCGAAAAATTCGCGCCCGGGCGAAAAAATCGCGCCCGGGCGAAATATTCGCGCCCGGGCGAAAAATGCGCGTCCGGGCGAAAAAATGCGCGTCCGGGCGAAAAAATTCGCGTCCGGGCGAAAAATGCGCGTCCGGGCGAAAAATTTGCGTCGGGGCGAAAAATTTGCGTCCGGGCGAAAAAATTGCGTCCGGGTGAAAAATATCGCGCCCGGGCGAAAATATCGCGTCTGGGCAAAAAATTTGCGTCTGGGCGAAAATATCGCGTCCGGGCAAAAATATCGCGTCCGGGCGAAAAAACCGTGTTTGGGCTAAAAAATCGCGCCCGGGCGAAAAATCGTGTTCGGGCGAAAAAAACGCGTCCGGGCGGAAAAAAACGCGTTTGGGCCAAAAAACCTTGTTTGGCCTAATAATTCATGTTCGGTCGAAAAAAATTGTGTCTGAGCGAAAAAATTACGTGTAGATAAATAATTCGGCCCAGGAGACCAAAAATTGAATCAAAGCGAAAAAATTCCGTATGGGCGAAAAAAACAAATTCGGGCAAAAAAATTGCGTCATAGCGAAAAAAAACCGCGTTCGTGCAGAAATATCGCATTCGGGAGAAAAAAACCTGCCTGGGTAAAAAAAATGCTTCAAGACAAAAAATTGCGTCTGGGCGAAAAAATCGTACACAGACGAAAAAAACACGTCCGCGCAAAAAAATTGCGTCCCGATGAAAAATTGCGTTCGGCCGAAAAAAATCACGTTCAGACTAAAAAAATGGTCTCATTTTGGAAAACCGGACTGAATATCCGCCACTAGAGATAGATATTGAATCTATGAGTTTTTTTATTACGGTGAATATCGACGACTTTCCATCAGAAAGCCAATTCCAATTTAAAATTGTTGATACGAACAAGAGAAATGACATTCATATTCTCAAAACCAATACTTCAATATCAATGTCTGTGAAACGAACGGACCCTTAGGCTTCGTTCGTTTCGATGGAATTGAGGCTTTGGAATTGACATTCAATTGTCAATTTTAATTGTGAGTGTTCGGCGACCATAATATTACATTGGAATTGGAATTCATTTCAATTCCCATGGGAATTGATTATAGAAGAAACACGTCTCCCTCAATTCTTACCTCACGAGGTCTTCATTCGTGATTCTCACCCCAACCAGTGCGTCCCCGGCTCTCTCAAAAATATATCAACGCAAATTCTGTTGTTCGCCCAGCACCGCATTTTTCGCCAAAGAGAGAAATTTTAGACGGGGCACACATTTGTCTGCCCGGGATCGCATTTTTAGCCCGGGCGCACATTTTTCGCCCGAGTCCGCATTTTTTCGACCGGACGCACATTTTTAAGCCCGGGCGACCACTTTTCACCCTGGCGCGCATTTTTCGCCTGGCCGCGCATTTTTCGCCTGGGCAAAAATGCGCGCCCAGGTGCGCATTTTTCGCCAGGACATGATTTTTTCTCCCGAGAATGAATTTTTCGCCCGAGCACGAATTTTTCGACCGGGCGTGATCTTTTCACCCGGTCGCAGATTTTTCGCCCGGATGCGAATATTTTGCTGGGGCGCGAATTTTTCGTCCGGATGCGATATTATTCACCCGGGCGTGATTTTTTCGCCCGGGCACGATTTTTTCTCCCGGGCGCTATTTTTTCATCCGGGCGTGAATTTTTCGCCCGGGCGCGAATTTTTTTCTCGGTCGCATATTTTTTGCCCGGGCGCGCATTTTTCACCCGGGATCACATTTTTCGGTCGGGGGCGCATTTTTCGGCCGGGGGCGTATTTTTCGGTCGTATTGTATTTTTCGCCCGGGAGCGTATTTTTCAGCCGGACGCGAATTTTTTGCCCGAGCGCGCATTTTTCGCCCGGACGCGCATTTTTCGGCCAGATGTGAATTTTTTGACCCGGCGCGCATTTTTCGTCCCGTGCCCGTACTTTTCGCCTGGGCGCGAATATTTTGCCCGAGCGCGATTTTTTTGCTCGTCCGCGAATTTTTTGCCCGACCGCGAATTTTTTGCCCGTACTCAAATTTTTCGCCCAGACGCGAATTTTTCGGTTGGATGTGATTTTATTCGCCCGGGCGCCAATTTTTGCCTGGGCGTACATTTTTCGCCCTGACGCACATTTTCAGTCGGGCGTGCATTTTGCTTTGGCGTGCATTTTCACCCGGGCGCGCAATTTTCGCCCGGGCGCGAATTTTTTTGCACGGGAGCGAATATTTCCGGGCGCGAATTTTTCGTCCGTGCAAGAATTTTTTGCTTGGGCACGAATTTTTCGCCCGGGCGCGAATTGTTCACCCTGTCCCGAATTTTTTGCCAGGGCGCACATTTTTCACCCGGGTGCGCATTTTTTGGCCGGCGAAAAATGTACGTCCGTGCAAAAAAATGCGTGGTCAGGCGAAAACTGCGCCCCCTGTGAAAAATGCGCTCCCGGGCAAAAAATGCGCGTCCGGGCGAAAAAATATCCACTCAGGCAAAAAAAATGCGCGCTCGGGTGAAAAACGCGCGCTCGGACTGAAAAATTATAATATGGAGCGGAACAGTGGAATTAATAATTTCAATTCCCGTGACGGAATTCCTGCATTTAGCCGAACGACAGAATTGGAATTGACTTCAATTCCAATTCCCGCGGGAATTGGAATTGAAGTCAATTCCAATTCCTGCATTTCAATTCCTGCGAAACGAACGGAGCCTTATACCTTTCACTGATTACAACTTATGTCATTACATGATCGAATATATGCTATTCTTCGGAGTAGTCTAATAATTTAAGTTATTTCTGTTTGTCTCAATTACTTGCATGTCTTGTTATTTTTGCTTCATGAAAACTAGTACATGTACATTTTTGATTTTATCTGCTCGTACTTTATTTTATCTTACTCACTTTTTTTGTTTTAATGTTCTGAGTCTTTTTCCTTCTTGTTTTGAAATTTATCTTGGCGTTTGTGTCCGCGCCGCCCGCTACTCGAGCTCGATATGCGTTAAGCTCTTGCTTCTAGAGATTTATCTTCTCGCCCGTGTCAGGTTCAATGCACTTTATTTTCTTTACTGTTAGATATTTCTTTTATGCAATAATTATAATCAGTCATTTTCTCTATTATCATGAACAACTACTAGACTATAAGTTCTATGTTCTAAAATTTAATATTATTTGCATGCTCATTTATCTGAGATTATCATTGCACAAAAATCTGTATTGAAACTTGTATCATGAGTTTTTATTAAAATATATGTGCATTTATTTTTCACTGTCATATTTTAAAGCTTATGAATAATAAAAATCTATTTTTTACTCCAAAATAATTATTTTAAATCTAATTATCAGTAACTCAGCTCTCGCCTAACAAACATGTATTCTCTTTCCGCCCATGCCCATGACATCACAACTCCCTCAAAACACACTCCGACTTTTGTTTAGACGGGTCATGACATCCACCCTAAACTTTAGGGACTGATTTAAATATTTTGCCTACAGATGATTTAGCATTGTGTACAACCCCATATTCGCTGGGTGGGACCCGGGGATACCACTGAGGAATTGGGCTAGCCTCAGGTTAGCCTTGGGTTAACCCTAAGGCATACTTGTGAAGTTCTCGCCTCGTAGGAGCTCCCGCCAAGGGCAGGTAAAAGATGGAGAGATCGTCGACCGACCAACGCAGATAGTCGAGCTCTCGGCAGGAGAGATCGTCGACCGACCAACGCAGATAGTCGAGCTCTCGGCAGGAGAGATCGTCGACCGCGGAAGCTTCCGCCCTAACGCAGGCTCCCGCCCAGGGCAGGCGAGAAGGCCCTAAGTAAGCCTTCAGTCGCGATAGATTCAAGACCGCGAAGGGCGCGCGAACCTCCCTGGCAAGGGGTCTCGCCAAGGTTGGCCCAGTTGGGGGTCCAGCGAGAGCCTTCACGGCCGGGGTTCTCGCCAGGTGGGCCCACGTGGTAGGGCCCAGCGCTCGTAAATGGGATTATATTATTATTATCCCGAGGTAAAATTACCCAAATGCCCTTGGGATGACAGCGGGATTCGGCTATTGGCAGACCCCTCAGGGGTAGTTCAGTATTTTCAGGTCAAAGGAAGACTATAAAAAGACCCATAGGGGCTCTTTGGAAGGCAGGACATTCATTACTCTCCAACTCTAGTGCCTTCTGAGGAGCTCCCAGCCTAGCATTTGGCTTTGGAGGGGAAGCTCTCAGAGATCTTCCGGGTGTGTGGTGGGACCTCCCAGCTGAGGCTTTGGGTCAGTCTTTTGACCTTAGCAGCCAGTCAAGGGTCGAGATAAGAGAGAAGTAGGCATCGGCTGCACTCTGGTTTGTGAACTTTCGTTGGGGTCAATTTTGGCTTCAACAGTTCTGGTGCGGTGAGCGTGGACGCAGTTGGTGTAAGAAAATCTCGAGTTAAGTCCCATGGCAGGAGGCGAAGGTGAAGGATCAGGCGCAGGAGGATCCCCCACCCGGGTGGACGAGGCGACGAAGAAGATGTTTGAGGACTTCAGGCGGGAAGTCATGCAGACGATCAACTTGGCCTTCTCGGCAAGGAATGAGTGGGAGACGCCGCAGGTCCCGGTGGAGGTGGTTCCGCTGCTAGGCGAGAACGCTCCAGGGCAGCGCCCCGGGAAGGAGGTCCTGGTGGAGGCAGGCGAGAGGGACGTAGCCGCGCGGGAGCTTTTCCCGGGCCAGCGTCTCGAGAAGGAGCTTCCGGCGGATCTGGGCGAGAAGGAGGCGACGGTGCGGGAACTCTTCCCTGGGCATGGTCTCGCGGATCGGTCCAGCCAACCGAGGTCGCGAGATGTGCCTTCTCGCCAGGCGGGAGGCGAGACCCCCTTTAGTGAGCTCATTGTCTCGGCTCCAGTGCCGGAGGGGTTCCGGGAGCCGGACATGACCTACTACACCGGGAAGGATGACCCGGTTCAGCACGTGCAATGGTTCGAGGACGTGGTGTCCATCAGACAAATGTCCGATGCCTTCAAGTGTAGGCTTTTTGCCATCACTCTGAAAGAAAAGGCCAGGGACTGGTTCCACCAGTTGCCGGCGAGTTCCATCTACAGCTTTGAGGATCTGCGCAGGGGTTTTCTGCTGCGGTTCTCAACTTCGAAGAAAAGGAAGAAAGAGGCGGAATGCCTGTTTGCAGTGAGGCAAGGGCCGGAGGAGACGTTGGGTCACTATGTTGACCGGTTCCAAGAGGAGATTCTCCTGGTCCAGGAGGTCCCGGGGTACGCGCTGATGCTTGCCTTCACCCTGGGGCTGAGACCAGGGTTTTTCAGCATGGAGTTGAAGAGGGTGCCCCCTCTCTCTTTTGAGGAGCTCATGGAGAGGGCGGCGAAGGAGATAGACTTTGAAAGGGCAAACCCTGCGTTTGCGAGGAAGCTGGCCAGGTTGGCCGAGGATGATGTGAGGGAGCCGGCAGTGGGGAAGCAGAGAGAGCAGAGGGAGCAGAGGGAGCCGAGGGAAGATAGAAGAAGAGAAGAGCCCCGAGGGCAGGGGCAGCAGCATGGGGGGGCCAGGGAGCCGAATAACCGACTGGGTTGGAGGCCTCAGGAGGGTCGCCCCCAGGGCCAAGGAGGGCTTCAGGGAAGAGATAACTTCCGGGAGCAAAGAAGGCTGGAGCAGGGAGGATGGCGACAAGGACCAAGAGGTCATTTCCCACCACCGTAGGAGGCCATGGAGGTGGGAAGAGGAAGAGGAGGAAGAATTCGGGGAGCCGGAAGAAGGGGAGGAGGAGAAGGAAGAGGGGGCAGGGTGGCGTTGCCTTATTGTGACTTCCATCAGGAGGAAGGTCACGCAACGGCCACCTGCCCAGAGTTTCTGGAGATCAGAGGGGCCAGAGGGGTCGGAAGGCAGGATCCGCCTGTAAGGATCGTCGAAGTACAGCGAGAAGAGGCTGAGGACAGGTGTGAAGACAGGGTAGACGTGGGAACCCGAGGAGGGATCAGAGTGATCCATGGGGGAGTGGGGATCGAGGCAACCCGCAAGGGGAGCCTCCAAACCATGTTCCGCCGAGGGGTCGCCTCGACCTCCCTGGCTCCCCCCCAGAGGAGAAGATCACTTTCTCATCCGCGGATATGCCAGACTACGAGGATCCGTTCTGCGACGCGCTTGTGATCCAGACAGCGATAGAAAACTACACCGTCTCCCGGATACTGGTGGACAATGGGAGCTCGGTAAATGTGATCTTCAAGAAGGCCTTCGATGAGATGAGGGTGGAAGGAAAAAGGGTCCTGGCTTCTGATGGACCGCTTTTTGGCTTCTCCGGAGAAAGGAAAGAAGTGGAAGGGGGAGTGGGCCTGCATGTAAGGCTTGGGGGCATCTCACGGAACTGTCGGTTCGTGATCGTGGACGCCCCGAGTAGTTATAATGCCATCTTTGGACGTCCCCTCATCAGCGCCTTTCGCTGCGTACCCTCCTCATACCACCAATGCCTCAAGTTCAACAGCGGAGGGGTGCATGTTAGGATCAGGGGGGATCCGAAGATGGCAAGGCAATGCTATGTGACGGCGGTTAATACCGTGTCGTGGATGGCGGAGGCAGAGGAGTTGGAGAAGGAGATGGCTGAGCAGGAAGGGGTTGAGAAAGGGGAGATAAGCCTGGGAGAGGCGATGGAGGTTGTTGAGGAGATGGCAGAGGTGGAGGAGATCAGCCTAGAAGAGGCGAGAGCAGTGATGGATGAAGAAGAGCAGAGGCAGGAGGAGAGCCTGGAGGAGGCGATGAAAGTTGATGAGGTTGGGGGAGAGGAGCTCGAGTTTGAGCAGGAAGAGGCAAGGGTAAGTTGGGAGCGGTCGGGGCTGGAACCGGCCGAAGAAGTGGTGGAGATGGAGGTGCTTAAAAAAGCGGGGGAGGTGCAAAGGATTCGGATCAGCGGAGGCTTGAGCCTCGAGGATCAGGAGCGGATGCGAGCCTGCATCCAAAGCAACGTCGACATCTTCGCTTGGAACGCGGCAGACATACCGGGCATTGACGCGGACGTGGCCTGTCATCGCTTGAACCTGGATCCCAGAGCCCGCCCCATACGCCAAAAGATGAGGGCCATCGCCACCAAGCTAGAAGCCCCCATCCGAGAGGAGGTCAAAAAGCTCCTGGACGCAGGCTTCATCTCAGAGATCCAGTATCCAGGCTGGATCTCCAACGTGGTAATGGTAAAGAAGGGAGGAGGAAAATGACGCATGTGTATTGATTTTTCTTTATTAAATAAATCATGTCCCAAGGATTGCTACCCCTTGCCTCGAATCGACGCGCTGGTTGACTCAGCCGTCGGTTTTTCTCTTATGAGTTTTTTAGATGCATTTTCAGGTTACCATCAGATCCGGATGCACCCTCCTGATGTCAAGGATGTTTCCTTCATCACAAGAGAGGGATGCTTCAGCTATAAGATGATGCCCTTCGGGTTGAAGAACGCAGGGGCAACGTACCAGCGCATGATGGATTGAATCTTTCGAGATCAAAGGGGAAGGAACCTGGAGGTCTACGTGGACGACCTCATGGTCAAGAGCAAGTGTGTTGATTCCCACTTGCGGGACTTGGAGGAAACGTTTGCCACCCTGCGAAGGTTCAAGATGAGGTTGAATCCCTTGAAGTGCGTCTTCGGGGCTAGTCGCGGGAAATTCCTCGGACACCTCTTGACTCCCGCGGGGGTAGAACCTAACCCCGATAAGGTTAAGGCTATTCTAGACCTGGAATCACCTCGCAGTGCCAAAGAAGTCCAACGCTTGACCGGGAAGTTGGCCGGGCTAAGCAGGTTCCTCTCTCGGTCAGGGGATAGGTGTTCCTCTTTCTTTAAAGTACTCCGTGGTAACCAAGTATTCGAATGGACGGCCGAGTGTGAAGAGGCATTTCAGGGGCTGAAGAGGCAACTCTCCCAAGCTCCGTTACTTCAAAGCCCGAAGGAAGGGGAGGACCTAGCCTTGTATCTCGGAGTGGGGGGAGAGGCAGTGAGCTCCGTCTTGGTTAGGGAAGAGGGGAAGAAGCAGTTACCCGTCTATTATGTCAGCCGAATCCTAAAAAAGGCGGAGCTCCGGTACCCCATCCTTGAGAAGCTAGCGTATGCTTTGGTCATCTCAGCTAGGAAGCTTCGCCCTTACTTTCAAGCACACTCGATTAGGGTGGTAACCGACCATCCCCTTCGCAAGGTCTTGGAGGGGGTGGAACATTCAGAAAGGTTGGCAAAGTGGTCCATCGAGCTAAGCGAGTTTGACATTTCTTTCGTCCCGAGGCTCTCCATCAAAGCCCAGGCCGTAGCGGATTTTCTGGCGGATTATGTTACCGAGACCGAGGTTGAGGAACCAAGGCCGCAAGAAGCGTGGAAGATGGTGGTCGACGGGGCCTCAGGAAGGCACTCCCTGGGAGGAGGTGTGGTGTTGGTAAGCCCTCAGGGAGTTACCATAGAGCAAGCAGTGACTTTCCATTTCCCTGTAACCAATAACCAAGCGGAGTATGAGGTTGTGATCGCTGGCCTTCGCTTGGCAAAGGAGCTGGAAATCCAGGATGTGGAGGCCTTCACCGACTCAATGGTGGTAGCATCGCAGATCCGAGGCGAGTTTGAGGCCCGGGAGCCTACCCTCGCAAGATATCTATCAAAGGTAAGAACTATTATTGGAGGTTTCCGTTCTTTTTCTATTCAACATGTTCCCAGGGAGGAAAGCATGGCAGCTGACTGATTAGCAAAGTTCGGGCCTCGGGGTGGAGGTACCCTGACCGAGCTATTTCGGCCAGCCATTGAAGAGGGAGAGGTGATGGAGGTGAATCGGCGGTCCTCATGGGTAGATCCGTTGGTGACCTTCTTGACCACAGGAAAACTGTCAAAAGAAGTCAAGGATGCAAAGAGCTTCAGGCACAAGGCGGCTCATTACCTGATGCTGGAGGGGAGCTTGCATCGGAAGATGTTGTCAGGGCTCCTCGCGAGATGCGTAACCGAGGAGGAAGTCCCGAGGATCCTGGAAGAGGTGCATTCTGGAGAATGCGACAGTCATTCAGGGGGAAGGACATTGGAAGCAAGGGTGATAAGGCAAGGATATTTCTGGCGGACCTTAAGGAAGGATACAGCTGAATTCGCAAGGAGGTGTCGGAAGTGCCAAGTACATGCTCCTCTCCAGCTCTTGCCCGCGCAAAGGCTTCGAAGCATCACAGCGCCATGGCCCTTCGCCATTTGGGGAATGGATCTGGTTGGACCCTTTCCTCCAGCTAGCGGGCAGAGGAGGTTCCTCCTAGTTATGATTGACTACTTCTCCAAATGGCTGGAGATCAAGCCGTTAGCCAAGGTAACCTCCCAGGTCATCAGAAACTTCGTTTGGGGGGAAATCGTTTGCAGGCACGGATTGCCCCAAGCGATAGTGACAGACAACGGTCCTCAGTTTGCCAGTGAAGAATTTATCAGTTTCTGCACTCAATTGGGAATTGATCTCAGGTTCGCCTCTGTCCATCATCCTCGGAGCAATGGCCAAGTGGAGGCGGCAAACAAGATCATTGTCAGCTTGCTCAAAAAGAAGGTGGAGAACCTGAAGGGCAGCTGGGTGGAACAGCTCCCTTCCGTCCTGTGGGCCTTGCGAACAACTCCGAACACGGCCACAGGAGAGACCCCCTTTAAGCTCTCTCACGGGTGTGAGGCTGTCCTCCCGGTGGAGTTCGAGGTTCGGTCCCCAAGGGTCGTGGCCGCAGCTGAGGGAAGCGAAGCTTGGAGGTTGGAGAATGAGGAAGGGTTGCGCCTCTCATTAGATCTGGTGGAAGAGCTGCAGGATGTTGCCGCCATCAGGCAAGAAGAAATAAAACGGCGAATGGCTCGGTACTTCGATAAGCACATCAGAGTCAAGCAATTCGCCGAGGGGGATCTAGTACTGAAAAAGGTCGACGCTGCAGGTAGGTCGGCCGCGGTTGGTAAGCTCAACCCTAGCTGGGAAGGGCCTTATATAGTAGAGAAGGCTCTGGTTAACGGAGGCTACTATCTCCAGGATGCGGAGGGAAGGACCTTGAGTCACACCTGGAGTGGTGACGATCTGAAGCGCTTCTACCCGTAAGAGGGGAGGAAGAATTGTAATGTTGTAAACAACCATTGCATTTTCAATAAGTTTATTTCAGAATGTTGACTATCTCTGAGTATGCAATCTTTATGTATGCAGTCTTTATGTTTTCTGTTCTAATTGGCTATGACTACTCATCTCCGTGATGGAATAGGCCTGGTCAAAGGAATCTTCATCGACACCCCGAGCTCGGCTCGGCCCCAGGTAGACCCGCTGCGCAGGCTCTCATCAAGCTGGCAGGTCCGAAGGCTCGCCTGTGGGGGAAAGGTTGGCTCCTGTGATACTTTGTTCTTAGCCACTTCTACGACACCCCGAGCTCGGCTCGGCCCCAGGTAGACCCGCTGCGCAGGCTCTCATCAAGCTGGCAGGTCCGAAGGCTCGCCTGTGGGGGGAAGGCTGGCTCTTGTGATACTCTGTTCTCAGCCACTTCTACGACACCCCGAGCTCGGCTCGGCCCCAGGTAGACCCGCTGCGCAGGCTCTCACCAAGCAGGCAGGTCCGAAGGCTTGCCTGTGGGGGAAAGGCTGGCTCTTGTGATACTCTGTTCTTAGCCACTTCTACGACACCCCGAGCTCGGCTCGGCCCCAGGTAGACCCGCTGCGCAGGCTCTCATCAAGCTGGCAGGTCCGAAGGCTCGCCTGTGGGGGAAAGGCTGGCTCTTGTGATATTCTGTTCTTAGCCACTTCTACGACACCCCAAGCTCGGCTCGGCCCCAGGTAGACCCGCTGCGCAGGCTCTCATCAAGCTGGCAGGTCCGAAGGCTCGCCTGTGGGGGAAAGGTTGGCTCCTGTGATACTTTGTTCTTAGCCACTTCTACGACACCCCGAGCTCGGCTCGGCCCCAGGTAGACCCGCTGCGCAGGTTCTCATCAAGCTGGCAGGTCCGAAGGCTCGCCTGTGGGGGGAAGGCTGGCTCTTGTGATACTCTGTTCTTAGCCACTTCTACGACACCCCGAGCTCGGCTCGGCCCCAGGTAGACCCGCTGCGCAGGCTCTCATCAAGCTGGCAGGTCCGAAGGCTCGCCTGTGGGGGAAAGGCTGGCTCTTGTGATACTCTGTTCTTAGCCACTTCTACGACACCCCGAGCTCGGCTCGGCCCCAGGTAGACCCGCTGCGCAGGCTCTCATCAAGCTGGCAGGTCCGAAGGCTCGCCTGTGGGGGGAAGGCTGGCTCTTGTGATACTCTGTTCTTAGCCACTTCTACGACACCCCGAGCTCGGCTCGGCCCCAGGTAGACCTGCTGCGCAGGCTCTCACCAAGCTGGCAGGTCCGAATGCTCGCCTGTGGGGGAAAGGCTGGCTCTTGTGATACTCTGTTCTTAGCCACTTCTACGACACCCCGAGCTCGGCTCGGCCCCAGGTAGACCCGCTGCGCAGGCTCTCATCAAGCTGGCAGGTTCGAAGGCTCGCCTGTGGGGGAAAGGCTGGCTCTTGTGATATTCTGTTCTTAGCCACTTCTACGACACCCTGAGCTCGGCTCGGCCCCAGGTAGACCCGCTGCGCAGGCTCTCATCAAGCTGGCAGGTCCGAAGGCTCGCCTGTGGGGGAAAGGTTGGCTCCTATGATACTTTGTTCTTAGCCACTTCTACGACACCCCGAGCTCGGCTCGGCCCCAGGTAGACCCGCTGCGCAGGCTCTCATCAAGCTGGCAGGTCCGAAGGCTCGCCTGTGGGGGAAAGGCTGGCTCTTGTGATATTCTGTTCTTAGCCACTTCTACGACACCCCGAGCTCGGCTCGGCCCCAGGTAGACCCGCTGCGCAGGCTCTCATCAAGCTGGCAGGTCCGAAGGCTCGCCTGTGGGGGAAAGGTTGGCTCCTGTGATACTTTGTTCTTAGCCACTTCTACGACACCCCGAGCTCGGCTCGGCCCCAGGTAGACCCGCTGCGCAGGCTCTCATCAAGCTGGCAGGTCCGAAGGCTCGCCTGTGGGGGGAAGGCTGGCTCTTGTGATACTCTGTTCTTAGCCACTTCTACGACACCCCGAGCTCGGCTCGGCCCCAGGTAGACCCGCTGCGCAGGCTCTCATCAAGCTGGCAGGTCCGAAGGCTCGCCTGTGGGGGAAAGGCTGGCTCTTGTGATACTCTGTTCTTAGCCACTTCTACGACACCCCGAGCTCGGCTCGGCCCCAGGTAGACCCGCTGCGCAGGCTCTCATCAAGCTGGCAGGTCCGAAGGCTCGCCTGTGGGGGAAAGACTGGCTCTTGTGATATTCTGTTCTTAGCCACTTCTACGACACCCCGAGCTCGGCTCGGCCCCAGGTAGACCCGCTGCGCAGGCTCTCATCAAGTTGGCAGGTCCGAAGGCTCGCCTGTGGGGGAAAGGCTGGCTCTTGTGATATTCTGTTCTTAGCCACTTCTACGACACCCCGAGCTCGGCTCGGCCCCAGGTAGACCCGCTGCGCAGGCTCTCATCAAGCTGGCAGGTCCGAAGGCTCGCTTGTGGGGGAAAGGTTGGCTCCTGTGATACTTTGTTCTTAGCCACTTCTACGACACCCCGAGCTCGGCTTGGCCCCAGGTAGACCCGCTGCGCAGGCTCTCATCATGCTGGCAGGTCCGAAGGCTCGCCTGTGGGGGGAAGGCTGGCTCTTATGATACTCTGTTCTTAGCCACTTCTACGACACCCCGAGCTCGGCTCGGCCCCAGGTAGACCCGCTGCGCAGGCTCTCATCAAGCTGGCAGGTCCGAAGGCTCGCCTGTGGGGGAAAGGCTGGCTCTTGTGATACTCTGTTCTTAGCCACTTCTACGACACCCCGAGCTCGGCTCGGCCCCAGGTAGACCCGCTGCGCAGGCTCTCATCAAGCTGGCAGGTCCGAAGGCTCGCCTGTGGGGGAAAGGCTGGCTCTTGTGATATTCTGTTCTTAGCCACTTCTACGACACCCCGAGCTCGGCTCGGCCCCAGGTTGACCCGCTGCGCAGACTCCCATCAAGCTGGCAGGTCCGAAGGCTCGCCTGCGGGGGATAGGTGGAGTCCTTGACTCTTTGATCCTTGGTCCCTGGTTGGTAGTTACTACGTTACAACGAGCTCGGCTCGAACCCCGGTAGACCCGCTGCGCAGGCTCCCTTATAAGCTAGCAGGACCGACGGCTCGCCGGTGGGGTAGGGGTTTAATTGGTCGGAAAAATATGTGAGCAGGGCCCTGGCCTAGACCGGAGGCAAGGCCCTAAAGGTCTCGGCTCAGAGGTCTCAGCCAGTAAAAGGCCTCAGTTTGGAGGTCTCGGCCAGCAAGGGTCCCGGCTCAAAGGTCTCGGCCAATAAAAGGCCTCGGTTTGGAGGTCTCAGCCAGCAAGGGTCCCGGCTCAAAGGTCTCGGCCAGCAAAGGTCTCGGTCAAAGGGGGGGTTCTCGCAAAAGGAGGCTCCCGACGGACCTGAGCGGGACGACTTAATCGACAACGCGAGGTTCCCGCCTAACGGATCTCTAAGAAAGGTTATCCTAAAGAGACTAAGGGTCTCGGCGGAAGCTCGCGCGGAAGCCATTCGGTAGGATAATATACTTTCAAGCACACACTAAAAATGAAAGATGAAACATTACTTTACATAAAATTAGTTACAAAAGTTGGAGCCTCTCGCTCATTACAAAAGAAACAAAAAGAAAGAAGAAGTTTAGGGGGACGCGCTGTAGCTCCCGCTGGTGCTCTCGCTTGAACCATCGCCAGAGCTCTCTTCAGACGTCCCGCCAGCGGCGGTAGAAGTCCTCGGGATGTCTGAGGGAGGCGAGTCCGGCGCGCCCGGAGGTTTGGGAACTGGATCGTAGAGCCAAGGAAGAAGTTGGCGAGCGTCGATGGTCGCGCCGTCCTCCCGAAGCAGCTTGACGTCTCGCAGCGTCTCGAGCGTCAGCTTGACGGTTGCCTGAGCGTTGGCTTGGAGCAGCTTGTCAACGTCGTACTCCGAGAGGTAACGACTCCGCAGCCTCGCATCTAGCTCCGGAGGCGGGACCTTCGCCAGCTCTGCGCGAAGCTGTTCCCTCAAGAGGACGCTCTCGCAGCGCGCGTTGGCCAGTTCTGCGCGAAGCTCCCTGACTTGGGCAGAATCCTGTAAAAGAAGAAGAGGAGTTCAGTCTGGAAACATCGCACCATCATAACTTTGAAAAACGAAAGCAAGGGTTCGGGAGGGTCTCGCTTACCTCAGTCGCGGGGCGTAGAGACAGCGCCAGTCGAGCATCCGCAAGCTCTTGTTGAGCTTTCGCGAGTTCTTCTCCCGTGTGCGCTCGAGCCATCGCGTCCTCCCTTGCCTTGCGCATATCGGTGAAATTCTTGTCAAGGGTGATGCTTCGGCGCGCACACATATGCGCAAGCTCGAACCCGCGCAATAGAGCCCGGATGGCATCGAAGGCTATGCGGCGGGTGGACATCTGGTCAAATACGCTGGCGTCCTCCCGGCTATAAAGGCCGTATCCAAGCGAGAAGGCCTCGCCAGTTACATCTTCCCTCTCCGCCCAGCTGGGAAGGAGCGTCGTAACTTTGATCAAGTTCGACTCAGGGTCCCATTCCATCTGAGGCTTCCCCTCCGCGTCGATGTACTTCACGACGAAGCCAAAGTTCCCGTGCCCTCTCGGCACCTCCTGGGGCGGGGCACTGGCAGAGGTTTCGGCGGCGACCACTCCTCCACCAGCCCCGCTCGCGGCCGATGGGTTCCCGGTAGAAGCCTCGGCGCGGCTCTTGGCGGCGGCATCCATCTCGCTGGCCATCTGAAGGATCGCTTCAAAGGACCTGCCCTCGGGAGGAGGTTGGACAGGCGAGACGGCCGGGGCTTTCCCCTTCTCAAGAGCAGAAGGTTTGGGCCTCTTCAGCGCTCGGAGAGGAGGAGGGGTGACCTTCCGTCTCTTGGCCGGTGGCGGCATGGGAAGGGCTGGATCTTCTCGGCAGGCGCTGGCGCTAGCTTCCGCGAGCGCAAGGGAGCCTCTTGCGGCCAGACCCTCGACACCCCGGACTTCAGCAAAGGGCTGGCGCAGAGGGACCTCCCGCTCTCCTGCAAAGTTAAAGCACTTCAGCGCAAGAAAATCTTTGATAAAAGAGGGAATCTGAGGCGAGACCGTACCTTCGCCCGAGTGAACAAGTGGGAGGGAGTCGACGTCCCGCCGAAGGTAGGGAACGTCGAACTCCTTGGTCCCGAAGAATTCCAGGATTGCGCTCTCGCGCGATCCCAGAGCAGGCGGTTTGTAGGCCGCGTCCTCGTACTGAACGGGCTGAAGCGGGATGTTGCCGAAGTCTCCGCTGACGTAGACAAATTTCTCGCCCCAATGATGGTGCTTATTGGCGAGACCGGTAACCTCAAGCAGTTGCCCGGAGAAGAAAACTACCCCCCCTTGGCGCGGAAGTTGAATAGCTTCCGGAAGATGGGCAGACTAAACTCGATCCTCTCAGACCGCATATAGCATATGAATGCTATAAGTATCGCGACTGAGTTCGGGTTTAGCTGGGCGGGAACCACCCCATAATAGCGAAGAGCTAGCCGAACCTCCGGCCAAAGGGGGAGGCGGAAGCCCACCTCGAAGTGCTCGAGGGGGATGGCAAGCTCTCCCGCCCCCGGAGTATTCACCCTATCGTGATTCCCCGGGTTCCGCGCCGAGAAGCCGGCGGGAATATAGCGGTCAACGATCAGGTTATACTCGTCTAGGGTGAGCTTGCAGGAAGGGAAGAGGTGTTTTTGAAAAGCTTCCGCGCAGTGGGCGCGACCCTTGCTCTCGCCAGGCATGGTTGGTTTGTGAGTAAGAGCGAGAGCTGAAGAGGGGTCGAAGCGAGAGCAAGAACGCGAAAGCAAAGAGGGAGGGCTGAGGTTCCGGATCGAAGAAGTAAATGCGGTTGGTAGACTTCTCTATTTATAAGAAAACGTAATCATCATGAGTTCATCCAACAGAGAGAGAAAGTGACAGCGGAGTACAACTGTCAGAATCCGGGCTAACGGCGCCTCGATTCTCCCCCTCGGGATGGCAGCGGTCAACGGTCGTTTCGGGTTTCGACGCGACTACCTGGATTGGCGCAAGCCTCCTAGATTGGCGCAAGCCTCCTAGGTTAACACAAACCTCCTAGATTGGCGCAAGCCTCCTAGGTTAACACAAACCTCCTAGATTGGCGCAAGCATCCTAGATTGGTGTAAGCGTCTTAATTAAAAAGCCTCGCAGAGCAATAAAAAGAAAAGGAAAAGAGAGACATGGGTAGAAGCGAGATCCTCGCTAGCGCAAGCTGGGTAAAACTTAATTAGTAATAATGTTTGTTACAGATACATTGATAAAAGAGATACATTGAGATTCAAAGCAGGAGGGCTTAATAGGGTTTCCAGCTCCATCGTCCTCGTTCTCGCCGCCTAGTTCTTGGGGGCGCCAACGGGTTGAAGTAAGACGATAGGGTGGTACACCCAAGGTTGATCCGCCTGGCGTGATCCCGGATCTGCGAGATGTACCTCCCTGGCGAAGACTCGGCAGAAGGCCCTCCCGGACAATCAGTCTCGCCCAAGAAGAAATCCCGCTCCAGAGCCTCCAGCCTTTGCTCCACGGATTCGCGGAATGCTTTCGCCGCGGCAGTATGGGCACGGTCTCGCCGGATAAGCTTGGCCAAAATGACCGAGATCTTCCTCCTTCTCCCCTTCGCGCTCCCAGCGCTGTTCAATGTTTCCTCTATCTCGCCAGACGAAGGGAGAGGGGACTCTTCATCCTCTTCTTCCTCTTCTTCTTCTTCCTCTTCTTCTCCTTCCTCGTTGACTCCCGACCGCAAGCCAGGATCACCTGCGAAAGAAACGTGTGAGAATTTTGGTTAAAGCATGGCGATCAACGGTTTTAAAAGGTCTCGCATACCTGCGGTTGGGCGAGAACCGTCAACCAAAGTTGGACGAGAAGGCCCGGCCCCTCCGTTGGTCCCATAAAGGAGGTGAAGAGGCTTGCCCAGCCCCGGGCGGAAGGGGTCGCGCACGATAATCCCGGCCTGGCCGGAAGCAGGAGGGGAGTTGTCTTCTCTCAAGGGACGATCAGCATCCTTGAGGGTAGCGGAAGGTTCGGGAGCCGCCCCTCCCGCCTGCAGGATAGGATTGGCCACCGCAGGAGGCACTTCAACGGTTCTCGCTTCATCTTCCCGGGTGGTTAGACCTGGGTCGGCGGGAGTTGGCACTGCGAGAAGACGGTTCAGAAAAGAAAAGGTCGGGTCGAAATATTGACAAGGGAAAATGTACCTATCGTTCCGGTTTCGGCCGGAGGAATCCTCTCCAAGACCCGCGTTTGGTCCTTGGGTGAATGAGCGGGCAGGTTCGAAGAACTTGGCGGGATCTCGGCGCCATCGTTAGGAGCGGCTTCCTGCGAAAGCTTACGTTAACTGTCGGATCCAGTGCACAATCAGCTCGATAGGAACGGTTGAAAGGCTTACCTTCTGCGGAGAAGGATCCCCCGCAGGATTGGGAGTGGGGGAAGGAGGATCCCTGTTCTCGCGAGAAAGGTCCCGCCGGACCACCTTCGCCCTTTTCTTTTCCTTCTTCTTCGGCTCGGATGGCCCGGCGGTGGAAGTCTTTCTCGCTAACCATGGAGCCACCGCCGCACAGTTAGCCAAGGCCCGCGCTTGGGCAGCGGCCAGCCGGTCTTGGAGGTCTTGCGGAAGCGGTTTGGCGGCGCGTTTGGGATGCATGGTAAGCTCGCGCAAAAATCCCTGAGGCGAGAGCTCAGTTGGAAAACCGTACTTCAAGGGCAGGGCGTATGGACGCCTATCAGTGCATATTTATAGCCGCAGTAGGACCCACCAAAAGATTCCCTCGGTAGGCGGACACGTGTCCAGCGAATATTTCGGAGGTTGGACTTGTCTTGTCGAGCGCAGGGCTAGCTCGAAAAGAGCGGGGATTGTGTACAACCCCATATTCGCTGGGTGGGACCCGGGGATACCACTGAGGAATTGGGCTAGCCTCAGGTTAGCCTTGGGTTAACCCTAAGGCATACTTGTGAAGTTCTCGCCTCGTAGGAGCTCCCGCCAAGGGCAGGTAAAAGATGGAGAGATCGTCGACCGACCAACGCAGATAGTCGAGCTCTCGGCAGGAGAGATCGTCGACCGACCAACGCAGATAGTCGAGCTCTCGGCAGGAGAGATCGTCGACCGCGGAAGCTTCCGCCCTAACGCAGGCTCCCGCCCAGGGCAGGCGAGAAGGCCCTAAGTAAGCCTTCAGTCGCGATAAATTCAAGACCGCGAAGGGCGCGCGAACCTCCCTGGCAAGGGGTCTCGCCAAGGTTGGCCTAGTTGGGGGTCCAGCGAGAGCCTTCACGGCCGGGGTTCTCGCCAGGTGGGCCCACGTGGTAGGGCCCAGCGCTCGTAAATGGGATTATATTATTATTATCCCGAGGTAAAATTACCCAAATGCCCTTGGGATGACAGCGGGATTCGGCTATTGGCAGACCCCTCAGGGGTAGTTCAGTATTTTCAGGTCAAAGGAAGACTATAAAAAGACCCATAGGGGCTCTTTGGAAGGCAGAACATTGATTACTCTCCAACTCTAGTGCCTTCTGAGGAGCTCCCAGCCCAGCATTTGGCTTTGGAGGGGAAGCTCTCAGAGATCTTCCGGGTGTGTGGTGGGACCTCCCAGCTGAGACTTCTTAGTCAGTCTTTTGACCTTAGCAGCCAGTCAAGGGTCGAGATAAGAGAGAAGTAGGCATCGGCTGCACTCTGGTTTGTGAACTTTCGTTGGGGTCAATTTTGACTTCAACACATTGGTAGGTGTTTCTAAACCTAGGGTTATATTAAGGTCTTCAACTACTATAAACAAGGAAAAATTTAAGAATTGTTTAGCTTCAAGATTATAGACTCTTGTTTCCATAACAAGTGTTTAATCACAACTTATCAATGAATCATAATGCTAACTTGTTTGCATTTTCTTTCAAATTTTGTTCATGATTCATGATGCTTAATAGCAAAAAAGAGTAATTGGGTAATTATTGAATGCTTCCATAGCATATATGCACACCAAAAATTACTAGTTGATAAGGAGAATTTTGATTATTGTTTTTTAATCTGGTTGTCCGTATTAATAAATTTTTTAAAAGAAAACGTCATAAAAATTTGTTATAAATGTTTATTTTTTAATTGGCCTTGGTGCAGGACTAATATCCAACTTTCTCCATTGCAAAATTGTGCGAGTAACTTATTCAAGTCCAGTTCATGTGATCGTAACCGCTTGACCAGTAAAAATAAGTCCTCCCAAACGGTGTCTTAGTACCAAAAGTACTGAATCAAAACGATCAATATGTCAAGCTCTTACAATTACTAGGTCTTCATCATCATTTATGTGTGACACCTCTTTATAATAATTCTTAAAAAAATTGCAGTAAGAACTTGAATTTTTATTTTGGAAAGCTTCAAATACAACATTCCAAGTTAAAGCTTAGGGTCATTTAGGTGCTATGGAAAGAAATTTCTCATGTAAATATGCATCTAGTGTGATCTTCTCATATGTGACGTGGTTGTAAACAACACGTTAAATAAATTCAGGTTCCGTTTGGCACGGTGGTGGTGGTCATGAACATGAGGGGTTAAATTGTCACTCATTAACGCCCACCTAAGGAACTTCATCCACTTTTATGTTCAATCGGATGAAGTTTGTTAGGCGGTCCTTAACGAATGATGGTTTAGCCCATGCATTTACGACTGCCACAACCGTGCCAAACAGAGCCTTAGAATGCTCAGTCATAGGTAAGGTCTAGATAGATCAGAGAAAGAGAGAAATATGGATGTTAATGATGAGAGAAACCCAACTAGGATGATGTTTCATAGAATGATTGTTGTGTCTACTTGTCGCAGAAATTTAGAGCTCTAGCAAACAAAGAGGAGAGATGAGCGCAATGAAAGCCATGCTCATGATATTAATACCAAACAAATCATATATTTATGATCGACACGAAAAAAAGAAACAAAAATTAGCAGAACCCTCATTGAGTTCATCACATGAGCAACATAAGCAGCAGCATGCTTAATACATACGCCTTGGGCCATGTCAGATTTCCCCAAAAAGACGAGGAAGACTCTAGGAAACTAATGCCGGATTTTATACACACGCCCCCTTCCTCCTCTTCTTCTAAAGCCTCGACGGCTCAGGCTCGGCAGACTGAGAACAAATGAGTCTCAAAAAGCCCATCGCTTTTGGAGAGACGATCTGTCGAACTGCAGAATCCACTCTGTACATCAAAAGCAAGTCCTACAAGCTTCAAAATGGGATCACGTATGGCAGCTGATACATGTCGAACTCTGGAAGATAGCATGCTCGGGGTTGCAAAGAATCTGTGGGGACTCGACAGGCGCTGGGCTCGGGAACGGGAGCTTTAGAAATCCGTTCGCTGGATTCCATTCCTTTTGGATGCCGTCTAGAAGCAAACAGCCAATCTAGGTCCTCCTCCTCGCTCAACTGAAGCGGCGGAGGCTTCCAGTTCAGTATCAATTCACGGAAGCGCCTTTCTGATTTTCGAATGCGGTGCCCATGGCTCCTCCCATGCCTTCGCTTACTGGGTTCAGGTACCATAATGCCAGCGGGACCCTCAGCGGCGCGACCGGAGAAGCACGGCACTTCGCTTACGGGGAACTGCGGCTTTGGTTGGGTCGTGGATTCGACGATAACCACTTGACTTTTGGATGACGTGGACATCTGGGCAGAACTGCAGAGGGGAACTTTGCAGGTAGACAGTGGCGGGGGATCATTGTGCTTCTTCAATGGTAACTTTATCCGAAGGACCATGCCTTTTTAAAAGAGATAGAGTATAAATAAAGAGAATACATGACATGGATGAAAGGAATAAAAATGAGGGGAAAAATGGAAGTTACTTGGTCTTTTCCCATTGAGATCAGCAGCCTGGACATCATTTTTCTTGGAGCTCTTTGGGGTGTTGGGCAAGGAGCTGCTGCTGTGGTTCGGCACGAAAGCCGCCGGCGGATTGTGTTCCTCGGAAAGATCGCTTCTTTCCAAGTGTTCGCAGTGATCTTTCCTTGGATCGCCGCAGCTTCCATTGGGCGGCTTGGTCTTCTTCTCGGCCTCCCTCCTTTTCTTGCTTTTGTGCTCCGAGGAATCCAAATTTCCGCACTCATCTCTGGATCTCTTTTTGCTTGGTTTTTCGCTCGGCTCCTTTCTCTGCTTTGTGTTTCCTCTTCCATTCTGGAGCTTCTGAGCACCAGATCAACCATCAATTCCAATAAAGGAAGAAATGGCGGGAAATCAAAGCAAATGCATTGACTGATTTATGCATTGGCGCCAGCAACATATATCAAAAGCAGCCAATTTCAGGATAAGATTGATTTTTTTTTCATATAGGAACAGTTTACAATCTGAAATGTATAGACTAAACTTTTAACTTTTAAGGATACATCAGGTTTAGAATTAAAGTAAAAAAGCAGAAAGAACAATTCTAGTGAACCAATAAACTCTACTTTTCACAATTAAATCTACACAAAAGGCATCCATGCTTATAAATTCTGGGACAGTTATATCAATTCATCTTCTAAAGGTCAAATGACACAAGTCTATAATCACCAACAATAACTCTCAATATCACTGCTGAAAGTTCAAATTTTATCTCTTGAAACCTAAAAAACAGAATCCAGTCTTATGTATTGAATGAGATTAAATATTTCTAAACAAAACTAACCCATTTTCTATATAAAACCTGCACAATTACTAATTGCCGGTTTTTGGATTCAAAATTTATTAAATGATTTTAGATTGTATACAATTACACAAGCTATTAAAAATCAGTTTCTATCCCCAGGCTTTGTGCCCTAGCTGTACATTCCCCTGTTTGCTGTGAACCAGAAAATGAAGAAGTTGTGAGTTATCCCTCCTCGCAAGAGCATCCATCATGGGTTCATGATTTCTCAATTTCGGAGTGTTGACCTCGATGCCGAGCCGTGAGAGAAAATGTAGAAGGAAGAAGACCAATTATTAGGTTGTTCTGCAATGAGCTGCTCATTGTGGGGAAGAAATCCAAGAGGAGCACCCTGTCTTCTCGCCAATTGTTTTAGGACATTCAGAAACTCTTCTCATCCTCGTTGCACACTGTGGACACAAACCCTAGAAGAGAACTGTTAGATATTTTAATATATGTCTGCGCGTGTCAAGACTGACTCAGAGCGTGTTATTGTGTTCGTATCACTCTAGGATTAGACTCTACGTTGAACATACTATATAAACACTATTCCAAACTTGATAGAAAATATGAACTATCTTGAGCAAACCCAATCCAACAAGAACTTCATCTTCTTGGGGGTGGCGTACCAAGAAACATCATCAAAAAGTTAGTTCTTTAATTTAGGAATCCTTATCCAATCATCGGGCCAAGGGAGGAAGAATATTGATTCTCAATGTAGGTAAGCACTGGGACATGATAGGAGGAAGAACACTGATTCAGACTTTTAGGGTTTAAAATGTTGTCTTACGGAAATCAGCCAGAGGTACATCACAAAATTATCTAAAAATAACTATTATTCTATAAGTTAAACAATTTCATCATTTTAGAGCATCTTCCCTACCTAAATGCCAAAACATCTCATCCATTATCCCTAATCTTAACCCTAAATATCATTGCATTGTTTAGGCAATATAAACACGACCAAATATTAAATAATTTTACTTAATTCTTTACTAGTAATGATTTCCATCTAAGGTTGTCAGGATCAATATCCTAAATGAGATCATTTTGAGGTAAGATCGGATCGTATAGTAGGGTCGGATCAAGAATCAATGTAACAACAGTGGGACACGTGTCCAAGTAATAGTCAATAAATGATGTGTAATTGCCTAATTAATGTTATAAATAGGGTGTCATTACTTGTAATACAGGATTAAGAAAAGTCTAATGAAGTTTTGGTTAAGTTTAATGAAGCTTTGGTTAAGTTTAATGAAGTTTTGGTTTAAGTTTAATGAAGTTTTGGTTAAGTTTAATGAAGTTTTGGTTAAGTTTACAAATTCAGGATTGATTTAAAAAATCTAGATTGTAGGATCATAAGGATCGGAATTACGATCTTGACAACCATGATTCCTTCTTGAACCAGAGGCCAAGATTAGAGACATTATTTCACTCAATAATTAACACCTACACCACAAACCAAATCAACAATCTAACACTAATAAAATTGATGATGAATCACAATGTAATTGGGAAAATGGGCCTTCCCTAATAAACCTAATTCCATTTCTTTCACAATCTAACAAAGAACAAAAGGGCAATTGACAGTATATTTAAAACCCTAAAAACAAGGTGAAATTACAAAACCAAAGGATTATCAAACAAGCACGGAGTAATTGAAAGATTATGAGTATAAATCTGTTTAATTCCGCTCAATTTTTTTTATATTGCACAAATATTATACACATGTCTGAATATTATTACATTAGGGTTTACACAACACAAGGAGGCCATTAATAATCGGATCAATGGCAGGCAGTCGAGCACGAATGAAATAAATCAATCGCAGCGTCATTAATGCTCAGCAAACCTTGATTGATCCGACCGGGAAGCCGTCTTCTTTCTTGTAATTCAGAGGCGTATACGGCAAGCAGCGAGACATGGCGTTCGTAAATCTCCCCGCCGGTGAAAAGACCTAAATCGCACCCAAAGCAACGAAGGAATCACCGCAAGATTGAGGGATCGGGAAGAAGAAGGTAGATCTGACAGACGGATCCGGCGGCGCCGACAAGCAACGACGAGTCGGCGGCGAAGAAGAGAAGGGGCCGAAACAAAAGCTAGGGTTTCGAGAACGAAAGCCGGGAGAAAAACAAATAGACTCGTAATAGAGGGTTTGTGGTGGTATTTATAGAGGCTGGGAGCGGTATCCTGTCCCGCGGAGTAGAATAAATCCATCTTTAGATACATCATTCAGTGGGGCCCACGCTTGCACGATTCTGCAGGAACCGGATTGTTATACTGATCCGTAGGCGTAGTGATTCCACACGTTTACTCGATTTGTACGCGGAAGGAGCGAGCTGGATCGCACGTACGCGAGAAGTATGCCCGAATTATTGCGGGACGGGCCGGCTGATAAGAAGATCCGTTGTGAATATTAGTAACATCGCCATTGAAATAAGACGACAAAATGGCATTATTTACCAAAAAACCAAACTTTCCATAAATATACATGCGCCGATATTCGCGTTGACGATATATGCCAACCATTTCCTTACTTCTATGGGTGATATTTGAACCTATTACCATTAATAAAACAATCGGATTAATAATTAATCTGCACCATCCAATGTGGTTGAACAGGAATCGCGCTCCAAGAAAAATTCGGATCCAAGGGGGTAACATTCACTTAATTCTTTTAAGTAAGAGCACTTGTCTGATGACTCAGAACTAAGGAATAGACTCTGAGCTGCAGCGAGGAGCTCTCATCCCATACCCAGAAGATCGAAGAGAGATTCCTCTCTCTAGCCAATGCTGAGTTGAGCATCTTGGAGGGCACTAGAGGCCAACCAGAACTAATCATAGGAAGAAGAAGCCAAAGAAAGAATTCTCTCCAAAGGTACCATTGTTGGTCTATTTATAGTTTTTCAAATCTGCTCTGCAAATAACGGAATCCTGCATTTTTGTTTCACTATACGCAGCATAAATTGGTCTGCCAATAACGAAACTCCGAGTTTAGAGAGATTATTAGCAGACCAAAATGATCTCCTTAGAGAACTACATCTGGGCGAGTCGACCACTGGCTTAGGGAGGCGAGTGCTAGTTGAAGACCGCACTGGCCGCTTGCCATGACTCGGGAGCGAGTGCAGGCTGCATTACCTCACCTGCCCTCCATCTAACCTAAGCATGAGGCGAGTGCGAACCAAGTTGCCCCACTCAGTGGCGGATCCAGGAATTTTGGCTAGGGGGCCCAGTTATCAAGCGAAGTAATTTTTTTTAAAATACAATATTAAACATAACAAAAATATAATATATATCTTCAATAACCAAAAAAGATACAAACAATCGCGTACATGTTACTTCAATTGTGCACGACGATTTTTCACCTCATAGAATTCATCTATGATACAATCTTTGTTAATTTTCTCCGCTATTTCTCGCTCAATGTATAAAGTCATGCAATTTGCAAGAAATTCATCCTCCATCTTATTACGAAGTCTCGTTTTAACAAGTTTCATATCAGAAAATGACCTTTCTGTGGTTGCTGTTGATACTGGAAGAGTTAAAATGAGTCGAATCAATCTGTCAATAAGATAATATGTCTTCACTTTTTTCGTTTCCACCAATTTCTGATAAAGCTTGGAAATTGTAGATAAATTATTGAAGTCTTTGTGAGAAGAAATATCAAGTTGATAATGTTGCAACTGAGCATTCAACACATAAATTTCATTCTCCCTGAAATCTTTAGAATAAAAATTCTTTGCGAGGGCACATATATCATCAATATTGAACGATTTGTAATCATCACTTAGATCTAAAGCCATACTTAGACGAAGTAATTCCATAGAATTTTCACTGAATCTTTGGTTGAGCTCCTGCAACACACAATCTATTGTGGAATTGAAAATGTCCACTCGAAAATGATGTTCCACTATTATGATATCACGTGGACTTCGGAACCGACGATCAGTAAATCGAGCCTTCATGTCTGGAACTTCAACTTCATTGGTCTCACAAAATATGATCACAATCTTAAAGAACTTTTCCCAGCCAGATTCTCGCAATTTCTGAATGAGTGTTTTTGTTGTTGAAACTAAATTTATAGTATTTAATATATCTTGAGATTGATGTTGTAGTGCTTTGCATAATACGTCACTGATTCCCAAAACTTCTTTCATCAAATGCAAGGTAAATACAAATTCAAATACTCCAAGTTTTCTAAACGCTGCTTCAGCATCTCCTCGTTGAGTAGATGTCCCTCCATTTTCGCTAATATCAAGCAATACAGAGCACGTAGCATTGTACATATTTATAACGCTACAAATAGAGTTCAGATGTGACGACAATCTAGTATCACCATGTCATTGTAGTGAACCAATTTGATTGGTTCCCGTTCCTGTCTCAATTTCACCTAAAGCAATCATGTGATTGAAATACTCTTTTTGCGCAGCTCGTAATTGATCATTGCGTTTGGAGGAAGCACCAACAGTATTAACAATATAAATCAATTCATTGAAAAAATTATGCACAGACTTCACTTCCCTTGATATTGCAATAAGAACAAGTTGAAGTTTATGGGCAAAACAGTGAACATAATAAGCTTGTGAATTTTCATTAAGGAATAAAGTTTTTAGACCTTTCTATTCACCTCGCATGTTACTTGCACCATCGTATCCTTGACCCCGCATATCCTGAATACTCAAATTATGACGAGAGAGAACTGCAGAAATTTCATTCTTAAGAGTTAGTGCACTAGTATCTGTAACATGAACGAGATCTAAGAACATTTCTTTCATAAAGCCACAAACATCTACAAATCGAATCACGATAGCCATTTGCTCTCTTTTTGATTCATCTCTGGATTCATCAACTATTATACAATAGTTAGAATCATCAATTTCTCTACGAATAATATCTTGCACCATTCTTGACATAACAGAAAGAAGATCCTTCTGAATAATAGGCGATATATACATAACATTTCCTGGGGCATTTTCCAGTACTACATTTCCAACATCTTTATTATATGCTCTGAGTAATTTAATAACTTGGACAAAATTACCACGATTAATTGATTCTGCGCTTTCATCATGACCTAGAAAAGCAATACCTTGAAATGCACAAAATCGTAAAGCATCAATTGAAGTTCCGACCCGCAACAGGTTCATTGCGATTTGCTGAGAAGATTGTTTTTCCATCAGTGTTTCTATATGTTGATATTGAGACATTAAATCTGCACAACTTTTGATTGCAATGTTGTGTGGAGAACAGTGATCCTTCCCAACATGAGTCAAAAAAGCACAATTCTTCCCATTAACTTTCTTCCAGTTCCGAAATCCTTCAGTTGTGAATGAGTTCGTTCCAAATCGGCCAGGGATTTGTTTATTGAAGACAAAGCATGACAAACAATATGCAGCATATTTTGTAGGAGAATACTCCAACCATGGGAATCTCTCAAACCATGAACTTTGAAATCTTCGATTATGTTCACCCGATGATGGATAGTCTTGAAGTATGTGTCGATAAGGCCCAGCTTTAACATATGCTCGCCGCATTTCATCTTGTTGATTTATAGAATATTGCCAAATTTGAGGACGTAGTCCTGGATCACGCTCAAAAGCTACTGAACGATTCTCAACTAGGGAAGAATCAACAATAACTAAAGGGGGTTGAACATTAACTGGTTCGGATGACGAAGGTGTACTAGATTCAGTTGATGATTTTTTGTTAAAAAATGAGTTGATTGTTTTCAATTTCTTTATGATAACCTATGTATTCACAATTGGCAACAAAAATTAAATGTGAATTCTAACAAGTGTAAACCAAAGAAGCAGATCATAAAGTACCTATGCAACTACCACGTCAACAGAATAGTGTTTCCTTGAAGCTACTATAAGCAGACTCTGTGATATAACCAACAACCATGCAGGTACTTCCACGAACCTGTAAGCACAAACAATGACAAATGTTAGTGAAGATGGTAGGAAGACACCGAATGAAATCTTGATTAAAGACCAATTCCTTAGTAATAGTCAAACACTACTAATTCTCTAAAGCTTTAACTTGCAAAGACTAAGAATTAAAGATGAAAATACTTAATGTCCCAGTTTACTTCACCAAACAATACAAATACACCCCGATCAAAGGTCAGTGTGCCCAATAAGCATCGTTTATTACATATCAGTCAGAGATATCAAGTTTCGATCAGAAAATTGGTAGGCATAATGATTATAAAATGAATAAGCATCGTTTATTGAGAATGAACATAAGTTATTACAAGAGACTAAGTGATTATAAAATGATTATAAAATGAATAAGCATCGTTTATTACAAGAGACTAAGTGAAAAGGAAAACAAATTCAAGAATATTGAGAATGAACAAAAGTTATTGTACGTTGAGAAGAGTAATAATATGAATGAGGTTGTGATAGTAATGGATAGAATTAGAAGAGAAAATTATTGATGTGAAAAAAGGTGCTTGAAAAAGTAATTATCCCTGGAAAGCATTGGAGTAAAAGCCAATATGTGTATGATTTTGCACAGTATAAGATAAGGGCAAGGCCTAAATAGGCTAAGTGATTGGGTGGCTGTGGCTCAAGTGATTTCTAAAAAATGATTATTGATGCCGTCATGCCGATGTTTAAAATATGGTTAGTGCTTACTTCTTAGGCTCCTCAAATTAGTTAAGAGATCAATTTTGAGAAGAGGTGCATATCTTACTTATATGAATACTTGAGAAGAGAAGGATATTTTTTTGGTGAAAACTTAAATAGGTAAAAAAGTTCTAGTAGGATGCTTTATGAGGGGACTCAGATGAGAATAAAAGAGAAGCGACACTCAAATTCGTTATTGTCTATAATCTTCCAACAAACAATAAACACAAATTTTAAGAAACAAGATGGGCATTAGTTACCGGAAAAATTAGAGCCAACATATAACAAACAGATTTATTTTGGTTTAAAATAAAAAGAGTACCTTGCATAGAATATAAGGTGATTTCTAGAGAAATTTTGACCACACAACATGAGCATCGTTTATTTTTCTGGATCCAGAAATCTGGATCCAGATCTCTGGATTCAGAAATCTGGATCCAGAGATCCAGAAATCTCTGGATTTAGAAATCTGGATCCAGATTTCTGGATCCAGAAAATCTCTGGATCCAGAAATCTGGATCTCTGGATCCAGACATCTAGATGATCCAGATTTCTGAAAAGAAGAAGAAGAAGATCCAGATTTCTGGATCCAGAAATCTGGATCCAGATTTTTGAAAAAAAAAGAAAGAAGAAGAAGAAGATCCAGATTTCTGGATCCAGAAATCAGGATCCAGATTTCTGAAAAAGAAGAAGAAGAAGAAGACCTTGCGGAAACGGGAAGCGGGAGACCGTCAGACGGGAGACGAGCGGGAGACCGGAAGACGAGCGGACCTTGCAAAAACGGGGAAACGGGAAGCCGACCTTTTAACTTATATATATATATATATATATATATATATATATATATATATATATATATATATATATATATAAAACCTGTTTTTCATTTTTTTTGGGGGGGGGGGGCGTCCCCCCCCCCTAAAATCGCCCCTGGCCCCACTTGCCCTCGGCCCTTACCTCACACAAGCCCGGGAGGCAATCTCCACTCACCTACTCCGCTCGCCCGGGCCTGAACGATACTTTCTGGCTTTGCTCTCTTCTGAGGGTCCCACTCGGCGAATATGAGGTTGTACACAATACTAATAATATATTATTTACTATAATAATAATAAATTAGATAAGAAAAACTAAAATAATATTAATCCGCGCACTTAGGCTTCATTTGGTTGTCGGTTTAAGGCGTGCTTCGTTTCATTGAAACGCTACTTGTGAGAAAAACCTATTTGTTTTTCCACTATTTTTCGAACCACCCGCTATTTTATCCAAGGTTTTCATAACCGGACCGGACATTGAACCAGAAGAAGGAGAGGTTCAAGGTTTAACCGGTTGAATCGGGGTTGAACCGGATTTAGCTACATATACTGATATATAGAGACCGAGAGATATTTTTGCAAAACAAATAATAAAAGCTTGATGATCTCTATTTAAGAAACAACAAATTCACAAAAACATTATAAATTTGCAATCATTCCAACTAGTAATTTAAAAGCACTTAAAGTCTTAAACAGTACAAAATATCAATTTGCTACAAGAATGTGCATACCATGCAAAGTAATGCAGTGAAAAAAGATAAGCAATTAACTACGAAAGTAATGCAAAAACATCACCGTAATATGTTATCAATAATTAAAATCAAGTATATTAAATGAATTCGCTCCAAATTCTTCAAGATCGGCATGTTCTAGAATATTATCTGCACATTCATCACCTGAATAATCAAATTAGAAAAAAAATCAATCATTTCGCATATAAGTAGACAAATATTGAAATATATGAGCATATTTATATTTAATTATTTATATAAATTACCATTAGTTTGTTCATTTTGATGATTACAGGCCTGAACTTCTCCATTAATTGGTATTGCAGTTTCTTGATAGATTTCACTCTCTAAATCATTATAATTAAGCTCTGGAGCCGGCTCTTCCTCAACTACCCAGAAATCCACAGAATCAATACTCGTGTAATCAAGAGGATCGTAACTTCTTTTTTTGAAGTATGTCCTACAAAAAATTACAATGCACAAGACAAAATTCACATTTACTCATTTAGAACTTTATAACATAAAAGTAAAAGTGTAAAAAATAAAACTTCACATGTATGGATAATCATACCTATCTCTCATATTAAGGTTGTAGGGAACATACACAAGATCATTGAGTCTTTGATGTTCAAGGTGATTTCTTCGAGTTGTATGAATTTGCTCAAAGACACTCCAATTCCTTTCACAACCAGAGGATGATAAAGTTTGACTAAGTATACGAATAACCAATTTTTGTAATTGTGGAACACTAGAACCAAACATCCTCCACCATTCATCTAAAAAATAAGGATAAAAAGTTAAAAGCAATAGTCAATAAGTAAAGTTAAATCTGAAAAACAAAAATATATATCAAATTGATTCTTTATTGTACTGACCAGGTTGCATTTCTTTTGACATCTTGATTGCGATTGGCTTCCCAAAGCTTTCAAGTTGATCACGATATAACATAACCTCATTAGGTGCAACTGATGATTTATCACAAATGTCTTTATTACCAATAAGATCAATTAAACCTTGCACAACTTCAGGTTTATTAGAGTAGTTGACTTGATTGTATTGGAATGAAGGGTTCAAAAAATAAGCCGCGGAATGAAGTCTTTGACGAAGCTGACGATCCCATCTATCTCTGATAATAAGTGCATATGGTTTATACAACCTCTTAACATTTTTGAAAATCAGTTTAATGCCATTTCTTGCTCGATACATTCTGTTGAAACTGAAAAATCGGTCCCTGTGGAGTTCGACCCTTGCGGAAGGGGTGATCGCACACTTACTTCTCTACTCACAAGCCCAAGTGACAAGGGAAAAGGACCGGGGACAGACCCAAGGCTTCAACACGGAGGTCCCACCACACACCCGGAAGATCTTAGAGCGCTTCCCCTCCTTAGCCAAGTGCTGAAGCTAAGGTACCTCAGAAAGCGCTAGAAGACCGGGCACCAGCAAGCGTGCCTTCTGAGGTACCCCTTGGGTCCTATTTATAGGAAGAGATGATCTGCAAATATCCAGCCGTCACTGTTTTCGAGGACTATAGGCAATCCAAAGGGGGTAACATGGTAAAAACACCCCGCAACTGAAGGGCGAGCTGACCCTGAGAAGAGCCCATTGAGCGGGGGCGGCAAGTATGGGCGCGAGAAGGCTCCCCCCCGCGCCGAGGTGAAAAGCGGCGAGTGAGCTCGCCTCTCTCAGCGCCGCGGGAGAGGGCGTTGGATGAGCTCGCCTCTCTCAGCGCTGCGGACCTGACTCGCCTGACTCAACGCCACTGGAGAAGGCGTTGAGTGAGCTCACCTCTCTCAATGCCACTGTAGAAGGCGTTGAGTGAGCTCGCCTCTCTCAACGCCACTGGAGAAGGCGTTGAGTGAGCTCGCCTTTCTCAATGCCACGGTCCGGCTCGCCTCGCCTCAGGCCTGGGAAAGTTGGGCCTGAAGCCCATGCTCGCAGATGACGGTCGCGTTGGAACTCGCCAACCCCTTGGCTCTAGACGAGCACGTACTCGGCCGGCCCCACGATGAATGGCTTCCTCTCGCCGGGCTCAGCTCCACGATCTTCGAGCTCGGCCCGACGATTGCCGAGCCCGTACTCGACATGCTGTGTAACGCCCCCGATTTTTTTTCATGCGATTATTTTTATTCTCGTTGGCGTTACGATGACGCGTTTCCGTGGCTTGTGCCATGTGTGGAGTATGGTTTAGCTCCTTAGAACTCAGTGCCCTGTTTTGTAGCCTGTTGGCAAGATCTCCTGATGGCGAGGACCCCCCGCCATTCGTTCGTGCCGACATGGAGTTCTCGTTTGACCGCCGCCGCTACTTGTTCGTGGACGTTGATGGACGTTGCCGCAACTGCCGCCGCCACCGTCGCCGCAACCGTCACCGCTACCGTCGCCGCAACCGTCATCGTCGCCGCCACCGCCGTCGCCAGCACTTCGTCATTCCATCAGGGTTATCATGATTATTTCATTTTGAAATAACCATCATAATCCTCCTATCTTTAATTTTATTAGTTATCTTCATTTTATAAGCTTTATAATTAAGTGTTTTTAATTTTGGTAAAGCAAACATTTTAGTGGCTAGGATTAGTTATGTTGGATGAAGGGTGATGATGGAGAGTTGTAATATTATATATATATATATATATATATATATATATATATATATATATATATATATATATATATATATATATATATATATATATATGTATGTGTGAGGGAGAGAAACATTATTGAAGAAGAAAAAAAAAGCAAACCTAATTTGGATTTCGGCTCAGCCGCCCCCCTCCCCGTTCCTATTCGGCCTGGCCGAACCCGACGCCCAGAAGACCGCCGCCCTGCTGCTGCCCCCCCCCCCCTTGGGCTGCTTCTTGCTGCTCCGACGACTCCTACCTCCTCCGGTGTGATTCCGAAAAAGGCGGCTCGGTTCTCCCTCATCCGGTGCGACTCCGGTGACCCCTTTTGGAAGTGTGACTCTTCCAACGTTCTCTTGCTCCTCCTCCTCTCCTCCCCTCTAAATTCAGATTTGGGTAACGATTTCCTATCCCATAAATATTGTGTGATTTCTTCTTGTATTTGTGAGAGTAGTGGAGATTTGGATTTCAAAAATTTATCCTAACTATTGATTTAAGCTTGCATATGAAAATCTGAAGTTATATTGTTTTCCTATCCGATTTCGCGAAGATTTTTCCGTAAGGGTAGGTCCCCTTGGACGTTTGCAAGCCGGGGTTTGTTTAGCCTTTGGTTTCGAATGGATCAAGAGGATTTGGTATATCCTCGTATGGTTTTGTTTTGAGGGATATATTTGGACTACTTTCCGAATTGCAATCTTTAGTCCGGAAGCCCTCTTTGTGAATGGAAATGTTAATGAGGCGATGCTAGATGTATGGTTAGGATATGGTAAATGTAATTGTGTATGTTCGTGCAGGTTTGGATGAGATTTTCCCCGTTGTGAAATCGCGCATTTACAAACGAAGCTCTGCCGAAATTTCCAACTTTGCACGCGCACCACGTGTTCGTAGAAATGCCTCTTAGGACGTTTTCAAAGCACTTTAGGTGTTCGGGTAAATGTCCCTTATGCTTTCCCCTTTGTTATTTTCTATGCTATCATCGCGTAGGGGTGGCCTGCATCAATTTGGTATCAGAGGGAGGTTTGTCAATTTCTCAACTTGACAACGATCCGCTCGAACCGAGCTACCCCCACTTGCACTTAGGCACGTTTCGATCGTTTTAAAATTTTTATTTTTAGTTATATAAAAACAACAACAAAAAAAAAGTTTTAAGTGCTTTCCTAATTTGAATTTTTTTTTCCGTTAGTCTGTCATGGCACGCATTGGGAGTCCCTTTCCCCCATGTTCCTCGGTTGGTGCCCTTCGCAAGGAAATGAACCGCCAATGTGATGACATAAGAGATATGTTAGCACAACTTGGAGGTCGGCTTCCGACTCCGCATCTTGATGCCCCTAGGCAACAGCTTAGGACCAATGTTCCTTCCAGTACTGCTAGTCAAGCGATTTCGACACCTTCACCGCGCACCTTTAGGCCTGTTAGAATTCCGGCTCCGACTTACGACGGGTTAGGTGAACCGCAAGTTTTCTTACGATGGGTGAAGGATATGGAACAATATTTGGAGCAATATCACATTGAGGACCCCCACAGGATTCCCGTTGTGAGACTGCAATTATTTGGTCGAGCTCAGACCTTCTGGCGCAATGAAGAGAGACGTTTTGGACCGTCCTTTATTGACTCACGTGTAGGTTGGCAACTCATGAAGAATTTGTTAACGGATGAGTATTACCCTACATACTACCGTCCTCAGCCATCTGATTACCTGAGTGTGGCGTCTCCTAAAATGTTGCCTATATCGAACAAGCACGTTCCCCCGTACTCTCGTACTAGGACGAATCATAATTTTATTTCTCTCCACCAGGACACTAGACCGCTTTCTGATTATAGGAGTGATGATCGGCCTCGTGTTAGATCCTTGCCCCAAAAGGATCCTACCATCTTGAGCACACTTACACCTGCCGTGCGGGAACCAGAGCATCTTAGGTCCCCTGTTTCGCCTTCTATTGTTATCACGACTAGGGATGTTATCCAGTCGAAGGTTAGGCACAGGAAGCCAGTTAAGGTTGCCAAGGAGAAGACTTTATGTTATGCTTGTGGTGTGACTGGCCACTACGCCGTGACATGCCCCACCAAGCCTAGGGCTTCAGCTATGTTAGTCTCCACTTCGGAGCCACCCCAGACTACTTTTGAGATTGCTGCTGATCCTGATCTGGACGTTGGTGTGGTATCTCCTGATTTTGTTAAGGATGTCCAGTTAGATGAGAGTATCCTGGCATGTTCGATAGTGCCCGATGATTCTGCTGATTTTTCTGACGATGAGGAGACTGGATATCCTAGCGATTTGGATAATGATTTTTGGGATTTTGATGAGACATTGACTTGTGAGAGTACCCCTTTAGCCACTACATGTCTTGTTAGTGATATTTCAGTTCACCCTACTATTGAGTACCCTCTCGAGTCTATGATCCCTATGTTGAGTGAGCCTCGACCTGATTTTTCTGAAATTAAATCTGAGCTATCTGTGGAGCCAGAGATTGAGGATTTCTCAATTATTATTTTGGATGAGTTTCCTCCTGAGGGTAGGGTATCTTTGGACGATTATTCTGATGTTTGCCCGGACGTGAGTATCCCGGATGAGTATCCCTTGATTGAGTCACAGTTGTGTGAGATTCATTTGGATTTGGACTTAGTCCCGGGCTCGATTTTGCCGACCCTCCCTCCTGCTTGTGTGCCTACATTTGATATCATTTTAGGACGTGGATCCACTAGTCATAGTCTACGCTTTTATGATATACCTACTGAGTTGGAAGATTTACTTTGTGAGGGAGCCGTACGTTTGGATCGATTAGCGGACTTGTTAGGACACAAATTGATTTTACCTAGTCCGATCCACTTAGTTAAACCGTCGTTATTAGCACCTCCGCTTGAGATGTCTAGTGAGCTATGTATTAGTGAGTATCTGCCGGCGGGCATGTTTTCTTTTGCGACTGCGTATGATTTCATGGCGACTGTGTCTATTGATTTGGTGCCCTCACGACATTGTTACCCGCCAAATCAATTTGCACATATTTTTCGTCCATCCTGGTACGAACTGCATGTAAACATATCATTGCCTTATGCCAGTATCTATGAGTTGCATCACTTTCACGCCCGTTCTCCTTCGAGAGCTTCTGACTGCAGAATTGATGATTCTAATTTAGTCTGGTTAGTCCCCGAGTGGATACCTTCGGGTTCCGTAACAAAAATTTTACAGTGGAGCGCCGACCCTTTCATGATTTTCAAGAATTTTGGATTTGATGCAATTTCTTTGGATTTTTACGATGCAATCGGTTTTTCACCGCATTTCAATTTTTCGGATTTAATTTTACAAATCTGGTCTCCATATGAGCGACTTTCCCCGACATTTCTCTCTTCCACTTCAAATTCTCGTGGGTTGAGAGGTGAGATTTTTTCCGTGTCGCTCTTCCATTTGGGTTTTCTGGCTTTCGCATTGGATGGTAAGAACTGCACTGTTTTTCTTTATGCTGACACATCTGCGAGATTTTCTGCTGTTCTTGCTCATGACAGGTTCTGTTCTATCGCGGATGCCCCGTGGGTGTCCGCTCTCGCTATGCCACCTGTGGATGTTGCTGTCTCCTGCTATTCTCTCACTGGCCACTCATCGGTGATGAGTATCACAACCCGTATTTTTCTCCGAGTTAAAAATTATTATCAGAGTTTGAGAAAAACACGCGTCGTGATGCCACGTCAAGCAGGGGATAACTGCTGACGCTCAGGCTAAACACTAACTATTCTATTTTTTTTTTATAAAAATCCAAAAGTTGATTTATTAGAAATCTGATTATAATTTTAAGGCCGTATCCCTCGGCTCTGTGAATCATCTAGTCCATACTTCAAAATTATACATGTACGTAGCGAAAAATACTTTGTTTACATTTATACACCCTAAGAGAGAGCGCAACAGTGTCCCCAGGGGGGGCACCTGATACTACGCAAGACCCTAGATTTAATTTATGTATATATATTTAAGAAAACGATCTTTTTACGTCGCTTTGAAAATAGTGCTTGAGTTTGTAAAACATGCAGATCATGAGTTATACATATACTTAATAGTGTTTTTAGGTTTTAAAAGTAACTAGCACCCTAATATAAATCATCCCAAGAGCAAGTTTAACAAAAGCAAAGCAGTAAATCTAACAGAGTAAGCAAGTACAAAGTGTCTAAAAGAGAAACCACCAGTGGGCGCCAACAACTGACACGAACCCACCGGTGCGTAGGTACATCTGTACTACAAGTCTAAAGAAACTACCTCCCGAGTGAAGGACTCACAACAGCAGCAAAACACTGAGAATCTCTGGAGCACCCTAGCCGCACTGTCGGCTAAAAACCTGTACCTGAGGTATTCAGAAAGAAAAGAATACCTCAGCAAACTATAATCAACAGGAAAGGAAGGTACAGTAGTAAAAACAGGAATTAAAAACGGGAATTTAAAAGTACTCTTCAAACGGTGAAAGAGGTAAAAAGGGTGTGCACCAAGTGCACGGATGAAGCCAAGCTTCAAGAGTCTCTGCAACATGATTAGTATAATAATCATAACATGTAATAGGCTAAAACAGAAAGAGTCACCTAGTACTGGAGATGGATAAAAAATTTAGTAACAAGTGGCCTAGACTGGCGGCCGCATGTCCAACCAAGTCCATTCAGCCTAAATATCCTCATGGGCTGTGGCGGTGGTATCCGTCCAACTCAACCAAACAGCCCATATTGCCATAATAAGGCAAGAAAGAAAACCAGGGTGGCGGCATCGGTCCGACCTACCCTAAAACCACATCCTACTCCAGTCCTAAGTGACCCGAGAAAAACTCGTACTGGTGGTCCCATGTACCCCCAAACAAAACCAAGAGCCCTAAACTCACTAGAGCAACCCACCTAAGAGCCCTATAAAACTAAACAGACACGGAGACTCGCTATTCTTTATGCGCGAACAAGTAAATACCATGCACCCACAACTGGTGCGACATGAACCCATGCTCGAAATTTGAATCCCCAAAACTACGCGTATAGAATTAATTTAAATACGACCCTACTCGGTCAATTTGATTCTCATCACATCTACGGTTAAATTCTATAAACCAACCCATAACATTCACAGGACTCTTAGGATAACATGAGAGTAAAAAAAAGAAACAAGACAATAATAAGGCACCCTTAAATATTCTCCCATTTCATGGTCTGTAGTTTCAATTACAAGAGCAGAATAACTCATGCCTATGTAATGCTGGGCAAACATTTCATTTCAAGTGCCGAATTAAGAGGTCCTATACCTACGAGCTATATCTATATACAAAAGAACTAAGCCTTCAGTTGGTCTATTCAAGTAGTTTGATACAAAATATGTGTAAGTGATTTGTTACTAAATATATACAATTGGTTTGGGTGATTTAATACTAAACCAAGCTGGACCTAATTTACACCCAAGGAACAAAAAAGAACAAAACCGCAAGCTATAAATCTTGAAATGAGCAAAGTTATAACAATGGAGCAACTCGGCGCCAAACCCGAACTGGGCAATCGGTTATTTTGTGGGTTGTGATCACTTCCTAATACGTTTACTATCACAGCTTGAGTTTGTAGTTTAATAGGAAATGACATCAAAATCTATAACCATCCTATATAAGAGGAAGCAGTCAGTAAAACTAGCCCAGAAATCAAATAACCCAAGGGCATGACATAGAATATCTTTGGCAAGGGCAAAAGGGCACACTTGCCTTGGGTCTTTGCTTGAAAACTTCGGCCAACAGTGCTCTTCCCGATCGGGTCGGCCGCAAGCAACCCAACTACAGAAGAAAAATCTGGGAAGAACAATCGATCAAAGCATGGAGAAAAAGGGCGAAACCGCACCCCTAAATCACAGAAAAATCACGGTGAAAACTCAAATAGATTACCTTAGAACGAAGATCTCGCCTAGGGGAGTTCGGATCTGGCCTCGGAAGGGGATTTGGAGGCGATCTGGGCCCGGATCGGCCGGCCGGAGCAGCCGCAAGCCTTCGCCTCCTCCTTTCTTCCGCTCTTCCGCTCGGGTTGCAGGGTGTCGGGTTCAGGAAATAAAAAAAAGGGGGGGGGGGGAGAAGACCTAAATACTTAATAACTTATACTTATATTTATTTATATATATATACTTAATATAAAACTAATATATATATATATACATATATATTTATATACTAATATATAAGTATGCATATATACTAAACCTTACTCGCACCTGTAAGCATATATACGCCGACACGCCTACAATACCCACCAAACTAAATGCGTAAATATATACGTATGGGCTCAAATAAAATGACTATCCGCTAACGAGTAACCGTCGAATGACGCGAAAAATTAACCGATTTCGGATTTCGACCAAACTCGCTCCGTAGACAAATACTCGGGTTACAAAAACAACGGCGAAGTCAGAAATAACTCCCGACGACCACACACTCGAGCTAACCTCGCCCGAATCCAAAGCACAAGGATTCCCTAAGAGGCTCAGCCGGGCCTCCAAAACAGACACCGGCTAGCTGGGGAAACCAGACAACAAGCTATAACCTCTAAGAACACCTAACGAGGTACTCTAACAACGACCCGAGCCGGAAAAAGCATCCACGTAACGCCCAAGGAGAATTAGATAAATACATAAAAACAGGGGGCGTTACAATGAGTGATTTCAAGCGGGGGAGGATTGATGGCGAGGACCCCCCGCCATTCGTTCGTGCCGACATGGAGTTCTCGTTTGACCGCCGCCGCTACTTGTTCGTGGACGTTGATGGACGTTGCCGCAACCGTCGCCGCCACCGTCGCCGCAACCGTCACCGCTACCGTCGCCGCAACCGTCATCGTCGCCGCCACCGCCGTCGCCAGCACTTCGTCATTCCATCAGGGTTATCATGATTATTTCATTTTGAAATAACCATCAAATCCTCCTATCTTTAATTTTATTAGTTATCTTCATTTTATAAGCTTTATAATTAAGTGTTTTTAATTTTGGTAAAACAAACATTTTAATGGCTAGGAATAGTTATGTTGGATGAAGGGTGATGATGGAGAGTTGTAATATTATATATATATGTATGTGTGAGGGAGAGAAACATTATTGAAGAAGAAAAAAAAAGCAAACCTAATTTGGATTTCGGCTCAGCCGCCCCCTCCCCGTTCCTATTCGGCCTGGCCGAACCCGACGCCCAGAAAACTGCCGCCCTGCTGCTGCCGCCCCCCCCCTTGGGCTGCTTCTTGCTGTTCTGGCGACTCCTACCTCCTCCGGTGTGACTCCGAAGAAGGTGGCTCGGTTCTCCCTCATCCGGTGCGACTCCGGTGACCCCTTTTGGAAGTGTGACTCTTCCAACGTTCTCTTGCTCCTCCTCCTCTCCTCCCCTCTAAATTCAGATTTGGGTAACGATTTCCTATCCCCTAAATATTGTGTGATTTCTTCTTGTATTTGTGAGAGTAGTGGAGATTTGGGTTTCAAAAATTTATCCTAACTATTGATTTAAGCTTGCATATGAAAATCTGAAGTTATATTGTTTTCCTATCCGATTTCGCGAAGATTTTTCCGTAAGGGTAGGTCCCCTTGGACGTTTGCAAGCCGGGGTTTGTTTAGCCTTTGGTTTCGAACGGATCAAGAGGATTTGGTATATCCTCGTATGGTTTTGTTTTGAGGGATATATTTGGACTACTTTCCGAATTGCAATCTTTAGTCCGGAAGCCCTCTTTGTGAATGGAAATATTAATGATGCGATGCTAGATGTATGGTTAGGATATGGTAAATGTAATTGTGTATGTTCGTGCAGGTTTGAGTGAGATTTTCCCCGTTGTGAAATCGCGCATTTACAAACGAAGCTCTGCCGAAATTTCCAACTTTGCACGCGCACCACGTGTTCGTAGAAATGCCTCTTAGGACGTTTTCAAAGCACTTTAAGTGTTCGGGTAAATGTCCCTTAGGCTTTCCCCTTTGTTATTTTCTATGCTAGCATCGCGTAGGGGTGGTCTGCATCATCTCCCTAGCAAGCCGAGTCGTTTTAGGTGACCCGGTGTGGCCTCTCGGAGGGATGTTTGTGTTTGGCTTTGTTTGGGTATAACTCGAGTTCTGTTCGTCGAAAGTTAATTTCGACTTCGCCGTTGTGTTCGTAGCGTGGGTATTTAGCTACGGTGCGAATTTCGTCGAATTCCGAGGTGATTCGGTTTTCGTGTCGTTTGGTGTATTAATAGTATTTGTGATCAATTAATTAAATTGATTTGGCTTGTCCTGTAGCCCTTCGGTTTTGACCGATTAATAAATTCTGCGGGAGAATTTATTTGGGCAGTTATTGCCTTGCCTTGGTGGCAGCCATATTTTGGCTATTCCTTTATGGAATTTTCTTAATTGTAATTAAGTGATTAGGCGTTAGGGTTCGGTTTTTAGGCTGAACCGGTGTTTAGCTTTTCATATAAAAGCTTTTCTTAAGAAGTGGCGGCCCACTTCTTCTTCTTTTTCCTGAGAGAGAAACCGTCGCTGCCTTGTTCGCGGAAAACAGAGGAGAAAACCGCCCGTCCTGTACCTCCTTCGGTCGGCGATTCCGGGCTTGTTCGTGGACGGAATTCGATTCCGAAAGCGGCGTTGTCTTGCTCTCTCCGAGATATTCGTTTCGACGGTAAGATATTCGATTTTAGTGGAGTTTTGATGAGATTTGGGTTTCGGTTTTGGAGTTTTCCGCCATTAATGGCCGTGAGATTTGTTCTAGGTGCCGCGACTGTTCGTTCTGTGTAAAGAGGAGGAAAGCCGTCCAAGCTTCGCTTAAAGTTGAGGCAAGTGGTATTCTTGCCCTTGCTAAGTTTCTTTTTGATTATTCTTGCTGAAATTGAAATCCCTGTTAGCCCAGGTTAGAGGCCTTGTTGTTCTCATTTTTCTTGCTAACTATAGGAATTAGTTCTTCCTATTGAACCCCCCTACTTGTGCTGTTGGAACCCAACTTTGTCGGCATGATGCCGTTTATCTTTGTTCAGATTTGCTCTGGTTTGGGTGTAGCCGAGAGGGAGTGTTAGGGGGGGGGGGGTGATTTTCCCAAATTTGTTAAGTGTATTACTCGAGTATTGGAGTATGTTACTCGTGAGGTAGAAGTGGATTACTCGGGTATTAGTTTTGGAGTACTCGAGTAGGTGGTAGTTACTCGGGTTATGGTTTGGAGTACTCGAGTAGGAGGTATTTACTCGAGTACGAGTCTTGGTTTACTCGAGTAGTAGGTAACTACTCGAGTAGGGGGCTTGAGCTACTCGAGTAGTGGATTCGAGATACTCGAGTAGTAGCCTTGAGATACTCGAGTAGTGGTAATGGGTACTCGAGTAGTGGCTATGAGATACTCGAGTAGTGGTAATGGGTACTCGAGTAGTGGTTTAGGATACTCGAGTAGTGGCTTTGAGGTACTCGAGTAGAAGGCATTAACTCGAGTATTAGCCTTGGAGTACTCGAGTAGTAGGTAACTACTCGAGTAGGGGGCGTGAATTACTCGAGTAGTGGATTCGAGATACTCGAGTGCTGGTGTTGGTTTACTCGAGTAGTAGGTAACTACTCGAGTGCAGGGATTTAAGATACACGAGTAGGAAGCAACCACTCGAGTACTGAATTTTCTGCTGTCTGGAGTCGTTCGATTATCGTCGATCTCTGGATGGAGATCGTCGATCGCTGCTTCTGCCTTATGTCGTTCGACTATCGTCGATCTCCGTTCGACGCTTTTCCAGGGGGAAAACGTCGAGCTCCGTTCGACGCTCGACGTTTTCTGGGTGGAGAACGTCGAGCTCAGCTCTTGTCTGATAGCCGATCAGCGCTCGACGATTTCTTGGAGGAAGATCGTCGAGCTTCGCTCGCCTTTTAGCCTTCGGCAATCGTCGACCTCCAGGAAGATGATCGCCGGGCTTCTTTCTGGCCTTTTGCCGATCGACGATCGTCGACCTCCGACTAACGATCGTCGAGCTCCGTTTTACCCTAGTGGGATTGTGGTTAGAGTTTGGTTTTTGGCTTTAAGTGAGGCTAGCTCACTCAACGCCAAGGTTTAGATAGGCACTGAGTGGGTCTCACTCAATGCCTTGTTGTGTTGATTCATTTCAACACCCTTCCCTTTCCTTGTTTTTCGTTCCCGAGTGATTTTCTTGTTATATTTCTGGTTTTTCTTTGGCGGCCGTTTTCTTTACCTTCTTAAAGGCCGAATCGTGGGTCGTGGTTAGTAGTGGTGGTTTATAGCTCTTTGTGGGGGTGGAGTTGTGTGATTTAGCCAAGGCCACTCTTGTTTTTCTTGCTCCAGGTACGGGCTGGGCATGTGTGGGTGGAAGGTCCCTTGTGCTTTCACGTGTAGACCCTCGAGCTTGTTGACTTGGACATGGTGGATGGGGGACTGAGTTTGCCTCCGATCCGGTTCCTCGTTGTTGTTTTTGCTACTACCACTTTCCATTGTTAGGGTGTTAGAAGTTTCTTCCTTGGTGGTTTGCAGCACTTTTGGCTCTTGGTAGCCTAATAGGCCCTGCAGGATGTTGTTCCTGGGTTGAGTTATTGCTGTTTCCTTGCACGTAGTGCACTTTCTGTTGTCCAGTTTTGGACATTTGTGACTCTTTCTACTGCATGTTTCTCTGTTACTTTGTCCCTTTGGTTGACTCTTTCATGCAGTTTTTACTTTGTTTAGCTTGCTGAGGTATTCTGTTTTCTTTTGGAATGCCTCAGGTTCTGAGCTATAGCCAGTTGGGTGGCTAGTTTGCAGTGGTGGTGTTGGTGGTCTCTTGGACTTTGGAGATCCGTTTGCCTTGTTGGTGAGGTAGTTTTTCAGTACTTTCTTACAGACATACATATGTGCCAGTGAGTTCGTGTCAGGTTTTTGGCGCCCACTGGTAGTTTTTACCTTGTACTGGATATTTTACTTATGCTGCTACCATTTTCTGGAGATAGTCTACTTGCTCTGAGAAAGATTTATGCTAGGTTGCTAGTTATTTTTAAACTATAACTATTATTATATATAAAGTTCACGACCAGCATGTTTTATAAACTTAATCACTATTTTCCAAATGACGTATGAAAATCGTTTTCTTATATATTGTATAAATTAAATGTAGAGGCTTGCATAGCGTAAGTGGTTCTCTTAAGGACCCTTATGTGCTCTTTAGGACGTCAAACCTAAACAAAGTATTTTTCTGCAGCGTACAAATATCGTTTTCTTTTGTGGACTAGGTGATCCACTGAGCCGAGAGATACGGTCTCTAAAATATAAATGATTTTCTAATCATTAAACTAAGGATTTTTCTTGCATAAAGGTTGTAGTTGGTTTGCCTGAGCGTCAGCAGTTATCCCCTGCTTGACGTGGCATCATAACACGTATTTTCTCATACTCTGATAATTCTTATATTCGGAGAAAATGAGATTTGTGACAGTTGGTATCAGAGGGAGGTTGCTTGACAAGTTAGTTGAGCAACCTTCCTTTGTTTGCTTTTGGTAGTTCTGCATCATGTCATTCACACACCGATATGTCATCAGCACGTCTTGGCGAAAGCACGAACACTTCACTCATGGCATAACATGAAGTATACGGGGTATATTATGTAGTATGGGATGCATAATATGTGTTAGTATATGGATCCACCATAGGGGCTACATGTGAGGGTTATGTAGTATGGGATGCATAACCTCACCACATGACTGCGACTAGCACGTTTCTTTTTCGTTGCATGGGAATGTTATGTAGTATGGGATGCATAACATTTTCATGCGTACGCCGCTCATAACATGCATTAGGGCCTTTTTTTAGAATGCATAACACAATCATGCATAACATATCATTGCATAAGCACAACGTGCCAAGCTAAAGATTTGCAGGATGACATATGTACACACATAAGTTTTCAAATTAATTTAAAGTCATGCATTCGATCTAGGCACAAGAGTTAGTATGGTGGTGGTTAACCATCCTAGGTTAGGGCATATCATCAAATTTTTGTTAAAAGATAAACTCTCAGAGCAAGTTTAGCAGCTTTAAGTCTATATCTATATATGTACTGTCTGTACTTGTGTTTGGTTCTAGTCGTTGATTGGGGATCTGATTGGGATATGTTGATATTAGGATGGCTAGGCGACCTGCGACTCGATCGATTCCCCTGTCTGAAGGTGAGTCGTCTGGGGCTCAGCATGATGCGGTGATCGAGAGTCTGCGTCAGAGTAGCGATTCTATGGGCAGGCAGTTGGAAGAGGTGCGAGCCCAGATTCAGTCCTTGGTGGCAGTAGTGGCAGGGCAGGCTCAGGGGGTGCAAGTTCCTGCTGGGGGGATAGTTGTTCCTCCTCCCCCTGCACCCGTGAGACCTCTAGTGGTGGTGCCAGCGGAGATGGCCTTCATCTCGCAATTTCAGAGACTGAGCCCTCCCACTTATGACGGGAAGGCAGATTTCATGGTTATAGATGATTGGCTGATCTCCATGGAGGAGATGTTTTCATATTCAGGGATTGCTGGTGATCAGAGGGTGATGTTAGCCACCTATTAGCTCAAAAGTTTGGCAAAGAGTTGGTGGCTGAGAGAAAAGGAGAGCCTAGTAGCTGGATGCTCTTGGGAAATGTTTAAAGAGATGCTGTTGAGGAAGTTCTTGCCTTCGGTCGAGCGTGATCGCCTTATGAATGACTTCCTTTATTTGAAGAAAAGGCTACTCACGGCGAGTGAGTATGAAATAGAATTTAGTAAGTTGATCCGTTTTGCCCCTGGATTGGTCAGCGTTGAGGCTGATCAGGTTAAGAGATTTCTTGGTGGTTTGAGGAGCGAGGTGCAGCAGTTGACCAGTGCTTATGGGTCAGTGACTTATGCTGGAGTTGTAGAGGCTGCTCTGAAGGTGGAGGCAATTGAGACCGCAAAGAGCAGAGGTCAGCAGATGAGAAAGGACAAGAGAAAGACTGTAGAGGGGAAGAAGCCCCTGGTACCCGATGCTGTTCTGGGAAAGAGGAGCCGAGTAGTGTGATGTTTCTGTGGTCGGTCAGGCCACCCTGTTGAGAAATGTTTTAAGAGGTCAGCAGCTCAGAAGAAGGAGCAGGTTCATGCGATTCAGGGTGCTCCTAGGAGAGATGTCTCCTATTCAGTTTGTAAGCGATCCAGGCATGATGCGGCCCAGTGTTGGTCCAAGGATAGGGTCTGCTATCAGTGTGGGCAGAAGGGTCATATCAAGTCGAGGTGCCCTCAGGTTCAGTCTGTTCTTCCTGCAGTTCCGTTACAGGCTTTACCTCCACCTCCGCGTGTGGACAAGGGAAAAGGGAAGCTGAACGTGATTTCTTCCGAGGAGGCTCAGACTTCGACCCAGGTTATTTCAGGTTAGCGGTTTGTTATTTTTCTAGCCTGGTAGTTTTATTTGCTTGTATGTTGCGGTATTGCTGTGGTAGTTCCTTAGTTTATGTGTTCCTATAGGGAAGTTTAAGGTGAAGAACCGCTGGGCGCGTGTTCTGTTTGACTCCGGCGCTACCCACTTGTTCGTGGCTAGAGCCTTTGTAGAGCGACATCGGTTGACTCTGGATCGTGTTCGGGATTCCTTCTGTGTCAAGTTTCCCTCTGGTGAATCTGTGTTGTCAGATTTGGGTATTTTGGATTGCCCGGTGTTGTTGGGGGACTTTCTTGTGAAGGCGGACCTGAAAATGATTGATCTAGAGGACTTCGATGTCATTTTGGGCATGGACTGGCTCTCTCGGTATGATGCGGTCATTCAGTGCAAAGGAAAGCGCTTGGACTTCATCAGAGACGACGGTCAGCCCGGCAGCGTGTATGATGTTCTGTGTCAGGATTTTCTTGTCATCTCTGCGGTATGTGCTCAGAGGTTGTTTCTTTCTAGTTGTTGTGTTTGTTTAGTCTCGGCGGTGGGAGCCGCTGTTAGCATACCACGCTTGGAAGAGATTCCTATTGTTCGTGGTTTCGCCGATGTTTTTCCTGATGATCTTCCTGGTCTTCCCCCTGATCGGGATGTTGAGTTTGTAATCGATTTAGAGCCGGGTACGCGTCCTATTGCTAAGGCGCCGTACCGGATGGCCCCTCGTGAGTTAGAGGAGTTGCGAGTTCAGTTGGATGAGCTGTTGGCTAAGGGGTTTATTAGGCAGATTTCGTCGCCTTGGGGTGCTCCTGTTTTGTTTGTAAAGAAGAAAGATGGGTCGATGCGGCTTTGCATCGACTATAGAGAGTTGAACAAGGTCACTATCAAGAACAGGTACCCTCTGCCGAGGATCGATGATTTGTTTGACCAGTTGCGTGGTAGCACGGTGTTCTCCAAGATCGATCTTCGTTCTAGATATCATCAGCTCAGGATCCGTGAGGCGGATATTCCATGGACTGCGTTTAGGTCGAGGCATGGACACTTTGAGTTTTTGGTGATGTCGTTTGGTCTGACCAACGCACCTTCAGCCTTCATGGATATGATGAACCGGGTGTTCAAGGATTTCCTCGATAAGTTCGTTGTGGTCTTCATTGATGATGTGTTAGTTTATTCTCGCAGTGCTGAGGAGCATGAGCAGCATTTGCGTTTGGTCCTATTGGAGTTGAGGAACCACAAGTTGTTCGCCAAGTTGAGCAAGTGCGAATTTTGGTTGCCTCAGGTTTCTTTTCTAGGCCACGTGGTGAATAAGGATGGGATCTCGGTCGATCCAGAAAAGATTGCAGCAGTGATGGATTGGAGTAGACCGAGTACGCCTAAGGAGATCAGGAGTTTCTTAGGGTTGGCTGGTTATTACAGGAGATTTGTGGAGGGTTTCTCTTCCCTAGCCGCACCTTTGACCAAGTTGACTCAGAAGAATATTGCTTTTGTTTGGAGCGAAAAGTGCGAGGAGGCTTTTCTAGAGCTAAAGAAGAGATTGTGCACTGCTCCCGTTCTGACCCTGCCTACTGAGGGAGTAGATTATGATGTCTACGTGGATGCTTCGCATGTAGGTCTGGGATGCGTATTGATGCAAGATGGAAAGGTAATTGCCTATGGGTCAAGGCAACTGAAGACTCATGAGAAGAATTATCCCACGCATGACCTTGAGTTTGTAGCGGTTATTTATGCGTTGAAGTTGTGGAGGCACCTACTTTATGAGGCTCAATGCAAGATCTTCACTGTGTAACGCCCCTATCCGTCGCATAGCATATAGCAGTAGGTCCGGCCGGGGCCCGATGCCATATACTACGGACAGACCGGTTGGTTACGCGTTGAAACCATTCAACCAATCATGTCGTCCTACACAACACCTAGCGGAAGCAATTTATTAGGTTGCAAAAGAAATAAGAACCCAACCATAACAGCATGAATGTCCACTACAAACTCAGGAATGTATACATACACCAAAAGAGGAATGGCCTTAAGGCCTTACACTGTTCACTTAACAAAAGTAGTGTTTTCATACTTCGGCTCGCAGGCCGGCCATACATGAAAAACGGGAAAGATACATAAGCAATTAGGCCTTCGAGGGCCTGCACAGCAACAAGGGCTTTAGCCCGCTATTTCCCGCTCTGCTCCGCAGCACCTGCAAGCCACAAACCACCGCCCGGTGGCAAACAATAGCAACGGTCAGCAATGCTGACCAAATTATAACGATCCCGCCCCCACATTTGGGGCGACAATGCTCTTTCCCTGCACTTTATTAGCATAGACAATTATATAAAATATTTGCACTTCACCACAGGCGCAGGCTCGCACGGCCACACACCCCGTGCACTCAGGGCACATTCTCGGCGAACCGGCCAACGTCACGTCAATTCAAGCCATAGACGTTCCCAATCCACCACCGCCCCTTGGACGGTCATTCATATGAGCATTTTGCCTTCCTGGCCTTGGTCACGACAATTTAAGCCATAGATCGCCGAAGACCCTCGTCCATGCCAACGGTCCTACCGAACGACATAGACCGGGTACGGTTCCGCCTGACCCGTGCTCACACCGCAACGACAATTTAAGCCATATGCGCAGGCCAAGACTCACCGAGTCCCGTTTCCACCACAATAATCACATAACCCGGTTATGTTCACGTTGGCTTCCTGGCCACCGTGTTGCCAAAACCCGCTTTTGCCCAGTTTTCCGGGTGCACCTTGGAGTTAATCTCCAAGGCTCCCTGATGCAATCTACCACGTAGAAAACCCGAAAAACGCCCAAACACCCGGAGTCTTCCCCGGTTTATATGCAATGCAACATCACCGATCCGGCTCTACTTGTCCGGATAGGCTTCACACACAATGCCTATGTCCGTTTTTGCATACGGACTCTACACAAGGGGGACTTTACATATCTACCCCAAGGAACGCTCCAACTCTTCGCTCACTCGCGAGAGAGGGCTTCCTATGCAAAGGAAAGGAGGGCTTCACATGCCCAAGGATGAGAAATCGTTACCCTTGCTTTCTTCCGCGGCGCCATCGAAAACTATACGGTTGAAAAGCACCGCAATCTCCTTGCCTCCGCAGATCCGAAGACGGTTCGCGATTTGGAGCCCCGAATCTCCACCGGCCGTCGGAGTTGACCTCCTTCTTCCTCCTCCAAGCTCTCCCTTCTCTCTAGGTTTTAGAGAGAGATTGGCCAATGGAAAATGGGTTTCTAAACCCTATTTCCCGACTATAACCACCCAGGAGCAGCCCCCCACCGTTGGATCCAAAGCCAAGGAAACGAACGGCCTGGATTAAATCCAAAATCATAAAATCTGGGCCGAACACGGGTTCACACACGGCCGTGTGCCTGGTCGTGTAGCTCATTCGCCGTCTCGACCAAAATTGAAAACCAGCAACACGGCATGTGACACGGCCTCCGACACGCCCGTGTCGCCTGCGACACGCCCGTGTCGGGACCCGTGTCACGCCCCCCGTGTGCAATTTATCAACACTTCGCAGTCAGAGAGGTACACGGCTTGGTGACACAGCATCAGACACGCCCGTGTCAAACTATACACGCCCGTGTTCGTGCCCGTGTCATTACCCGTGTACCCAACCGCACAGCCCAGGTGTGACACGGCCTGGGACACGCCCGTGTCCTAGGCCGTGTTCCACCACACGACCATCGTCGACCTGAACTGGTCGACTACACGGCCAGCTCGACGGCCCGAGCTCGACATGCCCGACACGGCCTCCGACACGCCCGTGTCGGGGACCGTGTCACCTGCACCAAAAAAATCTGTCTTGGCCAAAATCGATCCCCGTCGCTCCTACAACATTTTGGGGTGTTACAATTCTACCCCCCTTAAAGAATTTCGCCCACGAAATTAATAAAGGAAAAACAGGGTTTAACGTAAAACAGTACCTGAGCGGAACAATTCCGGGTACTCCTCGAGCATAGTCTGCTCCCGTTCCCAAGAGAGCTCCTCACGCCCGCAATTATCCCACCGGACCTTAACCATCCGGACCTCCTTGTTACGGAGTCTCTTGACCTCAGCATCTTCGATACGAATGGGCTTGACCCTGGTCGTCAACCCTTCGTCCACCGACACTTGCTCAGCTGCGATCACCTGCGAAGGCTCCTGCACCGCCTTCCGCAACACAGAAATGTGGAACACATCGTGTAACCCACTCAACTCCACCGATAGCTTCAAACGGTATGCAGCTTCGCCGACTCGCTCCAGAACCTCAAAAGGTCCAAGGTATCTTGGGCTCAGCTTCTTCAAGCGTCTCACCCGCGAAACCCCCTTGAACGGCTTCACTTTCAGGTATACCCAATCGCCTACCGCGAACTCCACGTTCCGGTGCTTGGCATTGTAATACTTCGCCTGCCGGTCCTGAGCGATCAACAAGCGCTCCCGAATGATCCGCACTAACGAGATAGCACTCTCCACCTCCTGCTTCTTGTACAACCTTGCCTCACCCGTTTCAAGCCACGATAGCGGCGTGCGACACTTCCTACCATACAGGGCCTCGAAGGGCGCCATTTGTATACTTGCTTGGTAGCTGTTGTTGTACGCGAACTCCACCAAATATAGGTGGTCTTCCCAATGCTTACCGAAATCCAGAACACACATGCGTAGCATGTCCTCCATCGTTCTATTGACCCTCTCGGTCTGCCCATCCGTCTGCGGATGGAAAGCTGTACTAAACTTTAACTTTGTCCCCAGCATCTGCTGCACCAACCTCCAATCATTTGACGTGAATCGCCCATCGCGATCACTCACAATGCTACGGGGCACACCGTGCAGCCTAACAATATTGTCAACATACAACTTTGCCAATTTCTCCACTGGATCATCCTTCCTATGCGGAATGAAGTGCGACACCTTGGTTAGCCGATCTACGATCACCCAGATGGCGTCGTTCCCCTTCTGCGACCTTGGCAACCCGTGCACAAAGTCCATAGATATATCGTCGAATTTCCACTCCGGTATAGGCAAGGACTTCAGAAATCCTCCCGGCTTTTGGCATTCCGCCTTCACCAAGGCGCACGTTTGGCATTTAGCTACGTACAACGCCACATCTTTCTTGAGCCCCGGCCACCAAAACAACTTTTTGAGATCACGATACATCTTCGTGCTCCCTGGGTGGATTGAGTACTTGGTATGATGAGCGTCGTACATCAACTCCGCCCGGAGGTTACCCCCACTCGGGACGCACAACCGATGATCCTTCCTTAATAAACCATCTTCCACCGAGAACTGGGAATTTGACCCATCCAGAGCGGCCTCCATAAGCTCCTTCATGGAGTCATCTAACTCCAATGCCTGCCGAACCCGGTCAGCCAGGTCATACTGCACTTTTGTCCAGTTTAACATTGCTTTGGCGCTCGTCTGCTTGTCAACGCAACAGATCTCAAGCTCCTCCAACTCCCGTACTAGTCGCTCATCATGCACCGACAACCAGTTGGCTCGGGCGGGAGCCCTGCGGCTCAGCGCATCCGCAACTGCGTTGCCCTTCCCGGGTACGTAATATATTTTGAAGGTGTAGTCCCCTAGGAACTCCATCCACCTCCTCTGCCTCATATTAAGGTCCTTTTGATCCAACAAGTATTTTAGGCTCTTGTGATCGGTGTATATATCGACCCTTACGCCGTAAAGGTAGTGCCTCCACAACTTGAGTGCAAATATCACGGCCGCCAACTCCAAGTCGTGCACCGGATAATTTCTTTCATGCACCTTCAACTGACGCGATCCATACATTATCACGCTCTCATGCTACAACAACACGCAGCCCAAGCCACTACCCGAAGCGTCGCTATACACCTCGAAGCCCTCGGTCCCACTCGGCGAACTAAGCACTGGCGCCGTGGTCAACCGCCTCTTCAGCTCCTCAAAAGCTTGCACGCACTCTTGCGTCCACAAGAATTTCTGATCTTTCCTTGTCAACTTCGTGAGAGGTAATGCTATCCGCGAGAAGTTCTCTACGAAGCGCCTGTAATATCCGGCAAGCCCGAGAAAACTACGGACTTCCGCGACAGAAGATAACGCAGGCCACTCCCGTATCGCAACAATCTTCGCCGGATCCACCGCTATACCTTCCCCACTCACTATATGACCAAGGAACGCTACCGAGGGTAGCCAGAACTCGCACTTGGAGAACTTCGCATACAGCTCATTCCTCCTCAAAGTCTCCAACACCAAATGCAAGTGCTTGAAGTGATCTTCTTCGCACTGCGAGTACACCAATATATCGTCAATAAAGACGATCACAAAGCGATCCAGGAAATCTCGGAACGTCCTGTTCATCAAGTCCATAAATACTGATGGCGCATTTGTCAGTCCAAACGGCATGACCGTGAACTCGAAATGCCCATACCTCGTACTGAACGCCGTCTTCGGGATATCACACTCCCTGATCCTCAGCTGATAGTACCCCGACTTCAAGTCCAACTTGGAGTATACCGACGATCCGACTAACTGATCAAAGAGATCATCAATCCTCGGGATCAGGTACTTATTCTTCTCCGTCAGCTTGTTCAACTCTCTGTAGTCGATACACAGCCGCATACTCCCGTCCTTCTTCTTAACGAAGAGGACCGGTGCGCTCCAAGGCGACGAGCTTGGACGCACATAGCCTTGCTCCATCAGCTCCTCTAGCTGAACTTTCAACTCTGCCATCTCCTTAGGCGCCAACCTATACGGAGCACGTGACACCGGTTTGGCCCCCGGCACGAGCTCGATGGCGAAATCAATCTCTCGCTGCGGTGGGGCTCCAAGAAGGCTATCCGGGAACATATCTGGGTACTCGCATACCACGGGGATCCTATCGAAAGTGGACTTCGGCTCTGCGGCCTCCACTAATGCGAAGAACAGCTCTGCACCAGCACGAACCGCCTTCACCACCTGAAGAGCAGACATCAGTGTCTTGCTCGACCCCTTCAGCCCCTCGAATGTAGTCTCCCGCCCTACACCCAGCTTGACCTCCTTCCGGTCACAGTCAATCCAAGCCTTCTGCTCTGACAGCCAATCCATCCCAAAGATCACGTCGAACTCTACTAGCGGCAGCAATGACGCTAGCAAGTCGAACTCTTGGCTCCCAATGTGAACCTTCACGGCGCACACTCTGTCCGCACGCATCGAGCACCCATTCGGTAGCAGCACATCCAACTTGTCCTTCGCCATCGAAGAAGGGACTCCGATGCACGATATAAAGCTTTCAGACAAGAAGGAGTGTGAAGCTCCCGTATCGAACAGTGCCCGTGCCGGACTATCACTAATCACAACAAAGCCTATACAAACAATATTAGGCTAACAAGCAATAGATAACGGTATTAAAGCTAACTTGCTATAAATTAACTCGTACCTGTCACCACGTCAGCTTGTTTGATGGCCTCCTACTGGCCCAAGTTATAGACTCTAGGCTGAGTCGGAGCATAGTGGGACGCGGTCGACTCCACCTCTTTGCCCTTCTCCTCGTAAGTAGCTCATTGATTTCTTTCGGACTTTGAGCGTCCACTCCAGCAATCACGGGCAAAGTGCCCCGTCTTTCCACACGTGAAACAAGTGCCCAGGGTTCGATTGGTAGTTGCCCCCGAGGCACCTGAAGCAGCTGGACCCGACGTCTTAGCTTTCTTATAGAATCTGCGGTAGCCCGACTTCGACGTAGTCGGTGCCTTGAACTCCTCTTTCTTGCTACCGGATTCCTTCTTTGCTTGGACATTCTTCATGTCCTTCTCCAAGGACCGGGCCGAACTGACCAGGGTCATGAAACCCTGCGCCTTGGGCCCCGACAGTAGCAACCTTAAATCATCTCTTAGCCCTTCATAGAAGCGGCTCGTCTTGCGCTCCTCGTCTGCGAAGGTAGCGCCGGCATATCTCCCCAACTGAGTAAACTCGTGGAGGTACTCATCAACGGTGCAATCCCCTTGCACCAACTTCTGAAATTCGCTTTCTAGCGCAATTCTCTGCGCCGAGGGGAGGTATCGAGCCATGAATAGTCTCGCAAACTCCTCCATCGGAACTTCGGCCAACAGCCTTCCCCGCAACTGATGTAGCTCTAGGCCTTCGCACCACAGTCTTGCGTCTCCATCCAAAAGGAACGTCGCTATAGTGGTCTTCTGCCACTCTTCCGTTTCCGTCGCAGTCATCACCCTGTTGACCCTTGAGAGCCAATCCTCTGCTTGGGTCGGGGTTTCTGCCCCCGTGAATACCGGTGGATGAAAGCCCATCACGTGATTCAGTTGTCTTTCAGTTGCTCTCCGAGGCAACTCTGGCTCCAAAACCACTTGCTCAACCCTCCTTTGCTCTGCCGTCTGAAGCGGTACTTGCTCCACAGCAGGAGCAGGCTGCTGCACCTGCCTTGCAGGCTGTGCATTGATCATTGCCATGACCGCTTCTGCCACCAACCTAATGGTCTCGGCAGACGGAGGTGTTGCAGGCGCATCGCTTGGCGCACTGCTCGCCTCAGAACCTGGCCGTTCAGACGGCCCAACACCACTCCTGGTCACCTATAATCGTGCAAAACACCGATAAGCGACCTAAAATTACTACAAACAGCAATTATAGGAACACGCAGGTTCCTCAAACATGTGTATTTTCATTCCTAAGTAGACATTCATGGGTTCTTTTCAAGTTATAACGATGACGCACACATGTGCTCACCACCCCTTAAAGTGAATTCGTCCACGAATTCATTTAAGCTTGACCGAAACTAGAAGTCTGATACCAATTTGTAACGCCCCTATCCGTCGCATAGCATATAGCAGTAGGTCCGGCCGGGGCCCGACGCCATATACTACGGACAGACCGGTTGGTTACGCGTTGAAACCATTCAACCAATCATGTCGTCCTACACAACACCTAGCGGAAGCAATTTATTAGGTTGCAAAAGAAATAAGAACCCAGCCATAACAGCATGAATGTCCACTACAAACTCAGGAATGTATACATACACCAAAAGAGGAATGGCCTTAAGGCCTTACACTGTTCACTTAACAAAAGTAGTGTTTTCATACTTCGGCTCGCAGGCCGGCCATACAAGAAAAACGGGAAAGATACATAAGCAATTAGGCCTTCGAGGGCCGGCACAGCAACAAGGGCTTTAGCCCGCTATTTCCCGCTCTGCTCCGCAGCACCTGCAAGCCACAAACCACCGCCCGGTGGCAAACAATAGCAACGGTCAGCAATGCTGACCAAATTATAACGATCCCGCCCCCACATTCGGGGCGGCAATGCTCTTTCCCTGCACTTTATTAGCATAGGCAATTATATAAAGTATTTGCACTTCACCACAGGCGCGGGCTCGCACGGCCACACACCCCGTGCACTCAGGGCACATTCTCGGCGAACCGGCCAACGTCACATCAATTCAAGCCATAAACGTTCCCAATCCACCACCGCCTCTTGGACGGTCATCCATATGAGCATTTTGCCTTCCTGGCCTTGGTCACGGCAATTTAATCCATAGACCGCCGAAGACCCTCGTCCATGCCAACGGTCCTACCAAACGACATAGACCGGGTACGGTTCCGCCTGACCCGTGCTCACACCGCAACGACAATTTAAGCCATATGCGCAGGCCAAGACTCACCGAGTCCCGTTTCCACCACAATAATCACATAACCCGGTTATGTTCACGTTGGCTCCCCGACCACCGTGTTGGCAAAACCCGCTTTTGCCCAGTTTTCCGGGTGCACCTTGGAGTTAATCTCCAAGGCTCCCTGATGCAATCTACCACGTAGAAAACCCGAAAAATGCCCAAACACCCGGAGTCTTCCCCGGTTCATATGCAATGCAACATCACCGATCCGGCTCTACTTGTCCGGATAGGCTTCACACACAATTCCTATGTCCGTTTTCGCATACGGACTCTACATAAGGGGGACTTTACATATCTACCCCAAGGAACGCTCCAACTCTTCGCTCACTCGCGAGAGAGGGCTTCCTATGCAAAGGAAAGGAGGGCTTCACATGCCCAAGGATGAGAAATCGTTACCCTTGCATTCTTCCGCGGCGCCATCGAAAACTATACGATTGAAAACACCGCAATCTCCTTGCCTCCGCGGATCCGAAGACGGTTCGCGATTTGGAGCCCCAAATCTCCACCGGCCGCCGGAGTTGACCTCCTTCTTCCTCCTCCAAGCTCTCCCTTCTCTCTAGGTTTTAGAGAGAGATTGGCCAATGGAAAATGGGTTTCTAAACCCTATTTCCCGACTATAACCACCCAGGAGCAGCCCCCCACCGTCGGATCCAAAGCCAAGGAAACGAACGGCTCGGATTAAATCCAAAATCATAAAATCTGGGCCGAACACGGGTTCACACACGGCCGTGTGCCTCGCCGTGTAGCTCATTCGCCGTCTCGACCAAAATTGAAAACCAGCAACACGGCATGTGACACGGCCTCCGACACGCCCGTGTCGCCTGCGACACGCCCGTGTCGGGACCCGTGTCACGCCCCCCGTGTGCAATTTATCAACACTTCGCAGTCAGAGAGGTACACGGCTTGGTGACACGGCATCAGACACGCCCGTGTCAAACTAGACATGCCCGTGTTCGTGCCCGTGTCATTACCCGTGTACCCAACCGCACAGCCCAGGTGTGACACGTCCTGGGACACGCCCGTGTCCTAAGCCGTGTTCCACCACACGACCATCGTTGACCTGAACTGGTCGACTACACGGCCAGCTCGATGGCCCGAGCTCGACACGCCCGACACGGCCTCCGACACGCCCGTGTCGGGGCCCGTGTCACCTGCACCAAAAAAATCTGTCTTGGCCAAAATCGATCCCCGTCGCTCCTACAACATTTTGGGGTGTTACACACTGACCATAAGAGCCTGAAGTACGTGTTCACGCAGAAGGAGTTGAATCTGCGTCAGCGGCGGTGGTTGGAATATGTGGCTGATTATGATGTGGAGATCCAGTATCATCCGGGCAAGGCCAATGTGGTGGCTGACGCCCTGAGCCGAAAGACGGGAAAGATCTTTAACCTCTCCGCCGATCGTTTAGTGGAGGAGTTTCTCCTTATGAATATATCAGTGTGATGCTGTAGTTTGCAGAGTAGTTTGTCAGTGGCAGAGCCGTCCTGGATTTCTTTGACTAGGCTGCACCAGAAGGACGATCCTGATCTTATGCACCTTTTCACCAGGACTGAGAAGGGAGAGTTGCCCGATTTTGCTATCGATGATGCGGGTACTTTGAAGTACCGCAGCAGGTTTTGCGTTCCCGCGGTTGGGGATATTAGGAGGATGATTTGCAGTGAGGCTCATGGTTCAAGCGTTGCCTACCATCCAGGATCTACGAAGATGTACCGTGACTTAAGGCAAATTGCCTGGTGGTATGGTATGAAAGGAGATATAGCCCGATTTGTTGCTGAGTGTCACACTTGCAAGCGTGTGAAGGTCGATCATGGAAGGCCTGGTGGTAAGTTGACTCCGCTAGAAATCCCGACTTGGAAGTGGGAAAGCATATCTATGGATTTTATTACGGGATTACCGAAATCCCCGAGAGGATTTGATTCTGTTTGGGTTATAGTGGATAAATTGACGAAGTGAGCTCACTTCGTGCCTTATAAGATTGATTACCCGATGAAGAAGATAGCGGAGTTGTACTTGAATGAAGTCATCCGACTCCACGGTGTGCCGATTAGCATCATTTCTGATCGAGACTCCTGGTTTACTTCCCGTTTTTGGCAGAGTCTGCAGGAGGGTTTGGGTACGGATCTGAGGTATTCTACTGCGTACCACCCACAGACCAATGGGCAGACAGAGAGGGTGAACCAAATTGTTTAGGATATGATCCGGCGCTATATTTTAGACCACGGTGGAGCGTGGGATGAGCGGCTGCGACTTATGGAATTTGCCTACAACAACAGTTATCAGGAGAGTTTGCAGATGGCTCAGTTCGAAGCCTTGTATGGGAGGCGCTGTAGGACTCCGTTGTTTTGGGCTGAGGCTGGCGAGAGGCCTTTGTTGGGTCCTGATGCGCTTGAGGATATGGAATTCGCTGTGAAGCTTATTCGGGAGAAGCTTCGTATAGCCCAGGAGAGATATGAAAAGAACGCCAATCGGCGTAGGTCTGCTTTGGAATTTTCTGTAGGGGACCTTGTATTCCTTAAGGTTTCCCCGATGGTGGGTGTTAAGAGGTTTGGTAAGAATCGGAAGTTGGACCCAAGGTATGTGGGCCCGTTTGAGATTTTGGAACGGATTGGTGTGTCAGCGTACAGATTGGATTTGCCAGCGAACTTTCCAGGCGTGCATAATGTTTTTCATGTTAGCCAATTGCGGAAGTGTGTGCGCAGCAGTGAGCAGCTCTTGGATGTTGTGCCCCAGTTGGAGCCCAACCTTTCTTTCGTTGAGGTGCCGTTTCGTATTTTGGATACTCAGGAGCGTGTGCTGCGAAAGAAGTCCATACCGATGGTTAAGGTTCTATGGAAAAATCAGGATTTGGAAAGCACGACTTGGGAGTTAGAGTAGGCTATGAGGAGGGCTTACCCTCACCTGTTTCGTTGATTTGATCGGTATGTTTTCCTTCTTGTAACTCCTATGTGTTGCTTTTCCTTCTTTAGTAGGAGTGTTGTGCGCAAAGTTTCGGGACGAAACTTTCTTTTAGGGGGAGTGACTGTAACGCCCCCGATTTTTTTTCCTGCGATTATTTTTATTCTCATTGGCGTTACGATGACGCGTTTCCGTGGCTTGTGCCATGTGTGGAGTATGGTTTAGCTCCTTAGAACTCAGTGCCCTGTTTTGTAGCCTGTTGACAAGATCTCCCTAGCAAGCCGAGTCGTTTTAGGTGACCCGGTGTGGCCTCTCGGGGGGATGTTTGTGTTTGGCTTTGTTTGGGTATAACTCGAGTTCTGTTCGTCGAAAGTTAATTTCGACTTCGCCGTTGTGTTCGTAGCGTGGGTATTTAGCTACGGTGCGAATTTCGTCGAATTCCGAGGTGATTCGGTTTTCGTGTCGCTTGGTGTGTTAATAGTATTTGTGATCAATTAATTAAATTGATTTGGCTTGTCCTGTAGCCCTTTAGTTTTGGCCGATTAATAAATTCTGCGGGAGAATTTATTTGGGCAGTTATTGCCTTGCCTTGGTGGCAGCCATATTTTGGCTATTCCTTTATGGAATTTTCTTAATTGTAATTAAGTGATTAGGCGTTAGGGTTTGGTTTTTAGGCTGAACCGGTGTTTAGCTTTTCATATAAAAGCTTTTCTTAAGAAGTGGCGGCCCACTTCTTCTTCTTTTTCCTTAGAGAGAAACCGTCGCTGCCTTGTTCGCGGAAAACAGAGGAGAAAACCGCCCGTCCTGTACCTCCTTCGGTCGGCGATTCCGGGCTTGTTCGTGGACGGAATTCGATTCCGAAAGCGGCGTAGTCTTGCTCTCTCCGAGATCTTCGTTTCGACGGTAAGATATTCGATTTTCGTGGAGTTTTGATGAGATTTGGGTTTCGGTTTTGGAGTTTTCCGCCATTAATGGCCGTAAAATTTGTTCTAGGTGCCGCGACTGTTCGTTCTGTGTAAAGAGGAGGAAAGCCGTCCAAGCTTCGCTTAAAGTTGAGGCAAGTGGTATTCTTGCCCTTGCCAAGTTTCTTTTTGATTATTCTTGCTGAAATTGAAATCCCTGTTAGCCCAGGTTAGAGGCCTTGTTGTTCTCATTTTTCTTGCTAACTATAGGAATTAGTTCTTCCTATTGAACCCCCCTACTTGTGCTGTTGGAACCCAACTTTGCCGGCGTGATGCCGTTTATCTTTGTTCAGATTTGCTCTGGTTTGGGTGTAGCCGAGAGGGAGTGTTAGGGGGGGGGGTGATTTTCCCAAATTTGTTAAGTGTATTACTCGAGTATTGGAGTATGTTACTCGTGAGGTAGAAGTGGATTACTCGGGTATTAGTTCTGGAGTACTCGAGTAGGTGGTAGTTACTCGGGTTATGGTTTGGAGTACTCGAGTAGGAGGTATTTACTCGAGTAAGAGTCTTGGTTTACTCGAGTAGTAGGTAACTACTCGAGTAGGGGGCTTGAGCTACTCGAGTAGTGGATTCGAGATACTCGAGTAGTAGCCTTGAGATACTCGAGTAGTGGTAATGGGTACTCGAGTAGTGGCTATGAGATACTCGAGTAGTGTTAATGGGTACTCGAGTAGTGGTTTAGGATACTCGAGTAGTGGCTTTGAGGTACTCGAGTAGAAGGCATTAACTCGAGTATTAGCCTTGGAGTACTCGAGTAGTAGGTAACTACTCGAGTAGGGGCGTGAATTACTCGAGTAGTGGATTCGAGATACTCGAGTGCTGGTGTTGGTTTACTCGAGTAGTAGGTAACTACTCGAGTGCATGGATTTAAGATACACGAGTAGGAAGCAACCACTCGAGTACTGAATTTTCTGCTGTCTGGAGTCGTTCGACTATCGTCGATCTCTGGATGGAGATCGTCGATCGCTGCTTCTGCCTTATGTCGTTCGACTATCGTCGATCTCCGTTCGACGCTTTTCTAGGGGGAAAACGTCGAGCTCCGTTCGACGCTCGACATTTTCTGGGTGGAGAACGTCGAGCTCAGCTCTTGTCTGATAGCTGATCAGCGCTCGACGATTTCCTGGAGGAAGATCGTCGAGCTTCGCTCGCCTTTTAGCCTTCGGCGATCCTCGACCTCCAGGAAGATGATCGCCGGGATTCTTTCTGGCCTTTTGCCGATCGACGATCGTCGACCTCCGACTGACGATCGTCGAGCTCCGTTTTACCCTAGTGGGATTGTGGTTAGAGTTTGGTTTTTGGCTTTAAGTGAGGCTAGCTCACTCAACGCCAAGGTTTAGGTAGGCACTGAGTGGGTCTCACTCAACGCCTTGTTGTGTTGATTCATTTCAACACCCTTCTCTTTCCTTGTTTTTCGTTCCCGAGTGGTTTTCTTGTTATATTTCTGGTTTTTCTTTGGCGGCCGTTTTCTTTACCTTCTTAAAGGCCGAATCGTGGGTCGTGGTTAGTAGTGGTGGTTTATAGCTCTTTGTGGGGGTAGAGTTGTGTGATTTAGCCAAGGCCACTCTTGTTTTTCTTGCTCCAGGTACGGGCTGGGCATGTGTGGGTGGAAGGTCCCTTGTGCTTTCACGTGTAGACCCTCGAGCTTGTTGACTTGGACATGGTGGATGGGAGACTGAGTTTGCCTCCGATCCGGTTCCTCGTTGTTGTTTTTGCTACTACCATTTTCCACAGTTAGGGTGTTAGAAGTTTCTTCCTTGGTGGTTTGCAGCACTTTTGGCTCTTGGTAGCCTAGTAGGCCCTGCAGGATGTTGTTCCTGGGTTGAGTTGTTGCTGTTTCCTTGCACGTAGTGCACTTTCTGTTGTCTAGTTTTGGACAGTTGTGACTCTTTCTACTGCATGTTTCTCTGTTACTTTGTCCCTTTGGTTGACTCTTTCATGCAGTTTTTACTTTGTTTAGCTTGCTGAGGTATTCTGTTTTCTTTTGGAATGCCTCAGGTTCTGAGCTGTAGCCAGTTGGGTGGCTAGTTTGCAGTGGTGGTGTTGGTGGTCTCTTGGACTTTGGAGATCCGTTTGCCTTGTTGGTGAGGTAGTTTTTCAGTACTTTCTTACAGACATACATATGTGCCAGTGGGTTCGTGTCAGGTTATTGACGCCCACTGGTAGTTTTTACCTTGTACTGGATATTTTACTTATGCTGCTACCGTTTTCTGGAGATAGTCTACTTGCACTGAGAAGGATTTATGCTAGGTTGCTAGTTATTTTTAAACTATAACTATTATTTTATATAAAGTTCACGACCAGCATGTTTTATAAACTTAATCACTATTTTCCAAATGACGTATGAAAATCGTTTTCTTATATATTGTATAAATTAAATGTAGAGGCTTGCATAGCGTAAGTGGTTCTCTTAAGGACCCTTATGTGCTCTTTAGGACGTCAAACCTAAACAAAGTATTTTTCCGCAGCGTACAAATATCGTTTTCTTTTGTGGACTAGGTGATCCACTGAGCCGAGGGATACGGTCTCTAAAATATAAATGATTTTCTAATCATTAAACTAAGGATTTTTCTTGCATAAAGGTTGTAGTTGGTTTGCCTGAGCATCAGCAGTTATCCCCTGCTTGACGTGGCATCATAATGCGTATTTTCTCATACTCTGATAATTCTTATATTCGGAGAAAATGCGGGTTGTGACATGCTGGGCTCGGCATACCCTGCTGAACTCGCCTGGGGCTCGGGGGCGGTCTAGGCCGGCCGGATCGGCTCCTATTAGCCCACTCGCTGGATACGGGGTTGTACACAATCCCCGCTCTTTGCGACGTTGGCACAAACTCGGAAAGAAACATCCAACCCACTAGGATCCTGTGAGTGCGACAGGAGCCGAAAGGAATCTCTTGGTAGGACCCACCAGTGGCTATATATACATGCCCTGCCTGCTCGACTGACCTCCGCCCCTCTCTTTACTTAAGCCCTGCCGAGATGCCACTCCCAAAAGAGGTCATGGAGCGACTCGCGAAATCCCGCAGGGAGACCGCCCTTCGCGCTGCGGCCCTGACGGATCTGAACGCCCCGGCTCGCCGCTTTGCTGAATTTGGCTCGGCCAAGAGGGCGAGGCCCTTTCCTCCCGAGGCCGAGCACATCTTTGCTGACCTAAAGAACACCTTGGCCAATGGCTCCGACTCCTCCAACCGTTCTGCCCTGGCCCCTCATGATAAGGATTTTGTTGATCTTACCGCCGAACAGGACCAAGGCGGCGAGGTCTCCACACCAAGGGTCGAGAATCTACCTGCCAAGGCGCCTGAGCCATCCTCTGACCTGTGCCCGCGAGACTCGCCCCTTGTCACCGAAATCATGGAGCCGGATTCGCGGGGGCTGGTATCGCCGACTCGCCTTCACCCTCAACAACCCTCTTCTGCTCCCGCGGCTACTGGGGTGGATGCCGAGCACACATCCGCTCCTGCTTCCCCCCGAGATTCTGAAGGTATGTCCCTGACCCCCTCATTTTGCGTCCGATTCTAACTGGCGCTCGCCCCTCCCACTCGCTATCTCGACTTCCCTGTGCAGGCTTCCCTAACCGATCTGGGGCCGATGACTCAGCCGAACAGGCCGTCTACTCGCCTCTTCCATCGCCGCGCGCTTTGGAAATCTTCTTGGACTCGGAGGTGGACAGCCCCGAACGATCGAGACGGAGCCAACTGGTCCTCAAAAAGTTAGTGCGCGAGCTCCAAAAGCTGAAGAAAGACAATTCCAGGCTGCAGGAGGAGTGCGCGCGGCTTGCTGGCGAGCCGAGGGTCAGCTCGGTGTATGCGGCGACGTCTTCCTCCATACTCTTCGATGAGATTGATGAGAACCTGCGAGCGGTGAACAAGAATCTGGGGCAGCTTCGGCAACTCTTCGCACAGCGGCTGGCGACATCGGGTCGGCGAGACCGAGGTAATTAAGGACGGCTCCCTTGCGAGCCGATCGGTACTCGCCCCCACTATCGCCTGGTCTATGCGCGCGCTTTTCTGTTTTCCCTTGTTCTGGACAATTTGATCTTTTAATGCTAATAAAGTGTGTAAATTTTTATCATGCGAGCGTATCTTTTCTCCTTTGAGTGGTGCGCGCCTTTTCGAATTCCTCATCTAGGCTCGCCTAGGTCGGCGAGTAGAGAGCGGCAAGACGGGATACGCGAGACAGGGTATGCGAGCCGGGTTGGTCAGTCGGTTTCGCTTCCCCTCCTTTTTCTATAAATAGTAGAGCTGTCACGGTTCCGGTTCTACCAAAACCATGAACCGAACCGTTAAGGTAACGGTTCTTCAAATTAGAACCAAAACTTTATTTGGTTTGACCGATTCCGGTTCCAAAATATTTTTTAGAACCATAGAGCATGCGGTTCCGGTTCCGGTTCACTAAGAACCAAAACCAAATTATTTATTGGCGGTTCGGTCCGGTTCTTTGCGGTTCCGATTCGGTTCTGGTTCGATCATATTTGTGGACTAATGTTTGTTTGTTTTTCCATTATAATTTTATATTATTATTATTAATATTTGACACACCTATATATATCATAGGATTATATGTAATTACAATGAAGTAGAAATTATGAATTCTCAAAAACTCATAAATATAAGCAACATATGCAAAACATTAAGCATGTGTGAATGTAATGGTAATCTAAAAGCTAATGCCATCAGGATTTGCAAAAAAGAATAAATTTCTTCTCCTCAATAAGAAGGGCGTCCAACCGGAAACTGAAAGAGCACATTTGGAAACAAATATAAAAAAAATAACTGAATCAAATCTGCAGGAATATCTGATTTTAAATATATAGTGTCTTCACTCTTCAATGATGTATCACCCAAATCACCCCTTCCTTCCTCCCGTCACGCGACTCACGCACTCAGGTCTCTCTTCTTCTTTTTCATTCCTCTGCTTTTTCTAATTAGAAAAAGCAGAGGAATGAAAAAGAAGAAGAGAGACCTTACCTTCTTACCCGAGCTACGCTGAGAAGTTATCGGCGGTGGAGTTCAAAGAAGAGCGGAGCGGAGAACCTGAGTGCCTGAGAGCGGAGAGAAAAAAAAGCAGAGCGGAGTGGAGAACCTGAGTGCCGGAGAGCGGGAGAGGAAAGAAAAAATAACCTATCGCCAATTCGCCATGGGTCGTCGGGAGAGAAGGAAGTGTAGTGTTGTGGAAACAAGAGCCTCATTATGATATGCAGACCGCAGATGTGGTGATGTGAAGTGTAAGCAGGTAGGAGGGTAGTAGGACTGTTGGAGTGTAAGAGTGTTACGGGACTATGCTGACTGGCTGAGCTGATTAGATGTGGCCAAAGGATGAGTTTTAATTTCTTATTCTAATTTTAATATATTAAATAAAAACGAATTATTTATATTTGGGAGATAAATAAAATTTTTAGATTAAAATAATAATAATTAACGGGTTACGGTTCGGTTCTATGTCGGTTCGGTCCGGTTCAGGTTTAGAAATTTTGAAACCGCTTGAAACCTGTCTATTGCGGTTCCGGTTCCGGTTCCGGTCCGGATAATTAAATGAAGGAACCGCACCCGGACCATTGTTGTTTTCGGTTCCAAAATTCAAACCGGAACCCAAAGAATTCGCGAACGGTTCGGTCCGGTTCTTTGCGGGTCCGGTTCGGTTCCGGTTCGGCTTGCGGTTTTCGGTCTTAAGTGACAGCTCTAATAAATATGGATCCCCACCTACCCCCGGCTACGCCTTTATTGCCTTCTCATTTCTTCCTTTCCTTGCTTTCCCCACCTGCTGCTCGCATGCTTTCGTTCCCTCAGCGAGTATGGGTAAAGTAAACCCCGACTCTGATGGCCGCGCCAAGTGCGCCCAGAACTTCGTGGACCACTATTTTTTCGAGGGGAACACCACGACGGGCGAGCTCGCCGAGTTTGTGGCGGACTATGTCCCTGCCGGCTTTGTGGCCCGCCTCCCGGCGGAGCATGAGGCCGTCAACTCCTTTTTTGAGGACGAGCTCGCCTTCCCCATCTTGCATTTTGAGGTGGGGTTGCGCCTACCGCTCTGGCCGGAGGTCCGCCAGGTACTTAAGTACTACGATGCTGTGCTCGCGCAGCTCAACCCCAACACCATCGCTATGATAGTGGGGTTTGCCTGCTACCTCCGCCGAGAGCGGATCAAGTTCAACCTCACCGTCTTCCGCAAGCTCTTCTCCTACAAAGCCAACGCCGATGGGGTCGCCTTCTTCGGCGGTACATCCATAAGATCCGCGAGGTCGCCAACAAGAATCACAATTGGATGTCGAAGATCGCCTTCATCCGGGGCGACCTCGGCAACATTCCCTTCTCGCCCCTGCAGAAGAGCGAGGAGGTGTACCGGCTGCCGTCCGTATCGGGCAATGACGTCGAGCTTCACAAGTTCTTTCTGTACAAGGACTTTGAAGTCGCCTTCCTCCGCCGCGGCCTCGAATCCCTACCGCCTGTCCTTCCTGGTGAAGGTTTGTCTCGCCCACCTCCTGCTCGCCACTTGGCCTAACCGATCAGAACCTTATTTTTTGGCTAAGTTTTTTTTGCAGGGGAGAGACTGATCCCGGTGAACCCTCCCTTTCCCGACCCGGGAGTGTTTTCGGACCCGCTTGAGCGGGCCCGGGCCGCGGCTGAGGCGTGCCGGGAAGAGAAGGTCAGAGGCAAGCCCTCCATCAAGAGGCGACTAGAGCTTGGGGGGCCGAGCTCGGTCCACCTCCCCTCAGCCTCTAAAAAGGCGAGGGTGGTCTCGCGAGGCCGGCCACAGCAGCCTGTATCGCCCGTCAGGTTCATGAGCTCGCCGGAGGTTTTCTCCGACGAAGCCCCGGCGAGCCCGCTGAAGGAGACGTCATCCCCTCGCGGGAAGAAGCGCGGGTCCTCCTCCCCTTCTTCCGTGGAGGAGGTTACTCCCAGTGGCTCGGGAGCTCCAAAGGACCACCCCCACTTTGGGAAGGGGGGAAGGAGCAAGGATGCGGCTGGAGAGCCGATGCTGGTCTGGGATGAGGGGGCCCACCGCGTCTCCGTCTCCACTCGCTCCCCCTCCTGGGGAGCTCGCCGGCCTCCCACGGGCCACGCGTTTGCCCTTGGCTTCGGCCTCTATGGCCGGGAGGGCGCCGATGCCTACCAGAACTTGACTCCTCGGCAGATAGGCCACGAGGGTCTGCAGGCTTATCTGAGGGCCTTCGAACTTCACCATATGATGGTCCACCGCGGCTTCCAGCTCAGCCAACTTCTGATAAAAGCCGAGCAGGAGTGCGACCTGGCGGCGGAGAAAGCTGCCGACACAGAGCGGCGGTTCGGCATTGCCGAGCGCTTACTTGGCGAGGTCCGTCGGCTGACGGAAGCCCTTTCCCCCCAGACGGCGCCGAGCCCCCTTTCCCCTACAAGCATCCCCGGGTTTTCGGCGAGGGGGAGGTCATGGAGCGGCTGCGAGTCAACTCGATCGAGTCTGCCGAATGCCTCCTGGACGCCATGAAAGGATCGGGGATTCTGGCCGAGGGCTGCGAGGAGGTGGCGGTCCGGGATCTTCTGCCGAGCCTGTTCCCGCCGTCCCCGCCCAGCGAGAAGGAGGAGAGCTTCGGCTCCCTCTTCGATGGGGCGAAGGGCAAGGAAAAGTCGCTCGGAGGCCAGGAGGAGGATCGCCATTCGGTAGAGGAGGGCGAGAGCTGACCGAACTTTTCCCCCCTCTTCTCTACTGTCTTTCTTCTTGTAATCATCCTCCCCCCTTTTTGTAATCTCGCCGGGGTGAGCCTTTCCCCTTTTCAAATATAATGAAAAATTATCTCTTTTTTACCTTTAGCACTAGAATGCACGTGAGTTAGGATTCGGGCTCGGCAAGAGACCTCGAGCATTGGCAGCGACCAGACTCGCGACCTCTCCGCTTACTCGCTAGGTGACCTTTGCGAGAGCGGCCGCCGCAGGTGCCCGCCTATCATTCCGAGAAAAGATCTTCTGCCGAGAAGACCCCTGCGAGTCCGGGCTCGCGCGGGAGGCGTATTTTTCCTTCGACTAGGTGGGGCCAAAAATCCTTTCTAATCAGAAAACCAAGGGAAACAGGACCCTTTGGGCTCGCCTCTCCGACTGGTGGGTTTGCTCGCATATGTTCGCCATGTGTCAACCTTCGGGTCCACCCCCCCAGACCGTGACAACGTCCATCGTGACCCTTGCCCTTGCCAGCTCGGAGGGAATCTGACAGCGGGAGAATCGAGACCTACCCCCGGAATGAGACCATTCAGATCATTTGCTTCTCTCGGGTGCTACCACCGGGCCAATCAGCTAGATGGGAGCCTGAGGGCGGGTATTGAACGTCCTCCGGGCTCAGCCCCAGGGTCATAACGACGTCCATCGAGACCCCGGCCCTGCCAGCTTGGAGGGAGCCTGACAGCGGGAGAATCAAGACCTAACCCCAGAGCGAGAATACTTAGAATATTTTCCTCTCCCGGGTGCTATCACCAGGCCAGTCAGCTAGATGGGAGCCTGAGGGCGGGTGTTGAACATCCTCCGGGCTCAGCCCCGGGGTCATAACGACGTCCATCGAGACCCCGGCCCTGCCAGCTTGGAGGGAGCGTGACAGCGCGAGAATCAAGATCTAACCCCAGAGCGAGAATACTTAGAATATTTTCCTCTCCCGGCTGCTACCACCAGGCCTGTCAGCTAGATGGGAGCCTGAGGGAGGGTGTTGAACATCCTCCGGGCTCAGCCCTAGGGTCATAGCGACGTCCATCGAGACCCCGACCCTGCCAGCTTGGAGGGAGCCTGGCAGCGGGAGAATCAAGACCTAACCCTAGAGCGAGAATACTTAGAATATTTTCCTCTCCCGGGTGCTATCACCAGGCCAGTCAGCTAGATGGGAGCCTGAGGGCGGGTGTTGAACATCCTCAGGGCTCAGCCCCAGGGTCATAGCGACGTCCATCGAGACCCCGACCCTGCCAGCTTGGAGGGAGCCTGGCAGCGGGAGAATCGAGACCTAACCCCAGAGCGAGAATACTTAGAATATTTTCCTCTCCCGGGTGCTACCACCAGGCCAGTCAGCTAGATGGGAGATTGAGGGCGGGTGTTGAACATCCTCCGGGCTCAGCCCCGGGGTCATAACGACGTCCATCGAGACCCCGAACCTGCCAGCTTGGAGGGAGCCTGACAGCGGGAGAATCGAGACCTAACCCCAGAGCGAGAATACTTAGAATATTTTCCTCTCCCGGGTGCTACCACCAGGCCAGTCAGCTAGATGAGAGCCTGAGGGCGGGTGTTGAACATCCTCTGGGCTCAGCCCCAGGGTCATAGCAATGTTCATCGAGACCCCGGCCCTGCCAGCTTGGAGGGAGCCTGGCAGCGGGAGAATCGAGACCTAACCCTAGAGCGAGAATACTTAGAATATTTTCCTCTCCCGGGTGCTACCACCGGGCCAATCAGCTAGATGGGAGCCTAAGGGCGGGTGTTGAACATCCTCCGGGCTCAGCCCCAGGGTCATAACGACGTCCATCGAGACCCCGGCCCTGCCAGCTTGGAGGGAGCCTGGCAGTGGGAGAATCGAGACCTAACCCCAGAGCGAGAATACTTAGAATATTTGCCGAGTGTTTTTGATGCTCTTCCACGAAAGTTCCGCCACATCTCATGTCATTGTTACGATTATTATGAACAAAAAGGAGGCTCAAATGAGTGAAACACATTGCATTGAAAAGATTGAGGCACATACAAACATTCAGGGATAGAAGCGTTTCAGGTCGCCGCCGCTCCAGGTGTGGCTCAAAGTCTCGCCCTCCATATTTTGGAGGCGGTACCCTCCCGATTTTAATGCCTCCTTTACGATGTAGGGCCCCTCCCTGTTTAGATGGAGCTTGCCCACGACCGCCGATCTTCCCGCCGCATCTACCTTCTTTAGAACCAGGTCGCCTTCCACAAACTGCTTGACCCGGACATGTTTGTCAAAATACTTAGCCATTCTCCGCTTGACTTCCTCCTGCCGAACCGCTGAGAGGTCGCGCACTTCTTCTATCAAGTCTAAGGAGAGCCGCTGTTCTCCCTCATTTTCAACTCTCCACTCCTCCCTTCCAGCTTCCGCCTCAGCGACCCTGGAAGTACGGACCTCAAGTTCAATGGGGAGCACCGCCTCGCTTCCGTGAGATAGTTTAAAAGGCGTCTCCCCCGTGGCGGTGTTGGGAGTAGTCCTCAGGGCCCAGAGGACCGAGGGGAGTTGTTCCACCCAATTCCCCTTCAAATTTTCCACCTTCTTTTTCAGGAGGTTCACGATAATCTTGTTGGCCGCCTCCACCTGCCCGTTGCTCCTTGGGTGGTGGACAGAGGCGAATCTAAGGTCAATCCCGAGCTCTCCACAGAACTTGATGAACTCGTTGCTGGCGAATTATGGTCCGTTGTCGGTGACGATGGCTTGAGGCATCCCATGCCTACAGATGACCTCCCCACATACGAAATTTCGAATGATCTGCGAGGTCACCTTGGCCAACGCCTTCACCTCCATCCACTTGGAGAAATAATCGATCATTACCAGCAAAAATCTTCTATGCCCGCTTGCCTGGGGGAAGGGACCTACCAAGTCCATTCCCCAAATTGCGAAAGGCCAAGGGGCCGTGATACTCCTGAGTCGTTGAGCCGGTTGTAGTTGGAGGGGGCAAACAGTTGTCACTTATGACATTTTTTGACAAATTCTAAGGCATCGTGCCCCAGGGTCGGCCAGAAGTAGCCCTGCCTGATGATCCTTCCCTCCAGGGTCCGACCTGCCGAATGACTCCCACATTCCCCGGAGTGGACCTCTTCCAAAATCCTCGACACCTCCCCCTCCGCCACACAACGAGCCAGTAATCCCGAAAGGGTCTTGCGGTAAAGTTGCCCGTCGCGCAAGAGGTAATATGCTGACTTGTACTTGAGCTTCTTTCTATCCATCCCTTCTGGGTACTCTCCCGTGGACAAGTAGGTAGTGAATGGGTCCATCCATGTGGATCGCCGATCTATCTTCATCAACTCTCCTTCCTCCAGGGATGGGTGAAAAAGGTCTGTGATAGTGCCCCCACCCGAGGGCCGCGCTTGGCAAGATGGTCGACTTGTTCATTTTCCTCCCGTGGCACATGCTGAATGGAGAAGGTTTGGAACCCCCCAATAATTCCCTTAACCTTGGCCAGATATCATTGCAGGGTGGGATCCCTCACCTCGAACTCCCCGTTGATCTGGGAGGCTACTACCATAGAGTCAGTGAGGACCTTTACATCATGCACTCCCAATTCCTTGGCCAGGCGCAGTCCTGCGATCACTGTCTCGTACTCGGCTTGGTTGTTGGTTATGGAGAAATGTATCACCACCGTTTGCTCAATCCAGGTCCCTTGGGGACTCTCCAAGACGACCCCAACCCCCAAGGAGTGTTTCCCTGAAGCCCCATCCACCATCACCTTCCAAGGGACGGGGCAAGTGAGTTTGTCTTTTGCAACCTCGACCACATAGTCAGCCAGAAAGTCAGCCATTGCTTGCGCCTTGATCGCGAGTCGAGGGACAAAGGAGATGTCAAACTCACTCAACTCCACCGACCACTTGGCGAGTCTTCCTGAGTGCTCCACTCCCTCGAAGATGTTATGGAGGGGGTGGTCGGTTACCACCTGGATGGAGTGTGCTTGGAAGTAGGGCCTGAGCCTCCGGGCCGAGATGATTAGAGCAAAGGCCAACTTCTCCAAGATGGGGTAGCGGAGTTCCGCCTTCCTCAGAACCCTACTCACATAATAGATGGGCATCTGCTTCCTCCCCTCTTCCCGAACTAAGACAGAACTCACGGCCTCCGCCCCGACCCCTAAATACAAAAACAAGTCCTCCCCCTCCTTCGGCCCTTGGAGCAAGGGGGCCTGAGTCAACTGCCTCTTCAAGGCCTGGAATGCCTCCTCGCACTCCGGGGTCCACTCGAACTTCCGACCTCCCCTCAAGGTTTTGAAGAAGGGAGAACACCTTTCCCCGGCCCGGGAGAGGAACCTGCTCAGTCCTGCCAGCTTCCCCGTCAGTCGTTGTACCTCCTTCGCATTCCGAGGTGATCCTAACTCCATAATCACCCGGACCTTGTCAGGGTTGGGTTCGACTCCGGCGGGGGTGAGGAGATGACCCAGAAATTTGCCTTTGCTCGGCCCGAAGATGCACTTCAGAGGATTCAACCTCATCATGTATTTACGCAGGGTGCCAAAGGTCTCCTCCAGATCCTGGAGGTGAGAATCGACCTCCCGACTTTTTACCATCAAGTCATCCACGTACACTTCCAAGTTCCTCCCCTTCTGTCCCTGGAATACACGGTCCATCATCTTTTGGTATGTTGCCCCTGCATTTTTTAACCCAAAAGGCATCATCTTGTAGCAGTAGCATCCGTCTCCTGTGATGAACGAGACATTCTTTATGTCAGGAGGGTGCATCCTGATCTGATGATAACCTGAAAAAGCATCTAAAAAACTCATCACAGAGAAACCAACGGCTGAATCTACCAGCGCGTCGATTCTAGGCAAGGGGTAACAATCTTTCGGACATGATTTATTAAGCAGTGAAAAATCTACACACATCCTCCACCGGCCGTCCCCTTTTTTCACCATTATAACATTCGAGACCCAGCCGGGGTATTGAATTTCGGAAACGAAGCCGGCCTTAAGGAGCTTGACGACTTCCTCCCTGATTGGTTCGACCAGCTTGTCCGTGACGGACCTCCTCTTCTGCTGGATGGGGCGAGCCTCTGGGTCTAGATTGAGACGGTGGCAGACGACGTCAGCATCGATCCCAGGCATCTCGGCTGCGCTCCAAGCGAAGACATCCACGTTCTTTTGGATGCATTCCAGCACCCTGCCTTGATCCTCCGGGGTCAGCCCCCCGCTGATGCGGACCTTCTCCACCCTGCCATCCTGGGTGAGAACTTCCATCTCCACTACCTCCTCGGCGGCCTCCAACCGGGACTGCTCCTCCCACTCTGCGATGTCCTCCCCTCTTGGAGTAAGGACATCCCCTCCTTCTACGATCATCGCCTCAACCGACTCCTAAGGGAGTACCTCGCGGGCTTCCCCTTCCATCCTTCCTTCTTCCCCGCCTTCTTCTCCGGCCTCTTGCCCTTCCACCTCCTCCATCCTTCCTTCCTCCCCGCCTTCTTCTCCAGCCTCCTGCCCCTCCTCCTCCTCCATCCTTCTCCCCATCTCTTCGGCCTCCTCCTGCCAAGGAATGGAATTCACCGTCGTCACGTAGCATTCTCAAGCTGCCTTGGGGTCGCCGCGAACCCGGACCTGGATCCCCTCCACGTTGAACTTAAGACATTGATGGAAGGAGGAGGGGACGCAGCGGAAGGCGCTGATGAGGGGCCTTCCGAAAATGGCGTTGTCGCTGCTGGGGGCCTCCACTATGACGAACCGGCAGTTCCTGGACTGCCCCCCTAAGCTGACATGGAGTCCCACTCCCCCCTCTACTTCTTTCCTCTCCCCCGAAAAACCGAAGAGAGGCCCATCGGAGGCCAGCACTCTCTTGGCTTCTACCTGCATGACATCGAAGGGCCTCTTGAAGATGATGTTGACGGAGCTCCCATTATCAATGAGGATCCGGGAGACTGTGAAATTCTCGATGGCTGTCTGGATGACCAGCACATCGCAGAAGGGGTCATCATGACTCGGCATGTCCTCCCTTGAGAAGGTGATCCTTTCCTCTGGGGGTGGAGTCTGAGATGTGGAGCCGATGCTCCTTCGGTACATGGTGTGGAGGCTTGCCTTCTGGGAAGCCTCGACTCCCACCCCCCCATGGATCACTCCGATCCCTCCTCGGGTCCCCACATCGGCCCGGTCTTCGCAACGATCCCCCTCTGCCTGAGGCCGGACTTCCTCAATCCGCACCTCTTGATGATTCCACTGCTGCTGCTGCTGCTCCCTGTTCCCCCACATCTCGAGGAACTCCGGACACGTGATCGTCGTGTGCCCCTCCTCTTGATGGTAGTCATAATAGGGCAGGTCTACCCTGACCTCCCTCCTCCTCCTTAGCTGTCCTCTCCTTCTCCCCCCAGGGCGATAGCCATGTCCTCCTCCTGATCGGGAAGAGGGGGTCTCTGGCCCTGCCTCCCCCTGGGGGTGGAACTGGCCGCGCCCACCTTGGCGGTTATCTCCTCCCTGGTAACCCCCCCGTGGCCCTTGATCCTGCCACTCCGGCCTCCAACCTGTTGAAGTAGGCTGTCTGGCGGTCTGAATATGACGGTCTGGAGACCGCGCGGTCTAGCGGTCTGGGGCTGACGGGCTAAATATCCAGTTGGTGGCTGCTATGGTTCGGCGGTCTTGCGGGTTGTCTCCAGCGACTTGTATATCTGGCGGTCTGGCGGTCTGGCGGTCTGGCAGTCTTGCGGTTTCCTACGGCATCTTCTTATGGTCTGTCCGGGCGGTTAGCCTGTTGTCTAACCGCGCAGACTGTGCGGTCTGTACATGTCAAACCGCCCAGTCTTTGTACAATTATTTAGTCCCACATTGTTAGTTCGTACTCTCCTCTATCTCCTCCATTCTATAAAAGGGAGGCCATACCTTTGTAAATGATATCTTTTTGGATAATAAAAATTTCAATTATTCAAACTTCCGGCCTGTTTTTCTAGTCGTTCTTCTCTATTTTCACATGGTATTAGAGGACTCGACCTCTGGCTCCTGATTCTGTGCTCCTTTCTAGCCGTGCGACCTGCTTCTTCTTCCCGCGGCCTGTCTTGTTTGCCTGCGCCCTGTCTGCGCGGCCTGTTTCTCTTTGTCTGCTTGCGATCTGTTCTTGTCGCAGCCTTTCTTCTTTTCTTTCTTATCGCCCCGGCCTGTTTGCCGGATTCCTCTTTCTCTCCCGTTCGTGCGGTCTGTCTTCCAACCGCCCGACCTCTTACCCTCTGTTTTGGCTCTGCAGCTTGGTCGTGGCTTCTCTAGCCGCTGGTGTCTGACATCGTGACCGCTGCAGTTTTTTCCCTTCTCTCTTAACCGCCCGACTTGATTCCTAACCGTCCGGTTTCGGTCTTCTTCTATGGATATCTCTGACAATTCCACTGCCACCACTCCTGCAGCCACTCCGGCTCCGCCTTCTATCCCTACTCCTTCCGGAAATCTGGGCACTGTTTCTAAGCTCATTGGCTCCAACTATCCGGATTGGAGCGTCTCTTTCACTTTCCTTCTTCGTTCTCAGCGCAAACGTCATCATCTTACCGATGATCCGCCTCCTCCTAATTCTCCTCTCTTTGACGAATGGGATGCGAGTGATGCGCTTGTCCGCACATGGCTGGCTAATAGCCTCTCTGATGAGTGCCTTCCCGTCATCCGTCATGATGAGACGGTAAAGGCCGCGTGGCTTCATCTGGCTGCTCTTTACTCCAAGGGCACGCAGACCTCCCGGATTTATACTCTTTATGCGGATCTCTTCGCCCGTTCGTCCATGACTCCCGCTGCATCCTATCAGCAAGTTCAGGCTCTTGGCGCTGAGATCCTACAGAATCGCCCCTTCTCTGCGGACTTGGCTCAACAACACAAACACTTCCAGGAACTCCTGGTTGTTTGTTATCTTCTGCGACTTCCCGAGTCTTTTGATCTCATCCGCCAGCAGATCTTGGGTAAAGCTGAGTCTCCCACCTTGGATGCCACCGCCGCTCGCGTAGCCGCCGTTACTTCTCTGCTCCAGCGCCCTCTGTTATCCTCCCCTCCTCCGCAGGACTCTTATGCTCAGTACACTCAGCGCGGCAGCAATAGTGGCCGCAGCCACTCTGGGGCGCGCGGTCCGTCCAGGTTCCTCTGTTCTCACTGTGGTCGTACCGGTCATACCATTGACCGATGTTGGCAGAAACATCCTCATCTGCGCCCATCTGGTGATACTTCGCCCTCCCCGAACCCCTCCTCTCGGTCGTCTGCTTCGGTGGCGACGACCTCAGGTAGTGCTCATGTCGCTATCCAAGGTAAATGGTTGATTGATTCTGGTGCTACAAATCATATGACAGGCAATCCTCAATGTTTTTCGCTTCTCGAAACGCATGATCGGTTGCCTCCTGTCCTTGTTGCGGATGGTTCTCCTTCCCCGGTTCGTGGAACAGGCATGGTTCAAGTCACCCCATCGCTGCGCTTGGTGGACACTCTCTATGTCCCGAAGTTTCCTTACAACCTTCTATCTGTTACTACTTTATGCAAGCAACTTCAGTGCTCTGTTGTATTCACTCCTACTTCTTGTTGCTTTCAGGACCCGAGAACCCAACGGACGATTGCTACTGGGACTGAGAGCGGCGGCCTCTACTTCCTCGACAACGTTTCCGCTCTGTCCGCCTTTACTTCCTCATCTACTGATCTGCTTCAATGGCATCTTCGCCTTGGACATCCTCCTGCTCGCATTCTTCGACAGCTTCTGCCCCACTTACCGCCAACCAGTCCTCCGCTCAACTGTGACGCCTGCCAACTTGGCAAACATCACCGCTCCTCCTTCCCGCCCAAGCATGCTCGCAGTTCCTCTAGCCCGTTTGATCTCATCCATTCTGATATATGGGGTCCGGCTCCTACTCCAACCATTGGTCGGGGTAGTTTGTATTTTGTAACTTTTATTGATGACTTTTCTCGTTGTACCTGGGTGTATCTGTTACGAGATCGCTCTGAACTCTTCTCTGTTTGGGAATGCTTTTATAATATGATTAAAACTCAGTTTCATGTCTCTATTAAATGTCTTCGCTCTGATAATGCTAAAGAGTATCTTAGTCATGATTTTTCATCTTTCTGTATGCAACATGGTCTTATTCATCAGACCACCTGCGTTTACACCTCCCAGCAGAATGGGGTGGCGGAACGTAAAAACCGTCATCTCCTCGATGTCGCTCGCACTCTCCTAACGCAGATGCATGTGCCTCGCTCTTATTGGGGCTATGTTGTTCTCCTCGCCTGTTATCTCATCAATCGTATTCCTTCTACTGTTCTTCAGGGTAAGACTCCCTTCTCCATTCTCTACCCCGGCAAGGAACCTTTTCCCCTCCCTCTTCGAATCTTTGGCTGTACAGCCTTTGTGCATGCCCCGTCTGCTACCCGTGACAAACTTTCTCCCCGTGCCACCAAATGTGTCTTTTTGGGCTACTCGGTCACTCAGAAAGGCTACTGTTGCTTTGACCCCGTTCTGCGCAAACAGTTTGTTTCTGCAGATGTCACCTTCTTCGAAAATGCAGCCTACTTCTCCTCTCCACCCCTTCTTCCTCCTGTTCCTGACTCATCACCCTCCCTGTCTGTTCCCTCTCAGCCTATCCACGTTTCTCCTCCCCCTTCCTCATCCCCTCCTCCGTCTATTCCTCTCCCCTCTCCTCCCCCCGTCTCCGGAGCCGTCTCTCTCTAGTCCCGGGCCAGCTTTCTCCGCTACGGACGCTCCAGTCCCTGAAGCCCCCGACGACCTGGATCTCCCCATTGCTCTTCGCAAAGGGGTGCGGGCATGCACTCAACACCCGCTTGCGGCAGTTGTGTCCTATGATCGGCTTACTTCTTCTCGCCGGCATTTTGCTTTAGCTATTTCAGCTACTACTACTCCCCGTACCTACCAGGAGGCGCTTGTTATTCCTCATTGGAAGTCTGCCATGGATGAGGAAATCGCTACTCTTACTGAACGGGGCACCTGGACCCTTGTTTCTCCTCTAGTGGGTACTGATGTGGTTGGATGTCGATGGGTGTTTGTTGTGAAGTTTCGCCCAGACGGGACTGTGGACCGCTACAAAGCCCGACTGGTGGCCAAAGGCTTCACTCAGACTTATGGGGTTGACTACTTTGATACTTTCTCCCCGGTTGCTCGTCTCAGCACCATCCGGGTTATTCTCTCTGTGGCTGTCAACCGCAATTGGACTATCTCCCAGCTTGATGTCAAGAATGCCTTTCTTTATGGGGATCTTCATGAGGACGTTTACATGGAGAAACCTCCGGGGTATGTTGCTCAGGGGGAGACCCGTGTATGCAAGCTAAAGAAGGCTATCTATGGCCTCAAGCAGAGCCCTCGGGCATGGTTCGACAAGTTCAGCAGCATTGTGGCTGCTGTTGGCTTTACAAGAAGTACGGCTGATCATTCCCTGTTTATTCGCAAAACCGCATCGGGCCTTGTAGTTTTGGCGGTTTATGTTGACGACATTCTTCTTACCGGTGATGATCAAGCTGGGGTGGACTTGACAAAGAAGCACCTCCGTCAACATCTTGTCACAAAGGATATGGGCTCCCCGAAATACTTTTTGGGGATAGAGATCTGTCGGAAGCCCGACTCTCTGGTTCTCTCCCAACGGAAGTATGCACTTGATCTTCTACGGGATGCAGGATTGACCGGTGCCAAACTGGCACGGTATCCCATGGCTACTGGAGAAGACAAAACGTGGACAGATGACTCTCCTCTTATGTCTGATGCCACAAAGTATAGACGTCTGGTGGGTAAACTCATTTATCTCACGGTGACCCGACCTGACATTGCCTATGTTGTTGGCAAGGTAAGTCAGTTCATGCAAGCTCCCAGGGAATGTCATCTTCAGTCTGCCTTGAAGATATTAGAGTATGTTAAAGCAGCACCGGGCAAAGGACTACTCTTTCAGAAGAATGGTCATTTGAGAGTTGAAGCCTACTCAGATTCTAGCTATGCTGATGATAAAGATGACCGCAAATCTACATCTGGTTTCTGCACATTTGTTGGAGGTAATCTTGTGAGCTGGAAGAGCAAGAAGCAGTCTGTAGTTTCAAGGTCTAGTGCTGAAGCTGAATATCGGAGCATGGCGTCCACCACTTGCGAACTAAAATGGTTGCGGGCTCTCATGCTTGATCTAGGAGAGGTCTACGACTATCCTCTTCCTATGTTCTGTGACAACAAGGCCGCTATATATATATCCAAAAATCCGGTCTTCCATGAGAGAACCAAACATATTGAAGTCGACTGCCATTTCATCCGGGAAGAGATCTTGAAGAACCAGATTTGCACTCCGTTCGTCACCTCCGACAAAGAGTTGGCAGATATCTTTACCAAGCCTGTGTCTACTTCATTCTTCCACATTTGTGACAAGCTGGGCATGATCGATATCTATGCTCCAGCTTGAGGGGGAGTGTTGAAGTAGGCGGTCTGGCGGTCTGAATATGACGGTCTGGAGACCGCGTGGTCTAGCGGTCTGGGGCTGACGGGCTAAATATCCAGTTGGTGGCTGCTATGGTTCGGCGGTCTTGCGGGTTGTCTCCAGCGACTTGTATATCTAGCGGTCTGGCGGTCTGGCGGTCTGGCAGTCTTGCGGTTTCCTACGGCATCTTCTTATGGTCTGTCCGGGCGGTTAGCCTGTTGTCTAACCGCGCGGACTGTGCGGTCTGTACATGTCAAACCGCCCAGTCTTTGTACAATTATTTAGTCCCACATTGTTAGTTCGTACTCTCCTCTATCTCCTCCATTCTATAAAAGGGAGGCCATACCTTTGTAAATGATATCTTTTTGGATAATAAAAAATTCAATTATTCAAACTTCCGGCCTGTTTTTCTAGTCGTTCTTCTCTATTTTCACACAACCCAATCGGTTATTCGGCTCATGACGCCCCCACCTGGGCTGCTGCGGTTGCTGTTCTCTCTGCTGGGGCTCGACCCTTCTCTCCTCCTGGGCTCGACTTCCCCTTGGCTTCTCCTCCTCCACAGCCCACCTAGCCAATCTCCGAGCGAACTCTGGATGTGCTGCCTCCATGTCGGCCTCCCTTGCCGCCCTTTCCAGGAGCGCTTCGAAAGACACCGGAGGCGTCCTTTTCAACTCCATGGCGAAGAACCCGGGTTGGAGACCCAGGGTGAAGGCCACCATCATGGTGTGCCCTGGCATCTATTGTACCTGGGACAGTTCCTCCTGAAACCTGTCCAGGTAACTTCCCAGGGTCTCCCCTACTTTCTGCCTGATACGGAACAAGGACTCGACCTCCCTCTTCCTTTTCTTTGAGGTGGTGAATCTCAACATGAATCCCCTGCGCAAGTCCTCGAAGCAGTAGATGGAACCGGTCGGGAGCTGATGAAACCACTCTCTCGCTTTCTCCCTGAGGGTGATGGCGAAGAGCCTACACTTGAAGCCATCCGACATCTGTCGGATTGATACCACGTCTTCGAACCACTGGACGTGCTGGATCAGATCTCCTTTCCCTGAGTAGTAGGACATCTCCGGCTCTCAGAACCCTTCTGGAACTGGGGCTGACGAAACAAATTCGCTGAAGGGACTTCCTCCCTCGGCCGAGCGAGTTGGGAACTCCCTCCCCACCGTCTCGCCGAATAGGTACTCGCCTGCCGAGCCTGGGAAGAGGACTCGCCCCCTCGGCTCGCGCTCCCCCTCACTCGCGACTTCCTTCCCCGCGCGCCTGAGGGGCGCGTCGTTGCCTAGTGCCGGATCGGCGACCACGGGAACCGCCGACGTCGTGCTCTCGGCTCGCATGCCGAGTGCGACCCTGACGAGTCCGAGCACTTCCTCCCTGAGCTCTGTGGACATCCCCGCCGTCGCGGGAGGGGGAGGAGGTGGCGAGCTCGCCCTGCCTGAACCTTGCCCTTCGTCTCTTGCCATCGGTCTTGCGGAAGATTTTCTGTGCTGACCACGCTCCACGCTCACCGCACTAAAGTGTTGAAACCGAAAAATCGGTCCCTGTGGAGTTTGACCCTTGCGGAAGGGGTGATCGCACACTTACTTCTCTACTCACAAGCCCAAGTGACAAGGGAAAAGGACCGGGGACAGACCCAAGGCTTCAGCACGGAGGTCCCACCACACACCTGGAAGATCTTAGAGCGCTTCCCCTCCTTAGCCAAGTGCTGAAGCTAAGGTACCTCAGAAAGCGCTAGAAGACCGGGCACCAGCAAGCGTGCCTTCTGAGGTACCCCTTGGGTCCTATTTATAGGAAGAGATGATCTGCAAATATCCAGTTGTCACTGTTTTCGAGGACTATAGGCAATCCAAAGGGGGTAACATGGTAAAAACACCCCGCAACTGAAGGGCGAGCTGACCCTGAGAAGAGCCCATTGAGAGGGGGCGGCGAGTACGGGCGCGAGAAGGCTCCCCCCCCGCGCCGAGGGGAAAAGCGGCGAGTGAGCTCGCCTCTCTCAGCGCCGCGGGAGAGGGCGTTGGATGAGCTCGCCTCTCTCAGCGCCGCGGACCTGACTCGCCTGACTCAACGCCACTGGAGAAGGCGTTGAGTGAGCTCGCCTCTCTCAATGCCACTGGAGAAGGCGTTGAGTGAGCTCGCCTCTCTCAACGCCACTGGAGAAGGCGTTGAGTGAGCTCGCCTCTCTCAATGCCACGGTCTGGCTCGCCTCGCCTCAGGCCTGGGAAAGTTGGGCCTGAAACCTCTGCTCGCAGATGACGGTCGCGTTGGCACTCGCCAACCCCTTGGCTCTAGACGAGCACGTACTCGGCCGGCCCCACGATGAATGGCTTCCTCTCGCCGGGCTCAGCTCCACGATCTTCGAGCTCGGCCCGACGATTGTCGAGCCCGTACTCGGCATGCTGGGCTCGACATACCCTGCTGAACTCGCCTGGGGCTCGGGGGCGGTCTGGGCCGGCCGGATCGGCTCCTGTTAGCCCACTCACTGGATACGGGGTTGTACACATTCCATCATAGACATAGCCAAATGATGGTTTCTCATCAGAATCAACAATGCGCAATAATCTTATTAGCGGACCTGCAACTTTTGTCATCGTCAAACACATGTTCAAGAAGTGATTATCTAAAATTATACTAACAACATCATGACCTTTGCTGGTTTTTGAAAGCTTGGAATCAGTAAAGTATTTACTTATTACTAGAGCTTGCAAATCATGCTTATGTTCATATACACTTTTCAATGTAATAAATATTGTGGCAAATCGAGTTGCTCCCGGACGAACGATCTCTCTCCATCCTTCTCTTTTCCTCAACCAAGATAAAATGAATATATGATTGTAAATAAATATTGTAATCTTCGAAGCATGTCTTGTAATGTCCATTACATGGCTCAAACTTCCAATATCCTTTAAAATCAAATTTATGCAATGAGCAGCACATGGTGACCAATAAGTATTGTCATACCTTTGATGTAGTAGCTCCCCTGCTTTTTTGTAGTTTGCCGCATTATCAGTAACAAGTTGAACCACGTTGGACCAATCCATTCAACAATTTCTGAAAATAAAGAGCATAGCATCGGTGCATCCTTTGTGACATCAGAAGCATCAACAGATTTACAAAAAGAGATACCCCGATGAGAATAAACTAAAAAACTAATCAATGTTCTATTTCTCCTATCAGTCCAATCATCTGCAATCAATGTGCATCCACTTACTTTCCAATGCTCTCTATATGAATCTATAAGAAGACGACATTCTTCTTTGCAGTCTTTCAGTAAATTAATTCTCATCATATGGTATGAAGGCAACTTATAACCAGGTCCAATTGCAGTAATTACATCAATACTTTTTTGTGCAAAAGCTGAATTCAAAGCATTCATAGGAATACAACTATCAAAAAACTATCTTGCTACTGCCATATCAGCACGATGTACTACCTCTTTTGATGCCAATACACTTTTCAAAGATGATTATGATCCTGCAGATGTCCTAGGAGCCATGGGCGACGCCACATTGAAACTTGTGGGTTCAGCTGACCCCACTTGCATAGGCGGATCTATAGGAAGCCACAGAGACACGTGCCCCCCCCCCAAATTTTTTGGAAAATTTTATTATATGGAGAATAGACTGCGGTTATTATAATAACCGCAGTCTATTCTTCATGGAAATACACTTAAAGTGTATTTAGTTATATACGCGTTTTTTGAATCTGCACCTTCTACGGGCATTTTTAGAAAATGTGTTGAACATGAAAGTTGTAGATCTCGACTATATCTACAACTTTCATGTTCAATACTTTTCCTAAAAATGCCGTTTAGGCCGCCGATTTGGCCCCCGAAATTAATCAGGCGGAACATACATATGTTCCGCCTGGTTAATTTCGGGGGCCAAATCGGGGGCCTAAACGGCATTTTTAGGAAAAGTGTTGAACATGAAAGTTGTAGATATAGTCGAGATCTACAACTTTCATGTTCAACACTTTTCCTAAAAATGCCCATAGAAGGTGCAGATTCAAATGACGCGTATATAACTAAATACACCTTAAGTGTATAGTCGAGATCTACAACATATGTTCCGCCTGGTTAATTTCGGGGGTCAAATCGGGGGCCTAAACGGCATTTTTAGGAAAAGTGTTGAACATGAAAGTTGTAGATATAGTCGAGATCTACAACTTTCATGTTCAACACTTTTCCTAAAAATGCCCATAGAAGGTGCAGATTCAAAAGGCGCGTATATAACTAAATACACCTTAAGTGTATTTCCATGGAGAATAGACTGCGGTTATTATAATAACCGCAGTCTATTCTCCATATTAGGGAGAATAGACTGCGGTTATTATAATAACCGCAGTCTATTCTCCCTATATATATATATATATATATTTTAGGCAGTGGGGTTGATTTTTCCTATCACGCGTTTGTTCTCATTTCTCCTGCTGCATGGCGGAATCGGAAAGCTAGGGCTTGGCGATTTTCTTCTTCTCGTCGCCTGGTAAGGTGGAATCCCGCACTCCTTTTCATTCCTTCCCCTGAATACTGAATCCTGATTGAACCCTAAATCTCTCTTCTTTAGCAGTTTTGGGAAGTTTGGATTTTTGATTTGGCCAAGTAGAAGAAAATTTGAGTTAATCTCAGGTATTTGGTTTTTTATCAAAACAATTATATTTATATAGATTAAATATTTATATATCTTTATAACTGGATGTATATCTTTATTAAAATGCTCTTGAAATTTATTTAAGGATTTCTTTTCATACAACTTCATTTTTTCATGTTCGCCTAAATCCTAATGATTTCTTTGAATATTTATAGGTTTTAGTAATTGATTATGTATTGATATTTTTCACGAAAATCATGTACATTGCAAGATTCCTCTTCCAGTAATCCTATTGAAGGAAGTTGTGCTAAGAAAAGTCGTATCAATTTAAATGACCTTCCTACGGATCCGGGGCTACGAAGCAATATCTCAAATTATCATCCTAATGATCAAGATGAAATAAGAAGATATTATTTACAAAAGGGTCCATGTCAACCTTCTAACCATGACTTTCCTCAAAGCTTCATTGGTACAACTCCTCGTCGATTTTGTCCTTCTTGGTTTAAGGATCATAAGAATTGGTTAGAGTATAGTATCGAAAAGGATGCGGTCTATTGTTTGTGTTGCTACTTATTTAGGTCTGATACGAATTCTACTGCCAAAGGGGGAGGTGATGCATTTGTGACTGAGGGGTTCTCAGCATGGAATAAAAAAAAGAGGCTATATGTTCATGGTGGTGATCACACAAGTAGCCACAACAAATCTTGCAAGATGTGTGAAGCTCTAATGAATCAAAAACAAAGCATTCCAACTGTTTTTTATAATCAGTCACAAAAAGATAAAAATGACTATCGAGTACGCTTGGGAGCATCGGTGGATTGTGTAAGATATCTTTTGACTGGCGGATTGCCCTTCCGTGATCATGACGAGTCTGAGGATTCACTCAGTAAAGGAAATTTTCTTGAGCTTTTAAAGTTTCTAGCTGATCATAATGAATCTATCAATAAGGTTGTATTGGGGAATACTCCTAAAAATAACAAGATATCTCATTCTGATATTCAAAAAAATATTGCAAATGCTGCAGCATGTGAAACTACAAATGCTATTATCAAGGATCTCGACAATGATTTTTTCTCAATTTTAGTTGACGAGTCTCGAGATATATCAGTCAAAGAACAAATGGCAGTGGTTATTCGTTATGTGAATAAAAAGGGGCTTGTTTTGGAGTGATTCCTAGGTATTAAGCATGTAGTTGATACCACTGCTTTGTCACTAAAGGCTGGAATTGAAAAATTACTTTCTAGACATGGATTGAGTTTGACGAAGATACGTGGACAAGATTATGATGGGGCTAGTAACATGCGAGGTGAACTCAACGGACTAAAAACTCTAATCATGAGGGAGAACGAGTCGGCCTTCTATGTTCATTGCTTTGCTCATCAACTACAATTGACTCTTGTAGCTGTTGCTAAAAATCATACATACGTGGCTGAAATTTTTTCTGTCTTGACTCGTCTTGTGAATGTTGTTGGGGGGTCTTGTAAGAGGCAAGATATGCTTCGAGAAACACAATCTGCTAAAGTTGTTGAAGCATTAAATAATGGTGATCTTCAAAGTGGGCAAGGTTTGAATCAAGAAACCAGTCTTAGGAGAGCTGGCGACACTCGTTGGGGATCACATTATGGGATGATTTTGAACATGATTTTAATGTTCTCTTCTTTGATTGATGTACTAGAGTTCATTATGGAGGATGCATTACACCCCGAGCAAAAAGGTGAAGCCCTTTCTCTTATAAAGTATGTACCAACTTTTGAATTTGTCTTTGGTTTACACATGATGAGAAAGGTCTTGGGCATCACAAATGATTTGTCACTAGCATTACAAAAGAAAAATCAAGACATTATAATTGCTATGACATTAGTTATGGTGTCCAAGAAAAATTTACAGACATTAAGAGATGAAGGATGAGGTTCTCTACTCAGCGAAGTATCTTCATTTTGTAGAAAAAAATGATATTTTGGTTCCGATCATGGAAGATATATTTGTAGTGCCTGGGAGATCACGTCGTAATGCTCCACAAATTACAAATTTACATCACTATCATGTTGAGTTATTTTGCACAATCATAGATATGCAACTTCAAGAGCTCAACAACCGCTTTACTGAGGCGAATAGCAAGTTGCTTCTTTGCGTGTCTTGTTTGAATCCTAGTGGCGCATTTTTTGCTTTTGATAAACAAAGATTGATTGAACTTGCTATGTTCTATCCAGTGGATTTTTCTCCATTGCAACTCATGATGCTTGATGATCAACTTGAGAACTACATTGTTGATGTGCGCTCCAACAACGACTTTATCGAACTAATCGGAATTACTGATCTTTCTAGGAAGTTAGTGGAGACAAAAAGGGATCTCATATATCCGTTGGTCTACTTGCTTGTCAAACTTGCATTGCTTTTGCCGATTGCTACCGCAACAGTAGAAAGAGCTTTTTCAGCAATGAAATATGTGAAGAGTCGGTTGTGTAACCGAATAGGAGATCAATGGTTGAACGATCGTTTGGTTACTTATATTGAAAAAGAAGTGTTTAATGGTATCGACAATGAGGCTATTATGCAACGATTTCAGAATATGAAGCCTCGTCGAATGCAATTGTAAAAGTTTATGTACTACGAATCGAATTTTTGTGAAAAATTAATATATATATTTTAATATTTTTGTCATTAATATTTTTTTATAAATATGACACCACTTGATATTATTGCTGGAGTCGCCACTGCTAGGAGCAAAATAGTTTTCAATTTGATCCATTTTTCTTTTTCCTTTATCATCTACTATAGAATTTTGAGACTTAACAATAGAAGATGTTCTCTCATTGTTAACATGATCACCATATGGATTTACGCTATCCAAGAATTCTTGTGTTTCTTGCTTTTTGTCAGAAATTATTTTCAAATTCTCCTGCATCTGATTTCGAATATCATGTGAAACTTTTTTGCAAGCAACAACATTTCCTTTTATACCGGCTAGATGTTGCTTCATTCTATTAATTCCTCCACCCATATAAATCACTCCACAGTGTAAACACTTATAGTGTTTTTTTCCATCAGAACTCTGGATTAGACTGAAATGATTCCAACCTGGATCATTTTTTTCACGCACAGCTTGTGTAGATATGTTAGATGGCTCGGTAGGCACATCCATTCTCTGAATAATAAAGTACAAACAATATGACAATACTTCAAAGCATAAGAATAAGTGAATAACAATTAACAACACAATCATCGATCGTGAATCAAGTAATCAATACAATCATCGTGTATCAAGTAATCAATACAATCATCGTGAACATCAATTATAACATTCATTTAAGATAAAAATATGCAAAGTTATCATGAGCAAGACAGACAAACATCCCATAAAAATACTTAAGTTATCATTTAAGATTATGTATGATGAGGTTCCCTATCCAAGCTCAATCCAGCGCATCAATAAGGTGGAAAAACTAACAACACAGAGTTCAACACATGTATACTATAACTGTCCAGGATCATCGGGAAAACTCCCACAAAATCAAACTTACAATATTTATAAGTTCTGTTGATACTAGGCACATCCATTCTATGCTAGTTGCTTCTTATAAGTTCCGTTGATACTCCCAGAAAATCAAGTTTATAAGTGCTGCTAGTATCAACAAAACTTATTAACTTATAAACATTAATTATATTAAACTGATCAATGATCACTGTCCAGGATCATCGGAAAAACTCCCAGAAAATCAAACTCATTTGAATCATTAAACAACAAAAAATTATCTGAAGAAATTAAACTCATCTGAATTATCGGATCCTCCCAATATTGCAATAACCATGACCGGGAGAAGAAATTAAACTAAAATCTATAAAGTATAAACAAACTCATCTGAATCATGATCTTAAACAACATTATAATAGCATAGAGGATGTCTTGGGATTGAAAAACATTTCTAAAACATAACTTGAGATTTCGCAGGTAACAGAAAAGGGGGAGGAGGAAGGCCATAGATTATCACAGTGACAAAAAAAACAAAGAAATGGTAAAGAGATAGAAAAAAATACCTAGGATCACAGGAAGGATTGTGATCGGAGGAAGAAGAAGATAATCTCGCTCGAGCCTTCCCGGTGTTCGACTTCACCAATGCCGGAGGAAGAAGGAGATGGCTAGGTCGCTCTTGCCTCTTCCACTTCGCAGTTCGCCCGATTGAAAGGAAAGCCGATGGAAAGGTTGAAATGAAGAAAAAGTGAAATACTTAAGTATTGCCCTAATTTGACTCCCTACCGCAAAATCAGATCATTGAATATGATCTTAACGGCGGACAATGAACCCGCCCGGTTATGAATAACCGGACCCGGTTAGCGGTCCGACAGTCTGACCGGACGGTTTCCCGGTTTTTAGCTGGTTCCTGGCGGAAACGGTTTTGAATCCTGGACCGGCCCGGCCACTGGACCGGTTGGCGGTTCGACCGGTCCGACCGGCCGGTCCGGTCCGGTTTTCAAAACCTTGGTTTTATCTGACTAAAAATTTTGTTATCCCTCTAAGCACCTTCAATAGCAACTAAGCTCTAGCCCTTGCCGAGTCATTTTCCAGCCTCGCCGATGCTAGAACGAAGAAGTGTCGAGTAAAAGGAAGAGAACGAGAGCAAACCCTAGCGTGAAACAGCAGTGCCAAACTCTCCCAACGACGAAAAAGACAAATACGACGCACCATATTTAGGCTCCGTTCTGGGGAGCTTATTTTCACCGGTCAGGCGGTTACGACCGCATGAACCAGACCTTAATATGACCGGTGAAAATAAGCTCCCTCAAAGAGAGCCTTAACATAAGAGGGAAAGTCCACTGCCTTACAGCTTCTAAAGCCACCGCTCAAATAAGTCTTCAATAAAGATAGCCTGTCAGCTAACATATTTCCAACGCCATAAATAATATTGAGGAACATACTATAGCAGATATAACTCAGCGCAAAAGATCGGCCAACCCACTGTTATGTTATGTCAAAATCACTTAAGGTCCGGTTCATGCGGTCGTAACCGCTTGACCGGTGAAAATAAATCCCCTCAAACGGAGCCTAAATTTAACTGCAAATAATCTAACATCGTACATGAAGTCCAGCAATCAAATATAAATGCAATTAGCTTCACCAATTAATACTAAATCAGATCAAAAATGAAAAGAAATAAAAATAAAATGAAACGAAGGCCGCAAAAACATAGAAAATCCCGAACAAAAAAAATAAATTGTGCGAGGTCAAATCAACACTGATTTTTAGTTCTTTCATCATCGAGAATTTCTTTTTACGTTCATTTTTTGTTTTGAGCTGTCACAACCCAGGTCTCACTTCCAACCATGAACATCCAAAAGGAAGATCATAGGTCACATGCAACGTGACGGTGCCAGCACCGCATATGCTCGACCAACACAGGAACATGGATCTAGGTCAGGGAAATCAACAATTAAAGATGTGGTGCCAAGAGTGCGTCCAAAATGCCGCCAACTATGTACAAAGCCACCACAAAGTACTGTAATACAGAGTACAAAGGTACCCAATACAAACACAACAACACGATGCAAAGGCGCAAAGATACAGCTGAGGAGAAGCTGCCATTCACCAACAACATTAGCAATCAGAATCAAATACCACATCCACAAATAGAGGCCGGCTACATTGAGATGACACGTCTGCACCATCATAGGGGGATCTTCAACACCAATCCTGCAGGCCCCAGAAATTTCGGACATAGCCAAACAAGGTGTTCCCGAGACGACGATCTGTCTAACCCTCAAAGTCAAGCCAACTCTTATTGCTGCAGATCTCAACACAGCCGCCGCCATCGACACGAACCTCACACCAATCTCCGAATAAATCCAAGGAAAATCTCGAGCCATGCTCCCCAAAAAACGCGACTAGCCCCATAATACGAGTCACTCAAGATGAATAAATTAGGATATAGGGACGCCGCAGCACTTCAAAATATCATACTTCAAAATATAAACCACCTCCGAGCACGGTGGAAGTCGTAATCCGGACCGCAGTATCGTCTCACACACCGCCTGCCAACCCTTCGGTGGATTCTGAACTCTCTCTTCAACATGGGGTATCTTCACTTCAAGATCAGTAGGTATCCCGTATCTTTTTTCTCCAAATCGCAATTTGCTAGGTGATAAGCGTGAAACACAAGCGCATTAAACAACATTGTGCATTGCGGTTTGAAGCCTGAAAAGTAAGACAATGCAAAATCATGAAAAAAGAACACCGAAAAATGATCACACACGACAAAAGAATGCCGCCTCGTAAGCACAACAATGACACCTCAAACACTCAATAGAGGAGCCCCCGCGCACAACACACACAACCACGTCACACACAAGTGCACGCAGGCGCATGCACACAGCCCCCCTACACGCACACAGCCCCATGCGAGGGAGGAGAGCAAATGAACACGCAAACCTACACGTAGGTGCGCGCGCAAACCCGCACACGGATGCACACTCAAACCCGTGCATGGATGCGCGCGCAAGCCGGCGTGCGGGAACGCGCGCGTAGGCCCGCGCGCGAGAGCTCGCGGGCGCGCGCGTGCGAGAGCTCGCGGGCGCGCGCGCGTAGGCGCACGCGGAGGCCAGCGCGTGGGCGCGCGTGCGGAAGCCCACGAGGAGGCCAGTGCACGGGCGTGCATGCCGAGGCGTGCGTGCAGGAGCGCGCGCGCGCAAGCGTGCAGGCGGACCTGCCTTCTGCGCGGGTGCGCAGGCGCGTGCGCGTAACCTCACCTACGCGCGTAACGCCGCATGCACGGGCTTTCTCTGCGCCCATGCGTGCGGGTGAACCCCGTGTGGACGTGCCTTTCTCCACTACGCCTCTTTGCGACATACCATAGTATGTATGTCGCCACCGTCTGTCCTTGCAACATCTCACCTCTCATCGCTACCATTGCCATTGCTTAGTCTCTCATAAAAAATTCTCACCTTTCTCATGCTCTGGTTCTGAATGCCGAGGATTTTGGGGGGCAAATGTTGGGGCCAAGTTAAATATAGAGAAAATGATGTGCAATTAGTTGACCACCCATGTTCCCCACTATACAACTCCATATTTGGCAAGTGGGCCCCCATGGTGGAGTCAAGGCCACAAAGGGTCGATCAGGCTAAGACAAGCCGAGAGGGCGAGTGACTGGGATCTCGCCTAGCTCGCGAGTGACCAGGTCCCTCATGGTCTGCCTGTATACCGGGCCAAGGGTTAGCATGAGGCGAGTGGGGCATATAGGCCCGCATTCACCCCTGGGCACAAGGAGTGGGCGAGTGGGGTAAACAGGGCCGCACTCGCCTTCAGCCCCGGGGTGGTAGCGAGAGTTAGCCTCATGAAAGCATTCGCCGCTCCGGGCGAGTGGTAGCCATAAGGACCACTTACCCATTAGTGTTTTTTACCATAATACCCCCGTGGGTCTGTTAATAGTCTCTCCAAATAGCGGAGTTTGGCTATTGACAGACCCATCTTGGCTGCGCATAATATTTCCAAGAGGCGGGATTGTGCTATTGGCAGACCAAGTCAAAAAAGCTATAAATAGACCCTTAAGGAAACCTTTGTAGGGGATCGGTCTTTGGCTTTCTTCCTCCTCTGGTTTTCTTTGATTGGTTTCAAGAGCCCTCCAATGTGCCCGACTCAGCTTTGGTTTGAGAGGTGATGATGGAGCCGACCCGATGCCCCTTGGTGAACCAGATTCGTTTGAAGGCTCGAGCCGCTACAATCTACGCCCTCAGACACGGAAGAATAATTAGTTTAAATTTAGCTAATAGTTAAATTATTCAAACTTTGTTCTTACTTATTATGCTAAGATAATTTTTATTTGGGTTGAACCAACTTGGACAAACCATAAGTCCTCTTGATTCATATTGGTTTGAGTCTTTATTTATTGTAGTTTAATTCCTGCATTTTTAATTGGCCAAATATGTTGGATGCAATGGTGTTAATCATATCATTTTTATCGGTGTTAACCATAAGTCCTCTTGGTTCAAATTGCAAGTTTTCATTTTACTAAAGATCATATCATTTTTAGCGATGTTATTTCACTGCAACGGTGTTAATCATTTCTTGATGAGAAAATATGAATTTTGTAACATTCAAAATCATTGGGAAAAAGATCTAGATCTAAACAAATATTTAGATCTACATTAAGTTAAGGCCTAAATCTAAACAAATATTTAGATATGCATCAATTTGGTATCAGAATCATGACGTGCATGTTTCTTAACTTGTCACCGATCTTCCTTTGCTTCCATTCTGAAGTTTTTCGTCTCATTGCATGAGTGAAGGCTACGTTTTTCAAAAGAAAAAAAAACGAAATCAACAAAAAAAAAGGTTAAATATTTGTTTCCTATTTTGCACCTCCTTGCTGTTTTATTTTTAGTATTTTTATTTCTTAACGTTTTGGGCTGAAATTTTTACTGCACATTAAAGACACCCTAGGAACGTTACACAAAAATTTTCAAAATTTTCTGAGCTCATTTCGTCGTCCAAAAAAACAAAAATTTCGTAAAGTTACAAAAATCGACTTTTATTTATTTCCTATTTTGCACCCCATGTTATTTTATTTTTAGTATTTTTATCTCTTAAAGTTTTGGGCTGAAATTTTTACTGCACATTAAAAATAACCTTGGAACGTCACACAAAAATTTTCAAACTTTTCTGAGTTCATTTAGTCGTTCAAAAAAAAATCGTAAATTTACCAAAACCGACTTTTATTTCCTGCACTGGTCAAATTTCTAGTGTCCAATATTTTAGGCATAACTTTGTCATAAAAGCTCCGTTTTTGGAAATTCAAAATTCTACAGTTTCGTCTTCGAGTCCTCTACAAGTTTACTATTAATCATATTTTCTAAATCTGCACTATTTCTGGCCGTAAAACCACTCTTTCTGGCACTCTATGCACACTAGATATGGTCAAGAATATAATACCTCTTATCCTTCTAGTATGGCTGACGACCAAACTAGGGATCAAGTCCCCAATCCTATTGATGTATTACGGCTTGAAATGAACCAACATATGGATGAACTTTGGGGTATGTTCGCCCAATTTATGACCAATAGGAATCCAGATCCTCCTAGGGGTAATCAACACCCAAATCGTCAAGTCCCCAATGTGGAAGATAATGATTGTGATTTTCCCCCATGTGCTAGGCAACATAACCGTGGTAATGAACAGGAACCCGACCTTACGAAAAAGATTAAAATTAATGCTCCTACTTATGATGGTCTCGGTGATCCCCAAAAATTCCTAAATTGGATCATAGACATTGAATGTTATTTTGATTGACACCATTCGACGGACCCACAACGAGTTCAGGTGGCTAAAATGCGATTGACTGAGCGTGCTAAAGTCTTTTGGTTGAATGAAGAAAGAAGTTTAGGACCAGTTAATGGTGTTCCCCCTATCGGATGTCAAATTATGAGAAACCTCCTTAAATTCCAATATGTTCCAGCCTATCATCGCACACAAATGTTTGATGAGTTAACCACCCTAAGGCAAGGTGATAAATCTGTAGCTGAATTGGGATATTTGAAAGATAAAATGGTAAGGTGCGAGGTACAAGAGATGCCTGAAGTAACCTTATCTAGGTTTCGTAAAGGCCTTAACTTTGATGTGCAAAGAAAGCTCCTTCGCTATGGCCATACAGACTTGAACACTACTTTTAATGTTGCTCTTGATATAGAGAAACATCTTGCCTTCAAGTCAAAAGCTAAAAATAATCAAAATAGGGGCAAATCTTCTCAAAATACATCCACTCTATCTTATAAAGACAAGGGAAAATATAAAACTACTGATCAAAACACCATTGTCATCATGGCTAAAAATGCAAAAACTCCTAATGGTGAACGCATCCCTATGGGTAAAATTACTAAAAATAATACATGTTATGCATGCGGGTTACAAGGACATTATGCAGTAGAATGCCCAACCAAAAAGAAAGCCTTAACTTTGCTCGAACCATCTAGCGAACCATCTGATTATGTATATGAAGCTACTGACGAGTCTGAATCTGAAGGGGTACCTAGTGATATGGAAGATGATTTCAATATTATGGTCATGCGTTGTATTTTGAACACCCCTCGTACATTTGATGATCGGAAACGAACTAACATTTTCTATTAAAACTTTAGGAGTGGCGAGAAATTTTGCAAATTAATCATAGATAGTGGAAGTTGTATGAATGTTGTATCTGAAAATGCAATTGTTAGAATGAAACTTACCACTGAACCCCACCCAAATCCATATCAAGTTGCGTGGATCAATAAAACATCTATCCCAATCACTTCTAGATGCCTTGTCCCATTGACCATTAAAGAATACTCTGATAAAATTTGGTGTGATGTCATCCCCATGGATGCTTGTCATATTCTATTGGGTCGCCCTTGGTTGTTTGATCATGATGTTACCCATTTTGGGAGAGCTAATGTATATGAGTTTAAATTTAATGGAAAGAAAATTACTTTAAAGCCAACTCAACTCAAAGATCTCTCTAGCAAAACAAAAGACACATCACTACCTGCTGAGAAGAAAACATTAAGCTTGATCAGTAGAAATGAATTTTCACGTGATACCTTTTCTGGTGGCATTGTCTATGCTTTAATTCTACTACAACCTTCTGGTGTTCTAGAAAATATTGATGTTTTGCCGCCAAAATTTAAAGAATTGCTTGAAGAATATAAAGATGTTTATCCTAATGAGCTACCTTCTGATTTACCTCCACTTAGGGATATCCAACATGCCATAGACCTCATTCCTGGAGCGTCTTTGCCCAATCTATCACACTATAGATTAAACCCTCTAGCACATCAAGAATTACAAAGTCAAATTTCTGATCTCTTAGATAAAGGCTTCATTAGAAATAGTATGAGTCTGTGTGCAGTCCCCGCATTACTTGCACCCAAAAAAGATGGCACTCGGAGGATGTGTGTTGATAGTCGTGCCATTAATAAAATTACAATTAAATATCGCTTCCCTATCCCCCGTTTAGATGATTTATTGGATATGCTTATCGGTGCCAATATTTTTTCAAAACTAGATCTAAGGAGTGGTTACCATTAAATTAGAATTCGAGAAGGGGATAAGTGGAAAACAACATTCAAATCAAAAGAGGGCTTATATGAATGACTAGTAATGCCATTTGGGCTTTCTAATGCCCCAAACACATTTTCTCGTATGATGACTCATATCTTCAAACCATTTATGGGTAAATTTGTTGTGATTTACTTTGATAATATTTTAGTATACAACACCTCTACTTCTAACCACTTCTCTTATTTGAAAACTATCTTTACTACCCTTCGCAAAGAGAAACTATTTGTTAATATCAAAAAGTGCACCTTTTTAGTGAATCTGTGGTATTTTTGGGATATATTGTGAGCTCCGAAGGTATCCAAGTGGACCCTGAAAAGGTTAGAGTCATTAAGGAATGGCCTGAACCTAAGAACATTAGAGATGTGCGAAGTTTCCATGGATTAACAACCTTTTACAGACGTTTTATTCGTGATTTTAGTAGCATTATGACCCCCATCACTGAGTGCATGAAGAAGGATGATATTTCCACTATTACCAATGCTTTTCCAAGATTTCCAAGAACTTTTTTTGTGCCTGACAGGATTTTGGATGATGAAATTATTAGTACGGCTGATGGTGGCATTCATCACTACCTTGTTCATTGGAGAGATCGACCCATCTCAGATGATTCATGGATTACTGCAGCAGAGTTGGAAAGGCTTGATGATGCTCTACTACAACAATACCGCATGGTCCACTCTCCGGTGATGAGCACTTTTGAGAGGGGGAGGATTGATGGAGCCGACTCGGTGCCCCTTGGTGAACCAGATTCGTTTGAAGGCTCGAGCCGCTACAATCTACACCCTCGGACACGGAAGAATAATTAGTTTAAATTTAGCTAATAATTAAATTATTCAAACTTTGTTCTTACTTATTATGCTAAGACATTTTTTATTTGGGTTGAACCAACTTGGACAAACCATAAGTCCTCTTGGTTCATATTGGTTTGAGTCTTTATTTTATTTTAGTTTAATTCCTGCATTTTTAATTGGCCAAATATGTTGGATGACCAAGATCTTATCTATTATGATGAACGGTTGTGAGAGGATGTTGTAACACTATTTATATCTCCTTTGAGAGAGAAAACCTAATGAAAAAGTTATTTGAGAATTTCAAATTCAGCCTCCTCTTGGCGTGCCACCCCTTCCTTCTCTCTTAGAGAAAGATTTTCTTGGTCCTCTCTCCTTGGAGGATTGGCCGCCCTCTCCGGTGTGACACCGGTGGGATCCGTGGTAGTGTGATGCTCCGCAACCCCTTTGTGAGATTCATTGGGTAACTTGTTTCTATCTCTCTTTCTTGGTGTGAAATTCTTCTAAATCTTCTTTTTGCTAGTAATTTTGGTGGAAAAATAAGTTAGTGTGATCAACGAAAATTTTAAATTAATCGCTTGTAATTCTTACATATGATTATCCTCTTTATTTTTGGACTTTTTAAAAAAGGCGATTTGAATCTTTCGGCTCTCTTATTGAGGTAATCATTTACTAGACCAGAATCTTACATCTCGAATCGGATTCGTCTCTTGCAAGTTTTCATTTTACTACAGATCATATCATTTTTAGCGATGTAATTTCGATGCAACAGTGTTAATCATGTTCTTGATGAGAAAATATGAATTTTGTAACATTCAAAATCATTGGAAAAAAGATCTAGATCCAAACAAATATTTAGATCTACATTAAGTTAAGGCATAAATCTAAACAAATATTTTGATCTGTATCAGGTGAAGCCCTCTTAGAACTTTTGGGTGTGTGGGGAACCTCCTCGCTGCAGCTCAGGGTCTGTTCCTAGTTCAAAGTCATTGGCCAAAAATTCAGTTTGGGATAAGTGAAGATTACCCCCTTTGAGTCCGAACTCTCTCTGAGTCCGAGTTTCAGTTTCAACATTTTGGTGCGGTGATCGTGGACAGTGGCCTGCTCAAGAAAATCCAGGGCAGTCTTATGGCTGGAGGCGAAGGAGAATGAGCCGGCTTGGGCAACCCGCCGCCACTGGCGAGTGGTGTCACAGTTGGAATGTTGGAAGAATTTAAGAGGGAGGTTCTGCAGACTATACATCTAGCATTTGTCGATAAAAGCGAGTGGGCGACACCTTTTGTCCCGGTGGTCGCAGCCCCATCTCTAGGCGAGAACGCCCAGGGTCAATGACTTAAGAAGGAGGTGCCGGCAAAGAGCGGCAAAAGGGATCACGCCGGGCAAGAGTTGTTCCCTGATCAGACGAGTGCTAACAGAATTAGTGAGCTAGTGGTGTGAGATGGGTCGACTCGCCCAGTATGAGGAGGGAGCCCTTTCAACGAGTTGATTGTCTCGGTCCCAGTTTCAGAGGGGCTTCAGGGAGTCGGAGATGCATTACTACACTGATAGAGATTATCCAGAGAGGCATTTCCAGTGGTTTGAGGATGCCATTTCAATCCAGCAGATGTCATATGCTTTCAAGTGCTGACTTTTTGCCATCACCTTAAAGAAGAAGGCTAGAGACTGGTTTCACCAGTTTCCCACAAGCTCGATCTATTGCTTTGAGGACCTGCGGCGAGGGTTCCTCTTGATGTTCTCAACGTCGAAGAAGAGAAAGAAGGGAGCGGAGTTCCTGTTCGCGATCAAGCAAGGCATTGAGGAGACGTTGGAGAGTTACGTAGACAGATTTCAGGAGGAGGTTCTTTTGGTCCAGGAGGTGCCAGGGTATACCCTGATGTTGTTTTTCACTCTCGGACTCCATGAGGGGTTCTTCAGGGTGGAACTGAAGAGGGAGCCCCCTTGTCCTCTGAAGATCTAATGGAAAGAGTGTCGAGGGAGATCGAGGGCGAGACAGCAAATCCAACATTTGTAAGGAAGCTGGCCAGATTGGGGGAAGGAGAGGTGAGAGAGCAAGGAGGAAGCAGGTAACATGAAGTCAGGAGGAGAGGCGAGCCTATATGGCAAGGATTCCTTGAAGCGGGAACCAGGCTGGGGGTACTGGGAGTTTAACAAACGGCTGGCTTGGAGACCCCAAGGAGAACCAATTCAGGGGAATGAAAGATGATTTGTTGGCAGAGAGAACTACCGCGGGGGCCAAGGGCGGTTCAACCCACGGGGGTGTGGGAAAGGGCAAAGATCGCCCTCCCCCCGCAACAACAAGCTATGGCGATCACTCGAGGAAGAGGGAGAAGGAGAGAGGTTGGAAGAGGAGGAAGAGGTGAGGGCAGGGTGGCGTTGCCCTATTGTGACTTCCATTAGGAGAAAGGCCACACGACAGCTACCTGTCCAGAGTTTTTAAAGATGCGGGGAGCAAGGGGTCCGACACAGCAATAGCCGCCGGTGGAGATTGAAGAAGTCTTGCCAAGAGAAGGAGAGGAAGATATGTGCGAGGATCGGGCTAACGTGGGTGCTAGAGGGGGGATTGGGGTGATCCATGGAGGGGTAGGGATCGAAATCACCCACAAGGGGAGCCTCCAAACAATATTCAGAAGGGGATCACGACGACCTCCCAAACCCCTCCCCCCCAAAGAAAAGATCACCTTTTCATCAAAGGACATGCCAGACTACAAAGACCCATTCTGTGATGCCTTAATGATTCAGACGACAATCAAGAATTTCACAGTCTCCCGAATCCTGGTTGACAACGGGAGCTCCGCGAACGTGATTTTTAAGAAAGCATTTGACGCGATGAAGGTAGAGGCCAGGAGGGTGTTAGCCTCAGACGGGCCGCTGTTCGGGTTCTCGGGAGAAAGGAAGGAAGTTGAGGGAGGAGTGTGGCTCCATGTAACGCTGGGGGAGGGTGTCGAGGAACTGTCGGTTCGTCATTGTTGACGCTCCGAGCAGCTACAATGCCATTTTTGGGCGTCCCCTCATCAGGGCTTTCCGCTGCGTTCCATCATCGTTCCATCAGTGCCTTAAGTTCAACAACGGGGGAGTTCAAGTCTGGATCAGAGGGGATCCTAAGGTGGCGAGGCAGTGCTATGTAACTGCCATCAACATTATTTCTTAGTTGGCGGAAGCCGAGGAGATGGGAAGGGAGATGGAAGAGCAAGTGAGGCCAGGAGGCAATGCTGAAGGGATTGGGGAAGAGGCAATGAGGGAGTCAGCGATGCTTGGAGAGGAGAGGGAGAGAGAGAGAGGAGAAAGTGGAGATCCGCGCCCAGGAGGGAGGGGCAGAATGGTTGCTGAAGAGTCGAGCCAGGGTGATGGAAGTGGAAGAGGCGGAGGAAGATGAAGCTCTCGTCCGGGGAGAGAGGGCAGAAGGCGAGTGGGAGGAGCAGTCCAAACTAGAGACAGTAGAGGAGGTGGTAGAGATGGAGGTCCTCACCAGGGCAGGGAAGACGGAGAAGGTGTGAGTCAGCGGAGGGCTGAGCCTTGGGGACCAGGAGGGGATACTGGAGTGCATCCAGAAGAACATCAACATCTTCGCGTGGAGCGTGGCTGATATGTCAGGCATCGATGCAGATGTGACATGCCACCGCTTGAACCTCGACCCAAAAACGCGCCCCATTCGCCAGAAGAGCAGGACTGTCACGACCAAGCTGGAGCAGCCCATCCGGGAGGAGGTGAAGAAGCTCCTCAAAGCAGGTTTTGTATTGGAGATCCAGTACCCAGACTGGGTTTCCAATGTGATAATGGTTAAAAAAAAGTGACGAGCGGTGAAGTATGTGTGTTTTTCTCTTTTGAATAAATCATGCCCTAAGGATTGTTATTCCCTTCCTCGAATCGACGCGCTGGTTGACTCAACCGTCGGTTTTACTATGATGAGTTTTTTGGATGCTTTTTAGGTTATCATCAAATTAGGATGCACCCACCAGATATCAAGGATGTCTCCTTCATCACGAAAAAAAGATGCTATTGTTACAAAATTGTACTGAATAAAATCACATAATAGATTTTGAATACAAAACAAAATACTGATTGAGACATCACTGTATGTCCTGAATATCTTATTTTTTTTAATAAATGGGAACTATATAACAAAAATCCCACCAACAAATCTACAGAAAATAAAAAAATATACATTTAAATTTACCTCAACGATCAAAAAAAAAGATGAGCAGGCAAAATCCACTGACATTATGAATGAACTGCATCAAAATAGCTCTCTAACACCATGATTTCCTCCATGACTCGGCTAGCCCGCTGGGGAGAATCCTCTCCACAGAGTTTGCTCACGAGAAGACGGCAAATGGCCGATCCCAAACCGTAGCCGATGTGCAACATTTTGTTAACCACCTGCAGCGCGTCGTCCACTCGATCGAGCGAACTCAGGCACTCGACGAGCCTGCTCATTGTCTCCTCCCTCGGCTTTAGATTGCTTCGCAGCATCTTCGACAGCCATGCCATGCCATTGTCAGCATCGCCCGAGCGGCAGAACCCGACCACGACGAAATCATTCGTGCATACCAATGGCACGAGCCCTCGAGACTCCATGCTTCTCACCAGCTCCGTCGCATCGGTCGCTCGCATCTCATTGCAAAGAGCAAAGATCAGCGGTGTGTATGTCGAAATACTTGGCTCGATGCCCGCTGCGATCAAGCTCGAGTAAAGCTCGACGGCGTCGGAAGTCTCGCCTCCCTCGCAGAGGCCTTGGATTAAAGTGTTGTATGTGATCACGTCGCGCTCAATTCCTCTGGTTGGCATTTCATCAAACAGTTTGACGGCTTCGGCTAACCGACCGTTTATACATAGGCCGGACAGCATTGTGTTGCAGCTCAACGTGCTCGCCGGAAAGCCCTTGGAGAGCATTTCGTCACACAGGTTCAGCGCGCGATCGACATCGCCAGCCTTGAAGCAGCCATTGATGATGACATTGTAGGTATAACTGTTGGGAAGAATTCCATTGGAGACCATCTCCCACCACAGCAGCCATGCTTCATCCATTCTTCTGCTCTTGCAAAGCCCATCGATCACGGCTGTGTATGTCACGACGTCGGGCGAATAGCCTTTTAGTTTCAGCTCACGAAAGATACGAAGTGCCTGGTCAACCATTGTGGCACCGGCGCTGCAGAGGGCGTCGATGATTGCCTGATAAGTGAGGAGATCCGGCGGGGAGCCACCGGAGATCATGAGATGGAGGATCGCCGATACATGGCCAAAGCTCTTGCCTTTCGCGAAAAAGGAGATCAATTGAGTGATGGAGACGACATCGGGGATGATTCCTTTTCGGGAGACATGACGGAGGACATGGTAGGCATTGGCGTGCTCGCCGTCGCGGCATAAGACCCGAATTAAGTAGCCGGCGGTGGCCGCGTCGGGAGCGGTGTCGGATTCGATCATCTTGGCATAAAGGCGGCGGAAAATGTCGGGCCTTTTCGTTCGAAGGGAGGCGGAAAGGGCGGAATTCCATGAAGGAAGTGACAGGGAAGTAGAATTCCTCTCAATGATGTCGCACAGATCATGAAGCAAATTCTCATCGCAATGCAGCGCACGGGTATCCTTACAGAGATGAAGAACGAAGGAGTTAAAGATGGAAACCTCGGTGAGGCATTTCATCGAACAGATTGCGTGCATTGCTGCTCTCCACGCCCGTGCGTTGGTAAGGGCGGTGAGAAAGACGGCGGCGGCGGAGGGATCGAGGGAGGATGAGGAAGAAGAAGAGGAGAGCCAAAGAAAGTAGCGGAAGGAGAGGATGGGATTGGATTCGGAAAGGCGGCGAATGACGAGGCCGACGCAGTTGGAGTGAAAGACGCCGGAGTTTGGGGGGAGAAGCGAGAGAATGGAGGTTTCCCACCTCGGCAGCCGGCGGAGGATCGTATCGCACACCATGGAAGCTGTGATCTGGAGACGGGCTTCCTCTTCCGCCTGCTGGTTGCTGTGGGTGAAAATGAAAATGCCGGATGATGACGAGCAGGAACGAGAGGCGGAGATTTCCCATACGGGAAAGAAGAGGCGCCGCCGGCTGCATATGCTCTTACTACGAAGCTTTGAAAGGATCATGCTCGCCGGAGTAATCTAAAGGTCGTCACTTTACAGTTTCCGACGATCTTTTCTACATTTGAAAGGGATCTCTGAATTACAGTAGCAATAAAGAGCATAACCGAGCTATCAGTAATCGGATCAATGGCCGGCAGGGCAGCACTAAAGAATTAAGGGCGCCGTGGTGGTGGTGGTGGTTGTGAACGGGAACCGTCATTCGTGAACGCCTGACCTCACCTAAAAAATGTTGGATGTGGTCCGTCATCTAGGTGTTCGACGGGATCACTCTGAGCACATTAGGTTTGGCTCCTAGTATGGGTGCAGGAGAACTCTAGGGTATGGTTTAGTGCATGAGAGCCGTGTTGGCTCCGAGCACGAGTTCAAGGGAGTTTTGGGTACGGTTTAGTGCAAAAGTGTAATGAGAACAATTTGATTCTAAATAATATAAAGGAGTTGGTAACACCCTTCCTAACACTCCAGAATTTTGAGAGAGTTGGTAGACGTCACTCCCCAACAAAAAATTCATGCATTTTATGCTCAAAAGTCAAAACTAATTAATTTTCTAGGTACCAGTTATCACCTTTGTCTTTCCAAACATACATTCTATGATAATGGTATTTTTTTTTTACAAAACTCATCGGCCACATCAAACGAAGCCTAAGTAAATGGCAACGTCATTAAACTTAAGTAAACCTTGTCTAATTCGATGGGGGAGGGATTTAGTTCAGTAAACCTTGTTTTTTTTACCAAACTCATGGGGCTCCGTCTCTATGGTCAATCGTGACAGTGTACGAGGGGCTCCCGTGCACCACGCGACATTATTTCGACTACGACATTGTCCCGGAGCGACGACGCCCCACCGCTCGCAAACCCCTGAGGGTTATGCTCCGCGCGTCGTTCATTTTTGTGGTGTGCACGAGGATTTGCGAGGCGGAAAGAAAACATTTTTTATTGTAGGTAGCTAGATGACTTTGTCTATATGAAAACACATTTATTAAAATAAAAGAAAAACACGTAAATTTTTAAAAATGAAATTCTTTTAATAAAGATGGGTAAAATTGGAAAGTGAATGATAAACAAAAGAGTGTTTTTCTTTTTAATATAGCATAAATGTATTTTTAATAAAAAAATGTACCCATCTTTAGGGTTCCTTCGATTTACAAGAATTTGAATTGAACAATTAAAATTCATCAATTTCAAAATTTGTAGAAATTACGATTTTGCTGAACTCTAATTCTATTGTTCGGTTAAAATTCATCAATTGAGTAGATTATTTTGATGTATATTCATCTGTGTGTCACCTAGTAACCATTAAGATTCTTTTTGTCATTGCATATATGTTAGGAATGACGCCTACCAACTCTCCCAAAACCCCGGAGTGTTAGGAAGGGCGCTACCAATTCCTTTATATTATTTTAGCAGGATCGGTCAAACTGTTCGCATGGCTCCCTCGCACTTAAACCGTGCCCGGAACTCCCCTGTACTCATGCCCGGAGCCAACCCGACTCCCTTGCACTAAACCGTACCATGGAGTTCCCTTGCACCTATGCCAGGAGCCAACCCGGGTGAGCCCGAGAGGCACCCCATCCAACACCTGGATGGCGGGCCACACCCAACAAACTCCCCCTGGAACGCCATCCAGGGGGATCGAACCCATGACCTCCCCTTCGCCTCTGATTCCACAGTTAGGAATGACACCTACCAACTCTCTCAAAACCCCGGAGTGTTAGGAAGGACGCTACCAATTCCTTTATATTATTTTAGCAGGACCGGTCAAACTGTTCGCATGGCTCCCTCGCACTTAAACCGTGCCCGGAACTCCCCTGTACTCATGCCCGGAGCCAACCCGACTCCCTTTCACTAAACCGTACCATGGAGTTCCCCTGCACCTATGCTAGGAGCCAACCCGGGTGCGCCCGAGAGGCACCCCATCCAACATCTGGATGGCGGGCCACACCCAACAAACTCCCCCTGGAACGCCATCTAGGGGGATCGAACCCATGACCTCCCCTCGCCTCTGATTCCACAGTTAGGAATGGCGCCTACCAACTCTCCCAAAACCCCGGAGTGTTAGGAAGGACGCTACCAATTCCTTTATATTATTTTAGCAGGACCGGTCAAACTGTTCGCATGGCTCCCTCGCACTTAAACCGTGCTCGGAACTCCCTTGTACTCATGCCCGGAGCCAACCCGAATCCCTTGCACTAAACAGTACCATGGAGTTCCCCTGCACCCATGCAAGGAGCCAACCCGGGTGCGCCTGGGAGGCACTCCATCCAACACCTGGATGGCGGGCCACACCAAACAATATATTGAAAACTTTATTGTTCATTAAATGAATATTCAGGCTGCATTATTAAATAGAGATCTAACCGAAGAGATATACATGAGCCAATCTAAAAGTTTCATAGTAGAAGGTCACGAAAATAAGGTATATATGTTAATTAAGTCACTATACGAACTAAAACAAACACTAAAATTATGACATAAAAATTTTGACTAGTGTAAAGGACATGAGATTCATGTTGAGTCTCTTTGATAAATATCTTTATATACGTCATAGATCAAATAAAGTCGTTATAATATGCTTGTAAATAAATGATATACTAATTCTAGGATCTTATCAATCTGAAGTGGATGACGTAAAGTCAGGTCTACTAAAAGAATATAACATTAAAGACCTAAGTGTAGCTGAAACAATACTAGACATGCAAGCGAGTTTTGAGAAAAATGATATTTCTCTAAGTCAAAGCCACTACATAAATTTTATATTGGATACGTGAGGATACAGTGAAAATAAAAAAAGTAGAGATACCATATGACTGTAATAATTGCTTAAAACTCAATGAAAGAGCTACGATTAGACAATTAGACTGTGCTAAACTAATTGGTAGTCTCATATATGTTATGATCTGCACCAGACCTGACATAGCCTTTACGATATGCATGTTAAGCAGATTTACTAGTAATCTTAGCCAAGACCATTGGAATGTTGTCGATAGGCTAATGTGATACTTAAAACAATTCTAAAAGTATGCTTTATGTTACAATGGTCATCCACCTGTTATTGAAGGATATTTTGATGCATCATGACACTCAGAAATAAACGACAGCAAGTCCACTAGTGAATTTATTTTCACATTAGGAGGAGAAGCTATTGTCTGGAAGTCTAAGAGATAATCATGCATTACACTCTCTTCTATAGAATCCAAGCTCTATGCTCTAGATTTAGTAGGAGAAGAAGCAGAGTGGATAAAAGATTTAGATATACATTCCACTAATGAGCCTGAAACTGAGATCTATTGCAGTTTATTGCGACAATCAGGCTACAAAGACGATTGCTACGAACACTTTGTTCAATGGCAAAAAAAGACAACTACAGATGCAACAAGTCTGGTTGACCTCCCTCACAAGTCAAGGGATTATGACCCTAATCGACGTGAGGTCAAAGAATAATGTTGCAGACGCCTTAATAAAAAGATTAAATAGAATTCTTATAATAAAAACATCGAAAGATATGAGATTAACATTTATAGAAAGATGAAATTTCCTTAACGTTCGTGACTGCGCCGCCTACCACCTAAGCCCAAGCTGCATCAAGTTCCTGTGTTCCTTGAGGTTTACCTTTTGTCATTGTGTCAGGTTCTATGTATTTGGTTTTTTTTACTGTTGGATTTATTTATGATGTAATAGATATGATCTGCCATTTTCTTTCGAGTCATGGAAAACTGCCACGCTATTTCAGATGTACTAAAATTTAATATTAATAGCATGTTCACTTCTTTGATTTATTGCATTTATATTTTTACCAGTACTGCGTGCGACATGAGATTTTATTAAAGTGCATATGCATCAACTTTACCCTAAACCTTCAGCATAAAAATAAAGTAGTTTTCTCAAATTAATTATTTTAAAACTAACATTAATTTCAGCTCCCGCCTAACAGTCATGGAATTTTCTTTATCCATGCTTATGGCATCACGACCCGGCCGTAGCACATTCTCATAGTTTTTATTAGATGGGTCATGACTGGTTGTATCAGAGGGGGGTTATGCATTTTAAGATAAAGTATTTTATAATTTCTACATATTTTGAATTCCATTATATATGTATAAATATAAGCATCATTTCTTCACTCACCTTGTCGTTGTTTGTTGTTCAAGGCCGAAACACTCACATCACACTCATAAGCATGAGTAGTATGCACACAAATGTTAAGAAATTACATGCAAATTTAATATTTATATGCAAATGAATTTCCACTAGGATATACACCGCTTGCGAATATTAAATGGATATGAGCAGTCTAATATTTTCAAGTGCGATGCCATTAGTTTCATAATATGCATGACATGTTAAGCGATATGAGCACTTAACATATCATGCGTATCCATTCATGAATATTTTTAGGAATGCATTTTAGGCACAATTGCATTGCATGCATAACATAAATCATTGTATAAGTGTTAAATTAAGAACAACAGCTGATGGTTGTACACACATGGATTTTACAAATCATTATTCTATCGCACACGATTTTATTGTCGCATTTGCATTTACATGGACATTACCTATAGTTGCCAATGAAAATATTGTAACTATTCCATGATTTACGTATTCAACAATATTAGAATGCTAGAACCTCTAATTTCAATCATTTCTATTTAGCTTGACTGTTCTCTTACTCGATTCTCTTGTGTCTCTTTCTAGAGGGCTCCTAAGAGATCGCAATGCAAGAATGCTACCTCTTCTACGGGAGGTGCTCCTGGAGATGCTATTGCCCAGCTGCTAAGGCAGATTCTGGATTGTCTCAATCGCCTGGAAGAGGATCGCCAAACTCTTGATCTAGCCCTTGGTTTTGACAACACATGGATAGCTGGAGTTGCTATCACCACCGCCCCTCCTAGAGCCACCTGGTCCTGGACCTATCTCGCCTGCCGTCACCCCGGTGTCCTCACTCGTGTCAGGTCTGACTGCTCCTATAACAATGACAGATACCCTGGCGTTCAGTAGGCTAAAGACACCATCATATAGTGGAGATAGAGACAATTTCATCATTTCTGAGTGGATTTCTCAGATAGAGAAGCATTTCGAATATGTTGGAGTTCCAGAAGCTCATAAGGTTCTTCTTGTGATATACCAGCTGACCGAGGATGCTTACACCTGGTGGCTTCAGCGTCGTAGTCTCCCAAATTCTGCCACCTTGACCTGGGGACAATTCAAGGGTGCTCTTATGGAGAAGTTCCTCTCTTCTATGGAGTGGGACAAGTTAGGTGAGAAGTTCTTGTCCCTTCAGCATCCCGTAAAGACAGTAACCGAGTATGAGAAAAAGTTCTCCCGCCTATCTCTCCTTGCCACGGAGTTCGCGCCAAAAGCCAAGGACTTAGACACGATTTCCTCCAGTATGTGGTAGCTCATGACATCACCACCTATGTCGAGACTGTGGGAGCTGCCTTGCAGGTGAAAGCTATTGAGCTGGACCACACTACTAAGAGAGTCCAGCATGGTACAAGCAATTCCACCGCATCTGACCCCAAGCGCAAGGGTGCTCCATCTCAGGAGCAAGGTCCCAAGTCCAAGAAAGTGTGTGCCTTTTGCCACAAGGTGGGTCATGTTGCCCAAGTCTGCCACCAGCTCCTGAAGAAGCAAAAGATAGTTGTTCTTGCTCAATAACCAAAGGTGACGCTTGCTTCTACCTCCTCCTTCTGTGCTTACTACAAGAGACCGGGCCACTTAATGAAAGACTGTCGCCGAAAGAAGAGTGCTTGCTTCAGGTGTGGGTAAGTTGGGCACCACGTCCAAGACTATCTCATAAAGGAAAGTCTGATCCCCACTCAGCCTCTGCAAGTTGTTTCTGGAGCTCAAGAGAAGGGTAAAGCTGTGTTGAATGTCATTTCTCAGGGCGAGGCGCTTGTATCTGCCGACGTCATCTCTGGTACGTTATGTGTAGAGTTTTAATTTTCTGCATTTTGACTTATTAGCATTAGTATCGAATGGTCATGAATTTCGTCTATAACATCCATTTCTAGGGAGATTTAGAGTCAAGAATAAGTGGATGCAAATTCTCTTTGATTCCGGTGTATCTCACTTTTTTATCGCTCATCATATTATGGATCTTCATGGTTGGCCCACTTCGCCTCTTAAGGTCCCTTATGAAATTTCGGTGTCTGGCCACCTGCACCTTTCGAGTAGGGGCATTCCCAATTGTCTGATCTTGCTTGGCGAATTGCAAGTCTTAGCCGATCTTATAGTTATGGATATGACATAGTTCAACATAATCTTGAGCATGAATTGGTTGGTCACGTACAAAACAAAATTGGATTGTGTGGCAAAGAGGGTCAATCTCAGCATCGATGACAAGGACTACAACATTCATGTTCAAACCCGCAATCAACTGAAGGTAATTTCTACTAAGGGCGCCACTCTTTTGCTTAGTCAAGGATGCTCTGCTTGTTTTGTTTATGCTTTGCTTTCGGACGTTGCCCCTCCTCAACTTGAATCCATCCTGATTGCCTCTGAGTTTCCTGATTTCCCTGCCAAATTGCCTGGGATGCCTCTTAATCGAGATGTGGAGTTTTGCATTGATTTAGAGCCTGGAACACACCCCATATCTAAAACTCCATACCGGATGGCCCCATGCGTGTTGGAAGAGGTTAGATCCCAATTAGATGAATTGCTTTAGCGTGGATACGTTCGTCCTAGCTCTTCACCCTAGGGAGCCCCCGTTCTCTTTGTGAAAAAGAAAGATGGTTCCATGAGATTGTGCATTGATTATCGGGATTTAAACAAGGTAACAATCAAGAATAAGTATCCCCTTCCACGCGTGAATGATCTCTTTGATCAGCTAAAGGGTAGTACTATCTTTTCCAAAATAGATCTCAGATCGGGTTACCATCAGCTAAAGATGAAGGAATCTGACATTCCCAGGACTAACTTTTGGACTCGGTATAGATATTTTGAATTCTTGGTGATGTCCTTCGGTTTGACTAATGCTTCTTCTGCTTTCATGAATATGATGAACCATGTTTTCCGCAAATATCTGGATAAGTTCATCATTGTGCTCATTGATGATATTCTGGTCTATTCCAAGACTCGTGAGGAGCATACTGCACATCTTAAACTCACTCTCTCCACTCTTCGCTAACATCAACTTTATGTCAAGCTGGAGAAATGTGAGTTCTGGCTGGACTGTATCGGCTTCTTGGGGCATGTTATTTCAGGAGATGGACTTTCCGTTGATCCTGCCAAGATTTCCACAATTATAGACTTGAAGCGACCTTCTACCCCTACTAAAATTCGCAATTTTTTGATTTAGCTGGCTACTACCGACGTTTCATCTAGGGTTTTTCCTCTCTTGTTGCTCCTCTGACAAGGCTAACTCAAAAGCATGCTAGATTCGAGTGGCCAGATCAATGTGAGCAGGCCTTCTTGGAATTGAAGCAACGTCTGTGTTCGACGCCCGTTCTAGCTCTTCCTTAAGAGGGGTAAGATTTTTCAATTTACACTGACGCTTCCGGAGTTGGTTTGGGACGTGTCTTGATGCAAGACGATCGTGTTATCGCTTATGAGTCGAGGCAGTTGAAAGTTCATGAACACAAATACCCCACTCATGATTTTGAATTCGCCGTGGTTGTGTTTGTGTCAAAGCTTTGGTGACATTACCTCTATGGCGCGAAGTGTCACTTCTTCACCGACCATCAGAGTTTGAAGTATATCTTTGTTCAGAAGGATCTCAATCTTAATCAGAGGCGTTGGCTCGAATACATAACAGATTATGACTTGCAGCTAATGTATGTTCCCGATAAAGCCAATTCAGTGGCAGATGCGTTGAGCCGATAGGTTCCTGTTGTAGTTTGTGCACCCATGCCAACTATTCTTGTAGCCTTGATTGATGATCTCGAGCGGATGGAAATATCCATCTCACCCGAGGGCCAGGAAGTAGCCTCTTGGCCGTTATGGGTAAAACAAGTGAAGGATTTGCAGCAATCTTATCTTGTACTCCAGCGCATCAGCCAAAAGACTGAACTTGATACTCTTCCGTATTTCTCTATTTCTGATGATGTTCTGCGTTTTCAAGGTCGCCTCTGCATTCCTGATGTTCTCGAATTACTTGATAATATTTGTCGAGAAGCTCATGAGTCCCCACGTCTGGTCATCCGAGCAATAATAAGATGTATCATGACTTGAAGTAGTTTGTGTGGTGGCCTGGTATGAAGAATTATATTGCTCACTTTGTCTTTTAATGTTTGACGTACCAGAAGGTGAAAGATCAACGTAAGCACCCTGGTGGTCTTTTGTAGCCTCTACCTATCCCAGAATGGAAGTGAGAAGACATTTCTATGGACTTCATCACGGGTTTGCCCGTACCCCGAGAGGGTATGATGTGATTTGGGTCATAGTAAATCGCACGACTAAAGTGGCTCACTTCATCCCGTATAAGGAAGGCCTTTCAACCAAAAAGATGGCTCGGATCTATGTTGCAGAGTTTGTTAGACTCTATGGGATTCCACTGTGAATTGTGTCATATCGTGACTCGAGATTTGTATTTTATTTCTAGAAGGGCTTTCAGCAAGCTTTGAGCATCGATCTCAACTTGAGCACTGCTTATCATCCAACAACCGATGATCAGACCAAAAGAGTTAATCAGATTCTTGAAAATATGCTTCGGTTTTATATTTTGGACTACAAGGGAGCTTGAAATGAGCATCTACCATTGACCGAGTTTGCCTATAACAATAGCTATCAAGAGAGACGCAAGATGACCCCCCTTCGAAGCATTGCATGGGCGTCATTGTACAACCCCTTTATATTGGTCAGAAGTGGGTGAAAAGGTTGTGTTGGGACCTGAGTTACTTCAAGAAATGGAAGAAGCCACAAAGAATACTCGACTCCAGCTCAGTCATGCCATCGAGAAATAGAGGAAGTATGCAAACCAGCATCGCCATCTGTTAGAATTTGTTGTGGGTGATCAAGTGTTCCTGAAGGTTTCCCCCACTACTGGGGTGAAACAGTTTGGTCATCATCATAAGCTCAGCCCGAGGTTCGTGAGACCTTTTCCATTTTAGAGTGTATCAGAGGATCTGCTTATCGTCTTGAACTACCTGCTTCTTTGGCCGGTGTTCACAATGTCTTCCATGCTAGTCAGCTTCGAAAGTACATTCGTGATCCTACCCGCATCATTGAAACTCTAAGTGGGGGAGAATGTATTCGTGATCCTACCCGCATCATTGAAACTCTAAGTGGGGGAGAATGTAACATCTATATATATATATATATATATATATATATATATATATATATATATATATAAAGATATAAACAAAATAAATACGGATAATAATAAAAAAATAGTATTGCAAGGACATAATAGTAAATAGGAATTTAGATTTCCCCCTCTTTACCTAACCGGGCAGCCCGCCCCCCGGTTCATTGTTTTATTTCAACGGTTAGGTTTCCTGCAAGCCGGGTCTACCGCATCTCCCGATCCCGCTCCTACGCCGACTCCCATCTCCCACTCCCGCCGCTCGCGACCTGCTCCTATTCCCTGCTTTCGCCGGCAACCCCCCTGCAACCTCAAGGATCGACAGTCTTCTCCTCTCCAGGAGCCGGTGGATTCCTCATTCCCTAGCCGACAGCTTCAACCCGTCTTCCTTCCTCAAGGTCGCCAACTCCCTCTCCTCCTAGGGACGGCTGCAAAAACCTCAAGTTCTTCTCCAGGTATCGACAACCCCTCCATCCCTCTTTCTCTCTGTCTTGGACAGTGGATTTCAAGAGGGACACTTAGGGTTTGCTTGATTACTCTGCTCCTCGGATTTTGGGCTCGGATTTGGGTTCCTTGGTAAGATTCTCTCTCCAATTTCTTTTGTTCAGTTTTTTTGACGTTTACGCTGTACATTTGGGCTCCCAAGTGTTTATGATTTGTGAATCAGATTTTTTGTCCCTCTTGTAATAACAACGTTGTATTTGTGTTTTTCGGTGCCGCTTGTCAGATCTGGTGGTGGAATCTCTCCAAAACCCTCTCCGGTTTAGGGTTTCCATCATCAAAACGCCGCCAAATCCCCGATCATTTGTGGTATCTCCTTCCCCCTAACCTCTGAGGGAGGTAAAATTTCTAAACCCCTCTCATGTTTTGTTGTGGGATTAGCAAATGCCTGTACAAGCGTAGAAAACCTCGTTAAGTCAAATATCGTATATATTGATCTTGAGCGGGTCCAAATAGAGCCTTTGACTTTGCTTGCGCCGCTTAGCTGCCGCCATCATTTTTTTTTGTTTTGCCAGAAGGCAAGTGAAGAATTTCCTCTCGCTGACAAACATTGAATTTAAATTCCTCGTATCAGTATCTAAATTATTAACTGTATCTGACAACGCAAGAATCATTACTCATTAGCATGTCAGTTTGTGATAGAAGTTCCTAAAGAAAATTATGAATCACTTTAGGCAGGAGTGTCATAAGCGATCTTAAAAGGTAGTGTTTAATTGGTGCATCGTCTTGTTTGCATGGTCACGGTAAGTAGGAAGTATCTATTTTCTAGTAAGACTTACACTTGAACTTGAGTATGAACTGTGTGCACCCACTATAAACACATACACATTTTATCGATTACAGCTTATGTCATTGCAAAAACGACTATGCTATACTCCGGAGTAGGCTAAAAATTTCAAATATTTCTACTTGATTCAATTACTTGCCTGTTTCACTAGTTTGCTTCAGGATAAATTGATACTCTAATTTTTCTAATTTTCTCTGCACGTACTTAAATTTATGACTTCTTCACTGTTTATTTTCTATGTTCTGAGACATTTTCCTTCTTGTTTTGAAATTTGCCTTAGTGTTCGTGACTGTGCTGCCTGCCACCTGAGCCCGAGCTGCGCCAAGTTCCTGTGTTCCTAGATGTTTACCTTTTGTCGTTGTGTCAGGTTCTATGTATTTGATTTCTCTTACTGTTTGATTTATTTATGATGTAATAGATATGATCTGCCACTTTCTTTCGAGTCATGGACAACTGCTAAGCTATTTCTGATGTACTGAAATTTAATATTAATAGCATGTTCACTTCTTTGATTTATTGCATTTACATTTTTACCAGTACTGCGTGCAGCATGAGATTTTATTAAAGTGCATGGACATCAACTTTACACTTAACTTTCCGCATAAAAACAAACTAGTTTTCTCAAATTAATTATTTTAAAACTAACATTATAATTTCAGCTTTCGCTTAATAGACATGAAATTTTCTTCGCCCATGCCCATGACATCACGACCTGCCAGTAGCACACTCTGATAGTTGTTATTAGACGGGTCGTGACAGCGCGCACGCGCATCGAAGTTCTTGTGCGGGCCCATGCGCTAGCGTGAGTGAGCTTGGTCATATGCGCGCCGTCTCATTCGAGCGCGGCTCATGCGCACGTCTCACTCGATTGAGTTGACTTGTTCAAGCGCTTCAATCCGATTAGACCCAAAAATCTTTATGGGAAACCCCTTCACTCTTATAGGTCGCATTTTGAAGAAAGGAGTCATTATTCTGTTTAATTTGTTTACATAGATGATGCTTCACTGCCTGAGTTTCTCTTTCCATATTAGCAGGGCAAGAAATCGCATACTCGCCCTTGCTATTTCAATTGAGAGTGACTCCATGAGGAAGTTACTACAATTCGTTATCGTGTCACTCCCCTGCTTGTTTTATCCGATCCCGAGCTCACACATGCCTTAGCATCTTTGCAAGACTAACCACATCTTTAGTTTTGCCAAAAGACGAGACCATCAGGAGAGCGCTTTGAGCTTCTACTTAAATCAAACATATATTCATACATTTCATCATTTTCAGAGTCTGCCTTGTTACACGTTATCCCACACCCGATCTTCGTCCGTTTGAAGTCGGAAGTTGAAGGCGTGCCAAACAACATATCGCTTCTTGGCAATGAGTTCCCTAGCTAGTGGTTCACTGAAACTCGCCTTTTTTTTCCTGTCATCTTCTTGCTTCGAGCTTCTTCCTTTCATATCTCTATTGAATTCACCCACCACATTGAATGTGGAAGGAGAAATTATTTGCCCACCACAATCCAAGAACTTTGTAGTTCCCCTTCCTTTCATTTTTTATCTCCCCTCTCTAATGTTGAAGGGGGCCAGGTAGGCTTATATAGCTAGAGAGAATGAGCATGGAAACAATAAGCACCCTCAGCTATGTGCCTAGAGTAGCTCAAGAGAGGCTATTTGGCTGCCAAATGTGACAAGCTAGTTAAAATTATTCAACTTTGCCTAACAAGATAAACTGATGCCACTGAGGAAATATTGACAATTATGACCTAGAGACTGATGAAATCAGATCACACTTGGAATCAAGATGATTTTACATGGACTTTTTAGCACTTTGAATCTTTAAAATGAGCACTTTGCACCCCAAATTACCGATTTCTAGCACCTTGGGTCCTTGAATCCCCCCATGACGAAATATCAAGGGTATTTAAGTTCATGGTAGCACCAAAAATACTCATTTTTGCACTTTGCATCCCGAATTCTTGGTGCTACCCGGATCTAAATATCCTTGAATGAGCATTTTTTGTGTTGTCCAAACCTAAATACCCTTAAAAGTTTATCCTATGGTGCAAAGTGCCAAAAATCGGTAATTGGTGAAGTGCAAAGCACCAATTTTAAAAATTTGAGATGCAAAATGCCAAAAACCCATATTTGGGAGGTGCAAAGTGCCAAAAGACCATTTTACATGGGATTAGGGCGATTAACCTTTTGACTGATTGGCTTGTTTAGACCCCCAACGCCTTATTATTTTGAGATATGCACAAATAATACAACGAAAACAGTAAAAAAAAAACTCTCTTTCAGAAGAGATGATAATGAGGCGTTCCTTCTCACGCATGATTGGCCACCCTGTGCGGCTACACCTTAAGCAAAAAAAATGCATTAAGTTATACAAATAAGAGACCCATAACTAAAGGCGTTTGATAATACTAATCTACAGGTTAGAAGTGAGTTTCTTCAGAAGGCTACAACAAGTAAAACAGGGCGTTGGAGCAGTTCAAATAATGCCTACAACTACAATATATTGATAATATGCTAATGCTCTCAACACTCTCACTATACAAACAAGGTAAGATGGACACATAAAGCTGTAGGATACCTTAGAAATACACTTTCAAGATTCCATATATTGAGAGATTGGTGGTCTTGTGCTTGTTTTCTCGGTGCCTGCATATGTACAATGAGTGCAGTCAGACGGTTTTCTGTTGGCCGTAGCTCGACATAATTATTTCAGTGATTTTAGTTGACTAAGGGTTCGTCTGGTTCGGTGTTTGGAGTCGCCGGCGGGAGGAGAAGAGCTGCTGATCGAAACGGAGGGGGGAGGTCGCGGTTCGAATAGGGCCGTTTTCCTCCGTTTCCTACAACACTGTGGGCTCAAACGCGGCAAACGCCGCCGGAGGGCGTTTGTTTACCCGCCGTCCGGCGGCGTTTGCCCCAAACGGCCGGCAAAAACGCTGCGCCAAACGGACCCTAAATGAAAAGAGAAAAATTATGGATCCTCGTAAATTTCTTTAGAACCATGGAATTTTATGATGAAGAAGGATTAATTGCTTGTAGCCATTAATTTTATGATAAACACTTTACGCGAGGCCTGCAACAATCTGAAAATGGCACTCCGGCCAAGGGAGGAACACTCAACTAAGGCTCCGTTTGCCGCGGCGGCGGCGGTCGTAGTTGCGGATCCAGAAAATTAATAATGAGTGTGCACAAATTGATAATGGGGTTTTTTTTGAATACGTCACTGAGTTCTAAAAATTATAACATGAGAGACCAGACATCAACTCCCTTCAAATTTTTTTTAAAACGTTTCAATCTTATCAGAGCCGTTTGTCCCTCATCTGACCACCGTTTTGACGTATAAGTAGTCAAAATTCATTGTCTCGGCGAGAGGAATCCAAACATACTAACCATTTTGAAAAATAATGGGGGTGTCAGTGTCCCTCGGGCCCCCCTCTGGATCCGCCCCTAGGCGGTCGTGAACATAAAGGGTTAAATAGTCATTCGTTAACGCCCATCTAAGGAACTTCATCCGTCTGAACATAAAAGTGGATGAAGTTCCTTAGGTGGGTGTTGACCATTGACAATTTAACCCTCATGTTCACGACCACCATCACCGTGCCAAACGGAGCCTAAATGATCGGTTGGATCAGAATGCAGTTGGATCCGGCCAAACAAATCCTAAGAAAATAAACAATACAGAGGAATGGACAAAAAATTCTTAATCTTTGGAGCTTACTGTTATGTAAGTCAAAATGTCAGAGATAGGGCATACCTTTAAGTCCTCGGATCTCGAGCTCACGATATTCTTGAACAAGGGCACAGCAACAGCACATAATATGTGAGAGGAAATCGTCGCAAAGCCCTCCCTTTAGACGGGAAAAATAAATAAAGATCATGTCTTTAAATAAATTCCAAATTTGTGCAATTTTGCAGAATCCTAAAAGTATGATTTCAATCACAATTCTAGCCTCGGGCCCTATGTTTTTTTTAGAAGAATCAGATAAATTCTAATCTAAGTTTGTAAACTTTTGGTGTATGTTTTTTAATAACAGATAAAGATATTTCTGGAATTAAGACAAGTTTTGTGTCTAAAAATAATATATCCTAAAATATCTCAATTTTTTGCCTAAAAGATAAAAAACTGATTCAAGATTTGTTATAGTATAAAAGGAGGCATTGGGATGGAGCTTATACAACATAACATTATTTCAAAGTAAGGCATTTGGTCAATCACTTATTTTTAGTTGCATGTTCAAATCTGTCTCGTATTTTCATTAAAGGCCCGTTGTAAGTTCTATTTAAATGACTCATTAGGTCTTGTATTGATATGAATGAAGAAAGTGTATTTTCCCAAACCGTAAAAGAGATATTGGAAGCTCTCTCTCTCTCGAGCACGCCCTGCTTAGGTAGCCGCGATGAAGGCTTCGTAGTATCTCTGTCACCGTCATCTCCATCTTCGTTCGCTCCTCCAGTAACCTCCGACTGAAAGATGAATAACTCCTTTACCAGTCACTGAAGCCGATGATCCATCAACGAGTCTCACACTGTCAGGTGCAGGAGAAATAGAAGAAATACCTATAGAAGATCCTGTCATATGGTCGGATGCTCACGAGTCAATGATCCAAGGAGAGGGCGGTCCTTTAGAGGACATAGAGGTAGTGCGAACATGAGCATCTGTACCAGTCAAGTCTGTAGCTTGAGGTCTTCCCGTAGCGCTGGCTTTCAGGGCTTTGAGTTCTCTAGTCAAACTCTCGTTTTCTGCCAGAAGATATCCAATGTTCTCTAAGTTGCCATACATAGCAGTTTGGGATCTCACATATTTCCCATCAAAACCATGAATCCAACCTGAAGGAACCAAATGAGGATGAACATCCCAACATTTCTCTTTCACATGTCATTTCTTCCCATGGTGAGGACATTTCATTTTACTCTTATCTTCTTGTCTCATATTTCTTAAATGTCACTTCTTCTGTTCAACAACGAGGGCAGATTTATTATGACCAATATGAACATCTGTAGGTAAAAAGTTTATACGACTTGCCTCCCCTCAAATATAGTGGGATACTGTCTTCAGATCAGACACATAATCTCTTCCCAACATCAAAACTCTCTGAAATTCAAGTTCAGGAGGAAAACCAGAAAGCAATTCAAACACCCTCCGTTGCATAAAAGTTCAATCTTGTAGTCTTCAATAGTCTGGATAACAGAGTATTGATCAATTTCTGCCCACTTATGAATCAACTTGCTATAGTATTCCTTAAAATTACTCATTTCTATCATGCTTATCTGTCCAGTCTGGAATTGATATATCCTTACCAAGTATTTTTTTTTGAATAATTTCCTTCAATTAGCTCCCACATTTCTTTAGCAGTATGACAAAAAAGAAATTGACTTGCAATCTTGGGTTCCATAGAGTTGAAAACCCAATTAATAACGATAAGATTCTCACCTTCCCATTCCTTAGAGGATCAGACTTGCCTAGGGCCGGCTTGGATCTGGTGATAAATCCAAGTCATCGACGGCTCCCAATGAATATCCACATAGATTGAGCCCATATGAGGTAATTTCCCCCATTCAGCTTGATGTGAGTCACCCCCTAATTGAAGTCCATGATAAGACTACCTCCATTATAGTGTTTAGGTTTATCAACCACCCCTTTAGAGGCATTAACACACTTCAATTTGTCCTCCATAAGAACAATTACCAAGAATAAGAGGGAAGGTGGTAGAAACGGATAACCAGCACCAGAAACAATAGGGGCAGCATCCCCCCAACAACAGCAACATTGCAACAAGAACCGGAGAGGAGCTCTGTCGGCTTCAGTCACACCAACAACGACCAACAAGGAGCAGCAGCTCCCCAACAGCGGCCGCAAGAAACGAAAAGGGAGACCAGACAGCTTCAACCGAGCTACCCACAAGAAACGATGAAAGAGCGGAGCGCGGGAACTGCAACGGTGAACGACAGCGGATATAGAGTGCGGAAGCAACAACGAGACAACAACGACGCATGACCGGCGACAAAAAAGCTACAAAACAACGTCGACACAGAGAAACCCGATAGAGCGAAGCGCGGAGAAAACATGGGCGAGCCTTCAGGTCGACGCCGAGGAACGAACCTCCTCCGATACCATGTCGAGAGAGAAACGCATCGTTAGGTTTTTTTTTCACCTCACGAATTCATCTGGGGCAAACCAATATAAAACTATCAGCCACTCTTTGGAATATGGTCACCACCCGGTGAGTTTAAGTTAGGTTGCATCTTAACAAAAATGATTTAAAGTATTATAGTGATTAATAATAAAAAATCCTAAAAAAGGGCAGCCCGGTGTACAAGGCAGCCCCGCGGAGCGAGGGTCTATGGAAGGATCCCACCACAAGGGTGACATGTAGGCAAATCTTACCTTGCATCTTTTGTAAAAGGCTGCTTTCAGGACTCGAACCCACACAAAGAAGAATTCCTTGTGTAAAAAAATTATCAACTATTGTAAATAATTATATGACATTAATATACTTTATTCATTTTTTGTTATATTTGACTTTTTACTTTTATAATAATTTTATACACCGCTCACACAGAAGAATTTTGCACCCGCCGCCGATTGTGAGTAAGGTGAGCCGCGTGAGGGAAGACCGAGTTTGGGCCAGTAGTTTGCCATCCTCGTCCATGTTCTGAACTACAAGTGACATCCCCAGTGTGTTGAGAGAGACCATGTAATTGGTACCAGTACTCCCTCCTGTGTTGGGGTTTGTGACAATAGACACACATGCTTTGCACCACGAGGACAAGTAAGCAAAGTAGTCATTCAAGTACAAATTGTTGCAGTAGTTGAACGATCATTGTAAAATGGTATTGGTAAGAGGCGGTCATCAATCAAATTATGTTTGGGCCAAGTTAAAGGTCTTAACAAGAGAAGACATAGGCCCTCTTCCTAATATCTGAACCTGAACATGATTGAAATATGGATTCCAGGAGAAGATATGTTTTTTCCTCCCTTTATTAAAACATGTTCATATCCTTCGTGCACTTAGGTTGAATAAAATCAAAGTAGTGAATTTCTCTGCGCAGCTTCTCAAATCTTAGTATTGGTCAACTGAGAGACCTCCATACACTAGCAAGTAATCCGAGAACAAAGTTGGCACACCTATGCATAGTTTCCATGCCGGTGGTACGTAGACTTTTCCTGCGTACAAATGGTTGGTATAGTATCCAGGAGAATAGAAATTTGGTAGATAGATCTATCCAAGGAGTAGAGGAGTCATGACATAACAATCGACTCATTTGTGTCTCATCTTTCACATTTGGGGTCATTCCACAATGGTTCGATGATCATCCAATTAGTATGTGATGTCAGATAGGCATCACACCTGTCTGCCACCCCGGAGTCTCATGAGGGGCCCCACCTTGGAGTCCACCAAGGCAGCTTTATTAAGGGTTGCATCCCGTACACCCCAACCCGTCTCCGGTCCCACCACAGGGGATAACAGGTTATTGAGGCCGGAGAATGAACACCCGACCTCCTTGATAAAGAGTCTTCAGGCAGGCTCTCATCACCAACTGATCTCCTGTGAATCATTACATCTAGCAAGTTGTATTGTTTTGATTTTAGTTCATGTTATTTGTTTCCATTCCACTGTGTTATTCAATGTTATAATAGCTGGGGCGTATGGTTGTCCACCTGAGATGATCACCTGTAAGCAATTTCTTGTTCTTAATCGGGGAGGGTTCCAGCGGGCCCTTGCAAGCCACAGGAGGGAGAGTCTATAGGATAGCGGGATCTCTTGTGTATACTTATGAGACTAACATCCCAACCTACGACATACGTGCAACTCCTCGTGTCCATCCGTCGCTTAGTATGAAGTTACTGTGATGTTATATGAAATTGTGGTATTTTGGTTTCAAACATATCTTTCTCACAAATGTTGCTTTTATGTTTTCAAGATTTGTTCTTCATGAAGATTCCGATATTTCATTTTGTCATACATATATTCTACTTATCGAGCAATTACTTTCACTGCGACCCATTGCATGTACATTGAGAAATAATTTAGAGATTGTCTTATATGCACATCTATTTGTTGGAACTTATTCTATCATGAATGTTGTATCTCTTATCATGCCTTCCTAACTCTTATGTTTTAACACATTCTTATTCAAGTTAAGAATTTTATCTTTTATTTATCATTTTTAATTAATTTACTTATTTTCATTTTGAACTTTTAAGATTATGAAAAATACAAAAAACATTTTCTCTGTAGAATTTTTATATAATGATAAATATCCAAAATATTGCATTTCTTCTTCTTGTTTGAATAGTTTGATTGCTTGATTTTGATCTTGATTTTTACCTTCTATTTTTAATCTTTAGTTTTGATAAATGAAAATTTTCAAAAAGAATTTTGCTTCTATTTTTTATTTCAAGAAAACCTAATTATCAAAAATAGGTTCATCATGACTAGTAACACTTATTTGAGTTCACCTTGATGGTTTATAATGTTTGATTAGCATACATGATCATATTTTATATTGTGTTGTTATGTTTTGTGATCATATAACTATCTGTATCTCTATGTTTATTTGTGAAAACTATTGTTGTCAAGATGTATATGATTGATTAATAATGCCACTTGGTTATATACGTTTGTTATATGTAAAACAATGTTTATCACTACACCACACATTACATTACACAATACCATCATTATTCATCTTGACTACTTGCATGTGTTAACATATACTGAAATTGAAACGATGTAACTCTCACAATATCAGAAGTATTGTCCGCTTTGGTTAATCTCAAACCATACTGAGCTGAACCAAATGATTTTGTGCTTTTCCATAGGTGGCCTACGAGCACTTCCTAGGACTACTCCCACTGGATCATGCTTAACCTTGAAGTTTCCAACACAACACCACAAATTACTCCAAAAAGTTGTCTCTGATATTTGAGGATCTAATTATTACTTAAGCCCAAGAGCTTTTCCTCCAATATCGATGTGAGATCGAGTACATTCCTGCAACTCCTTTCACCTAGAAGCCCGCTCAAAGCTACTTTGCTTGGGATTCACTGCCCCCAAAACACTCATCGCCCTTATCGGACCTCACTCATCAGATTCAGGATTTTACAGGTCCACCAGCTTATGCATGATTCATCCCTGAACCACACATCGTACTGTAGGAGGTCTAGCTATGATACTATTTATAACGACCCAACACTCACAATACCAGAGGCGCCTTCTTAGAGAAACTGGTGGAATTGTGTTGGAAACTCCAAGGTTAAGTGTACTCCGGTGGGAGTAGATGGGTGACCTTCTGAGAAGTGCTCGTTGGTCACAGGGCAAAATTGTACAGTTCCACCTAATATGGTCTGAGATAAACCAAAGAGGGCAATACTTTTAATATTGTGAGGGTTGGATTGTTACAAATGGTATCAGAGCTAGACCTCCTATAGTACTGTGGTTCGGGGATGAACCATGAAGCTGGTGGGACTATAACATCCAAAATCTTGTTGAAAGGGGGCCCGACCCATCTTGGGAAACCCGGGGAAGAAAGCCCACAGCACGACCGCAGTCGGTGCACTCCAACCAAATCTCTCGGGGCCCACATCTTGGGGAAATCCCGGGAAGATTGTTGAGGCTCGGGCCGATCCCGCGACACTTGCGACCGGGGAGCATGGTGACTCTGTGATGGGGTCGGGCGAAGGCCAAGGTCTTCCTCCACCGCACGAGCAAGCTCCAAAGCCTCTGAGACAGTGCGGGGGTGATGGGTTCGAATGCGGGAGCGGATGGTTGGAAGCAGCCCTTGAAGAAAGAACCCCAAGTAGTGGTCGGGTGGAAGGACTGGCACCTGTGTCAACAGGGCCACGAACTCGTCGATGTAAGCGTCCAAATTCGCCGTCTGGCGGGCACTGCAGAGGCGCTTAATGGCCGAGCCGGTGTAGCGAGGGTCATATCGAGTGATCATCTCTTGCTTGAACTCATTCCATGAAATAGTGGGTTGGACTTGACGGAGCCAACGCGCCCAGTGAAGAGCCGAATCGCTAAAGACGACCACGGCCGTGCCGACCCGATAAGTCGGCGGTGTGAAGTTGAGCTCGAAAAATTGTTCTGCGCGTGCGATCCATCCCAAGGGATCGACACCGGAGAAAGAGGGGATATCCAACAACGACGTCGCACAGCCGGTTGGTGGCGGGGGGGGGGGGGCATCCCTAAGATGGATGCGGCGTCAGCCGCGGAGGTTGAGCCGGACGGAGGAGTGGTTTACACCGGGGCCGGAATGGTGTCGAAGCGATGGAGGAGGAGCGCCTGACCGGTGACGAGGGCGTCGACGAATGATTGGAGGGCGTTGAGGCGGGCGTGGGCGTCGTCGGCGCTGTCATGGCTGTCGGTGGGGTTAGCCCGGGTGTTGGGCGCCATCGGCAAGGGAGGAGACGATCCAGCGGCACGCAGGCGGACGGAGCGGCAGGTCGGACCAAATAATACCGATGGGGGGGGGGGGGATAGGGGGCTCGGTATCGCCCGGCGATACAGGCGGCAGTAGTGCGGTAAACGGACGACGGGGAGAGTGAGAGAAGGGGGAAGAGAAAGCTAGGGTTAGAGAGAACAAGAGGGAGCAGCCCCCCTTTCTAAAACAATTGATCCAAAGATAATCAAAAGGTCCAACCACACCCCCTCTTATAGTGAGGGGTTCAATACAACAATAATTAAAACATGGCTGAATAAGATATCATCCGGACATCTCCCGGTCCAGTTTGTTCGCGCCGCGCGTGTCACCCTCCGATTCATGTGCGCCACGAGCCATCCCATCGACGCCGTGAATTTCCACCGACGCTCTCTGCCTTCGCGTGTAAACTCTCCAAGCCAGCTCCTCCGGCTGCAGCTCGGTAACAAAATGTCTTGAGCTTTTGCGTTTAGCCTAGTCGCAATTAGTCTTTTTAATTAATCATGCTTGTGCCTTGAGAATTTTATTTTATATGCTCTATTCTAAATGATAATTTCAATTAAATTAATTTTGTCAGTTAATACATATCTATAAGTTGTATTAAATTAATTTGAATTAAATTAATTTTGTCAGTTAATACATATCTATAAGTTGTATTAACTGACAAAATTAATTTAATTGAAATTATCTTTAAGTCCTTCAAGTATTTGACCTTTACAGAATTTTAATTTAATTGAAATTAATTTAATACATATCCCATCGACCCTTCAAGGTTGTTGAACGTATTGTAATGTCAGCTTATAGGTTGTTTTTGCCCGCAAGTTTTCCTGGTGTGCACAATGTGTTTCGTGTAAGTCAGTTGCGGAAGTGTGCTTAGTGACCGAAAATTCTTAATGACGTGCCGCAGTTGGAGCATAACCTTTCTTATGTTGAGATACTTGTTCGTTTTGGAACACGACGGAACCTTTTTGGGAATGTTGTGTTTTAAATTCGGGGAGTGTTTACCCGAGTTTAGTTTGTCAGATTTCGATTTCGAGTTCGTCATTGGATTCATAGTGTCGCTATTTAACTACGGTGCGATTTTCGTAGAAATCTTAATTAGTGTGAGTTTTGGTCAATTAGATGTTTTAATTATAATAATATTAATATTGTTTAGTCTCTATAAATTGCCTTGTGATTAGGCGTAACCCTATTCATAGTCTTCTTCCTGAAACCGTCAGCATGTTTTGCGAAAGCGCGAACAGCAGAATTTTTCAGGCTTTCGGTCGCCGATTGTAGAAGCTTTGGTGCTCGAAATCGTCGTCGCAGAGTAGATCCGGATAGCTCTCACCAAGGTCTGCGTTTTAACGGTGAGTTTTGCCATTTAGTGAAATTTTTTGTGTTAGTAATTTCATTTTGACCCTCCTTCGCAGTAAAAAGTTTCAGGAGTGTTGGTGTTGCCAGAGTTCGACAAGGTTTGAGGAAAGTTGCTGTTTTTCACCCCCTTGCTAATTCTTTACTTCTTGTTATTTTGTTGTCTTCCCTGTTTAGAAGTGTGAATTATGGTAGACTTTCCGGGTAGGGTATATCGACAGTTTATGACAGATAATATAAGTTCAGATTTGTAGGATTTGTTAGTTAGTCAAAGTTTAACCTGTCGAGTGTTTGCCTGTTACGTTAGAGTATGATTCGTTGTATATGACAGTCGAAATAAGTATAATTTTGTCAAGTATATGACTGTTGTACAACCCATATTCGCTGGGTAGGACCCGAAGGCATCAACGGTCGGGGTTGCACCAGCCTCGGGCTAGCTTGGGCCTGAAGACCAGAAGAGCTCTCGTGCTGGAGGAGCTCCAACCTAGGAGCAGGTGAGATCCCGCCCGTGACCAGAAGCGGCCGAGAAGGAGTAGAGTGGTCTCAACGCCGCGCAGAGTGAGCTCCACTCTGTCGTGGTTGACAAATTTAATAGATATATACTTAAAAGAAATTCAAATTCGGTTGTTTTGCATGATTTGCTGGTGAACTAGGCAATAATTTTATAATAATGATATGTCTAGTCAAGATGAGTCAAATTTCTTACCTCGGGGTTGCGACGCTCGTACACACGGTGCGGATGCATGCTTTCCTTTGAGTAAGGTCTATTAAGCACTCCAGTAGGGATCTCTGATTGACACCTACGGTCAATTTAAAATCTAAATTTAGTATTGACATGAAGTAAATGAATTTCATCATGATAGGGTTCCACCGGAAGGTATTCCTACAACTTTTTTTGAGAATGAAAGAAAGGGAGGTAAAATGAAAGAAGGTAGAGATGGTTTTTTACCTCTTTTTAGATATCGATGAACTACACAAAAGATCGACAATTTTTGAACGGGATAGGGGTCGATCTCTCTGATTCCTATGATCGATGATGGAAGCGACACTATACTATAATTCTTACAAAGGAAAATCAATTTTAGTGAAAGAGACACTGACTAAAATAATTGAGAGAAATGTACCTTCACTAGGATAGAACCGACGGGGTTGGACGCGAAGGATAGTTCCTCGGCCAAAAAAGGGCCGGCTATTGGTGAAGGAGGCAGTCGATCTTTAGCTGTAAAGGTTAAATACTTGAAGGACTTCACTGATCAGAGTCGGCGAAATCTGAAGAACACAGAGGAGGGAGGTGATCTGGCTGCTGGATTTTCTGAATCAGTTCCCTACAAGGGATCAACTAAAAAAAGGAAGTGGAAGCACTAACGAGGCCTTACCTTGTTGGAAGAGGAGGTTGAAAACTTCAGCCGACCGTCAAGGGCACAGGAGAAGGAGAGTCCACCCCCTAAAATTGATGATGCCGACTGATGAGGGAGGGAGAGTCGTCGAGTCTTCTCTAACATGAGGGAATCGATGGCTGGGGATTCCGGAGTGAATCGAGTAGACGACGCCTGGTTCCCATCGTCGATCTGGAAGATGGAGGAGCGCGCAGAAAAGACCAACTGGAACGGGAAAGGTAGAGGAGCAGCAGTTCTCTTCTGTCATGCGATCGATTAAGAGGGAGCAGGAGATTAGATTTTCGAGAGGGGAGACCCGTACGAAACTGATATACGTGTGGCTTGCAGAGGGTCATGGACTAAGCGGTTTACACGAGAATTAAAGGGGAAAAACGCGACTCTCACTTTGATTGAGGGGAAAATAATTCCTCCTAATCATCAAATCAGCCACTACCCAATAAAACCTTCTAAATTAGTAAATTACATGGCAATCGCATAATGACACTAGAATTCATAAATTATTTAAATCATGATTAATGCTTGAGCCGACCTCACTATAGTGGGATAAAGGCTTGAGTGTTGTTGTTGAAGATTAACGCTTGAAATTTACTGCAAGGGATATAATTAACTCGATCTGTCGATGACGCCGATTATAATTATTTGCGATCGAATCCCGGAACAACGAGATACGTTGTGTAATTAATTTTGGATGTTACACAAGGACCTATGTGTTAACCCAAATCCTGTGACAGTTGCGGCGAGCATCAGACAAGCAAGGACAACTCTTCAGGCGATCTTTCCTAGAGTTTGCGGGGTCTTCAGGCAGACATTCGGGGTGTCCGCGGGCACTTTTCGGTCCGTGGCAGTGTTCGGTTTATGCACTCTTTAGGCGACACCGACATATGCATTTGGTAGGAGGTCTCTCACAGAGCAGCTTCACGGATCCAGCCCGGAGGTCGCTGTGGACACTTCTCCTAGAGCCCATGCGGACTCGTCTCTTCGGCATCACCCTCAATGATACCGCGCGGTTACGTGCGGTCTCTTCTCTAAACCCCCGCCGCCCGACTCTTTGTGTACCTCAGGCCGCTACTCATTTAATGTCGTGGTTAATGAGGCGTTAAAAGTCTGTCGGTTTGTGAACCATCTAAGCAGCCTACCCTCAAGTATAAATAGGGACCATGAGTGCTTGGATGGGGCACGCGAACTTAGCCCAAAACCTGCATTGTTGTTGGTGCATACACTAAGTCCATTCAGTCTTCTTTCTTCTTCCCCACTTGTACTCGTTCATACTCTATTATAATCCCTTTACAATTAATCAAGAGGCCCGTCACAAGGAAGGCATTCGCCGCAGCGGGTCAAATCTGGTGTTCGCCGTTGTCAGCGGCACCTCCTTTTCATGCTCTTTTTATTCGCTTAAACCATCCGCAGGGCTTATAACTGATCACTTGCGAACCACTTTTTCCTCTGTCGACCACCCGACTTAGGGATAACACGCGAAGAGTTGGTGACATTTTTGGTTACAACAGAATTTGGTGCAGTGGGTGTGGACCGTGATTGGTGAAATCGTCCTTGCCGTCGGGGAATAGCGGTAGTGCTCGTCCTCGCGACCTTCAAATACCATCCAGCCGACGAGTTCATCCTCATGGAGGGCGAACAATGGCCAGACCGCGAGCAGCCGGCTGTCACTCGCGCCGAGTTTGAGCTTCTGCTCGGCTTGATTAATCGACTGGTCACCCAGAGAGAGCAACGGGCACAGGTTGCCGAACACTCGGGAGAGCCCGCAGCCCCCACTCGTCTACCACCTCCACCACTAGGGAACCCGCCCCAGCTCCAACCGCAAGAGGAGGGAGCCCGCGCCGGCCATCAACATTTCCGAGAAGCCGCCCGGGATCATCCCGGAAGGGTGGTCCTGAACTTTGAGGACCAAGAACCAGTCATAGGGGCAGAGGTTTATTTGTCGTTGGTCCCATGAATCGCGGGGGAAACATCCCTCAACGGCTTTAGGGAGCGACAACTACCTCGCTCCTCGGGGAAGGAGGATCCCGCTTCACACTTGCAGACATTCGATTCGGGGAAGGAGGATCCCGCTTCACCAAGAACCAGTCATATAAGCCTCTTCGAAGGCTGTGCGGGAAATCATTCACTCAGAGGCGTCGAGCGCCAAGCTGACAGTCTCACGCACGCTCTCGATGGCGACCATTTCCACGGGCATCCACAGGAGAGACGTAGCCTTCGTTGACACTTCTTCCCCGTCGGCATTTCAGATGACGGGCCCTCTCGTTGGGTCTATCATCACTTGGAGATTTTCAGGAAGGCGCGACAATCTTCGAGGAGTTCCTAGTGGCGGCAGGCATTCTAACAAGGGGGGGGGGGATTTTTGGTCGCCACTTTCCGCAAGTATTCCTGTGGATTCTCTTCACTCGGCAAGTTGCCGGCAGGAGTTCGCAGGAAGGAGGTTTTGGCTAATTCACTGACCCTCGCTATCAGCTTGTCTAGGACGTTCGGGTTCATCCCAATCATTTTTACCGGACAAACAGTCACATAACGGGGTCATAAGGCAGACATTCCGGGTGTCCGCTGGCGTTCTCTGGTTCGTGATAGCGTTCGACGCGGGCACTCTTCAGGCGACCTCGAGGCGGTCTCTCACAGAGCAGCTACGCGGATCCATCCCAGAGGTCGCTGCGGACACTTCTCCTGGAGCCTGTGCGGACTCGTCTCTTCGGCATCTCCCTCAGTGATACTGCACGGTTATGTACGGTCTCTTCTCTTAACCCCTGCCGCCCGACTCTTCTTGTACCTCAGGCAGTTGCACATTTAATGCTGTTGTTAATGAGGCGTAAAAAGCCTGTCGGTTCGTGAACCGTCCGAGCAGTCTACCCTCAAGTATAAATAGGGACAAGGGGTGCTTGGATGGGACACACGGACATAGCCCAGAACTTGTCTTATTGCTGGTGCTGACACTGAGTCCATTCAGTCTTTTTTCTTCTCCTCAATTTGTACTCGCTCGTACTCTATTGTAATCCCTTTACAATTAATCAAGAGGACCATCGCAAGGAAGACATTCGCCACGATAGGTCAATCTGATGTTTGTCGCTGTCAGTGACACCTCCTTTTCACGCTCTTTTTACTCGCTTAAAGCATCCACAGGTCTTGTAACTGATCGCTTGCGAACCACTTTTTACTTTGCCGACCACCCGACCCGGGGATAGAGCGCGAAGAGTTGGTGATATTTTTTATTCCAACACTATGAAGAAAGGCAATATTGATGTCCAATTGGTGCAGAGCCTACTAGTGGGGGGCTGCAAGTGAGAGCAGGATAGAGATAGAGAATATTTTGGGGACTGGGGCAAAAGTTTCATCATAACCCACTCCATAAGTCTGAGCATAACCTTTGGAAACCACACTGAGTCCATTCAGTCTTTTTTCTTCTCCTCAATTTGTACTCTCTCGTACTCTATTGTAATCCCTTTACAATTAATCAAGAGGACCATCGCAAGGAAGACATTCGCCACGATAGGTCAATCTGATGTTTGTCGCTGTCAGCGACACCTCCTTTTCATGCTCTTTTTACTCGCTTAAAGCATCCGCAGGGCTTGTAACTGATCGCTTGCGAACCACTTTTTCCTTTGCCGACCACCCGACCCGGGGATAGAGCGCGAAGAGTTGGTGATATTTTTTATTCCAACACTATGAAGAAAGGCAATATTGATGTCCAATTGGTGCAGAGCCTACTAGTGGGGGGCTGCAAGTGAGAGCAGGATAGGGATAGAGAATATTTTGGGGACTGGGGCAAAAGTTTCATCATAACCCACTCCATAAGTCTGAGCATAACCTTTGGAAACCAAACGTGCCTTCAAGCGATCAAGGCAACCATCCGCATTGACTTTGATGGAGTAAATTCATTTGCATCCAATAGCCCGCTTGCCGGTGGACAAAGTGACCAAGTTTCACATATGATTAAGCTTTGGAATCAACGATGGTAGATGGAAGATGGTATTGATCCAGAGTAGAGTGCAGTGCAGTATGAGAAGCTGATAATCTCTGATAAGAATTAACATATAGAGGTTTGTTCCGACAAGCCCGACTTCCTTTCTATACTACAATGGGTAGTTCCTGGTTGACAGACAAGGGATCCATAGAAATAATAGCAGAGTCTTCCCGAGGAATAGCCGTCGGACTACCGAGGGAAGAGGGAGGCTGAGGCAGTTGCGTTAATGTACTATCAGAAGGGCGACAAGCGTAAATCTGCCCCTAAAGAGGACTTAGGTAGTCATCCAGAGAGAGTCCATAAGGTTTGGAATGAGAAACTAAGATAGAATAAAGTGAAGGGTCAGGAGGTGTGGATCCGCGAGGAAGGTAAGAGCCAGATTCAAGAAAGACAACATCCGCCGATATAATGTATCTGTGAAAGTCAAGAGAATAACATCGATATCCCTTAGTAGTACATGAATTCTCGACGAATACACATTTCAAGGTCAAGTTTGGAGACAGAGGGGCGAGCATACCGAACGTAGCAAACAGACCCAAAGACTTGTAAAGGTAGGAAGTGGTGGTATGGATAAAGGGTATCGTAGGGTGTTTCCACCTGATGTATATGAGTGGGAAGACAATTGATAAGATGTACAACGGTAAGAACTGCATCATCCCAGAAGTGTTTGGGTACATGTTTATGATGAAGAAATAGCTGTGTGACCCTAAGGAGGTGATGATTTTTCCTTTCAGCAACACCGTTTTGTTGGACGAATATTATGACAACTTGTTTGATGCAGAATGTCTTTGTCGGAGAGAAGGTTAGGCATAGACTGCGATAAGTTTTATCTACTAATATCAGTATGAAGACACTTAAAATGAAAAGAGAATTGAGTAAATATTTCATTTCATAAGTTTTGAAAAAAAGAAGATAGCTCAAAAAAATTTTCATTAAGTACACCCAAGTTATACGAGATAAATCATCAATAAAAGTAAAATAATATTTGTGTCCTAACAATGTAGGGACTTGACATGATCCCCAAAAATCAGAATGAATTTTGTGGAGTTTACAAAAATGACAAGACTCACGGATGAGATGGGAAACCTTCCCAAACTCAGGATACAAATGATGCATAAGATGCACAGACGGGTGACCATGACGACAATGAAGATCCAAAAACTTGATGGAGGCAGCAGAACAAACAAAAGATGAGATTTCATCGAGGACATACACGGCATCACTCAGCTTCCCTCTACCAAACCCAATAATGGGTATTGTCGATCCATTTGCAACCGTAATCGAAGACCAACAATGAGGTTTATATGTGTAAGATACTTGAGGTACTAGTAGTTGATCAGAAGCGCTTGAATCTGCAAGCCACCAAACAAGATGTTGTGAAGTGCATAATGGCTAAATGGTTTATGCCACAACAACACTATGAGTCGGAGAATCAATCTGAATAACCTATAGACGACAATACTCCTCAGATATTTCAATTGTTCTCAAAATCCTAGATATAGAAGTAAAACCAGCAAGGTGCGCAGAGCGAGATGATGAATGAGGTTTGGAGGCCAAGTCAGGCTTCTCATGAACAACCCAACAAGTATCATTTGTGTGGCCCCAACGCCCGCAATGGGTGTAATGTCATGTGCCAGTGTCACGACCACGGACAGAGGGGCCTCCACGATTACTCCCCCTTCCACCACGAGAAGCAAGAGTCATCGACTCTCCAGAGGAAATATGTAGAGCATATGAGGCAGCGGTACTGGCAGTTCCGCATTTTGTAAAACGATGGTACACACTAGAAATATTCAGAGTAGAGGGAATCACTAGCATTTCAGTCTTTGTTGCCGAGAAATTTGGATCAAGGCCATTCAGTAGCCACAACAATACAAGGTGCTCACGTTGATCCTGATTCTCCTCCCTGGTATAAGGGATCTCCCAAAGATCCAAGAATCAAGGGCATTCCATTCGACGAAGTACTCGGTGACTGAACGTGCCCTTTGTATCAGTTCAACCATCTTGAGAAAGAGTTCTCCAAGGCAAATGTGGTTGTTCGTATGGGATAACATTATATGTAAGGTGTAACACCTCAACCTAGTTTAACAACCCATCAGCCATCCGGCCGGGTCCAGTGATAAGAAGTCAACTAAGAAACAATATTAAACTAGTACATAACAGACATAAATGAAAAGAACTGAAATGTAAGCTTACATCGGAAGTTGCATATGAAACTAAGGGTAAAAGAGTACCTCCACAAGATGAATTCACAGAGCCACTAAATAGAAAAAGAACCAAATCACTGAATATCTGAAATACTACATGATTTCTCCTCCTCCTATCTTTGAGATTTCAGACAAGTGACTTGAAATTTTGGTGTTTCTCCTTTTACAGAAATTTCAAAAGCCCTCACCGAGGCTCCTCGATCGAGACAGGTGGTCGATCAACCCTTCGTTTCCGATTTTGTTCAGGTTTTGTGTTGTCCCGTGACTCCCGTCTCAGTTTTAGTCAACATTTGCTTTTAAAAAAACTCCTTATAGGTCGTATGGAATTTTAAGAAATCTTAGATTCAACCGAAGAAGGGTTTTTCTGGTTAATACCTGAAGGTTACAACGACGGAAAGGAGGGAGAGGGCTCCAGATGACAGTCTACAACAAGGAAAGGAAAGGGAAACCACTCCCCAGGGTCGTGGATGGCTGTTGGTGGCGGAGTACAAGGTCGACTGGACTCCACGAGCGTGAGGAGATAGCGTCGAGGGTTTCTGGAAGAGGTACGGACGATGTCACGCCTTCTGGTGTCGATGGATGGTGCGACAGAGACTCTCGCCCAGTTCGTCAAAGGGATCAGAGAGGGGAGGAGTCGTGAGCGCCGTCTGCGAGAGGGAGGGGTAGCAGCGGATGATCGAAGGAGTTACGCACGGGTTGCGGCCCTTTTAACCTTGAGCGGCGTGCAACATTGCGGTTATTGTAACCGCTGGAGTCGGACGGCACCTCTTCATTAAAATTTAGGAGGAAATTTACAAGTTCCAAATTATCACCATTATGCCATGCCACTCTACTCCAACACTTAGAATTTTGGTTTACGCCCTCACACTACAAATTAACATGTTGCGGACACGTACCCAACGGCTGACATTAAACAAACAATAAGTGTAACAATATTTAACCCTACTAAGATCGTATCTCGACAAGATAATTATTCGATCAACTCCGCTCGTGATCAAACCTTGAAAATTAAATTATATTTTGGAGTAAAAAAATTACGGATGTTACAAATCTCTCCTCCTAATAAAATTTTCGTCCTCGAAAATTTACAACAAACCTGGGTCAAAAAGGAATGCATAATCTTCAATCTTCCGAAGCTCATCTTCCTTTTCCCAAGAATACACGGGTCGGCCACAGTTCATCCAAAGAACTTTTATGAACGGGATCTCTCTACTCCTGAGCTTTTGAATCCTTGAGTCCACTATTCTGACAGGTTTAACACTGATACTAAGATCTGATCCGATTGGTGAGTCATCGATACTGATTATCTGGCTAAGATCTCTAACTGCTCTCCTCAGATAGGAGACGTGGCATACATCATGTAGACCATTTATTTCCTCAGGTAAAACAAATCTATAAGCAACTTCACCAAGACGTTCCAGTACCTCGAAAGGACCAACAAATCTAGGGCTCAATTTCTTCATTCGTTTGATTCGAGAGACTCCTCTAACTGGTCTGACCTTCAGGTAAACATAATCACCAAAACTAAATTCCACTGTCTTGTCCCTCTGGTCATAATACTTGGCTTGGCGATCCTATTCTATCTTCATACGCTCCTGAATGAGCTTGATTCGATCAGTGGTCTTATCAATCCAATCTTTACTAATGGAAGATCTTTCTTCACTCTCAGCCCAACATATCGACGTCCGACAACGCCGGCCATAAAGTGCTTCAAAGGGGGTCATCCCGATGCTTGCCTGAAAGTTGTTGTTGTAGGAGAACTCAACAAGATTAACATACTTCTCTCGCTTTCCTCCAAAGTCCAAGATACGCATCCGGAGCATATCTTCCAAGGTTCTATTCGTACGTTCAGTCTGTCCATCTGTCTAGGGATGGAAGGCGGTACTGAAATGTAGCTTAGTGCCCAACCGATCCTGAACGTATCTCCACTCCTTAGAAGTAAACATGCCATCTTTGTCTGAAACAATGGTCTTGGGAACACCGTGAAGTCGAACAATCTCATCAACATACAATTGCGCCAATCTGGGACCTTGATCTGTCCTCCTATTGGGTATGAAATGAGCAATTTTAGAGAGACGGTCAACTAGAACCCATAATTCCAAGTATTCAATACATCCAGGTAGCACAAAAATGTATGTGGATCTGAAGAAGATAGTGTGGTGGTCAGGCATGAAGGGTGACGTTGCTGAGTATGTTGGGAAGTGCGAAACTTGCAAGTTAGTCAAAGCTAAATGTCAGAGAAAAGGAGGCAAGTTGCAGCCACTTCCCATCCCAGAGTGGAATTTCGAGGACATTTCAAAAGATTTTGTTCATGGCCTTTCCAAATCGCGGAGTGGGAATGATTCCTTATAGGTTATAGTTGACTGCCTCTCTAAAGTTTCCCATTTCATACCCAATAGGAGGACAGATCAGGGTCCCAGATTGGCGCAGTTGTATGTTGATGAGATTGTTCGACTTCACGGTGTTCCCAAGACCATTGTTTCAGACAGAGATGATAAGTTTACTTCTAAGGAGTGGAGATACGTTTAGGATCAGTTGGACACTAAGCTACATTTCAGCACCGCCTTCCATCCCCAGATAGATGGACAAACTGAACGTACAAATAGAACCTTGGAAGATATGCTCCGGATGTGTATCTTGGACTTTGGAGGAAAGTGAGAGAAGTATGTTACTCTTGTTGAGTTCTCCTACAAAAACAAATTTCAGGCAAGCATCGGTGTTGAAACCGAAAATTCGGTCTCGATGGAGTTCACCCTTGGGGAAGGGGTGATCGCACACCTACTTCTCTCCTGCAAGAAAAACAAGGAAAAAGAACAAGGGACTGGACCAAGGGTTCGGCACGGAGGACCCACCACACACCCGGAAGATCATTGAGCGCTTCCCCTCCTTAGTCAAATGTCGGGCTAAGGTACCTCAGAAAGCGCTAGAAGAATGGGAGACAAGTAAGCCTGCCTTCTGAGGTACTTCTTGGGTCCTATTTATAAATTTCTGAAAACGGCCTGCAAATAGCCAACCTCCGCTGTTCTGAACAGCTATGTGCAACCCAACTGGGTGTGCCAACAGTGCGACTCCGCTGTTCTAACTGGCTATGGGCAGGCCAGCGGGGGCAAATTAGTAAAAACACCTCGCAGATCACTGGGCGAGTAGCCCTCTACAAACCCTACTCGGCAAGGGCGGCGAGTGCTCGATGGGGCTGGCACTCCCCGCCAATCTCCGACCTTGGGCGAGTTCGGGCCCGGCCTGCCCTTCTCGCACGCCGCGGGTTTGTTGAACAGTCCGAACTCGGCGAGCGGCCCAGAGCTCGACGAAAGGCCCAGGCTCGACGAACAGCTCATAGCTCGACGAATAGGGCTTGTCGAGTTGGGCTTGGCGAGTACGAGCTCGCCTCCCAAAGATATCTCAACCCGCCTGGGGGAGCCGGAGACTGTCGAGCTCTCCCTCCTGCCGAGCTCGCCCAGGGACTCAAACTGCCCGATTTGGCCTGTCTGGCTCCTGCTGACCCACTCGCCGGATACGGGGTTGTACACAATCCATGTTCTTTGCGAAGTTGGCACAAGCTTGGAAAGAAACATCCAACCCCACAGGATTCGGCGAGTGTGGCGGGAGCCAGAGAATCTTTTGGCGGGGTCCACCAGCGACTATAAATATGCTCCTGCGTACCTGGGTGACCCTTGTCACTCCCCTTCGCTCTGAATTTGCCGAGATGCCTTTCCCCAAGGAGCTCCAAGAGAGGCTTGCGATGGCTCGCGAGGTCTCCTCTGACCGCGTCGCCAGCCTGACCTCCGTTCCTCTTAACATCCCGCGGAGCATCCCGACCGAGTCTAATTCTGCCAAGAGGGCGAAGCCAGACGTAGAAGCGTCCGAGCGCGTCTTCCAAGACTTGAAAATGACCCTGGAGCCTGAGACCGGCTCCTATACCCTGCCTGCCCTTGGGAAGGAGGGGAATTTCATTGACCTCTGCGCCGACCAGGACTGCCGGGATGGGGGCGGCGAGGTCACCTCTCCGCGAGCCGATATTCTTCCTGCCGACCCGCGGTTTGGGGCTCCGGAGGTTCGTCAACGCGACCCATCCCCTCCCTTCGGGACTCTGGGGTTGAGCTCGCAAAGACCGGGCTCGCCAGCCCGCATTCCCTTTTCTCAGCTCGCTGAGACTTCGAGGGAGGGTGCTGGAACTATCCCAGTGCCGAGCTTCAGCCTTCTTCCGCCCAGAATACATCCTCCGGGCCGTGGTAAAAATCTGAAGATGCCTCCACCTCGCCTCTCCTTCGAGGCGCCGAACTCTTTAGGCAAGTCATCCTTTATTGGTTCTCATCCGTAGATCCCCTGGTGTGCTTTCCCGTCACATTATTGTTCAACTATTGCAGCCTTCTTCAGTCAGTCGGAGGCCTACGAATCCCTGGAGCGAGCTCGCTACTCGCCCCTTCCTTCCCCGAAGACCTTGGAGTCCTTCCTGGACGCCGAGTTGGGGAGCCCCGAGCTGACGATGCGAGGAATTGAGGTCCTCAAAAAGATGGTACGCGAGCTCCACCGATTGCGGGAGGACAACGACGTGCTGCAGCGGGAGTGTGTGTGGCTAGTAGGCGAGGCGAGGGAGGACCCGACGGGCGAGGCGACGTCCCTTTCACCGCTGCTGGAGGAGCTGGACGAGAACCTTCTGGCCGCCCGGGGATGCTTGAGGCGGATCCGCGAGCTCAGCGATTCGCGCCGACCTGCGGGGAAGGAGACGCGAGACCGGGGGAGGTAAAGAACGGCCCCCCTACCAGGCCTACCGGAACTCGCCTCCTGCCCCCTCAGTTTGCGCATGTACTGAAGTTACTGCTTTGTTTATTCGCATTTGATTTCTTTGAACAATGTCCTTCCTGAATCTGTAATAACTTAGAATATTTTTAGATTTTATTGCTTGTTGTTCGAATATAATATCCTTGCTTGACACGTGATGAGACAGGTTTTGGAAGTCGGCGAGCTGGGTTAGGCGAGCTGGACCTATCAGTCGGCTCGACCCTTGATCCCTTCTCCTATAAATAGGCCCCCTCACCTACCCCGACTTACTGCTTTTATTGCTTCTGTACCTTCCCCCTGCTCGCCTTCTTCCTACCCGTACTCGCTCCCTACACCTCCCGCGAGCATGGGCAAGTCTAATCCTGATTCCGACGGTCGCTCCAAGTGCGCTCAACACTTCACTGACTACTGTTTCTTTGAGGGGAACACGACGAAGGAGGAGTTCGCCGTGTTCAATGCCGACTTCAAGCCCCCCGGCTTCGAGGCGCGCCGGCCCAGGGAAGGCGAGGTCATCAACACTTTCTACTCCGAGGAGTTCGTCTTCCCTATCTCGCATTTCGAGGTGGGGTTGCGCCTTCCGCTCTGGCCGGAAATCCGCCAGATCCTCAAGTACTTCGGCGCGGTACCTGCGTAGCTGAACCCGAACTCCATCGCCATGATGATGGCGTTCGCGAGCTTCCTCCGCCGGGAGCGAATTGAGTTCAACCTGACCGTGTTCAGGAAACTCTTCACCTACAAGGCGACTCCCGACGGCGTCGCCTTCTTCGGCGGCTCCTTTATCAAGGTTCGTGAGATCGCGAACAAACACCACAACTGGATGACCAAGATCGTATTCATCAAGGGCGATCTCGGCAACGTCCCCTACTCGCCGCAGCAAAAAGGCGAGGAGGTGTACCGACCCCACACCATCTCCGGCAATGACGTCGAGCTCCACAAGGACTGCGAGGTCGCCTTCCTCCGAAGGGGCCTCGACTCGCTCCTCCCCGTCCTTCCCGGCGAAGGTATATCTTTCAACTTTCCTTGCCAGATCTCGTCAAATCCATCGGAGTTTTAACTAAGTTATTTATGCAGGGGACTGATTCCCGAGAACCCGCCTTTTGCGGATCCGGGACTACTCCTCGACCCTCTCGCCCGCGAGAAGGCGGCTGCAGCCGCCTGCCGAGACGAGCCGTCGTCGTCCAAGCCCTCTGGCAAGAAGCGGGCTGATCCCGCGGGGTCCAGATCGCCTCGCCGCCATCCACCGGAGAAGAAGCTGAAAGCGGTGGTGGTTTCTCGGGCGAAGCAACAACAACAACAACAACCCAAGTACATGAGCTCGCGCGAGACCACCCCGGACGGATTGTCGGGGAGCCCGCTGAAGGAGACAACGGGCAAAGAGCAGGAGGGAGGTGAGACCTCTGCTCCTGCAGTCAAGAAGACCCAGCCCCGCGAGCTGGGTCCGCCGAAGAGTCACCCCCTCTTCGGCCTTGGGGGGAGGTGGAAGGACTCGGTCGGCGAGCCCGTGGTTCAGTGGGACGAGTCCGCCAACCGGATCTCCGTCTCCACCCTCCAATCCTCCTATGCCGACCGTGAGCCCTCCTCCGGTCAAGCCTATGCGCTCGGCTTCGGACTCTACGGGCGCGAGGACGCCGCGACCTACAAGCGCATGACCCTGCGCCAACTCGACCATGAGGGCCTGCAGGCCCACATGCGGGCACTGGAGCCCCACCACATGATGGTTCGTCGCGGTTTCAACCTCAGCCACCTCCTGCAGAAGGCTGAGCAGAAGCGCGACCTGGCCCAGGACAAGGTCGTTGACCTGGAGAGGAGGCTCGGCATTGCCGAGGACTTACTCGCCAAGGGTGCCGACGGACTGGTGAGCACTGGTTATCCCTTTCTCTTTTTACTTAGGATTCTTAGCTTCAGATTTACTTACCTGTTCTTGCCTCAGGATGCCGAGGCCGCTAGGGAGTTGCGGACTCGCGCCGTCGGGCTGGAGGAAGAGAATAACCAGCTCCGTACTCGCTTTGCCGAGCTGGAGGTCCGCGCAGCCGGGCTGGAGGCTCGCACCGCCGAGCTGGAAGGGCAGAACGCGAAGCTGAGTGAGGAAAACAAGGGGCTTCATGGCGAAATCGCCCGCCAGGAGAAAGCCTTCCTCCCTCCAGGTGGCAGCGAGCCCCCCTTCTCATACAAGAGCCCGAGGATCTTTGGCGAGGCTGAGGTCGTTGAAAGGCTGCGGGTCAACTCAATCGAATCCGCCGAATGCACCCTGCAAATCATGAAGGATATGCAGGTGCTGGTGGAGGGCTGCGAGGAGGTCACGGTCTGAGGCCTCATGCCGAGTCTGTTCCCGCCCACACCGCCAAGCGAGAAGGAAGAAAGCCTCGACATGTTCTTCGGGAAGGATTTCAAGGACAATCCCTCTGGCGGGGCGGGCAGAGATCGCCAATCCGGGGGAGGAGGCGAGAGCTGACCTCCCCCCCTTTTTCATTCTTGTAATTCTCTCTCCCCTTTTGTAACCTCGCCTAGACGAGCTCTTCTTTTTTTAATCCACTTTATACTTAATGAGAAGTAAATTTTTCTATCTTCTTTTTCTTTGAACTTTCCTTCTGTAATGCACTCGCCCGCGAGCCCTCCTCTTTGCTGGATCTCGCTAGGACAGAATTTGCCGCTAGAGCGCATGTTTAGGATTCGTACCCGCGAGCGGATTCCGAGAGCTCGCCCCTCCCCAGGTTAACCAGGAATGGACCACCTGCCGAGCTGGGTTCACAACCACCCAGCTCGCGCGCGAGTTGTCCCTTCTCTTGCTGATGTCGAGTACAAATTATCAAAATATTTCACAAGTAAAACTGAAGGGGGGTGGAATGCCTTGTTGGAGCTTGCCTTCCTCAATAGGAGGCTTAGAACAGGGCTCGTCTTCTCTTTGCCGAGCTGGGCCCGCGAGTCCCAACTCGCCTATAAGGACCTTCTCCCCCTACACCCTTAGGAAAGCAATCTTCCTAAATAATTCCAGGAGAGGGTGGGACTCCCTCGAGTGACATCCAGCCCTGCCAGCGAGGTGAGAGCCTGACAGCGGGATCTGCTCGTGGTCTGGGGCGGACTCCCTCGAGTGACATCCAGCCCTGCCAGCTAGGTGAGAGTCTGACAGCGGGATCTGCTCGGGGTCTGGGGCAGACTCCCTCGAGTGACATCCAACCCTGCCAGCTAGGTGATAGTCTGATAGCGGGATCTGCTCGGGGTCTGGAGCAGACTCCCTCGAGTGACATCCAACCATGTCAGCTAGGTGAGAGCCTGACAGCGGGATCTGCTCGGGGTCTGGGGCAGACTCCCTCGAGTGACATCAAGCCCTGTCAGCTAGGTGAGAGCCTGACAGCGGGATCTGCTCGGGGTCTTGGGCAGACTCCCTCGAGTGACATCCAACCTTGCCAGCTAGGTGAGAGCCTGACAGCGGGATCTGCTCGGGGTCTGGGGCAGACTCCCTCGAGTGACATCCAGCCCTGCCAGCTAGGTGAGAGCCTGACATCGGGATCTGCTCGGGGTCTGGGGCAGACTCCTTCGAGTGACAACCAGCCCTGCCAGCTAGGTGAGAGCCTGACAGCGGGATCTGCTCGGGGTCTGGGGAAGACTCCCTCTAGTGACATCCAACCCTGCCAGCTAGGTGAGAGCCTGACAGCGGGATCTGCTCGGGGTCTGGGGCAGACTCCCTCGAGTATCATCCATCCCTGCCAGCTAGGTGAGAGCCTGACAACGGGATCTGCTCGGGGATCTATCAAACGAACACTTCAACCATTCTCATAGATTACAACGAGAGCATTGACACTTCAAATTTCATTAGAAAAAGGAACGCTACTTACATGGTTTAAGGGAAAAAATGTTTCAGGTCATCACCGCTCCAGGTGAGACTTAGGGTCTCTCCCTCCACATTCTGGAGGCGATATCCTCCTGACCTCAATGTTTCTTTTACAATGTACGGACCCTCCCAGTTGGGGTTGAGCTTTCCCACGGCGGCTGACCTTCCCGCGACATCCACCTTCTTTAGGACCAAGTCCCCTTCTGCGAATTGTTTGACCCTGACGTGTTTGTCGAAATACTTAGCCATTCTTATTTTCACTTACTCCTGGCGGATGGCAGAGAGGTCGCGTACCTCCTCTACCATGTCAAGGGAGAGCCGAAGCTCCTCCTAATTCTCGGGTCTCCACTCCTCCCTATCTTCCCCTGCCTCGACCACCCGAGGCGTCCGGACTTCGAACTCTACTGGGAGTACAGCCTCGCACCCATGGGAGAGTTTGATGGGAGTCTCTCCTGTGGCTGTAATGGGTGTGGTCCTAAGAGCCCAGAGGACCGAAGGGAGTTGCTCCACCCAGCTGCCCCTCAAATTCTCCACCTTCTTCTTGAGGAGGTTGACAATGATCTTGTTCGCCGCCTCCACCTGCTCGTTGCTCCTGGGGTGATGAACCGAAGCAAATCTGAGATCTATCCCGAGTTGCCCACAAAAGCTGATGAATTTGGCGCTAGCGAACTGGGGTCCGTTGTCCGTGACAATGGCCTTAGGCAACCCGTGCTGGCAGATGATTTCCCCCCACACAAAGTTCCTGATGACCTGGTAGGTCACCTTGGCCAACGCCTTGACTTCTAACCACTTGGAAAAATAGTCAATCATGACCAACAAGAATCTCCTCTGCCCGCTGGGTTGGGGGAAATGCCCTACCAGATCCATTCCCCAGATTGCAAAGGGCCAGGGCCAGGGTACTGTGATGCTCCTGAGGCGCTGAGCTGGCTGCAGTTGGAGGGGGAGAACAACTGGCACTTGCTACACTTCCTTGCGAAATCTGCGGCGTCATGGCTCAAGGTCGGCCAGAAGTACCCTTGTCTGACAATTCTTCCTTCCAGGGTCTGACTCCCAGAATGGCTCCCACACTCTCCGGAGTGGACTTCCTCCAAGATCCTCGGGACCCCCCCCTCAGCGACGCAATGCGCCAACATCCCTGAGAGGGTCTTCCGGTATAGCTGCCCGTCTCGTACGAGGTAATATGCCGACTTGTACTTGAATTTCTTCTTGTCCATCCCCTCCGGATACTCCCCTGTGGAGAGGAAGGCCGTGAATGGGTCCATCCACGAGGGGTGCTGCTCCACTTCCATCAGCTTTCCCTCCTCGATGGAAGGGCGAAACAGGTCGGTGATGGTACCCCCACCCGGGGACCATGCTTTGCCAGTTGATTTACCTGCTCGTTCTCCTCCCTGGGCACGTGCCAGATGGAGAAAGTCTGGAACATCCCGATGGCCCCCTTCACCTTCGCCAAGTACAGCTGCAGAGTATTTACTCCCTTACCTCAAATTCTCCGTTGATCTGGGAGGCCACCACCATGGAGTCAGTGAGGACCTCCACGTCATGCACTCCCAGCTCCCTGGCCAGGCGGAGCCCTGCAATCACCGTCTCGTACTCGGCATGGTTGTTGGTGATGAGAAAGTGCACCACCACCGTTTGCTCGATTCTCGTTCCTTGGGGACTATCCAAGATCACCCCCACTCCCAGGGAATGCCTTCCCGAAGCGCCATCTACCATCACCCTCCAAGGAACTGGGTGAGTGAGCTCTTCCTTCGCTACCTTGACTACATAGTCAGCCAGGAAGTCGGCCATCGCTTGGGCCTTGATCGAGAGACGGGGGACAAAGGTGATGTCGAACTCGCTCAGCTCTACCGACCACTTAGACAATCTGCCCGAATTCTGCACCCCCTCGAAGATGTTGCGGAGGGGGTGGTCAGTCACCACCCGGATCGAGTGTGCCTGGAAGTAAGGTCGGAGCCTCCGGGCCGAGATGACAAGAGCGAAGGCAAGTTTTTCCAAGATGGGATAACGGAGCTCGGCCTTCTTCAATACCCGGCTTACATAGTATATGGGGAGTTGTTTCTTTCCATCTTCCCGAACCAGGACGGAGCTCAAGGCCTCCACTCCGATCCCGAGATACAAGTATAGATCTTCCCCCTCCTTATGCCCTTGGAGCAGCGGAGCCTGAGTCAACTTCTTCTTCAGGGCTTGGAATGCCTCCTCGCACTCCTTGGTCCACTCGAATTTCTGGCCTCCCCTCAACATTTTGAAGAAGGGGAAGCACTTCTCCCCAGCTCGAGAGAGGAACCTGCTCAATCCTGCCAGCTTCCCTGTCAACCGCTGCACCTCTTTTACATTCCGAGGTGATCCCAGCTCCATGATTGTTCGGACCTTATCAAGATTGGGCTCTACAACTGCTGGGGTTAGGAGGTGGCCTAGGAACTTGCCCCTGCTCGCCTCGAAGACACACTTCAGGGGGTTCAGCCTCATCTTATACTCGCGCAAGGTGACGAAGGTTTCCTCCAAGTCCCGGAGGTGAGAGTCGACATCCCGGCTCTTGATCATGAGGCCAGCCACATACACTTCCAAGTTCCTCCCCCTTTGCTCTCGGAAGACCCTGTCCATCATCTTCTGGTAGGTTGCTCCTGCATTCTTCAGCCCAGAGGGCATCATTTTGTAGCAGTAGCACTCATCCCTCGTGATGAAAGAGACATCTTTGACGTCGGGGGGGGGGGGGTGCATCCTGATCTGGTGATAACCTGAAAATGCATCCAGAAAACTCATTACAGGAAAACCGACGACTGAGTCAACCAGCGCGTCGATCCGAGGCAAGGGATAACAATCCTTGGGACATGATTTATTAAGTAGAGAAAAATCAACACACATACGCCACCGACCGTCTCCTTTTTTAACCATTACTACATTAGAGACCCAGCCGTGGTATTGAATTTCGGATACAAAGCCAGAAGGAGCTTGGTCACCTCCTCCCTGATCGGCTCGGCCAGCTTGTCCGCGGTGAACCTCTTCTTCTGCTGGATGGGGCGGGCTCCTGGGTCTAGGTTGAGGCGGTGGCAGGCCACGTCAGCATCGATCCCTGGCATCTCCACGGCACTCTAGGCGAAGATGTCCACGTTCTTTTGGATGCACTCCAGCATCCTCTCCTGGTCGGCTGGGGTCAACCCCCCGTTGACGCGGACCTTCTACACCCTACCTCCGAGGGTGATAACCTCCATCTCCACCACCTCTTTTGCGGCCACCAGACGAGACTGCTCTCCCCATTCTTCAACGTCCTCCCCTCCTGGGGCAAGGACTTCTTCCCCAACCTCCTCCACGGTCATTGCCTTGGCCGACTCCTGGACTTCTTCCGCCTCCTCCCGAGCGCGGTTCTCCTCCACCACCATCTCCCCTCCGCCAGCCTCCTGCTCCGCCTCCTCCATCCTCCGCTCCATCTCCTCAGCCCCCTCCTGCCAAGAGATGGAGTTCATCGCCGTGACGTAGCACTCCCTTGCTACCTTGGGATCTCCCCGGATCCGGATCTGGACCCCCTCGGCGTTGAACTTTAGGCACTGGTGGAAGGACGAAGGGATGCAGCGGAAGACGCTGATGAAGAGCCTCCCAAAGATGGCGTTGTAGCTGCTGGGAGCGTCCACAATGACGAACCTGCAGGTGCGGGAATGCCCCGCCCAGAGAGACATGGAGTCCCACTCCTCCTTCGACCTCCTTTCTCTCCCCCGAGAAGCCAAACAGAGGTCCGTCCGAGGCCAGCACCCTCTTGGACTCCACCTTCATCGCGTCAAACGCCTTCTTGAAGATGACGTTGACCGAGCTCCCGTTGTCAATGAGGATCCGGGCGACGGTGAAGTTTCGATTGCTGTCTGAATGACCAGCGCATCGCAAAAGGGATCCTCATGACCCGACATATCCTTGATTGAGAAGGTGATCTTCTCTTCTGGGGCTGGGGTCTGGGATGTGGAGCCAACGCTCCTGCGGTACATGGTATGGAGACTTGCCTTACGGGAAGCCTCGACCCCCACCCCCGCGTGGATCACTCCGATCCCTCCCCGGGTCCCAACATCTGCCCGGTCTTCACACCTGTCCTCCTCCGCCCGAGGCAGGACCTCCTCGATCCGCACTCCTTGGCGGTCACGCTGCTGTTGCTGCTCCCTGTTTCCTCTCATCTCGAGGAACTCCGGGCACGTGGCCATGACGTGCCCTTCCTCCTGATGGAATTCACAGTAGGGCAGCTCCACCCTAACCTCCCTTCTTTTCCTCCGCTCCCCCATGGCTATTGCCATAGCCTGCTCCTGGTCGGGGAGAGGTGGCCTCTGGCCTTGCCTCCCGCCTGGAGGATAGAACTGGCCCTGGCCTCCCTGGCGGTTATCCCCACCATGAGGACCTCTCCTCGGCCCTTGATCTTGCCACTCCAGCCTCCAACCTAGCCGATGGTTCGGCTCCTGATGCCCCCACCTGGGTTGCTGCTGCTACTGCTCCCTCTGCCGGGGTTCAACTCTCCTCTCCTCCTGACCCCTGCCCCCTCTGGGCCTCTCCTCCTCCGTAGCCCATCTAGCCAACTTCCGGGCAAACTCCGGGTTCGACGTCTCCCCGTCGACTTCCCTTGCCGCTCTCTCCATCAGCTCCTCGTAGGAGAGGGGCGACACCCTCATCAGCTCCATTCGAAAGAAACCCTGCTGCAGCCCCAGGGTGAAGACCATCATCAGGGCATGCCCCGGCATCTCTTGGACTTGGGTGACCTCCTCCTGGAAACAATCGGCGTAGCTCCCCAAGGTCTCGTTCACCCCCTGCTTGATGTGGATTCCGACTTCTTCTTCCTCCTCTTGGAGGTGGTGAACCTCAGCATGAACCCCCGACGTAGGTCCTCGAAGCAATAGATGGAATTGGCCGGCAACTGGTGGAACCACTCTCTCGCCTTCTCCTTGACGGTGATGGCGAAGAGCCTGCACTTGAATCCATCCGACATCTGTCGGATCGAGATCACGTCCTCAAACCACTGGACGTGTTGGACCGGGTCTCTCTTCCCGATGTAGTAGGACATCTCGGGCTCCCTGAACCCCTCTGGAACCGGAGCAGAAGAAACCAGCTCGCTGAAGGGGCTGCCGCCCCCTACTGGGCGAGCTGGGGGGTCTCGCACCCCCATCTCGCCGAACCTGCCGCCGCTTGCCGAGCCGGGGAAGAGCACCCTCCCGGGGAGCTCGCCGCCTCTCCTTTCCTCGGCGACCTCCTTCCCAACTCGTATGTCGGGTGCGTCCTCGCCGAGAGCCGGAACCGCGAGAACAGGGGCCGCCGGTGTCGAGCACTCGGCACGCGCGCCGAGTGCGAATCTGACCAAGCCGAGTACTTCCTGCCTGAACTCCTCGAACATCCCCATCGTGGCGAGAGGGGGAGGGGGTGGCGAGTATCCCCTGTCCGATCCTTGCCCTTCTCCTGTCATTGAGCTCGCTAAAGATTTTCTGTGCTGACCATGCTCCACGCTCACCGCACCAAAATGTTGAAACCGAAAATTCGGTCTCGATGGAGTTCACCCTTGGGGAAGGGGTGATCGCGCACCTACTTCTCTCCTGCAAGAAAAACAATAAGGAAAAAGAACAAGGGACTGGACCAAGGGCCCGGCGCGGAGGACCCACCACACACCCGGAAGATCACTTGCGCTTCCCCTCCTTAGCCAAATGTTAGGCTAAGGTACCTCAGAAAGCGCTAGAAGACTGGGAGACAAGTAAGTCTGCCTTCTGAGGTACCCCTTGGGTCCTATTTATATATTTCTGAAAACGGCTTACAAATAGCCAACCTCTGCTGTTCTGAACAGCTATATGCAACCCAACTGGGCCTGCCAACAACGCGACTTTGCTGTTCTAAGTGGCTATGGACAGGCCAGCGGTGACAAAATGGTAAAAATACCTCGCAGATCATTGGGCGAGTAGCCCTCAACAAACCCTACTCGGCAAGGGCGACGAGTGCTCGATGGGGCTGGCACTCGCCGCCTCCCTGACGGTTATAGTTGACCGTCTCTCTAAAGTTTCCCATTTCATACCCAATAGGAGGACAAATCAGGGTCCCAGATTGGCGCAGTTGTATGTTGATGAGATTGTTCGACTTCACGGTGTTCCCAAGACCATTGTTTCAGACAAAGATGACATGTTTACTTCTAAGGAGTGGAGATACGTTCAGGATCGGTTGGACATTAAGCTACATTTCAGTACCGCCTTCCATCCCTAGACAGATGGACAGACTGAACGTACGAATAGAACCTTGGAAGATATGTTCCGGATGCGTATCTTGGACTTTGGAGGAAAGTGAGAGAAGTATGTTAATCTTGTTGAGTTCTCCTACAACAACTTTCAGGTAAGCATCAGGATGGCCCCCTTTGAAGCACTTTATGGCCGGCGTTGTCGGACGTTGATATGTTGGGCTGAGAGTGAAGAAAGATCTTCCAATAGTAAAGATTGAATTGATAAGACCACTGATCGAATCAAGCTCATTCAAGAGCGTATGAAGATAACACATGATCGTCAAGCCAAGTATTATGACCAGAGGGACAAGACAGTGAAATTTAGTTTTGGTGATTATGTTTACCTGAAGGTCAGACCAGTTAGAGGAGTCTCTCGAATCAAACAAATGAAGAAATTGAGCCCTATATTTGTTGGTCCTTTCGAGGTACTGGAACGTCTTGGTGAAGTTGCTTATAGATTGGCTTTACCTGAGGAAATAAATGGTCTACATGATGTATTCCACGTCTCCTATCTGAGGAGAGCAGTTAGAGATCTTAGCCAGATAATCAGTATCGAGGAATCACCAATCGGATCAGATCTTAGTATAAGTGTTAAAACAGTCAGAATAGTGGACTCAAGGATTCAGAAGCTCAGGAGTAGAGAGATTCCGTTCGTAAAAGTTCTTTAGATGAACTGTGGCCGACCCGAGTATTCTCGGGAAATGGAAGATGAGCTTCGGAAGATTGAAGATTATGCATTCCTCATTGACCCAGGTTTGTTGTAAATTTTCGAGGACGAAAATTTTTTTGGTGGGGAGATTTGTAACATCTGTAAATTTTTTTTACTCGATTTTTTTTTAATTTTCAAGGTTTGATCACGAGCGGAGTTGATCGAATAATTATCTTGTCGAGGTTTAGGATCCCATGACCCAGAATATTTACAGAGCCGTAAGATTTCATCTTAATCATTCATTCGACGATAGAGTCATCGAGTTTTATCTGGTTTTCAGTTGTGCATGCGTTGTCCTTCTTAGTAGATCCTTTATTTTATTCTCAGACATCAATAATTCATTTTTCCTTCGTATTATAAGCACCGCGTACCAGTGAGGCCGACGAGACTTCTCGCCAGGATACTACACTTGAGATAGTCATAGATGATAATAGTACCCCAGCAGCGCCTCCTGTATCTGCAGCACCAGACCCAGCAGATATGGCCGCCATTATTGTCAGATTGGTGGCCTTAGCTATGGTGGAATTCAGAAATGCACTGCCTGCCACAGATCCAGCCGCACTTCCTGTGCCAGCTGCAGGGGACTTAGGGATGGAACACGATCTGAGGAATCTCCGCGACCTTCATCCCTCCAACTTCACTGGAGAAGAGACGTCAATGGAGACTGATGATTGGTTGATTAAGAACCGTGAACTGCTTGAGGTGATGGAGTGCCCTGAGAACAAGAAGGTTTCGTTAGCGGGTTTTCTCCTGAAGGGGGAGGCCCATCAGTGGTGGACCAGACAATTGGCGGACGACCCCGCTCGTAAGTGCTTTAGTGTAACATTTGTCTTTACCTAGCATTCCTTAATCTTTTAGCGTAATGGCTTGCGTTTACCCATGTTGTCAGGTCGTACCGCAGACATGTTCACCTGGAATGACTTCTTGTCGGCGCTAGCTAGCTGGTTTGTTCCCCGTCCGAGCGTCACAGTTTTCAGGAGAAGTACCTTAAGCTGATTCAGGGGGGCAAGACAGTGGTGACTTATGAACGGGAGCTGACCCATCTTTCTCGTTATGCGGGCACAATGTAGGGGGACAAGAACGAGAAATGTAGCCGCTTTGTGGATGAACTGCGGGATTCTCTGAGGCAGCCGTTGATGACGATGGTGAATGTAGATTATAAGGGTTTAGTGGACATTGCTAGGAAGTGAGAAGCTGATCAACAAAAGGTGAAAAAGCGCAACAACTTCCGTTCGAAGCGACCTCGGGATGCAACTCAGCAGCAACATAACAAGAATAGCCAGGGTAGAAACTGTAATAAGAAGCAGAGGTTAGGAGCCCAGAAAAGTGATCAGACTGGGACCAGGATCAAGGATTACCCCCTTTGCCCGAAGTGTTATCGCCACTATCTGGGAGGGTGTTTGGCTACCACGGGGGTATGTTACAAATGTCAGCAACCAGGACACATAGCCCGTTATTATCAGGGAGCTTCTAGAAATCAAGTAATTTAAGTTAAGTGTTGATTGCTGCTTATTTATGCATACCCTTTTCACTTTAGTCTGATTTAGCGTAACCCTCTCTTGTAGTCGAAATTTGAGGTCGGTGACCCGAGTAAAGCTGACAAAGGAAAAAAACCAATGAGTGCTGACACGAGACCAGCTCCGGGACGTGGACAATTGCATTCTAGAGCTTATGCCCTTGGCCAACAGGAAGCCAAAGAGCAGGAGGATGTAGTGACAAGTACGTGTTATAGTATGACTATCTGATAGAAAATTTAATTAAATCCTCCTTAGTGACACTGTAAATTTCTTTGATCAATCATTCATGTAGGTATTCTTATGATTTATAATGTACCCTCCAAGATTCTCTTTGACACGGGCGCTTCACACTCGTTCATAGCAGAATCTCTAGTACATAGGCTGAGATTAGAAGTCTGTCCAAAGGAATTATCGTTAGAGGTCATGATACCCAATGGATCCTTCTTGCAAACCAGAGACAGGTGTAGGGTACCAGTGCAATTTGGAGAAGTGGAGATTGTTGTAGAAGCCTTGCTACTCCTTATCGCGGGTTTCGATTTGATTGTGAGAATGGACTGATTATCGGCTGTAAACGCCAAGATAGACTGCAGAGACAAGTTGATACTGTTTGAAGGACCCAACAAGATCACTGTCACTTTCCAAGGAATGAAGGGAGTCGCTGAGCTGATTATCTCGTCCGTTAAGGCTGTTAGATGCATTAGCAAAGGTTGTGAAACCTTCTTAGTGCTGATGAATGCAGAAGCCAAGGCTGATTTGTTGAAGGTACCAGTGGTTCAGGAATTTCCTGATGTCTTTCCAGAGGAGTTACCTAATGCCCCTCCCACTAGAGAGATTGATTACCAGATCGATCTTTTACCTGGAGCAGCACCAATGGCCAAGTCCTCTTATCGCATGACCCTCAGAGAACTTGCTGAGTTGAAGGTCCAGTTGCAGGAATTGCTTGACTTGGGCTTTATTCACCAAAGCACTTCGCCTTGGAGTGCGCCAGTTTTTTTTGTGAAGAAGAAGGATGGTAGTCTGAGGTTGTGCATTGACTACCGCGAGCTGAACAAGTTGACAATTAAGAACAAGTATCCTATCCCCAGGATTGATGACCTGTTTGATCAGCTTGAGGGTTCTTGCACGTTTTCTAAGTTGGACCTCAGATCAGGCTACCATCAGTTGAAGATTCGGGAAGCAGACATTCAGAAGACGACCTTCAGTACCAAATACGGGCACTATGAGTTTGTGGTCATGCCGTTCATGCTGACTAATGCCCCGTCCGCTTTTATGGACTTGATGAACAAGGTTTTTCGGGAGTTCTTAAACCATTTTATTATTGTCTTCATAGATGATATTTTGGTGTTTTCCAGGAGTGCAGAAGATCACATCTCTCACCTCAGGATTGTTTTTGGGACGCTCAGAAAGAATCAGTTGTACGAAAAATTTTCTAAGTGCAAATTTTGGCTGTCAGAGGTTGCATTTTTAGAACATGTTATCAGTCAGAGAGGCCTTTTCGTTGACCCAAAGAAGATAGAAGCAATAAGGGAGTGGTCGAGACCGAAGGCAATTACGGAGATTCACAGTTTTTTGGGTTTGGCAGGATATTACAGGAGATTTATAAAGGACTTCTCGAAGATAGCTTTACCACTGACTTCGTTCATCAGGAAGGGTAAAGCTTTTAGTTGGACAGTGGAGTGCGAGTTGGCATTTGAGGAGTTGAAGACCGGGCTAATGACCACCTCGATTCTGAGTTTACCATCTGGGTCAGATGGTTTTCAGATATATAGTGACGACTCGGGTCAAGGTTTGGGTTGTGTGCTTATGCAGCATGATAAGGTCATAGCCTTCGTCTTCAGGCAGTTAAAGGTCCACGAGAAGAACTATCCCGTGCATGACTTGGAGTTAGCAACAGTCATACACGCTCTGAAGATATGGAGACACTATCTCTATGGGGTCCGTTGTGAGATTTTCACTGATCACAAAAGTCTCACGTACATCTTTGACCAGCAAGAGCTCAATATGAGACAGCGCAGATGGTTAGAGTTTCTGTTAGACTATGAGGTGGACATTCAGTACCACCCAGGAAAGGCGAATGTGGTAGCTGATGCACTTAGCCGTAGATGATCGAGTTGTTTTCTCCTTACCCAACAAGAGAAACTGGTGCGAGAGTTGGAGAGACTAGAGATCAGTATGGTGTCGTGCCCCAATTTTGGATCTGCAAGGTTGAGTTGGATGGAAATCACTTGTGACATCAAGGATAGGATTAGAACAGCTCTACCCTTAGATCCAAAGATGTCAGAGATTTGAGATTTGACTCAGACAGGACTGAAGGAAAAGTTCAGTGTACATGAGGATTTACTACTGCACGACGGCTGATGGGTTGTTAAACTAGGTTGGAGTGTTACATAAGGTATCTCATAGTTCCTTAGTGTTGTCACAATTCTTGCACATTTCTCGAACGGAGGGGTCCATGGAGCTCAGTAGGAGAGAAAAAATGTGTCAGTCATCAATGTACCAATCCTCATATTCTGAACTGCCCATATCATGAGTGAAAGTGAAGGGATAGATACTACTCTAGAGGGGGGGTGAATAGAGTTATCAAATTTTGCACAGACAAAACTTAATAGTCTACCCAACTCCCTTGGAGTGAGGTGCGAAATGAAAAGATTATAGATATTGATTTAACCCTAAAGCCTAACACAAGTGTTGTGCACAAAATAAAGCTAACTGTAATTACAGTTAAGCTTGGGTCCTAATCCAGCAACTAGCAATCCTAGTTAATTCTAATCACAGCCACAATGCAATTAATTAATTAAGCAACCAGACGACACAAGATATTATAGTGGTTCCCCAAACACTGGGTACATCCACTCTTCTACCCACACGGTAGGAATCCACTACAGGTTTTTGATCAGGTGCCCTGCCACCAACAAGATCTGCTGCAGGTAGATCTAGAGACCCTTTAGACTTTTGATCAGGTGTCTAAAAACCAAGCTTTACTTTTGAAGGGAGTAAACAACCCTTTACAGGAGGGGGGGAAGAGGGTTAGATTGTCTTCTCTATTTTAAATAAGATTAGAGAAGCACAAGGCCTCTTCAGAACTTCTGACAGAATACTGTCTTGAAGTTCTGAAGGAATAAAGCTAAGAAGAAGATAATAAAATATAAAATAAAAGGATCTTCTTCAGCAGCTTCCTTCTTCTTCTTCTTCTTCAATATCTCTGAGTGTATCTTCCTGGAACAGAAGCACTCAGGTTGAAGAAGAGCAGAAGAGATAACTTCTCAGTTGGATGAAGATTGCTGAGAGCTGGCTTTGCTGTATTGTATTTCTTCCTTCTGTTAGCAAGCCTTAGTTCTTTCTTCAAAAGAACTCCTTAATATAATGGCAACAACAACGGCTCTAATATTTGAATTGAGCTTTGTCTTCATCTGGAATCAACAACCTGGGCTGCATTTAACATAAAGACAAAACAAGTCTTGCAGATATATATCCTATAAAAGGGAAAGCTACTGCAGCTGCAATAAATAATCTGATAAAGGATGTTAGATAAAGTCACATCAGAAATAACTCTTTACAGCCAACGGCTATAAAGGACAGCTGCAGATAAAGTAATCAATAAGTCAACTAATAAGACAAACTACTTTATCTGAAAGGAAAGACTTATGCATAAGAATAGCAAGGATTGCTTTGAAGTAATAGCAGTAAATCAATCAGATATTATATAATAAATATATGCTAGAAACACAGGAAATCACCAAAATTTAATCTGAAAGCTTCTCCAATCTGCGTTCTACTATAGTCGAACGCCGTTCTACTATAGTCGAACGCCGTTCTACTATAGTCGAACGCCGTTCTACTATAGTCGAACGCCGTTCTACTATAGTCGAACGCCGTTCTACTATAGTCGAACGCCGTTCTACTATAGTGGAACGCCGTTCTACTATAGTGGAACTTCGTTCTACTATAGTCGAACGCCGTTCTACTATAGTCGAACGCCGTTCTACTATAGTGGAACTTCGTTCTACTATAGTCGAACGCCGTTCTACTATAGTCGAACGCCGTTCTACTATAGTGGAACTCCGTTCTACTATAGTGGAACGTCGTTCTACTATAGTCGAACGCCGTTCTACTATAGTCGAACGCCGTTCTACTATAGTCGAACGCCGTTCTACTATAGTCGAACGCCGTTCTACTATAGTCGAACGTCGTTCTACTATAGTTGAACTCGAATTTTCTGTACTTTCTTCTTGGATTCTTTTGATGTATATCTGGAGAATCCTATGACCCTTAGACTATACAATTTGGGTCAAACTAATAATCCTAATAGTGATCCTAACCCAAATCAGAACCTAAGGTTCCAACAATGAGTTAGGAGTCAAGTAAGGTGGTGCGTACGTCGTATACCCGATAGGGACATAGTGGCCCCCTTTTCCACAATTGGAAGTTGGAGAAGGTAATGATAGTAGTGGAAAGCCTCACGTTAGGAGGAAATGCATTGTTGGAATCCCCTGGGGGTACGGTCATCATAGTGGTTCTTGTAACTGAGGAACTCATGACCTAGTTATAAGGCACCAAGATGGCAGAGAGGAAGGCTGTTGTATCTAGGGTGACAACATTACTTTGGCAGGGAGCATTTCATGGCCGATCGACATGACATCAGTAATAGGAGAGTTGTTGCATACAAGTAGAGTGGCGAAGGAAAAGAAGCAGCAACGACACCAATAACGGGAGAAATTCATGGCAACATCACCGCATGGAGTGGGAAGGAGTGGGAACACGTCCCCTTTAGGTCATGATGTCTTCAAGCGCGGGGAGGAGAAACACCGTCTTCAAGTGAGGGAAGGGGCATCGATCGTCGATCAGAGAGGCGAGACAACGTCAATCATAGAAGCGGCGTCCTAAGTCGTTGACAACTCCAAGAAAAGGCTTAGATCGGTAGTGGCGATGTCGAGCAACAATGGCGAGAGATGCGGGAGACGTGTAACAACCTCTAACATAATAAATATAATAATAATAATAATAAAATATTAAAAAAAGACTTAAAATGCCTTTTAAACCAAGCCCCCCCGGTCCAAAACCCGCATCCCGCAGGAAACATCCCGATCCCGCCTCCTTCGCCCCGTCGGCCCCGCCTCCGTCTCCCGAGCGCTCGACAGCCCCTTCCTCCGCCTCCAGAGGCCGGCGAACCCCCCCCCCCCCTCCAGGCCCGGCGCCTCTTCCTCTTGCTTCCCCGTCGTCTCCAACGCACCCCTTGGCCGGCAAATCCCGCAGCAGCCCCTCCTCTCTTGGCCGACTGCATCCAAGGGAGGGGCCGACATCTTTCTCCCTTCCTCTTCTCCTTCTCCAGCCAGTGAGGGCAAGGACATCATTTCTTCTCCGGCAACCCTAGCTCCTCCTCGTTCCGGCCGGTGGATTTCGTGAGGGACTCCTAGGGTTTCGCTCGAAACCCCTCTTCGTGGATTTCTGAGCCCAGATCTGCTCTCCTTGGGTAAGGAACCCCGCCTAACTCTCATTTTCAGTTTGCTTTAATTTTTTTACGCTATTTTTCGCTCTCCGATCTAGGGTTTTTGGACGATCCAACCTATGTCCATCGTATAACCCGATAATCCCGGATTTGTGTGTTTTCCAGTGCGTGTCCTCGGATTTAGGTAGTGGAATCGCTCCAAGCCCTCTCCGAATTAGGGATTTTTTCTTACAAACGCCGCCAAAACTCCCGATCCCTCGCGGTAGTCTCTTCTCCCCTCACTTTCGAGGGAGGTAAATTTCTAAACCCCTCCTGTTGTATGGTGCGAATATCAAACGCATGTGCAAGTGTAAAAATCTTGTTTGAAATGCATTTTGGTCTCGAACAAGTTTAGCTCGAGCTTCTAACCTTGCTTGCGCCACTTAGCTGTCACTAGCATTTTCGAAGTCACCTTAAGGCAAGTAGAGACACCACTCTCGCTTGCAAACATGAAATCTAATTTACTTCACTTTTTGTTATGAAGTAGCCCCTTATAGACTGGAACCGTCGAATTAATAACTCAGTCAAATTATTTATGAATCCTTGAGATTGTTGAATACCTTAAGCAAACATTGAGAGGAGAGTGTTGGTTTGGTGTGACGCGTCGAATCGAGCTCCCGACTAACTGGTAACAGAAACCATTAGTCGACAATTGCAAACACCGTTGTTGATAAGCCTTGCGTCAATTCATACACTAGAATCATGTACACCAAATGACAACACCTTCACCATTCAATGTATTCCGCTTATGGCATTGCAGGTAGGCTAAACTCCGGAGTAGGCCATTAAATTAAAATCATCTTGTTTGACATGGTTACTTGTCTGGTAGTAGGTTGCTACGTGTAAAATTGATTCACTGAGCTCTTGTTTCCTCTGCTTATTTTTGTGCAAGTTATTAACTTGAATCTTTATGTATTTTTATGTTCTGAGGCATTTTCCTTCTGTTTGGGTTTGCCTTAGGTTTCGTGACTGCGCCGCCCGGTTCCTGAGTTTTCTTCTGCCAGCTACAACTTTGCTTAGAGGTTTCTTTTTATTTAATATATCAACAGGTTCTATGTATTTTGTTTCAGTTACTGTTGGATTTTTCTATTCATGTATTAGTTATCGTCAGACATTTTCTCTTGTACCGTGGACAACTGTTTAGGACGAAGCATTGTACTAGTTCATTTCACTTATGATATTTCTACCTTTGTGACTAGTTGCATTCATTTAATTTCAGTACTGCTTGTGACTTAGATTTTATAAAAGAAATGCATGCACAACAACGTTTTAATTATTTATGTATGGTTTCCGCACCAATTTAAAATCATTTAAAACTCTTTTCAAAAATAGCTGATTTAAAAATTAGTTGTAGAATTTCTGGTTCCGCCTTAGCAGACATGGTTCTTCTCTGCATGCATGTGCCATCACGACCCGCTCGAAGCACACTCTGATCTTGTTGAGACGGGTCGTGATAGTTGGTATCAGAGGGAGGTTGTGAGGTTAGCCCCTAAAAATGAAATATTTTGAAAGTATTACATATTTCGGAACTCTACTATGTAAAAATATCTATATATGCATCATTGTTTCACTCACTCTGTTATTGTCTGTTGTTCGAGGCTGAAACACGCACACACTCACTCATAAGCATGAGTAGTATGCGTGCAAATGTTAAGTGAGTATGGACAAACTTAACATTTATATGCATATGAATTTCCACTAGGATACACACTGCTTGCAAATATTAAATTGTATGAGCGATTTAATATTTTCAAGTGCGTGACATTAAAATCATAATGCGCATGACCTGTTAAGTGATATGGGCGCTTAACATGACATGTGTATCCATACATGGGCATTTTTTTAGGAGTGCATTGTAGACATAATTACATTGCATGCATATCATATCTCATTGCACAAGTGTTAAACTAAGAGCATCAGATGACGATTGTACACACATGGATTTCACAATCATAATTCTATCGCACGTGATTCTATCGTCGCATTTGCATTTGCATTTGTATTTGCATGGCTATCACCTAGAGTTGTCCACTGAAAATGATGTAACTATTACATGATTTATGTATCCAACAGTGTTAGAATGCTAGAACCTGTAGTCTCGATCCGTTATGCTTAGCCTGATTGTTTCTCTTACTCAATTCTTTTATGTTTTTTGGAGATGACTCCTAAGCGATCGCAGCGAAAGAAAGCTACCCTTTTTGCGAGGGAGGCCCCTAGAGATGAAACTGCCCAGCTTTTGAGACAACTTCTGGAGCGTGTCACCCGTCTGGAGGGGGAACGCAAAACTCCTGATCCAGCCTCTGGTTCCGGCAACACAGGGACGATTGGAGTAGCTGTTACCACCACCCCTCCTGCACCTGGATCTGGAACCGGCTTGTCTGCTGGCACCCTCGAGGCCCCGCTCGTGCCTAGTCTGACTACCCCTGTAGCAATGACAGAAACTCTGGCTTTCAAGAGACTAAATCCGCCTAATTACAACAACGACCGTGATTACTTCGTGATCACTAAATGGGTCTCCCAGATGGAGAAACACTTTGAGTATGCTGCAGTTCCCGAGGCCCAAAAGGTTCTCCTTGCGGCCTATCACCTGACCGAGGATGCTTACACTTGATGGCTTCAGCGCCGCAGCCTCTCCGATTTTGCCACCTTGACTTGGGGACAGTTCAAGGATACTCTTATGGAGAACTTCCTCTCTTCTGTGGAGCGGGACAAGTTAGCTGAGAAGTTCTTGTCCCTTCAACAGTTTGGCAGGACAGTGACCGAGTATGCGAGAGAGTTCTTCCGCCTATCCCTCCTTGTTGCGGAGTTCGTGCCGGATGAAGCCAAAAGGATCAGCCGTTTCGTGAAGGGACTCCGTCATGACTTCCAGCAATATGTGGTTAGTTCATGGCACTACCACCTACTCGGAGACCGTGGGAGCCGCCTTGAAGGTGGAAGCAATTGAGTTGGATCGATCTGCCAAGAAAGTCCAGCATGGCACCAGCAATGCCGCAACATCCGACCTCAAGCGCAAGAGTGCTCCATCTCAGGAGCAAGGTCACGAGCTCAAGGAGGTGTGTGCCTTCTGTCACAAGGTGGGCCATGCTGCCCAAGTCTGTCGTTCTCTCCTGAAGAAGCAAAAGAAGGACATCCATGCTCCGCCGCCTCAGATGACGCTTGTCTCTACTTCCACTGTCTGTGCGTACTGCAAGAAGCCGAGCCACCAGCTGAATGACTGCCGTCGTAGGCAGAAGGCCTGTTTCAAGTGCGGGCAGGTTGGACACCTCAAGCTAGACTGCCCTGTGAGGGAAAGCCCGATTCCCACTCAGCCACTGCAGGTTGCCCTCGGAGCTCAGGACAGGGGTATGTCTGTGTTGAACGTCATCACTCAGGGAGAGGCGCTCGCTTCGACCGACGTCATCTCTGGTACATTGTTGTGTAGAATTTTAATTTTAATTTTTCTACATTCAAAACTGGTCTGCCTTAGTTTCGAATAATCTTGATATGCGTCATGTTTTTCCTTTTTTTAGGAAGATTTAGGGTCAAGAATAAGTGGATGCAAATCTTATTTGATTCTGGTGCATCGCATTCTTTTATTGCACGCCATATCGTGGACCTTCATAGTTGGCCTACTTCGACACTTGAGGTCCCTTTCGATGTTTCTGTACCCGGTCATCTGCATCTCTCAACCAGCGGCATTCTCAATTGCCTGATCCTGCTTGGAGAATTGCAAGTTTTCGCCGATCTCATAGTTCCGGAAATGTCAGAATTTGACGTAATCTTGAGAATGAATTGGTTGGTCGCGTATCGAGCTAAGCTAGACTGTGTGGCAAAGAGGGTCAATCTCAGCATTGACGGCAAGGACTACAGTGTTCATGTTCAAACCCGCAGCCACCTAAAGGTAATTCGTGTTGTGCGCGCCACTCGTCTTCTTAGTCAGGGTTGTTCTGCTTGTTTCGTGTATGCTTCACATTCGAATGTTGTCATACCGCAACTTCAGTCTATCCCGATTGCCTCCGAGTTTCCTGACGTGTTCCCCACCGAGTTGCCTGGGATGCCTCCCGATCGTGATGTAAAGTTCTTTATTGATGTGGAGTCTGGAACGCGCCCCATATCTAAAGCTCCATACCGTATGGCACCGCGCGAGCTGGAAGAGCTCAGATTGCAGTTGGATGAGATGCTTGAGCGTGGATACATTCGTCCCAGCTCGTGTCCTTGGGGAGCCCCCGTTCTCTCCGTGAAGAAGAAGGATGGTTCCCTGAGTCTTCGTATCGACTATCAGGAGCTGAATAAGGTTACCATCAAGAATAAGTATCCCCTCCCACGCGTAGATGACCTCTTTGATCAGCTCAATGGCAGTTCTGTGTTTTCCAAGATAGATCTTAGAACGGGTTACCATCAGCTAAAGATCAAGGAATCCGACATCCCCAGGACAGCCTTCCGGACTCGGTATGGACATTTTGAATTCTTGGTGATGTCTTTTGGGTTGACTAACGCTCCATCTGGTTTCATGGATATGATGAACCATGCATTCTGTGAGTTCCTAGACAAGTTCGTCATCGTCTTCATAGATGATATTTTGGTCTACTCCAAAACTCGTGAAGATCATGCAGTTCACCTTAGACTCGTCCTCTCCACCCTACGCCAGCATCAACTCTATGTCAAGCTGGCGAAGTGCGATTTCTGACTGTATCGTGTTGTCTTCTCGGGGCATGTCATTTCAGGGGATGGGCTATCTGTTGACCCCGCCAAAGTCTCCGCAGTGATGGACTGGAAGCGGCCTTCTACTCCTACCGAGATCCGCAGTTTCCTTGGGTTGGCTGGTTATTACCGGCGCTTCGTCAAGGGTTTCTCCTCCCTTGCCGCTCCTCTGACAAGGCTAACTCAAAAGCATGCGAGGTTTGAGTGGACAGATTAGTGTGAGCATGCCTTTTCTGAGCTGAAGCAGCGACAATGTTCCGCGCCAGTGCTAGCTCTTCCGCCAGATGGGTTGGACTTTTCAGTCTACACTGATGCTTCTGGAGTTGGTTTGGGCTGCGTTCTGATGCAGGATGGCCGTGTTATTGCGTATGGGTTGAGGCAGTTGAAAATTCATGAGCGCAACTATCCCACCCATGACCTGGAATTCGCTGCAGTGGTGTTTGCCTTGAAGCGGTGACGTCATTATCTCTATGGTGTGAGGTGTCACTTTTACACCGACCATCAGAGCTTGAAGTACATATTTGTTCAGAAGGACCTCAATCTTCGTCCGAGACGTTTGCTCGAGTTTGTTTCAGACTATGACTTGCAGCTCACGTATGTTCCTGGTAAGCTCAATTCAATGGCAGATGCGTTGAGTCGGCAGGCTTCTGTTGCCGCTTGTGCACCCATGTCAGCTATTCTTGCAGCCCTGATTGATGACCTCGACCGGATGGACATATCCATCGCACCCGAAGGTCATGAGGGGATTTCCAGCCCGTTATGGGTAGAACAGGTAAAGGATTTATAGCCATCTGATCCCGCACTTCAGCGCATTCGCCGACAAGTTAAACTTGGGACTCTTTGGATTTCTCCATCTCTGACAATGTTCTTCGTTTCCGAGGTTGACTTTGCATTCCTGATGTCCCTGAGTTACTTGATAGTATCTGCAGAGAAGCGCATGAGTCCCGCTAATCTGGACATCCGGGCAACAACAAGATGTATCATGACTTGAAGCAGATCGTTTGGTGGCCTGGTATGAAGAATTACATCGCTCATTTCATCTCTCGATGCCTTACATGCCAGAAGGTGAAAGCTCAGCGTCAGCGTCCTGGTGGTCTTTTGCAGCCTTTGTCTATCCCTGAATGGAAGTGGGAAGATGTTTCTATAGACTTCATCACTGGATTGCCTCGCACTCCGAGAGGGCATGATGCGATTAGGGTTATTGTGGACTGCTTGACTAAAGTGGCTCATTTTATTCCGTATAAGGAGGGTCATTCCACCGAGAAGATGCTCCAGATCTATGTTTCAGAGATTGTTAGACTCCATGAGATTCCTCTGCAAATCGTTTCTGATCGTGACTCGAGATTAGTATCGCACTTCTGGAAAGGATTTCAGCAAGCTTTGGGCAATGATCTCAACCTAAGCACTGCTTACCACCCGACGATTGATGGCCAGACTGAGAGAGTTAATCAGATTCTTGAAGATATGCTACATTGTATATTTTAGACTACAAGGGAGCTTGGAATGAACATCTACCCTTGGTTGAATTCGCCTACAACAACAGCTATCAAGAGAGCCTCAAGATGGCCCCCTTCGAAGCACTGTATGGGCGTCGCTGTAGAACCCCACTCTACTGGTCAGAGGTTGGTGAGAAGGTGGTGTTGGGTCCGGAGTTACTTCAGGAAATGGAAGAATCCACCAAGAAGACTCGTCTTCAGCTCAGTCGTGCCATTGAGAGGCAGAGAAAGTATGCAAATCAGCGCCGCCGTCCGTTAGAATTTGACGTGGGTGATCAAGTATTCTTGAAGGTTTCTCCTACTCCTGGGGTGAAACGATTCGATCACCATCATAAACTCAGCCCAAGGTTCGTAGTATCGTACGCCATCTCAGAACGTATTGGGGGATCTGCCTTTCGTCTGGAGCTACCTGCTTCTTTGGCTGGTGTCCATGACGTCTTTCATGTTAGTCAGCTTCGGAAATATATCCACGATCCAAATCGTGTTCTTGAAGAAGTTCTAGTGATTCCTGAAGCCAATCTGTCTTATCCGATCGAGCCTTCGAAGATTGTCGAATATCAAGAACGCAAGCTTCGCAAGAGAACCATTCCAATGGTGAAGGTACTTTGGGTGCATGACAAGTCTGAGGAGTACACTTGGGAACTCGAGTCTGACATGCGCAGCAAGTACCTGCAATTCTTCTCTTGATTCTTGGTACGTCTCTAAGTTTGACTTCCTTGTTATTTCAGTATCTTTCATGGTTAACTTTCATGCAAACTTCTGTTTGAAGTGTATGTCGTCTGAAACTTTGTTGTTTTTCAGAGAATTCTCATGCAAGTATCGGAACGAAACTTTCTAAGTAGGGGAGAATGTAACAACCCCTAACATAATAAATATAATAATAATAATAATAATAAAATATAAAAAAAGACTTCAAATGCCTTTTAAGCCAAGCCCCCCCGGGTCCAAAACCCGCATCCCGCAGGAAACATCCCGATCCCGCCTCCTTCGCCCCGTCAGCCCCACCTCCGTTTCCCGAGCGCCCGACATCCCCCTCTTCCGCCTCCAGTGACCGGCGAACCCCCCTCCAGGCCCGGCGCCTCTTCCTCTTGCTTCCCCGTCGTCTCCGACGCTCCCCTTAGCCGGCAAATCCCGCAGCAGCCCCTCCTCTCTTAGCCGGCTGCATTCAAGGGAGGGGCTGACATCTTTCTCCCTTCCTCTTCTCCTTCTCCGGCCAGTGAGGGCAATGACATCATTTCTTCTCCGACAACCCTAGCTTCTCCTCGTTCCGGCCGGTGGATTTCGTGAGGGACTCCTAGGGTTTCGCTCGAAACCCCTCTTCGTGGATTTCTGAACCCAGATCTGCTCTCCTTAGGTAAGGAACCCTGTCTAACTCTCATTTTCAGTTTACCCTAATTTTTTACGCTATTTTTCGCTCTCCGATCTAGGATTTTTGGACGATCCAACCTATGTCCATCGTATAACCCGCTAATCCTAGATTTGTGTGTTTTCTAGTGCGTGTCCTCGAATTTAAGTGGTGGATCGCTCAAAGCCCTCTCCGAATTAGGGATTTTTGCTTCCAAATGCCGCCAAAACTCCCGATCCCTCGCGGTAGTCTCTTCTCCCCTCACTTTCGAGGGAGGTAAATTTCTAAACCCCTCTCCTCTTGTGTGGTGCGAATATCAAACACATGTGCAAGTGTAAAAATCTTGTTTGAAATGCATTTTGGTCTTGAACAGATTCAGCTCGAGCTTCTAACCTTGCTTGCGCCACTTAGCTGTCACTAGCATTTTCGAAGTCACCGTAAGGTAAGTAGAGACACCACTCTCGCTTGCAAACATGAAATCTAATTTACTTCACTTTTTGTTATGAAGTAGCCCCTTATAGACTGGAATTGTCTAATTAATAACTCGGTCAAATTATTTTTGAATCTCTGAGATTGTTGAATACCTTAGGCAAACATTGAGAGGAGAGTGTTGGTTTGGTGTGATGCGTCGAATCGAGCTCCCGACTAACTGGTAACATAAACCATTAATCGACCATTGCAAGCACCATTGTTGATAAGCCTTGCGTCAATTCATACACAAGAATCCTGTACACCAAATGACAACACCTTCACCATTCAATGTATTCCGCTTATGATATTGCAGCTAGGCTAAACTCCGGAGTAGGCCATTAAATTAAATGCATCTTGTTTGACATGATTACTTGTCTGGTAGTAGGTTGCTACGTGTAAAACTGGTTCACTGAGCTCTTGTTTCCTCTGCTTACTTTTGTGCAAGTTATTAACTTGAATCTTTATGTGTTTTCATGTTCTGAGGCATTTTTCTTCTATTTGGATTTGTCTTAGGTTTCGTGACTGCGCCGCCCGGTTCCTGAGTTTTCTTCTGCCAGTTACAGCTTTGCTTGGAGGTTTCTTTTTTTTAATGTATCAGCAGGTTCTATGTATTTTGTTTCAGTTACTGTTGGATTTTTCTATTCATGTATTAGTTATCGTCAGACATTTTCTCTTGTACCGTGGACAACTGTTTAGGACGAAGCATTGTACTAGTTCATTTCACTTATGATATTTCTACCTTTGTGACTAGTTGCATTCATTTAGTTTCAGTACTGCTTGTGGCTTAGTTTTTATAAAATAAATGCATGCACAACAACGTTTTAATTATTTATGTATGGCTTCCACACGAATTTAAAATCATTTAAAACCCTTTTCAAAAATAGCTGATTTAAAAACTAGTTGTAAAATTTCTGGTTCCGCCTTAACAGGCATGGTTCTTCTCTGCATGCCTGTGGCATCACTGTTGGATGAAAAACACTCTTCTCCAAATGAGGAGAGGAATCAAATATATAGACAAATCATTATTACAAGCTAAATACAGACCATACAGACCAATATACAGATAATAACAATAATAACGCCAATACTCCCCCTCAAGGTGGAGCAAAGATGTCAATCATGCCCAGCTTGGAAGATAGCAAATCTGAACGCGTAGGACCAAGGGCCTTAGTGAAGGCATCAGCAAGTTGGTCGACCGAAGGAACATAGGTCGGAAGGACAGTCCCAGTACGAACGTGGTCACGAAGAAAATGAACATCCATTTCGATATGCTTGGTACGCTCATGAAGCACTGAATCCTGAGTGAGAAGGAGAGCTGACTTATTGTCACAGTAGAGAGTCGAGCCAGTGGTCAGAGATAGACCAAGTTCAGTCAGCAGCGATTGCAACCAGATTAACTCAGTGACACCGTGTGCCATGGCCCGGTATTCGGACTCAGCGGACGAGCGTGATACAATGTGTTGTTTCTTACTCCGCCATGAAACAAGATGATCCCCATGAAACACACAGAGGCCGGTAGTAGAGCGCCGATCAGTCAAAGAACCGGCAAAATCAGCATCAGTGAAGCAGGAGAGACTGGAAACACTGTCAGCCCGATAGAATAGACCAAGTCCCGGGGCATGCTTGAGATAGCGAAGAACACGTCGAGCGGCCTCAAGATGAGCAGTCGTAGGAGAATGCATAAACTGACTCAGAACACCTACTGAGAAGCTGATGTCTGGCCTCGTATTTGTCAAGTATATCAGGCGGCCAACCAGACGCTGGTACTGAGAAGGGTCTGATAGAGGATCACCAGATTCCGCATGAAGACGATGATTGGTATCCATAGGCGTACGCGCAGGACGACATCCCAGGAGACCAGAATCCCGGAGGAGATCTAAGGTGTACTTTCGCTGGGATATGGAGATGCCCTGTCGGGAGCGAGCCACTTCAATCCCAAGGAAATAACGGAGAGATCCAAGATCTTTCACCTCAAAGGCGGCCCGGAGAGTAGCTTTCACCTCAGAAATACCGGCAGAGTCATCCCCAGTAAGAATAATGTCGTCAACATAGACCAGGACAATGGCACGACGGCCATCTGTCGCGGCGCGAACAAAGCAAGTGTGATCTGCGTGACACTGAGTGAAGCCTATCTGAAGGATAACAGTGCTGAACCGGTCAAACCAGGCACGCGGAGATTGCTTCAGGCCGTACAGGGATTTGTGCAGACGACAAACCCTGCCCGAATACTCCCCCTTAAGGGCAAATCCCGGTGGAGGAGCCATATAAACCTCTTCCTGTAAGGTGTCATGAAGAAAAGCATTCTTGACGTCGAGCTGGTAGAGAGGCCATGCCCGAGAGGCGGCAAGAGAGAGCAGAAGACGAACACTAGTCAGCTTGGCCACGGGAGCAAATGTGGCACCAAACTCATCCGGAGCCTGAGTAAACCCCTTAGCCACCAAACGAGCCTTGTAGCGGTCAATTGAACCATCAGCACCATATTTCACAGTATAGACCCATTTGCACCCAACGGTGCGTTTCCCAGGAGGTAGAGGAACAAGGGACCACGTCCCGGTATGACGAAGAGCAGACATCTCCTCCTCCATGGCCCGAACCCACCGCGAGTCAAGGAGAGCCTCAGCAGGCGAAGCAGGAATTCGAACCGAATCAGCAGCGGCCACAAAAACCTGGTAAGAAGGAGAGAACCGCTGGTAGGAAACAACACTAGCTAGCGGGTGCTTAGTAACAGAGGAGTGAACACAAGCACGTTGGCCCTTGCGCAAGGCAATGGGCAAGTCATCAGAAGTAGTAGAGGGAGAAGGCTCAAGAGAAGTACCTGCAACCGGAAGGAGCAATGGATCCGGAACTGAGGGAGAAATGGGAGTAACAGCTGGTGTGGGCGCGCGGCGGCGAGTGTAAGTAAGTAGAACGGGTGGAGACGATGGAGGGGAGACGGTGGGGACGACCGGGACAGGTTGGACAATAGTAGGAGGGTCCGGGGTAGTCGAGGAAGAGACAAAGAAGGGTACTTCCTCGTGAAACGTTACATCACGAGAGTGAATGATACGACGGGAACGGGGATCAAAACAGCGATACCCCTTAGTGGTAGTCGAGTAGCCGAGAAAGAGGCAACGGACAGCCCGATCGTCGAGTTTTGTCCGGGAAGGACGCCGATCCTGGACAAAACACACACAGCCAAAGACCCGAAGAGGGATGGGAAAAACAGAGGCGGAAGGGTGGAGAAGACTATAGGGAGCAATGCCGCCAAGAGGGCGGGACGGAGTTCGATTGATAAGAAAGGCCGCGGTAAGAAGAGCAGCACTCCAGTAGGACTTAGGAACATGCATGCCCCGAAGAAGGCATCGAACAGTGTCCAACAGGTGACGGTTTTTGCGTTCGGCCACGCCATTTTGCTCGGGGGTGGCCGGACACGAAAACTGATGGAGGGTGCCTTCCGAGCAAAGAAACTCGTCAAAGGAGCGGGAGGTGTATTCACCGCCACTGTCAGAGCGAAGAATGTGAACAGACTTGCCATGTTGTGTCTGTATCATAGCCGTAAAGTGAGTGTAAACAGATAGAACGTCAGACTTACGTTTCAGAAGGTAAACCCATAAACAGCGAGAATAGTCATCAATGAAAGTGACAAAATATGAGAATCCATCAAAAGAAACAATAGGGGCCGGACCCCAAACATCAGAATGTATCAACTCAAAACAAGAAGTAGCACGACTAGTAGAAGATACATAGGTACTGCGAGTGTGTTTTGACAATTTGCAGACATCACAATAAAAAGGAAAAGAATAAGGTACATCAGGACAAACAGATAACATCCGAGGGGGGCTAGCATGACCGAGGCGGGCATGCCAAAGCAAACTCGATGGCGAAGCAAGAACAACAGTGGTGGTGGTAGCAGCAGTAGGTGGAGGCAGCACCAGATGGTACATCCCATTCTTCTCAATCCCCGTACCAAAAGTCCTCCTGGATTGCAGGTCCTGAAAAACACAATGATCAGAGTAGAAAGTGACTGAGCAATTCAAAGCACGAGTAATGCTACTAACAGATAAAAGGTTGAGAGCCATGTGAGGTACATGAAGAACGGAGTCAAGAGAAAGAGAGGAAGAGAGAGAGACAGTGCCCTGGCTGAGGACATGAGTAAACGAGCCATCAGCAAGGCGCACATCCCGGTGTGAGCAAGGGGCAACCTGGCGCAGGAGGGAAGACGTACCAGTCATATGGTCGGTGGCACCAGAATCAATCACCCAGGGTGACGAACCCTGATCAACCATGGTCGCAGTGCAAGCAAACGGAGTACCTGAGGATGAAGACCGAGGAGAGGCAGAGGTAGTAGTGGAGGACTGAGATTGCTGGAACTGCTGAAACTGGGCCAATAGGTGACTGAAATCCGACGCAGTGATTCCGGAGGGACGCTCGACGGTATCAACAGACTCGGCAGCAGCAACGGTAGAGCGCGGAGCAGCACCAGACGAAGTACGATCAGAACCCCGAAGGTGTGGGTAGAGCTGATAACAACGGCTCCGGTCATGATAGAGACGCCCACAATGAGAGCAAGGGCCAGGCGGACCTGTAGAGCCACGGCCACCGGAGGAGCCACGTCCCCCAGACTGAGGAGATGACCCGCGACCACCACGGCTCCGGGAGGCAGAAGTGGGAGGACGAGAGGAAGCTGCAAGAGCCATCTGCTCAGTAGGGAGCGAGGAAGTAGTACGCGCGCCGGAGAGGCATGATTGACGCAGCAGGCGTTTTTCATGCTCAGAGATAATGGAGTAGGCCTCAAGCAGGTCGGGCAAGGGAGACATGCCCACAATCTGAGCACGTGTGGACTCAAACTCGGGGCGAAGACCCATCAAGAACTGGTAGGTCTCCCGACGCTGTCGCTGTTGTCGGATAAGGGTGACATCCTCTGGAGATTTCAGGGCACTAAGCGGCTCCAGATCGTTGAGTTCCAGAAAACGATCCTGGAGGTAGGTAAAGTACTCCTGAACAGACCGCTCCCCCTGAGTGGCGGAAGCAATATCCTGAAAGACACCAAAAATCTGGGCGTCAACACGAGTATGCCCGAAGGTGCGCTGAAGAGCAGACCAAAGTTCGGTGATGTCTTCAAATCGCATGAACTGGCCGAAGATACGAGGTTCCATCGAGCACTGAATCCAGCCAAGAACCATGAATTTCTCCGTGGACCACTTGACCAAATCATCTTTCTTGTCATCAGGAGGCTTGGGAGGTCCTCCAGTCAACCAAGAAAGTTTGTTCCGGCCTGCAAGGGCCACCTTCATCGATGTAGCCCAAGAAGAATAGTTCCGCTCATCCAGAAGAATGCTAGTGATCCTCCTCGAGGAGGATTCGTAGGTGTCTGTAGAAGCCATAAATCAACAGGAGATCCCTCCCACAAAGGAGATCGAGGATCAAGAACAAAAGAAAATCAGCGGGAGAGGCCGATCGATGCGGCTGCGAGAGAGACCGATCGATGCGGGCCGATCGATGCGGCTGAAGCAGACGAAGCCGATCGATGCAGGACGAGCGGGAGGAAGAGACGATCCACGGAAACCCGAGAACGGAGCCGATCGATGCAGGAAAGACCCGATCCAGGCGATCGATGCAGGAGAGACGATCCACGGACGAAGCCGATCTAGTCGCCGGGAGATCGCGATCCAGTCGCGATATGCCCGAGAGGCCGGGAGATCGCGATCGACGAGCGGGAGGAAGAGCGACCCCGGAGCGGAAACGAAAACCCTAGAATCCCTCTGATACCATGTTGGATGAAAAACACTCTTCTCCAAATGAGGAGAGGAATCAAATATATAGACAAATCATTATTACAAGCTAAATACAGACCATACAGACCAATATACAGATAATAACAATAATAACGCCAATAATCACGACCCGCTCGAAGCGCACTCCGATCTTGTTGAGACGGGTCGTGACAAGACGGAATCGGTGTACGAGAGGCACGGGAGGAGTTACGCCCTAATCAAGCTCAGATACCATATTAGATGGGTTTAGAAGTCTTGATACCTCAATAGAGATCCAATGGTTTATTTATATAGTAAGAGAAAAACATACATACTGAATTACATGATAAAGGACTATATATATCAAACAGAACCTACACCGCTTAGTAAAAGCACTATGGTAAGATATGCAATGGTCAACAAACACTCACTTTTTGATGCCTTTGAAAGCGCAATGGGATTTATTGCTGGGTTTTAACTGTTGTTGTAGTACTATGTTAGAACCCAAATATTAAACCTAAAACTAATTAGTTATAGGTGAAGGGATACATGATCCATATTAAGTGCATAAGAATATAAAGTTTCTCCATTTGAGACCATTCTCAACATCTAGGCCAAACTGACCAAAGTATAGATGAAATGATTATTAAGAGCAAAAAATTGCTGGGGATGCTATTCTCTTATGCTCACAAATGGACAATTACAAGGACACTACAAGAATGATATTAAAATATATTGTCTAATTTTAAAAACTCCATATGCTTATTTTATTACGTAAAATTATGTTATCTAGGTGTATTTAGTACACGTTCATTTTTGGATAAAAAAATTCCAGCTCCACAGCATGAACCGAATAAAGGAAACCCAAATGCAGATAATGGTCATGTATGCATGCATTTGAGATGGTGAAACTATCATTACCGAGATGTTCAACATTATGCGAAGTTTCCTTCTGACACAACATGTGTAGCAGCAGCATGATAAAATCAATGAGTATGCGATTATGTCATTACAGGCTTCCGCTGCAGCTGGCAGACGAATATATGGTTATTAATTTACCCAATATGCTGCACCTCTATTTTCAAAACTTGAACAAATTCACCGTAATAAATTACCATCTCAAGTTTTTAGGGAAAGTCTCTATGGAAATCAGTAACATTAGGAAGAAAAGAGAGCATAAACCAGATATATTTATGCATTGCTTATGCAAACTAATCCCCTAAATATAAACTACAATATTTCATTGTCATCATTGTGCAGATATTAGATTAAACTTTCAAACAGAAGAATGGAAAAAATAACTAATGTGGTGCATACAATACTTGCTAATTTTGGTGGAACCTAAATTTTGCTATACAAGACAGGCACTAAATTCAGACCTAATGAAGCAAGGTATATTGTTTTTGGAATTATGTTATTTTGCATTATGTTATTTTTGCTTTGTAATCTCCCCCTCCTATATAGGAGAGAGCCTCATTTCCTTAATTAATTTCAATTCACTACCACCGGTCAGCAAGCCAACATTCCCCTCCCAAAAACCTCCAAAACAGTCCCCCCTCCCTCTCCAAATCCCCTCCATTTTTGAACACTGCGATCACCGGAGTATATTCCTCAACCACCGCCGGCGAACCCTCACCGTCACTCTCCAAGTTCCCTTCATTTTCAGTTTTCCGGCGATCGCCGGAAAATACCTTCGGCTACCACCACCGGACACTCCTCCGACAACCACCTCTGAAAAACTCCGGCCACCTCCTTCCATTCACCACCTCCACCATCACATAACCTCCATAACTACCTCCCACTAACCCCACTATCCTACTACTCCAGTACTTCATTCATAACCTCCCACGCTCCCACTATCTCATAAACAACCAGCCCCACTTTGCCCACAACAGCAGCCAACGACCCCACTATTCTTCCTCCTATTCATGATTTGACAAAGTCAAAAAAAGGGATTTTCCGCCATTTTGTCCTGCTGAAATATTATTATAGGAAGTCCAAATAAAGGAGGGTAGTTTGGTAGTTTGAAGTATCTTGAGTTCAATATTATTTGGACTTCCTAAATAATATTTCAGTAGGACAAAATGGTGGCAAATCTCTTTAATTGACTTTGACAAATTTTCTTCGTTGAGATATATTCTGATCGCATCACCACACCCCCTCACCTTCCAGTGGTTGTCATTCTCGTCTGAAACAATTCCAGCCACTAGAATTAATTCCCCTCAACTTCCAGTGGCTGGCATTTACGTCTCAAACAATTCCAGTGATTAGAATTAATTCCTCTCACCTTCCAGTGACCGGCATTCACGTCTGAAACACTTCCAGTCATTTGAATTAATTCCACTCACCTTCCAGTGGGTGGAATTCACGTCTACACTTTCCAGCAGCCAACCAACAAGTTCCAGTCCTCTGAAAGCATATTCCCAGCCTTCTTCTGTGTTGTTTATCAGCCCGCAGCAGTATTGGGAGCCCAGAATTCAGCACCTATTTTGAATCCAGCCCCTCGAAAACCCTCCAAGCCCTCTACTATCTGATGCAGTGGCAGGGCAAACACGGGGTGAACTCGCTAAATGCAGTCCTAAATGGGGTGAAGTAGAAAGCAAGTGCATAAGTGGTCCACCAGAAATTGCAACCGATAATTAATTATTATAATAAAACGAGAGAGACACGTGCGTAAACAAATAATTAGTTAAGGTGAACTAGAGATTAATTTTACAAACAATAGAGGCGCAAGTATTTACGCGATCACAGAATTTGTCCCGCAAGTTGTAACAACGATCGAACTAATAACACAATAAAAGTAAACATCCAACACACTATAAGTAGCCAAAATAAACAACAGCAAAGGAAATAACTTTGTACCACGGTTCACATATGCACGCGACGTTGGTGGCGGTTGTAGGTGGGCAACGTGGTCGTAGAGCAGGGAAGGGGGCTGACTTGAGGTGGTTCCTCGATAGGAGGGTTTAAGGGGTATAGGACTTGGGGAAGAGGCTCACGGGAGTAAGGAGGGTGGCTTAGATGGAGGGATGTGGTGGAGTGGGCTCGGGATGGAGGAGATCTGGACGGTTCCAGTGTGGATTCTGGAGGAGATGGGGCTGAACAGGTAGGGAGTGGACTTGGGCGGGAAGAGAGGAAAGGTGGCTCCACAGAATGTTAGCAGATGGGGAAGGAGGAGGGGTTACGACTCTGGAAAGGTGCAGGTTGGACGGGGCGGGGGTGACGGGAAGAAAGAAATGGCGGCGTCGAATGTGCAGGCAGGTCTAGAGCGGGATCGGGCAGGGGGAGATTTGGACGGGGTGTTAGAAGGGCTAACCAAAGGGGAAAGGAGGCGGCGCCGGCGGCGCACCAGCGGACGGAGAAGAAGAAGCGGCCTGGAATCGCACCAGGCGGGCGGGAAGGGCTCCGGCGTCGCACCAGAGCAGGAAGACCGCACAGTTTGGATGAATTTTCCAAAACCACGATGGCTCCCCCTCCAAACCGCCGAGTTTTAAAACCCTAAAAGAAAAACCGCCGCCTGCACGAACCGGTGCCAATGAAAATCAAATAAAACCACCCCGATCGGATGACTAGGATTGTTTGGGCCGATCGGGGGTTAAATACAACTCTGAAAAAAAACCATGAAACATGAAAATGACTGGGAACGAAAATCCGGACGCGACCAAGGGGTCCGATCGCCCGTCCGGGCAGCGGATCACCGCCTCCTGCGGGAATATACGTGCGTCGGTCGTGGCGCGCCGTCAACTCCCCCCGGCTTAAAAGCACTCAACTCCGGAGAGTGCGGGTGGTCACCCTCGCTGTGTAGCCGCGGGTCGAGTCTCTCGAACTCCTCTGAAGATATCCATGTAGCATCGTGTCGGGCTCGACCGCTCCAACGGACAAGATAACGCAGGGTATCTCGTCCGCCCGCGGCGTAGAAGTCGTGACTGACGATCTGAAGCACGTCGTCTGTGGAAGCAGGTGGTACCAATGTATCTCCGTCTGACACTGATGTATCTCCGTCTGGCGATGATGTATCTTCGTCTGACAATGATGTCGGTGGAACTGTCGGTGGTGCAACTCGATCTGCATGTCGCGACGCCGCTGGTGGAAACAAAGAGGGACTGGTGGAGGCAATAGGAGGAGAAGGCTCAAGTGGTGGGGCTATGGCAGATGAAGGCTCGGGTGGAGGTGTGGTGAGTGGGTCCACGTACACACACTCCTCGTAGTAAGGAGTCAAATCCTCTACGTTGAATACTCGGCTAATGCCCATACCATGAGGGATGTCTATCTCATTTGCGTTCGTACCAATTCGTCGCACAACTGTATATGGGCTCATTCTGCGTGTGCTTAAAGTTTTTGCCGGTCCTTGTGGGACCCTCTCAGATCGCATGCGAATTAAAACCTGTTCTCCGGCCTCAAATATTTGTTCCTGCTTGTGCCGGTCTGCGTGATCCTTATAATAATCATTACAAGCTGCAATTTCTCTACGGACCGACTCATGCAGTGTATGCAGATGATAAGTAAATGATTCAACCGACTCATTAAAATGAAGTGAAGGATGCAAATGGGTACAACATACTCGACACACTTCCAATGAAAAGCCTGACAATGACTTGGACAACAATAACACGGGGCAACCTATCAGGAGGTTTACTAAGTGGTTGATAAAAAATCCCAACGTGACTAACGTCAACACCCGTAGGGATGTCGTGGCTGGTGACCAAACAGTGTGTCGCGCGGGTGTAACGTGTACCTTTTAAACGATCAAGCTCGTTAGGTGGCTCGCCAGGGGGTGTATACACAAAGTCATCACGTATGAGATGAGCACTAGTGCGTACATATGACATATCACGAAGGTGTAAGCGAGAAAGCTCATTAAATAAGCATTCCAGTAACGTAACCCCGGGGAGGTTGATATTGATAGCATGGTCCCCCAAGAGGTATGCACCAATATTAGTAGTGTCAGTGGGAGCAAGTAGACTACCCACAACAAAGTCAATACCTAGCTCATGAACCTCCCAAGGGAGTATTGGTTCGTTAGGAGGCTTATCTGGAGGTCCAACGATGAAGTCATTAATAATGGGATGATCCCCCATATGAGTATAACTGACATAAGTCGTGTTCTCGTGAGTGGGTGAGGTGTCCACTATGAAGTCAACACTATGCTCTCGACTCTCAGTAGTGATGTGACTCGATATAAAGACGTGGGTAGAATAGGAAGAGTCTCTACTCAAGTGTGGGTCACTCAGTATAGTGTTGATATTCGGACCCCTAACCAAAGGAGACACTATGCCTAAGTTAGGTGTGAAGGATGGATATACCATCACCGTGTCACTGGGTCGCTCATCCTCACTCACGCGACCACACGCACTAGTCATACGAGTATCGCTCTCTACCTGTGTAATGAGATCATGATAAGATTCAACAACAAGATCATGGACAACGAGCCTCATCAAAAGAGGGAGTGGCAAAATCAAGTGTCAGGTCTCTCATATTAATTGGAGCACTACTAGACGTATCAGTGACTTGACCGAAATCCCTAGGCTCTCTTCTAAGCGTAGATCTTATGCGATCAAATTGACCATCTAAGAGATCAAAGCGGTCAAGAACTAATCGTTGAAATTCGGCCTCAGGTAACTCTATTTGCGGAATATTAGGAGGGTCTTGACATGTGTCATGATCCTGGCGATGGTGATCTCTATAGGGCTCTTGATGGTCATCTAAATGGTAGTTCCTAACATAATCGGAGCGTGTGGTATGAGATCGACGAACGTGCTGAGGAGGTCGCACACAACCAAACTCGGATTCCTCAACTAGAGGAGATGTGTAACGATGATGACCTGAACGAGACTCAACTCTATCATCATAGGGTCGTGGAGAGGCGTAACGATAATAATGTGAGGACCTCTCATCGTGGAGATTGTTCCTAGCATAATGAAATTGCATCGAGGGGTCGACTTGATCTCTAGGAGTGATGTGTGTGGAGCAATAATAATTACCATTATAACGCGAGGGTCTCTCTAAACGGGCTCTAAAGGTGGACTCGGGATCCCCAAATAGAAGAGACGAACGACGACGATAACTAGACATAACTGAGCGTAAAGGTTATCCTACCATTACACATAAGAATGTGGTCCAAACCTAGGGCTCTGATACCAATTTGATGCAGTGGCAGGGCAAACACGGGGTGAACTCGCTAAATGCAGTCCTAAATGGGGTGAAGTAGAATGCAAGTGCACAAGTGGTCCACCAGAAATTGCAACAGGTAATTAATTATTATAATTAAACGAGAGAGGCACGTGCGTAAACAAATAATTAGTTAAGGTGAACTAGAGATTAATTTTACAAACAATAGAGGCGCAAGTATTTAAGCGATCACAGAATTTGTCCCGCAAGTTGTAACAACGATCGAACTAATAACACAATAAAAGTAAACATCCAACACACTATAAGTAGCCAAAATAAACAACAGCAAAGGAAATAACTTTGTATCACGGTTCACATATGCAGGCGACGTTGGTGGCGGTTGTAGGTGGGCAACGTGGTCGTAGAGCAGGGAAGGGGGCTGACTTGAGGTGGTTCCACGATAGGAGGGTTTAAGGGGTATAGGACTTGGGGAAGAGGCTCACGGGAGTAAGGAGGGTGGCTTAGAGGGAGGGATGTGGTGGAGTGGGCTCGGGATGGAGGAGATCTGGATGGTTCCAGTGTGGATTATGGAGGAGATGGGGCTGAACAGGTAGGGAGTGGACTTGGGCGGGAAGAGAGGAAAGGTGGCTCCACGGAATGTTAGCAGATGGGGAAGGAGGAGGGGTTACGGCTCTGGAAAGGTGCAGGCTGGACGGGGCGGTGGTGACGGGAAGAAAGAAATGGCGGCGGCGAATGTGCGGGCAGGTCTAGGGCAGGATCGAGCGGGGGGAGATTTGGACGGGGTGTTAGAAGGGCTAACCAAAGGGGAAAGGAGGCGGCGGCGGCGTCGCACCAGCGGACAGAGAAGAAGAAGCGGCCTGGAATCGCACCAGGCGGGCGGGAAGGGCTCCGGCGTCGCACTAGAGCAGGAAGACCACACGGTTTGGATGAATTTTCCAAAACCACGATGGCCCCCCCTCCAAACCGCCGGGTTTTAAAACCCTAAAAGAAAACCGCCGCCTGCATGAACAGGTGCCAATGAAACTCAAATAAAACCACCCCGATCGGATGGCTAGGATTGTTTGGGCCGATCGGGGGTTAAATACAACTCTGAATAAAAAACATGAAACATGAAAATGACTAGGAATGAAAATCCGGACGCGGCCACGGGGTCCAATCGCCCGTTCGAGCAGCGGATCACCGCCTCCTACGGGAATATATGTGCGTCGGTCGTGGCGCGCCGTCACTATCTAGTTGTGTTAGTTTTCAAATTGGTTGTCAATTATCTCATGTTGAACTTCTTGTGAATTTCCTACTCAAAGAATGGTGTTTTGTAATCGTTGTTTCAAAACGTTTGAAGCGTTGTGTATTCCTATTTATCTAGTCATCTATTTTCACGCTCTCATGAGTTTGTACTTCTATTCTTGTTTCCTATTTTAAAGGCTTTCTATTCTTTGTGGCAAAGCAAGTTCATATTAATTTATTAATATAAATTATTGCAAGTAAAATATAGTCGTAGTCTTGTCCTTGGATTTATTATTCATCAATTAGTTCCCCTCATTTAGGACCGTCCTGTCTCAAATTGGTATCAAAGCTAGTAGGATCATGTTTAGCTTGAAATATGCGAGACTAGAACCTATATGTTTTTCCAATGTAACATTATTATAGAAATTGCTACTTTAATCCTCTATTTGAAGAAGATGCGAGAAAATCGACTAATATGGTTTGGACACGTACAAAAAAGACCATTAGAGACACTTGTTAAGCATTGTGAGAGTCTAGTCACTAGGCATGTTAAATGAGGGAAGGGATAGACCAACAAAGACTTGGAAGGAAACTATAAGGAAAGACAAGATGTACTTAGGCATTAGTGAGATTATGACAAAAGATAGGGCACAATGGCAATAAAGGATCCATATAGCCAACCACACTATAGTGGAATAAAGGCTTGAGTGTTGTTGTAATCTTCTACTTGAAGAACCAGAGTCAACCCAAGTTCAAGCACATAGTTCCATTGGGAAGATCCTCATATTATAATGATTATCCTTGTCCCCATCTGGTCAGTCATAAAGGTCATGTTGACCCTTCGACACGCCCCAATAATCGTAGAAAGAGTTACTACGTTGAACATCATTTCAAGATAGACTTGAATATAGGTTTTGTAAAGTCACCCAATCGTTTGATGGTTTGTCAAGTTTTGAGGCCTTTAGTTATTAGCTCATGGACATAGATCATTATCTCGATCACTTTGAGTTAATCGGTGAGCGTCGCATCAACTTTGTGATGCTTAGGTTGTTAGGGCAGGCAAGGCAATATTAAGATAGCATTGCGAGAACCCATTAATGAGATTATCTTCGCCCTATCACTACACGGGTGGAGATGAAGCATAAATTGTGTCATAGGTATCTACCAACGTCATATAAAAGTCGTCTCCTCAAGCAAGTATTTGCCCTCCAGCAAGGCTCCATGTCTATTATTGATTATAAGGCTTATTTTGATGAGTTAGCAGTAAGGAGCAACATTTATGATGAACCAGTCGCAACCGCAACCAGATTTCGTTTCGGACTTCAGTGCACGATCTACCGCGCACTGTATGGTCATCAGATAGATTCTACTGAACAGACATTTCAGCTCGCTCTCCACTTCGAACAGTACTTGAGATCTGCTGGGGTTACTCAAATCAGCTCACATTCTTACCACCCCACTTTATAAAGTCCTCCTCAGCCCGAGTCTAGCGCAGAGACTTTCCCTACCGAAGACCTGGTGCCACTCCTCGGTAGTTAGCATGAGGCTACCACTAACTCGATAGTGTATGATGAGGGAGATGATATCGTGTCTCTTGAGATTATTTCAAAAGCGGCACGACAAGAGCACTTGAGTTAGGCATGAGTGAATGTCTATTAACTACACCATTTTTGATGAGGATAAGATGTCGATGAGTGATCCTTTACTGAGCACACGATTCTTGATGCCTCCTCAAGTCATATCTCTGAGTCACCCTATCTCCAAGGATCTTGAATCTAGTGCTATGTACTTAGTGTTGACCCCTCTTATGTTTAAGGTCACTCCTAATATTTCATAAATCTATATTTGTACTCATCGCATTTGCGACAAATTTCATCATTCCATACCCGGTGAACCATCTGATGGGTATTCACTTCATGGAGGCATTCTACACATCATAGAGTGACACCGCAGTGTCAAAGTCTCACACAGTCTTCTTACACTGAGTATTTCTACACCCCTCCAGAGAGCTTCCAAATAAACCACTATTTAGAGATGTGTCCCTTATCTTTGAGGCAGTCGAGAGTGAGAGTGTTTTCAAAGGTCTTGGGATTGATTCCATCATTATTAGTGCTTAACTATCGAGTGATTATTTAAAAAATCATCGCACCCCGATGAAATTTTTTACACTCCATCGAATGATCCCATGTGCCCCTCTAGAATGAAGCCTGGAGGGATGTAGAGCCTCTGCATAAGAGATCTATTGAGTTTGTCGGCCGTCATTCATTATCACTGTGTAGCATACATAAGTTTGTCTGACGATGAGTTACTTGCAATCATGAAATTTATAAATCATATGCGGACAGTCACAAGAGAATGCAAAGCTTTAAAGAAAGAGATCATGTGATGGTCTATATACATGCTAAGAGGTTCACTAAGGGAACTGCTCAAAAATTGAATGCTAAGTGAATGGGTCCTTACACAATCCTCAAAAGAATTGGAACAAATGCTTATTAGCTAGGTATCCCGCAGTGTATAGAAATTTCATTTGTATTTAACATAGAAGATTTGACTCCATTCTTTGAGCAACACGATTACAAGTCCCCTTCTAACTCTACAACCCCAACACCTCAGCCATCATCTTCGTCCAGCACTCAACTATAGCCCCATCTTTCGCCTACTTATCCTGCCACCTTAGCCCCTCATCCTCAGTCTTTGTCTACTACTCAGCTTCCACCGCAGCCAGAGTCCTCGACACCAATTGATCCTACAATTTCTTCCACCGCAGTACCACCTCCGCTACAGGTTCTACCTCCCTCAGGCGACGTACCATTCGACGACATTATTGATCCAGCAACATCTCCAATTTCTTTGGCGGTAGTACCGCTTCCTTTGATACTGATTTCTTCGTCTACTGGCACTGTACTGTTCGACGTCTTCAGTATTGTACAACCCCGTATTCGCGGAGTGGGGTCCCTCCAGCAGGCGTGGGGCTAGCTATGCATTTTTAAGCTTTTCGAGGGGTTTGCACTCTTGGTGACCAATTTAGGATCATCCTCCATAATATACTAGTAGGGGAGATGAAATATTTGTCTCCCCCTCGGCCCCTTTGAGGGGTCGCCCCGGCCAGTACTCGCCTAGCCGCCTCTCGCCCCGGCCAATACTCGCCTAGCCATCTCTCGCCTCGGCTAGTATGCGTCTAGCCGCCTCTCGCCCCGGCCAATACTCGCCTAGCCGCTTCTCGCCCAGGCCGCGTCTCGCCTAGCCGCTTCTCGCCCAGCCGCATCTTGCCAGCCTCAGTCTCGCCTAGCCGCCTCTCGCCCCGGCCAGTACTCGCCTAGCCGCTTCTCGCCCAAGACGCATCTCGCCTAGCCGCTTCTCGTCTAGCCGCAGCTCGCCAGCCTCGGTCTCGCCTAACCGCCTCTCGCCCCGGCCAGTACTCGCCTAGCCGCTTCTCGCCCAGGTCGCGTCTCTCCTAGACGCTTCTCGCCCAGGCCGCGTCTCGCTTAACCATCTACTCGCCCGGCCTATTCTCGCTCAGCAGCCAGCTCGCCCGACCTGTACTCGCCCGGCCTGTGCTCGCTCAGCAGCCAGCTCGCCCGACATGTACTCGTCCGGCCTGTGCTCGCTCAGCAGCCAGCTCGCCCGACCTGTACTCCCCCGGCCATGCTTTTATCGTTGTGCTCCCGAGGTGGAATTACCTCTTTATCCCCTGGTGTGGATGTTTTCTATTGGTCTAGGACCTATTTGTCTTAGGGGTATTTCTGACATTTTGGTCCCCAGCTTTGGGAAATCTATAAATAGACCCTTGAGGATGCCTTGGAGAGCATTGCTTCTTAGCCACTAAAATCCCTCTACTTTCTTCCTCCAAGACACCTAGCTCAAGCATTGGCTAGGGAGGGGGAGACCTCAAAGGTCTTCCGGATGTGAGGTGGGACTTCCACGCTAGAGCCGAGGGTCTGTTCCTAGTTTCCTGAGCCTTTGGCCTGTGACGTTCTCCTGAGTGTAGTAGGTGTGAGGTCACCCCTTTCTTGGGACCCCGAACTCCACGAGGGACCAAGTTTTTGGTTTCAACATTTTGGTGCGGTGAGCGTGGAGAGTGACCAGCACAGAAGATCTCGGGAGAGTGTCATGGCCGGAGATCAGGGAGGTAGTGATGATCTCGGCGAGCTCCCCAACCCATCACCCTTCGTAGGGAGGGAAGAGTTCATGGCGTCCATCCAAGGCATCATGGAGATGCTGCGAACTATTGCCCCTCGGGCTGACAGCTCAATCCCCACCCCCCAGGGACTGGCTCCTAGGGGTCTCGGCGAGCTGACCAAGAGTGGTCTCGGCAAGCTGCCTCCCAGGGGCATAGGCGAGATGACCCCAGCAGGGGAGAAGGAAGTGCACCAGGAAGAAGGCCTGGGAAGGAATGGATGGGAGAGGGGGTCGAGCGAGACCTCACCGGCCGGGAGTTTTTCCCCAGCCCGGCGAGTGCTAGCCTTCCAGGCGAGAAGGTCGCGCGAGTAGAGGTTGCAAGACCACCACTCAGGGGGTCACCCTTCAGCGAGCTGATCATCTCAGCTCCCGTTCACGAGGGGTTCAGAGAGCCTGACATGGCTTACTATACCGGGAAGGATGACCCCGTCTAGCACCTGCAGTGGTTTGAGGATGTTGTCTCCATCAGGCCAGTGACGGATGCCTTCAAGTGTCGCCTCTTCGCGATCACGTTGAAGGACAAGACAAGGGACTGGTTCCACCAACTCCCTCCGAGATCGATCTATGGGTTCGAGGACTTGAGGCGGAGCTTTCAGCTTCGCTTCTCCACCTCCAAGAAGAGGAAGAAGAGTCCTGAGTCCATCTTCCTGATAAGGCAGGGGGCCGAGGAGTCGCTGGCCCATTACGTTGACAGGTTCCAAGAGGAGATCCTGGATATCCAGGAGATGTCGGGGTATGCCCTCCAGATGGCGTTCACGGTGGGGTTGCGCGAGGGGTTCTTCAAGATGAGCCTGACCCGAAAGGCCCCCCTTTCCTTCGAGGAGCTGATGGAAAGGGCAGCAGAGGAGATAGCCATGGAGGCGGCCAACCCGACATTTGTCAAGAAGTTGGCAAGGCAAACAGAGGCGGAGTCGAAGGAACAAGTTGGCTCGAGACCTCAGGAGGGAAGACGGAGAGAGGAGTAGAGAGCTCAGGGGTTCCAGGGATAGGAGGGTCTAGAGCCAGGTTGGAGGCAGCAGGGAGGACCTGCCCAGGGTCCAGGAAGAGCTCTCATCCAGGGCGGGGGAAACTTTCACGAGGGCCAAGGGAGGTTCAAATTCCAGAGGCAAGCCCCTAGGCAGCTCCTACCCCCACCGCAGCAAGCCTTGGCGATAGGTAGAGGAGGAGGCAACGGGAGAGACCGCCGAGTCCGCCGAAGGAGGGGAGGAAGAGCATTGTCGTACTGTGACTTCCACCAGTTGGAGGGTCACGTCACGGCTACCTGCACCGAGTTCCTGGAGGTGAGGGGGGCGAGAGGCCCTGCCCAGCAGCAGCAGCCGGTTCAGGTTGAAGAGGTTCCACCCAGAGTGAGGTGGGGATGATATATGTGAGGACCAGGTAGATGTCAGACCCCGAGATGGTATAACATTGATCCACGATGGAGTAGGGATCGAAGCAACTCGAAAGGCAAGCCTCCATGTGATGTACCGACGGAGCGTCGCTTCGACATCCCAGACCCCGCCCCAGGAGGAGAAGATCACCTTCTCAGTGAAGGACATGCCGGATCATGAAGATCCGTTCTGCGATGCGCTGGTCATCCAGACGGTCATCGAGGGCTACACCGTCTCCCAGATCTTGATTGACAATGGGAGTTCCGTCAACATCGTTTTCAAGAAGGCGTTTGATGAGATGAAGGTAGAACCGAGGAGGGTGTTGGCCTCGGAAGGACCCCTGTTCGGGTTTTCAGGGGAGAGGAAGGAGGTAGAAGGTGGAGTAGGACTCCAAGTAAAATTGGGGGACTTCAAGGAACTGCCGGTTCGTCATTGTTGACACTCCAAGCAGCTACAACGTCATCTTCGAAAAGCCCCTCATCAGCGCCTTCCGTTGTGTGCCGTCATTATTCCACCAGTGCCTCAAGTTTAGCTCAGGAGGGATCCAGGTCAGAATCAAGGGAGACCCCAGGATGGCAAGGCAGTGCTACGTCACGGTCGTCAACACCATCTCTTGGTTGGTCAAGGCAGAGGAGATGAAGAAGATCATGGAGAGCTTGAGCAGGATGGAAGTGTCCGACGAGAAGGAAGCGGATGACGACCATCATGCCCAGGCCCCCTGAAGAAGCCTCGCCTTGGTGGAGTCTTTTCCTCTTTCATATCTTGTAACAAGCTCAACCCCTGACCGGCTGAGTCAGGGGATCATGAAACCCAAATTTTTCCCCCGTTTGAGGATGTTGGATTTGGTGAAGTTCAAGTGACATACCTAGTTCCCAACCCCCGAGAGGATCTCCTAATTTCAGGCTCTCACTAGCTGGATGAGTCGAATGTTCCTCGGGGAGAGCAAATCCTTTTTGCTCCGAGACGGTCCCGCTGTCCAGGCTCTCACTAGCTGGCAGGGCCGGTTGACCTCTCGTGCAGGTCAAGTCCTTTTTGCTCCGAGACGGTCCCGCTGTCCAGGCTCTCACTAGCTGGCAGGGCCGATTGACCTCTCGTGGAGGACAAGTCCTTTTTGCTCCGAGACGGTCCCGCTGTCCAGGCTCTCACTAGCTGGCAGGGTCGGTTGACCTCTCGTGGAGGCCAAGTCCTTTTTGCTTCGAGACGATCCCGCTATCAGGGCTCTTACTAGCTTGCAGGGCCGGTTGATCTCTCGTGGAGGCCAAGTCCTTTTTGCTCCAAGACGGTCCCGCTGTCCAGGCTCTCACTAGCTGGCAGGGTCGGTTGACCTCTCGTGGAGGCCAAGTCCTTTTCACCCCGAGGTCATCTTGTCACCCAGGCTCTCATTAGCTGGCATGACAGGTTGACCCCTCGGGGAGGCCAAGTGTTTCTTACCCCGAGGCCGTCTCGTCACTCAGGCTCCTATTAGCTGACATGACAGGTTGACCCCTCGGGGAGGCCAAGTGTTTTCACCCCGAGGTCGTCTCATCACCCAGGCTCCCATTAGCTGGCGTGACAGGTAGACCCCTCGGGGAGGCCAAGTGTTTCTTAACCCAAGGCCGTCTCGTCACTCAGGCTCCCATTAGCTGGCATGACGGGTTGACCCCTCAGGGAGGTTAAGTGAATTCTTCTAGGAGAGGCTAAGTATCTTTTCACATGCGCAGAAGAACTACACACAGCGAATACGTTGGGTTGGATGTTTCTTTCCGAGCGCGGAACTCGCTCAAAAAGAGCGGGGATTGTGTACAACCTCGTATTCGCGGAGTGGGGTCCCTCCAGCAGGCGCGGGGCTAACTATGCATTTTTAAGCTTTTCGAGGGGTTTGACACTCTTGGTGGCTAATTTAAGCTCAACCTGCATAATATACTAGTAGGGGAGATAAAATATTTGTCTCCCCCCGACCCCTATGAGGGGTCGCCCCAGCCAGTACTCGCCTAACCGCCTCTCGCCCCGGCCAGTACTCGTCTAGCCGCCTCTCGCCCCGGCCAGTACTCGCCTACCCGCTTCTCGCCCAGGCCGCGTCTCGCCTAGCCGCTTCTCGCCTAGCCGTAGCTTGCCAGCCTTCGTCTCGCCTAGCCGCCTCTAGCCCCAGCCAGTACTCACCTAGCCGCTTCTCGCCCAGGCCGCGTCTCGCCTAGCCGCTTCTCGCCTAGCCGCTTCTCGCCTAGCCGCTTCTCGCCTAGCCGCTTCTCGCCTAGCCGCAGCTCGCCAGCCTCGGGCTCGCCTAGCCGTCTCTCGCCCCGGCCAGTACTCGCCTAGCCGCTTCTCTCCAAGGTCGCGTCTCGCCTAGCCGCTTCTCTCCTAGCCGCAGCTCGCCAGCCTCGGTCTCGCCTAGCCGCAACTCGCCCAGGCCGCGTCTCGCTTAACCGTCTACTCGCCCGGCCTATGCTCGCTCAGCAACCAGCTCGTCCAGCCTGTACTTGCCCGACCTGTGCTCGCTCAGCAGTCAGCTCGCCCGGCCTGTACTCGCCCGGCCTGTGCTCACTCAACAGCCAGCTCGCCCGACCTGTACTCCCCCGGCCATGCTTTTACCGTTGTGCCCCCGGAGTGGAATTACCTCTTTACCCCCTGATGTGGATGTTTTCTATTGGCCCATGACCTATTTGGCTTAGGGGTATTTCTGTCATTTTGGTCCCCAGCTTTGGGAAATCTATAAATAGAACCTTGAGGGTGCCTTGGAGAGCATTGCTTCTTAGCCACTAAAATCGCTCTGCTTTCTTCCTCCAAAGCACCTAGCTCAAGCATTGGCTAGGGAGGGGGAGACCTCAAAGGTCTTCCGGGTGTGAGGTGAGACCTCCACGCTAGAGCCGAGGGTCTGTTCCTAGTTTCCTGAGCCTTTGGCCTGTGACGTTCTCCTGAGTGTAGTAGGTGTGAGGTCATCCCTTTCTTGGGACCCCGAACTCCACGAGAGACCAAGTTTTGGTTTCAACAAGTATGAGTATGACCCATAAACATATATTATCATTAGACAACGTTAAAGACTTGGTCAATATGTGGGGATGTACGATGATTGACAACACTTGGATTTTGGCAGCAGAGTTCGAGAGACTCTCCCCAGTTCTACAACGACATTATGACCTTCTCCGTTCCTCAGAGATGAATGCTTTTGAGATGAGGGGAGTTGATGGGGATTGGGTCACATGGCCCAATTAGACCCAATGACGATCAAAGCCACTCATCACGAGCAGATCAGTGATCGTAGAATTTTTTGTTCCTGCATTTCTTTCTTATTTTATGTTTTTGTTTCTGTTTTTTGAGGGCTACAAGGATCGGAGGATCTCGACCATCCATGGTCCCTCACACAGTCTAAATAAAGGAGTAGAGAACTCATATTTGAGGTATTAAAGTTGCAGTAAAGAAGAAATCACTCCTTTTGATCAGTCGGTGCTAAAACCAGAAATCTAGATATGAAGCTTGGAATTATCACCCCCCCCTCTCCCTACTTGTATTGTAACACCCCGATCAACTGTGGGTGCACTAGAGTTCTACAGACAAGTGACCCCAACCCATCTCCACGTATCTAATTGGTCGCAACTGCTAATTCCAATGGCGGGTTGTTGAGACTGGGGCTTGAACCCCATACCTCTTAGATAAGGGAGCTCTAAACCCGTCATCATCACCAACTGAGCTGCAATACTTTTTATGTAATGCCCAGGTCTACTGTGGGTGCGCTACAGGTTTGCAGACCTCTGACTCCAACCCATCTCCACAGATCTTATTGGGCGCAACTGCTAATTCCAATGACGGTTTGTTAAGGTTGGGGCTTGAACCCCAAACCTCTTAGATATGGGAGCTCTAAACTGGTCCTCATCACCAACTGAGGTTGGGGTCATTGGTCTGCGGACCTGTAACGCACCCGCAATAGACCCGGGAGTTACATAAAAGTGCAACTTAGTTGGTGATTATGACAAGTTTAGAGCTCCCTTATCTAGGAGGTTTGGGGTTCAATCTCTAACCTCAAAACCAGCCGTTGAGTTAGAGGTAACGACCAATCAGATCCACGAAGATAGGTTGGGGTCATGATCTCCAGACCTGTAGCGCACCCACAATATACCAAAGATTACATGTCCGACCAACCCCACTTCCCATCACCCCCCAACCGACCACCTAAACCCATCCTCCCTTCCACTAACCGAAAGACCCCTTTCCCTCCCACCACCCCACTCACTGATAGCCCAAAATCACCGTTCAGACCACCGACCGGCCACCCAACATTTCCTTCCCCAAACACTTCCAAAACATCCCCTCCCCTCCAAATCTCCTCCAGTTTCGGTCATTTGCGATCCCCAAAAAACATTTCTCAACCACCTACGACGAATCCCAACTACCACCCTCCAAGTTCCCTTATTTTTGGTTTCCGACAATCGCCAAAAAATACCTACGACCACACCACCGCTGGACAACTCTTCGGCGACCACCTCCGGCCATCCACACCCCTCCACCACCACATAGCCACCATAACTAACCCCACTACTCCATTATTCAATCATAACCTCCCACTATCTCCTAACCAGCCCCACTACTCTTTAACCATACCCACTTCCCCCACAACAGCATCTCACTTTCCTACTATCCCCCCCCCCCCCCCCTCATGCACATGGATCCACACTCCCTCACCTTCCAGGGGCTGACATTCACATCTGAAACAATTACAGACATTAGAATGAATTCCCCTCACGTTCTAGTGGCTAGCATTCATATCTGAAACAATTCCAGCCACTGGAATTAATTCCCCTCACCTTCCACTGGCTGGAATTCATGTCTACACCACTTTCATGCAGCCAACCAGTAAGTTTCAGCCCTCTGAAAGCATATTCCTAGCCTTGTTCAGTACCGTTCATCAGCCTGCAGCACTATTGGGAGCCCAGAATTCAGCACCTACTTAGAATCTAGACCTGGGAAAACTCTCCAAGCCTTGTGCTAGTTGTGTAAGTTTTCAAGTTGGTTGTTATTTATTGTATGTTTAATTCGTTTGTAATCATTGGGTATTCCATTTATCTAGTCATTTTTTAGACACTCTTGTGTTTGTACTTCCACTTTTGTTTCCTCATTTTAAAGACTTTTTATACTTTTGGTGGGAAAGCAAGTTCATATTAATTTATAAATATAAAATATTACGAGTAAAATGACTTCGGAGTCTTGTCATTGCATTTAGTGTTCATCAATTAGTTCCCCTCATTTGGGACCTTCCTATTGTTAGAGATTCTGTGTATGGTAGATATAGCTTAGGCTCACCTCGGGTGTTGTGATCACTCTCTCTGTATATATATCGAACTTTATTTGATATTAAGATAGTAGAAGATCCACTCCAGTCTATGTTTATGTGTATACTCTATTATTGAGATGACGATAGACATATTTCATTCTAGATTTCTATCAATCATGGTATCAGAGCCTAGGGTTTCCCGCACGACATTTGATTCCACCTCTCACAAACGCTTCCATCTCCCGTGCTCGTCGATCCTCATCCCGATCTCGCTTTCGCTGTGCGATTTTGATCTCGTTTCCAGTCGTCGATCCAGATCCTTCTACCCGTCCCTGAATCCGCGTCTCTCCTGCTCAAGCCGAGCCGATCCCGCCTTCTGCTGCCTCGTCGACGTCAGCGCCGATCGCGTTCAGACGATCTAGTCTAGCGCCTACGCACTCCAGACGATCGACTTCGAAGATCCAGTTGATCCAAGAGGCTTCGACGCCTTCGCCGGAGTCCTAGCTGCCAACTCTGTTTTCCACCTCCGTCGGATTCCTAGTCGTAAACCCCGTTTTCCTACTTCGGCTGATTCCGCAGCCGCAAGCCTCTGTTTCCCACCTCAATAAATCTTCAGCCATGATCTTCTTTTCCAGGCGATCGCACAACCCCGATCTTCTTCTCCTGCCACCTCCGCCTTCTATTGGTTCGATGGTATGTCTCACATCTCACCTGCCTTCCTCCAGAAGGCTGATGTCTTCTTTGACGAGCAGAACTACAAAGCAACTTAGTTTGATGCTTCTCGTCGCCTACCTGTTAGCTTCCACTACTGTCAGTGTCATGGTCATGTCAAATATGAGTGTCGCAAGATTCAGTGGGCTCAACAGTTAGGTCAGCAGCGTGCTCCTGGTGCACCTTCTGCCCACCTTTCTGCTCAGATGCAGTCTCTTTCTATATCTGAGCTTGCCTAGCTGATTGCCCAGCAGCTCTCCCAGGGTTTACTGCCTCACTCCTCTGCCTCTGTAATTCCAACGAATGCTTCTGATGCCTCTGCCTCTGAGCCGGCTATCTCCACCCCAGTAGATATCTCTCCCTCTGTCTGGTTTCTTGACTCTGGAGCCTCCTTTCACATGATCTATGATGTCACCCACTTCTTGTCAAGTCAGCCCGTCTCCTTTGACTTTAGTATCATAATAGCAGATGACATCATTCTCCCCATCACCAGTTGTGGTCTCCTTCATACCAGCTATTTCCATGTTCTCAATGTTGCCTACATACCCAAGTTATCCATGAACCTTATATCAGCCAGCCAACTCACATCTCACGATTATCTTGTTATTTATGATGAGTTTGTGTGTCGTGTGCAGGATCTTCAAACATGGAAACTCCTTGGAGCTGTCCGTCGCCATTGCGGGGTGTACGTCCATGATCATCTCCATTTTCCTTTTTCATCCACTCCATCGTCACTGACGGCTTCTACCCTTTGTCTTCCTTCGGTGGATTCTCTAAGTGACATCATCATTTTGGCCATCCCAGTGGTTGGCGTCGTGCGGCTCTCGTCAATCATGGTTTCCTTGAACGTGTTTTCGTTGATTGGTCTCACTCTTGTACGAATTGTAAGCATGGTAAACATCTACAACCCCCCTATTAGTCTAGAGAGTTTAGATCTCAGCGTCCTTTTGATTTAGTTCATTCTGATGTATGGGGTCCCGCACCTTTTATATCAAAGAGCAGACACCGGCCCATGTTATCTTTGTTAATGACTATTCTTGTTATTGTTGGGTCTACTTTATGCATTCTCATTCTGACTTGTTTCAGATTTATGTTACTTTTTCTGTTATGCAGCACACTCAGTTTTCTGCTATCATACGTATTTTTGTTCCGACTCAGGGGGGGGGGAGTACCTCTCTCATGCCTTTCGCGATCTACTACCTACCCACGACACTCTCCCTCGGCTTTCTGGTCCCAGTGCTCACGCTCAGAATGACACCGCCGAAAGGAAACAACGACACATTATTGAGACAGTCTGCACCCTCCTCATCTCCTCTCACGTTTCTCCTCATTTTTGGGTTGAGCCTGTTTTCATTGTTGTCTACCTTATTAACCTATAATTTTCTGCTTTCCTTTAAGGCCAGAGCACACGTGTGTGTATGTACTCTCGACCTCCCCTGTTACACTCATTTTCGTGTTTTTGGTTGTCGGTGTTATGTTTTACTACCTCCACATGAGCGTACTAAACTCTCTGCTCAGTCTGTTCTCTGTGTTTTTCTTGGATACAATCTAGAGCATTAGGGCTATCGCTATTATGACCCTGTTTCAAGCCGACTTTGCATCTCACTTGATGTCACATTTGAAATGTCTCACCCTTTTCTTTGTGTCCTCTGTCACCTCGACCTCTCACTCATCTGTTACTCCCTCTGATGTGTAGTTTTTCACCCTTTCCATCTCACCGCCTCATGTCTCCTCTCCTCCGATATGCCCCCTCCTCTTCCCTTGCCATAGTCTGCACTACCTCCGACCTATCCAGTCTCACCACCTCACTTCTCCCCTTCGCCACCCGCTTCTCCCTCTGACAAGCTCGTCGTCCCCCTTCCATATCACTACACTTGTCATCCCCCTTTTGTTCCCTTACTTCCAGTTCCCCGAGACTCGGTTACTGTCTCCAGCAAGTGTCTTGTGGATGATCTTCCAGCACACTGCTATCCAATTTGTGAGAGACATCCCCCCAATTGCCTTAGCCTTGCTACACTACTGTTGGACATGTCCGCCTTTACAGCTATTACATGTGATATTCCAAATCCGACATCATACTGTAAGGATGTCTAGATACCTGAGTGGCAGACTGACATGTCTGTTAAGTTAAAGGCACTCGAGCACACTCATACCTAGGACTTTGTCACTTTTCCACTCAGTACTATGCCTATTACTTGCAAGTGGGTCTTCAAAGTAAAGACTCACTCAGATGGTTCAACGGAAAAGTACAAGGTTCAGCTTGTGACACATGGTTTTCAACAGGAGCAGGTACGCGACTATAACAAGACCTTTGCTCCGGTCGCCCGCATGACAGCAATTCGTACTCTTATTAAAGTTACAGTTGTTCGCCACTGGTCTCTATTCCAGCTCGACGTGAAGAACGCCTTTCTTCATGACGACCTTCAGTAGAAAATGTACATGCTCCATCCTCCCGGCCTCTCCTCTTCTCTAGGTCTTGTATGTCGCTTACGGCGAGCTCATTATGGGCTGAAGCAGGCACCCCGTGCCTGGTTTGCAAGTTTCAGCTCAGCCATTACAACCGCTGATTTTCACCTGAGTCTACATGATCCAGCCTTGTTTGTGCACTCCTCTCGTGGTCGGATTCTTTTGTTACTTTATGTGGATGATATGATTATTACTAGAGATGATCTTTCTCATGCGGCCTTCTTCAAGCATCATCTTCAGCAGCAGTTTCAGATGACAGACCTTGGACAACTGAGCTACTACTTGGGCCTTGAGATCACCACTACAGATCGTGGTTTTTAGTTCTCAGCAGTGTTACACATCAGATCTCTTAGCTCAGACTGCTCTCTCTGACTCTCGTATGATGGAAACCCCTATAGAGCTTCACCTTCAGATACGTTCAGATGATGGGGTTCAACTTTCTGATCCTACTTGCTATTGTCACATTGTTGGAAGTCTCGCCTACCTCACTAATACTCGGTCCGACATTGTCCACATTGCTCATGTGTTGAACTAGTTTGTCAGTGCGCTTACCTCTGTGCATTATGGTCACCTACTGCGGCTCCTGAGCTTTCTCTGGGCGACAGCTTCACGTGATTTTTCTCTCCAATTGTAGTTCTATGCAGTTCTGTGCTTACTCGGACGCTACATGGGTCATTGATCCTGTTGACCGTCAATCTGACACTAGTTTTTGTCTATTCTTCGGTTATTCACTTATTGCATGGAAGTCCTATATATATATATATCCCTACCATATATATAAATATTCATATCTTCAAACACACTAAACACTTCCCTTCAACCGTTTAATCAAAGAGCATATTAAATCTCATCTTTAGATGGAAAGAGAGAAAGAAAGATTGAAGAGAAAGGGGGAGAGTGGGAAAAAGAATATTAATATGGCTCTTAAAGCTATATGAGAGAGAGAGAGGGAGAGAGAGAGTGAGAGAGAAATTAAAATTTTTACGACAAAGCGCGCATTTTAAAAAAAAATAAAAATTATAATCTTGATTTATATTTTTTTACGGTCGTTTTGAGTACTCATATGTATATGTTGCGGGTATAGCCCGTTTTGATACGGGCGCAACGACACATCGAGCACGGGCGAAACCCGTGCGAAGGCGGGCGAAGGCCGCCTGGATGCGGCCGAAGGCCGTCTGAGAGCATCGAGGACGGGCGTAGCCCGTGCGAAGATGCTCATATGTAAGTATATATATATATATATATATATATATATATATATATATATATTATAAACATGCACGAAGGTTCATAAGTAGCAAGGATGAATTTCAATCCAGGGATGATATGGATACCAGTAGTAGTTCAGAACTATTTCATCATTCAAAAGCATTTGCAGTGATGACAATAGTGATACACTGATACCTACTTCATTCACATAGTAATTGTTTATTGCATCAACATCAATGTTACTATGTTTAGTCTGTCATTTGGAATTTTTGGATATTTGCTTTATTGTCATGTTTATTAAAATAATTATAGATTTGGCCATGGCACTTTGTAATAAATAAGAATGATGACAACATCTGATGCGGAATACGGTGCGACCAGCGCCGTCAGCGACGAAGCCCACGGCGAACCGGGGATTGCATGGCTCGAGAAGTTCGACCCGCTTTGGATGCCGCGAACCGTCTAAATAAAGAGGCGGCGCTATTTATTTTATGCCCTTTTGTTGTATTTGTTTATGTAAAACTTTTATGTGTGCTATTAGCATGTGTGTGCTAATAGTTATTTTCTCCCCCCCCCCATAGTATAAGAGGGAGGAGAGTGTATTTTCATTTCAGTTTTTTGGTATTATATTAAGAGAAGTTTGCCCTAGCCGCCTCCCTCTTCTCCGTGCGAGAACTGCCGATCCGGAAGGATCCCGCCGCTCGACGATCCTTCCGCCCGTGGGGCGCGATTCGGCCGGAAGGCTCAACCGCTCCCTCCTCCGGAGGTAATTCCTACATTAGTTGGTATCAGAGGCGTGCCCCGACTTCTTAGCTCGGCGCCGGTCCTCCCTGCTCACCTCGCCGCGTCGATCTCCGCGACCCGCTGCCCCGCCTACTCTCCTCTCTCTCTCTCGGTCGCTCATGGGAGATAATCCGCGGGACGACCAAGCTCTGTGGGCGGCCATCAATGGCATCACCGCACAGCTCGCCGCCCTCACCGCGGCGCTCGGCAACCCGCAGCCACCTCCGCCCGGCGATCCCGCACCCGCTGCAGTCCCTCCGGTCGACGCCTACTTCGGCCGACAGTACCGCCGTGGCCGTGCGGCACCCCCTCGCCCGGCAACTCCCCTGTCCGATTCCAGCTCCGAGGATGACTACCACGCCGGGGCTGATCCCCCTCCATGGCGCCACCAGCCGCCACCGCAGCAGCACGGCTACCGCATACGTGCGGACATTCCACAGCTTTTTGGTAACTTGGGCATTGAAGACTTCCTCGATTGGATCTCGGAGGTCGAACGTTTCTTCGAAATGGCCGAACTCGACGAACACCGCCAAGTGAAGATGGTCGCGTATCGCCTTAAATCCGGCGCGGCGGTTTGGTGGGATCAACTTCAACTCAATCGGCAACGCCAAGGCAAGGCCCCCGTCCGCACCTGGCTCAAAATGAAGAAAATGTTACGAAATCGGTTCCTACCCCCCGACTACGACCAACACCTGTTCCAGTTCTACCAAAGTTGCTCGCAAGGCTCTCGCACCGTCACGGAATATTTGGCTGAAATTTTCCGCCTCGCGGACCGCAATGGCTTGACCGAGTCGGACGGCCAACGTGTTACTCGCTTCCTACATGGGCTACGCCCGTCCCTTCGTGAGAAGATCGGATTGCATGTTTTGCGCACGGTGGATGAGGCCTACAACATGGACCTCAAGGCGGAACTCATGGAGACGTCGGCGGCACCTTCAACCCGCTCGGCCTCTCGCCGTCCCTGGTCGGATGCGTCGAGGTCGCATACTCGGGATTCTACCAGCCGCGAGGTGCCGGCCACGCCTTCCGCACCTAAGGGTCGGGCACCTGACCGCGCACCACCGGGGACCTGTTTCAAGTGCCACCAACCGGGCCACTTTGCCTCACGGTGCCCTCTTCTGCGCCAACCCGTACACGCTGTTACTCAGGACGAGGATCAGGAGGATGACTCGGGAGAGACCGATGAGGTCATCGATGGGTTTGAAGAAGATGGAGATTTTGCTTCTTGCGTGGTCCGTCGCCTCCTTCTTGCACCGCGGGTGGATGAGCACGCCCAACGGAGTAATGTCATTCGGAGCTATTGCACCATCAAGGGAAAGATATGTGATGTCGTGATCGACAATGGCAGCTGTGAGAATTTTGTCGCTAGTCGGTTGGTCACCTACTTGCATCTACCAACCGAGCCGCACCCGCACCCCTACTCCATTGGGTGGATTCAAAAGGGCCCCTCCGTGCGTGTCACCCACCGGTCACACGTACCCGTCGCTATGGGCAAGCACTACCTAGCCGACATTTGGTGCGACGTTGTGGAGATGGACGCGAGCCACCTACTTTTGGGACGACCGTGGTAATATGATACAGACGTGGCATACAAGGGTCGCGACAATATCTACTCCTTCACTTGGGCCGGCAAGAAGTTACAAATTGTGGCTCGGGTCGGCGATAGACCCGCGGCCAACCCGCCCACCGACAAGGGGCGCAGCCTACTCGTGATGCACGATGACACCTAACGGTTCGAGCGGGACGTTGCGGAGGCCAAGGAGGTGGTGGCCCTAGTTCCCTACGGGTTGTACGCCACCAACGAGTGGGAGATGGATGTCGCGCCCCCAGACATTCGGGCATTACTTCATGAGTTCTGCGCCATCACCACAGATGATTTGCCAGACCACCCTCCACCACTTCGGGATATCCAACACCAGATCGATCTCATACCTGGCGCTAGCCTCCCAAATTTGCCCCACTACCGCATGAACCCCAAGGAGCATGACGTCTTACGTACGAAGGTGGAAGAGCTGCTACAAAAGGGATTCATCTCCGAGAGTCTTAGCCCATGCGGTGTTCCCGCACTTTTGGTTCCCAAGAAGGACGGGTCCTGGAGGATGTGCGTTGACAGTCGCACCATTAACCGCATCACCATCAAGTACTCCTTCCCCATTCCCCGCCTGGATGACATGTTGGACATGTTGGACGGGTCACAACTGTTTTCCAAAATTGACCTCCGAAGCGGGTACCACCAAATTCGCATCAAACCGGGCGACGAATGGAAGACCGCCTTTAAAACTCCGGACGGCCTCTTCGAGTGGAAGGTAATGCCTTTCGGTTTGTCTAATGCTCCAAGCACTTTTATGCGTCTTATGACACAGGTGCTGCGACCTTTCTTGGGCAAGTCGGTGGTCGTCTATTTCGACGACATTCTCATCTTTAGCAAGACCCGAGAGGAGCATTTATCTCATGTTCGTGCTGTGTTGGAAGTTTTGGCGGAGAACAAACTATTTATTCACCTCAAGAAGTGCACCTTTCTTGCGCCGCGGCTGAACTTTCTGGGTTTCGTGGTGGGTGCGGACGGCATACAAGTTGACGAGGAAAAGATACAAGCCATCCGAGATTGGCCGGCTCCCGCATCACTCTCCGAGTTGAGGTCTTTTCATGGGTTAGCCACATTCTACCGGAGGTTCATTCGCGATTTCAGCACCATCTCGGTTCCCATGACCGACTGCCTCAAGAAAGGGCGTTTTCTTTGGGGGGACGAGGCTGACCGCTCTTTCCAACTGCTCAAGCAGAAGCTCAGCTCGGCACCGGTCTTGGCGCTACCAAGTTTTGACAAGCTATTTGAGGTGCATAGTGACGCCAGCGGTGTTGTCATTGGGGCGGTCCTCTCCCAAGACAAGTGGCTGGTTGCCTTTTTCAGCGAGAAGTTAAGCGATGCTAGGCGGAAGTGGTCCGCTTATGATCAAGAGTTCTATGTCGTTGTCCAGGCCCTCAAACATTGGGAGCATTATCTACTACACAAGGAATTCATCTTATATACGGATCATCAAGCCCTCAAATTTATCCACAGCCAGAAACGCATGGATGGTATGCATCTCCGTTGGACCACTTACCTTCAGCGTTTCCCGTACATTATTCATCACAAGTCGGGTTCCTCCAATGTCGTTGCGGACGCCCTAAGCCGGCGGAGCTGTTTATTGACCACATTACAACACGAGATCATTGGTTTTGATATTCTCGCCGAGTCATATGCCGACGACCCGGATTTTAGAGAAACTTGGAGCGCCTGCTCGAGGGGCGGTTCACACGGCGGGTTCTTGATACTCGAGGGGTTCTTACTCAAAGACAACCGCCTGTGCATCCCCCGCTCTTCATTACGGGAGAAGCTGATTCGTGATCTACATGGTGGCGGGTTGAGTGGTCACTTGGGTCGAGACAAGACACTTGCTAGTCTCCACGAGACGTATTTCTGGCCGCAGTTAGCCAAGGACGTGGGGAATTTCGTTCGAAAGTGCTATGTGTGCCAACAATTCAAGGGCCAAGCACACAACACCGGTCTTTACTCACCTCTCCCGGTCCCCTCTGGCGTGTGGGAGGACCTTTCCATGGATTTCGTTTTGGGCCTTCCGCGAACTCAGCGCGGAGTTGATTCAGTGTTCGTCGTGGTAGACCGTTTCTCCAAGATGGCACATTTTCTTCCTTGCCGCAAAACATCCGATGCTTCCCATATTGCGCGGTTATTCTTCCGCGAGGTGGTCCGTTTGCATGGCGTTCCAACCACCATCACATCCGACCGCGATCCGAAATTTCTAGGCCATTTTTAGACCATGCTGTGGAAAATGTTTGACACCTCTCTCCAATTTAGTAGCTCCGCTCACCCCCAAACGGATGGGCAAACCGAGGTGGACAACAAGACTTTGGGAAATCTAGTGCATTGTATTTGCCAAGACCGACCAAAGCAGTGGGATTTCGCTCTCGCCCAAGCTGAGTTCGCTTACAACAATGCGGTCCACCGCTCAACCGGTCGCACCCCGTTCTCCATCGTCTACACCAAGGCGCCCCGGCATGCGCTTGATTTGGCCCGCTTACCCGCCGCCCCCCTATCAGCCACGCAGTTAGCGGAAGAGGCCCGCGACGTCCAGACCGAGACCCGCCTCAAGTTGCTCGAATCCAACGCCAAATATAAAGCTATCGCCGACAAGCACCGCCGCGAGCAGATTTTTCAAGTCGGCGACTTGGTTATGGTCTTTCTCCGGAAAGAGCGGCTTCCTGCCGGCCCCCACCACAAGCTCATGCTGAAGAAGTTCGGCCCCTTCCCCATCATCCGCAAGATCAACGACAATGCTTACGTGGTTGATCTACCACCGGAGTTTAACATCTCCACGACCTTTAACGTGAGCGACTTATCTCCATTCTACCCGGACGTGCCTCTTTATGCCGACCACTCGGGGTCGAGTGCTTCTCACGTGGCGGAGAATGATGCGGAATACGGTGCGACCAGCGCCGTCAGCGACGAAGCCCACGGCGAACCGGGGATTGCATGGCTCGAGAAGTTCGACCCGCTTTGGATGCCGCGAACCGTCTAAATAAAGAGGCGGCGTTATTTATTTTATGTCCTTTTGTTGTATTTGTTTATGTAAAACTTTTGTGTGCTATTAGCATGTGTGTGCTAATAGTTATTTTCTCTCCCCCCCATAGTATAAGAGGGAGGAGAGTGTATTTTCATTTCAGTTTTTTGGTATTATATTAAGAGCAGTTTGCCCTAGCCGCCTCCCTCTTCTCCGTGCGAGAACTGCCGATCCGGAAGGATCCCGCCGCTCGACGATCCTTCCGCCCGTGGGGCGCGATTCCGGCCGGAAGGCTCCACCGCTCCCTCCTCCGGAGGTAATTCCTACATCAACATCTCCTTTACCATATTCTTCTATTATTCTGGCATAAATTTTGTTGAAGAGTTTCTGGTTCAGTAGGGTAAAGATGGAGTATAAGGAGGTTAAATTTAGCAATGCAAGAATGACGGATGACTTCATTATTAAGTTGGGTAGTCAAGATATTTCCCGCATTGAGTGCTTTAAATACCTTGGATCAATAGCTCAAAAATATTGAGGTGTTAATAAAGATGTGATACATAGAATCCAAGCAGGTTGGCTGAAGTGGTGAGGCGTCTCAATGATCTTATGTGATCATAAAACACCCTTAAACTTAAAGGCAAGTTTTACCGTGCTGGAATTAGACCAGCGACGCTCTTTGGTTTTGAGTGTTAGGCAGTGAATTGTGTACATGGGCAAAAAATGGGAGTTGCGGAGATGAGAATGCTTAGGTTGTAACAACCTGCGATTTTGTTATTCATCATAGTAACAACCTTCCCTCATAAAAACCGAGCCAGTCCCCCCCGTCTATTCTCTTGATCTCCCGCAAATCGCATCCCGTCTCCCGCAAACCGCAGTCCCGCCTCCCGCAACCCGTCTCCCGCAAGCCGCGATCTCCTCCGTCTCCCGCTCCAGCTCCTGTTTCCGTCTCCCAATTCCGCCTCGCTGATCACAGCCGCCGGTGCTCCCTCTTCTCTCGTGGCCGACGGGAGATCTTCCCCCCAAGCAACCGACCACCTTCTTCTCCTTCATTCCGTGAGGGTAGCACAAGGGCAGCGGCTCTTCTCCGGAAACCCTAGCTTCTTCTCGTCTTGGCCGGTGGATCTCAAGTGGGTCACCTAGGGTTTGCTCGTATCCCCCTCTCCTCGGATTTTTGAGTCCGATTTCGATCTCTTGGGGTAAGAAATCCCTCTTTCTCGCTTCTTTCAGAATTTATTTTATGTGGTTGATAATGTTCGCTCTCCAACAATATTTTTGGTGTCGATCTAACTTGTGTTTGTCGTACAATCGACTAATCCTTGCCGTATTTGTGTTTTTTGGTGTCGTTCGTCGCTCTAATTGGCGGTTCGTGAAGAAGTCCTCTCCGATATAGGGTTTCCGTCACCCAAGCGACGTCGAGTTCTCGATCCTTCGTGGTAACTCCTCTCCCTTTGCTCTCGGGGGAGGTAATTTTCTAAACAACCTCTTATGTGCATCTTTGGAATTATTAAAATGTTTGTACAAGCGTAGAGATATCCGTATGTCATTTTGGTTGCGTGATATTAAACAGGTCGATCTAAGACTCCTAAGTTTTGGAAGCGTCGTTTAGCCGCCGCCATCCGTTCAGCTTCACTTGAAGGCAAGTAGAGAAATCTTTCTCGCTTGTAACGTGAAATTTAATTTAAATCACTCTTATGTTATGAAATGTACTCTTATAGATCGGTGTCGTGTGAATATGACTTGTCTAGGTATGTTAGGAATCTCCAAGTTGTGAACCCCTAAGTCACTAATTGTCATAGGCAAACATTGAAAGAAAGTGTCGATTTGATGTGACGCTTTGAATCGAGCTCCCGCCGGACTGGTAACGGAAACCAATAAATGGTCATTGCAAGCACCGCGCTGTTAAGCCTTGCAATTAAACTTATATTAGAATCTTATACATGAAATTGAAACGCGTGCACTTTTCATTGTTTACCGCTTATGTCATTGCGTGAATGAAAACTAGGATAACTCCGGAGAAGGCTAGAGTATAGTTTAAGTATCAGTTAGTAGTTTTCCTTTCTCTTGTTTCCTCTGCTTAAACATCAGGATATTAACTTGCTATTTTTTTTTCATGTTCTAAGACATTTTCCTTCTGTCTGAATTTTGTCTTAGGGTTCGTGACAGGGTCGTCTGCTCTTTGAGCTGCTCTTCGTTCAGCTACCGTTTGGAGGTTTATCCTTTTGTAGTGGTTACATCAGGTTCTATGTACTTGTTTTCTTTTACTGTCAAATTTGTTATCATGTACTAGTTATTGTCAGCCATTTTCTTTTGTATCGTGGGCAACTGCTAGAAGTTGTATTGATGTACCAGATCATTTTATTTATGACATGCTTACTACTGTGGTCAATTACATTTATATTTTTTCTTCAGCACTGTGTGTGACATTGGTTTTATTATTAAAATGCATGTGCATCAACCTTTCTTTGAAACTTCCGCATATATATATATATATATATATATATATATATATATATATATATATGCACAACTAATTTTTTCCAAAGTAACTACTTTAAATCTAATATTATATTTTTCAGCTCTTGTCTAACAGACATGGAAATTACTTTCGTCAATGACTGTGGCATGACGAACCGCCTGTAGCGCACACTGATAAATATTATTCAACGGGTCGTGACAGTTGGTATCAGAGCGAGGTTTGTTCTTAAAGATGAAGTATTTTGAAATTATCAAATATTTTGAACTTTATTATATAAATATATGTACATGCATCATTACTTCACTCATTTGTCATTATCTATTGTTCGCGGCTGAAACACGCACACACTCACTCATAAGCATAAATAATATGCACATGAATGTTAAGGGGTTATGGGCAAACTTAACATTTTTGTGCATATGAATTTCCACCAGTATATATACACTGCTTAACATGGCATGTGTATGGGCGGTTTAATATTTTCAAGTGCGTTGACATTAGATTCATAATATGCATGACATGTTAAGTGATATGAGCACTTAACATGACATTTGTATCCGTTCATGAACATTATTAGGAATGCATTATATGCATAATTGCACTGCATGCATAACATAACTCATGACACAAGTGTTAAGCCAAGAACAACAGATGATGATTGCACACACACGAAATTACAAATTGTTTTGGCATTGCATATGATTCATTGTTGCATTAGCATGAGCATTACCTAGAGTTGTCCAATGAAAATATTGTAACTATTATATGATTTACGTATTCGACGGTACTAAGATACTAGAACCTTTTGTTTTTCAATCTTCTATGATTAGCTTGACCGTTTTCCTTACTCGGTTCTCTTATGTGTCTGTCCAGATGGCTCCTAAGTGATCACAGTGCAAGAAGGCTACCCTTCTTGCCAGTGAAGCTTCCGGAGATGCCACTGTCCAGCTATTGAGGCAGATTCTCGAGCGTCTCACTTGTCTGGAAGAGGATCGTCAAAATCCTAATCCAGCCCTTGAATCCGACAGCGCGGGGACAGCTGAAGCTACTATTGCCACCGCTCCTGCACCTGGTTCTGGAACAAGCTCGCCTGCTGGCACCCTGGTGCCCCCGCTCATGGAAAATTTGACTCCCCCTCCTGTGGCGATGACAGACACTCTGGTATTTAAAAGGCTAAAGCCGTCATCCTACAGTGACGACCGTGACTATTTTGTCATCTATGAATGACTCTCTCAGATGGAAAAGCATTTCGAGTATGTGTGGGTTCCTGAAGCTCAAAAGGTTCCCCTTGCGATCTATCAGCTGACCGAGGACGCGTACACTTGGTGGCTTCAACGTCGCAGTCTTCCCAACTCTACTATCTTGACTTGGGGGAAATTCAAGGATGCCCTTATCTGGAGAAGTTCCTCTCTTTGGTGGAGCGGGACAAGCTAGCTGAGAGGTTCTTGTCCCTTCAGCAACCCGACAAGACAGTGATAGAGTACGAGATGGAGTTCTCTCGCCTATCCCTTCTGGCCGCAGAGTTCGTTCCAGATAAGCCCAAGAAGATTAGTCGTTTCGTGAAGGGACTTCGACACGATTTTTGCCAGATGGTGGTAGCTCATGGTGCAGCCACCTATGCTGAGACTGTGGGTGTTGTTTTATAAGTGGAAGGTATTGAGCTTGATCGTTCTACCAAGAAGGTTCGACATGGGTCTAACAACGCCGCAACCTCTGACCACAAGCGCAAGGGTGCTCCACCTCAGGAGTAAGTCCTCAGGTCCAGAGAGGAGTGTGCTTTCTGCCACAAGGTGAGTCATGTCGCCCAGGTCTGTCGTTCCATCCTGAAGAAGCGGAATATGAACGTCCCTGCACAACAGCCTCGGATGACGCTCGCCTCTGCCTCCACCATCTGTGCGTACTGCAAAAAGCCAGGTCACATGCTAAGGACTATCGCCGCAAGCAAAAATCCTGTTACAGATGTGGGCAAGTTGGACACCTCATACTAGACTGCCCCATGAAGGAAAGCCCGATTCCAGCTCAGCCTCTGCAAGCTGTTCTTGGAGCTCAGGATAAGGGTAAAGCGGTGTTGAACGTCATCTCTCAGGGCGAGGCGCTTGCATCTACCGACGTTATCTTTGGTATGTATGTGTTACTCTTAATTTTCTGTATTTGTTAATCTATCTGCCTTAGTAATGGATAATTTTGGTATGCGTCTATGATTTTCATTTTTTTAGGGAGAGTTAGGGGTCAAGAATAAGTGGATGCAGATTCTATTTGATTTTGACGCATCTCACACATTCATCACTCGTCATATTGTGGACCTTCATTGTTGGCCTACTTCGCCACTTGAGGTCCCGTATGAGATTTTTTTGCCCGGTCATGTGCACCTTTCTAATAGGGGAATCCGCAATTATCTAATCCTGCTTGGCGAATTGCAAGTCTTCCCCGACCTCACAGTTCTGGAAATGTCAGAGTTCGATGTAATTTTGGGCATGAGTTGGTTGGTCGCATGCACAGCAAAGCTGGACTGTGTTGCAAAGAGGGTTAATCTTAGCATTGATGGCAAGGACTACATCGTTCAAGTTCAGACCCGCAACCCCCTGAAGGTAATTTATGTTATGCGTGCCACCTGTCTGCTTGGTCAGGGTTGTTCTTCTTGTTTTGTCTATGTGTCACTCTCGGATCCTGCCTCCCATCAACTCGAGTCCATCCCGATTATTTCAGAGTCCCCAGACGTTTTCCTCGCCGAGTTGTCGGGGATGCCTCCTGATCAAGATGTAGAGTTCTTTATTGACGTAGAGCTCGGAACGCGCCCCATATCTAAAGCTCCATACCGAATTACACCATGAGAACGGGAGGAGCTTAGATCGCAATTGGATGAATTGCTTGAGCGTGGGTACATTCGTCCCAGCGCTTCTCCTTGGGGAGCCCCCGTTCTCTTTGTTAAAAAGAAAGATGGATCCAAGAGGCTGTGCATAGACTATCGAGATCTGAATAAGGTAACTGTCAAGAATAAGTATCCCCTCCCGCGCGTGGATGACCTATTTGATCAGCTTAAAGGCAGTACCGTCTTTTCCAAGATAGATCTCAGATCGGGTTACCATCAGTTGAAGATCAAGGAATTTGACATTCCTAGGACGGTCTTCCGGACTCGGTATGGACATTTTGAATTTTTGGTGATGCATTTGGTTTTGGCTAATTCCCCATCTGCCTTTATGGATATGATGAACTGTGTCTTCCATGAGTATCTGGATAACTTCATCATTATGTTCATTGATGACATCTTGGTCTTTTCCAAGACTCGTGAGGAGCATGCTGCCCATCTTAGACTCACTCTCTCCACCTTTCGTCAGCATCAACTCTATGTCAAGCTAGCGAAATGTGAGTTCTGGTTGGATCGTGTTACTTTCTTGGGCAATGTCATTTCAGGTGATGGACTTTCCATTGATCCTGCCAAGATTTTCGCAGTTATGGACTGCAAGCGACCTTATACCCCTACTGAGATCCGCAGTTTCCTTGGTTTGGCTGGCTATTACCGGCATTTCGTCAAGGATTTCTCCTCTCTTGCTGCTCCTCTGACAAAGCTAACTCAAAAGCATGTCAGGTTCGAGTGGTCAGATCAGTGTGAGCAGGCCTTTTCTTAATTAAAGCAATGTTTGTGTTCAGCGCCAGTTTTAGCTCTTCCGTCAGAGGGGGTAGACTTTTTAGTTTATACTGATGCTTCTGGAGTTGGCTTGGGTTGTGCCCTGATGCAAGAGGATCGTGTTATCGCTTATGGGTCGAGACAATTGAAGATTCATGAACGCAACTACCCCACTTGTGATTTGGAGTTTGCTGCGGTGATGTTTGCCTTGAAGCTTTGGCGTCATTATCTCTATGGCGTGAAGTGTCACTTTTTCACCGACCACTAGAGTCTGAAGTACATTTTCGTTTAAAAGGATCTCAATCTTTGTCAGAGGCATTGACTAGAATTCATAGCGGATTATGATTTACAGCTCACGTATGTTCCTGGTAAGGCAAATTCAGTGGCAGATGCATTGAGTCGTCAGGCTTCTGTTGCCGCCTATGCACCCTTGTCGGCTACCCTTGCAGCCTTAATTGATGACCTCGACCGGATGGGCATATCCATCACACCCGAGGGTTGTGAATAGATTTATTGTCCGTTATGGGTGGAATAGGTGAAGTATTTGTAGCCATCTGATCCCGTACTCCAGCGCATCCGCAAAAGGGCTGAACTTGGAACTCTCCCAAATTTCTCCCTCTCTGACGATGTTCTGCGTTTCCGAGGTCGCTTATGTATTCCCGATGTTCCTAAATTGCTTGATAGTATTTGTCAAGATGCTCATGAATCCCGCACATCTGATCATCCAGGAAATAATAAAATATCACGACTTGAAATAGATCGTGTGGTGGCCTGGTATGAAAAATTATATTGTTCGTTTCGTCTCTCGTTGTCTGACGTGTCAGAAGGTAAGCTCAGCGTCAACACCCAGGTGGCCTTTTGCAGCCTCTGTCTATCCCTGAATGGAAGTGGGAAGATATCTCTATGGACTTCATCACGGGTTTGCCCCGCACTCCGAGGGGGCATGCCGCGATTTGGGTCATAGTGGATTGCATGACTAAAGTGGCTCACTTCATCCCGTACAAGAAAGTTCATTCCACCGAAAAGATGGTCTGATTCTATGTTGCAGAGATTGTTAGACTCCATGGGATTCCTCTGCGGATTGTATCTGATCGTGACTCGAGATTTGTATCGCACTTCTGGAAGAGCTTTCAGCAAGCTTTGGGCACCGAGCTCAACTTGAGCACCGCTTATCATCCAACAACCGATGGCCAGAACGAAAGGGTTAATCAGATTCTTGAAGACATGTTTCGATGTTATATTCTGGACTACAAAGAAGCTTGGGATGAGCACCTACCTTTGCTCGAGTTTGCCTACAACAATAGTTATCAAGAGAGCCTCAAGATGACCCTCTTCAAATCATTGTGTGGGCGTCGTTGTAGGACCCCGCTCTATTGGTCAGAAGTTGGTGAGAAAGTTGTTTTGAGGCCTGAGTTACTTCAGGAAATGGAAGAAGCCACGAGAAAGACTCATCTTCAGCTTAGTTGTGTCATCGAAAGACAGAGGAAGTATGCAAATCAGCGTCGCCGTCCGTTGGAATTTTTCGTGGGTGATCAAGTATTCCTGAAGGTTTCCCCTTCCCCTGGGGTGAAACGGTTTGGCCGTAATCATAAGCTTAGCCCGAGGTTCGTGGAACCGTATGTTATTTCAGAGCATGTCAGAGGATCTGCTTATCGGCTGGAGCTACCTGTTTCCTTGGTCGGTGTTCACAATGTCTTCCATATTAGCCAGCTTCAGAAGTACATTCGGGATCCTACCCGCCTCATTGAAGAAGTTCCGGTGATTCTCGAAGCCAATCTTTCCTATCCGGTCGATCCCACTAAGATCGTCGAGTATCATGAACGCAAGCTTCACAAAAGAACCATTCCTATGGTGAAGGTACTTTAGGTACATGGCAGGTCTGAGGAGTACACTTGGGAACTCGAATCTGACATGCGCAGCAAGTATCCGCAACTCTTCTCTTGATTTTGGTAAGTCTCTGCACCCGACTTCCTTGTTATATCGGTATTTTCCATAGTTAGCTTCCATGCGTTAATTTGCAAATTTGTGCTCAGAGTGTATGTCATCTGAATCTTCGTTGTTTTGGCCACATTTAAAGAATTCTCAGAAAAGTTTCAGGACAAACTTCCAAAGTAGGGGATAACGTAACAACCTGCGATTTTGTTATTCATCATAGTAATAATAATAATTAAAAAAAACCTAACCTTCCCTCATAAAAACCGAGCCAGCCAGCCCCCCCCCCCCGTCTATTCTCCCGATCTCCGCAAATCGCAGCCCGTCTCCAGCAAACTGCAGTCCCGCCTCCCGCAAGCCGCAACCCGTCTCTCGCAAGCCGCAATCTCCTCCGTCTCCCGCGCCTGATCCCGTTTCTGTCTCCCGATTCATCCTCGCTGCTCACAGCCGCCGGTGCTCTGTCTTCTCTCGTGGCCGGCGGGAGATCTTCCCCCCCAAACAACCGACAACCTTCTTCTTCTTCATTCTGTGAGGGTAGCACAAGGGCAGCGGCTCTTCTCCTGAAACCCTAGCTTCTCCTCGTCTCGGCCGGTGGATCTCAAGTGGGTCACCTAGGGTTTGCTCGTATCCGCCTCTCCTCGAATTTTTGAGTCCGATTTCAATCTCTTGGGTAAGAAATCCTTCTTTCTCGCTTCTTTCAGAATTTATTTAATGTTGTTGATAATGTTCGCTCTCCAACAATGTTTTTGGTGTCAATTTAACTTGTGTTCGTCGTACAATAGACTAATCCTTGTCGTATTTGTGTTTTTCCGGCGTCGTTCATCGCTCTAATTGGCGGTTCGTGAAGAAGCCCTCTCCGATTTAGGGTTTCCGTCACCCAAGCGCCGCTGAGTTCTCGGTCCTTCGTGGTAACTCCTCTCCCTTGCTCTCGAAGGAGGTAATTTTCTAAACAACCTCTTATGTGTATCTTTGCAATTATTAAAATGTCTGTACAAGCGTAGAGATATTTGTATGTCAATTTGGTTGCGTGATTTTAAGCAGGTCGATCTAAGACTCCTAAGTTTTGCTAGCGTCATTTAGCCGCCGCCATCCGTTCATCTTCACCTAAAGGCAAGTAGAGAAATCTCTCTCGCTTGAAATGTGGAAATTAATTTAAATCACTCTTATGTTACGAAATGTACTCTTATAGATCGGTGTCATGTGAATATGACCTGCCTAGGTAGGTTAGGAATCTTCAAGATGTGAATCCCTAAGTCACTAATTGTCATAGGCAAACATTGAAAGAAAATGTCGATTTCATGTGACGCTTTGAATCGAGCTCCCGCCGGCCTGGTAACGGAAACCAATAAATGGTCATTGCAAGCACCGCGCTGTTAAGCCTTGCAATTAAACATATATTAGAATTTTGTACATCAAATTAAAACGCGTGCACTTTTCATTGTTTACCGCTTATGTCATTGTGTGATTGAAAACTAGGCAAACTCTAGAGTAGGATAGAGTATAGTTTAAGTATCAGTTACTTGTTTTCCTTTCTCTTGTTTCCTCTGCTTAAACATCAGGATATTAACTTGCTATTTTTTTCATGTTCTGAGGCATTTTCCTTCTATTTGGATTTTGCCTTAGGGTTCGTGACAGCGCCGTCTACTCTCTGAGCTGCTCTTCGTTCAGCTACCACTTTGCTCAGAGGTTTATCATTTTGTAGTGGTTACATCAGGTTCTATGTACTTGTTTTCGTTTACCGCCAGATCAGATCATTTTATTTATGACATGTTTACTATTGCGGTCTATCGCATTTATATTTTTTCTTCAGCACTGTGTGTGACATTGATTTTATTATTAAAATGCATGCGCATCAACCTTTTTTGAAGCTTCCGCATATATATATATATATATATATATATATATATATATATAAACAACTAAATTTTTCCAAAGTAACTACTTTAAATCTAATATCATATTTCCAGCTCCTGCCTAACAGACATGGAAATTACTTTCGTCCATGCCTGTGGCATCACGACCCGCCCGTAACGCACTCTGATAAATGTTATTCGACGAGTCGTGTCAATGATCTTATGTGATCGTAAAACACCCTTAAACTTAAAGGCAAGTTTTACCGTACTGGAATTAGACCAGCGACGCTCTTTGGTTCTGAGTGAATTGTGTACATCAGCAAAAAATGGGAGTTGCGGAGATGAGAATGCTTAGGTAGATGTGTGGACACACAAGACTCGATAAAATTAGGAATGAATATTTCAGGGATAAGATAGGAGTGACCAATTGCAGAGAAGATACGAGAAGCTTGAATAAGATGATACAGACATGTAAAAATAATACCATTAGAGACACTCGTTAGGCATGTTAAACGGGAGGGGGGAGTGGCAGACCAATAAAGACTCGGAATGAAAATATAAGGAAAGACATGATGTACTCAGACATTAGTGAGATTATGACTAAAGATAAAGGCGCGCTGTGAGCCTGTGACCTGTGAGAGTTTAATCACTAGGCATGTTAAACGGGGGGTGGTGGTGGTGGTGGTGGTGGAGTGGTAGACCAATAAAGACTTGGAATGAAAATATAAGGAAGACATGATGTACTCAGACATTAGTGAGATTATGACTAAAGATAAAGGCTTGAGTATTGTTGTATCTAACAAACTTCCAAAGGTCTTCACAGTATGACTCATATGTGCAACCAAATTTAGCGGATGATAACAGAAAAAGCTCTACACAATATGCAAAAAAGGGGGAAAAAACCTAGATGATGTTAATGAAGAAGTTAGTAAAAATAGCTTTTACATACTTATGTGCTTGTTTTTAGCCACTGAAGCAATCCTTGAAAAGGTCCCACAAGGGCAAAGGCAAGTTTTGAGACCTGCAGAGTAAAGAAAATCCTGTAAGTTTTAGGAAATAAATAATTGTTTATATGAGGCTCAAGGAAAAGCAGTATAGTACTTAAATGATAGTTTAATTATAATCCTTATGATTATCAAGAATAGAGAATATTCTGTTATCATGCTCGATCCACATCATGACATTTCTGAACAGGTCCATATTAGCATGATATTGCATTTCATGTTCCCATTTAGATTCACTCATTTGGCTTGACATAAGGAAAATATAACACTCAGTCTCCTGGTAGAAACGAATAGGCTTGTTATGAACATAGGATTCCAATTTCAGCTTCAGTTACCAGTAGGTTACCTATTATCATAAAACATATTTTAATTACCTATCATCACCAAATTTTAAAATACATCTTGTGACGTCTATGCTGGAATATTTTAATACATTCATAGAAAATAATACATTTTTCATTTTAAAGATATTATGATAACTAAGTCATGTACCAAGAAATACAAATGCGTAGAAATAAAAGGTTTAGATAGAAATTAAGCATGGGCAAAGATTGAGATCACTACCCTACAAAAGTTGCATCACCCTCCAGCAGAGCTTTCAACCGATATTCACTTCTCCAAGGTACAACATTTGGTAAGATTCCTCTAAAATTTTGGGTTCCCTCTGAATAGTTTTTATTTTTTTATCATCAATTGATGCACAGACCAAACAACAAACATCATAAAATCTCCATGAACTATTAAATAATAAAAAATCTGATAGCTAAATAATTGAAATCTTCAAAAACCACAGCCAAGAACCTATTTTGATTAATCGTGACCAAACCCTTACAAAACTACCACTTTACAACCATGTTGACTATTTATGGGTCAATACCATTAAGCGGGTGTAAATGTTAAATTAAACAAGGGCGTCCTTCTTTTGGTTTTATTAGTTGAGAATCCACTAAACATACGTGTGGCTTACAGAGGCGTGTAGTTGAGAATCACATAGTTGAGAATCCACTCAATCAAAGTGAGAGTCGTGTTTTGTGGAGGGGACACCACGCGATGATATGAATGATGCATCCTTCCAGCGGAAAAGAGGCTATTGGCGCATGTTAAATTAAACATACGTGTGGCTTACAGAGGCTTGGATGTGGGGTTGTTAGTCATCCATGAAGTAGACCAAGTAATGGTCGGGTGGAAGACCTGGAACAGACGTCGCAAGAGAAATAAACTCATCGATGTACTCGTCAAGGGAGCCCGTCTGACGGACGCCACGGAGTTGCTTCACCGCGGAGCCCGGATTTCATAACAACAAATGAGCTCCTGTTGAAGTTCCACCAAGACATGGTCGGTTGGGATTGACGTAGCCAGCGCACCCAGTGAAGAGTGAAGCCCTCAATGCCGATCACTACCGTGGTGACCTTCTGTGCCTCAGAGATTTGTTGAATGTCGAAAAACTATTCGGCCCGAGCAATCCGTCTCATAGGATCGATGTCGTTGAATGAGGGAACATCAAGGGAATGAGGACCCTGTGAGAACCCCCGGGCGGGGGAGGGGGTATGTAGATTAGTATGGATCCGGGGAAGCTCCAGGGAGGGACGATGCATCCGCGTTGGACGTTACGGACGTGGTGGGGCAACCAACCAAAAGGGAGTCAATCTTGGCATCCATGCAGAGTATGAGGACTTGTAGAGAGACGATGACGCGTCGAGTTCATCCAAACGACGAAGGATGGTTGGATCCGTGGGTGGGGGCGGCAGAGTGGAGTCGTTGTTGACCATGGATCGCAGCCTTGAGGTCATGCAATCGACCGGGTGGAGCAAGGGATCTGGAAAAATGGTTGGAAGTCGTGGGTCGAGACACAGAAACGGCAAGAGCTCTGTCTAGGACAGGCGAGACAATCGATGATGCCGATCGGGATGCGCCGCCTCCGGTTGGCGCTGATGCGATGGGATCCTGCGATTAGACGAAACCCGCATCTCGGACGGTAACGCGAGCGATGAGACCATTGGTGCAGGCGAGACGAGCGTGGATGCCGAGCGGGCAATACGACGGGATGCGCCACTAGTGGATGCCACGGATGGGACGAGATCCTACGATGCCAATGCGATATTGCTTAGGCGGGGGTACTTCGGGCGGTAGAGGTCGCGACCGGAAGGCGGCAGGTCGGACCAAATGTTACAAAGAAGAAAATAACACTTGCAATAGACAATAATCTGATACAATCGTGAGTTATGCTCGCGCCCAATTTCAGGAGGCTGGTTCCTCCTAGAATCCCCTCTCCAAATGAGAGATCTCAAACTCTAGAAGATAAAAAATGATCCCTAACTCTCCCATGCAACCTCCTTATATAAGGAGGGGGCCTCACATATCATTAACTCTAATGTAAACAAATAACAATACTAATAATATGCACATGCGTAACAAAAAGGTTGAGGTCTTGACAAGAGTGAAAGTGGGTACAAGACTGCTCAAGCGAGGTGAAGTGGGATATCAGAGCTAGGTGAGCGAACTGAGTAACATAACTTTGATGCCATGATAAACTCTTAAAATCAAACTATGAATAAATAAATATATATATATATATATATAATCTAAAGTATAAGGGTTACAACATTCTCCAATAGGAGAAGTGAGACTAAAGAAAAGTAATGACTATAATCAGCCCTCATAATGGGTCTATTACGGTGGGTTTAACACCAAGTTTTGTAGTTGATGCCTAGTTGAGTCGGCGAAGAATAAGTGATGATTGTGATTCTTTAGATAAGATATCTCCACAATTTTCCCTATTCATAAACCATAAAGATCTCATTTGATAAGTTTTAACAACCCTTTGTCTCCGGTAAACCGTTGTTATGTGCTCTGGATTTAGATCAGGAAAGAGAACGAGTACATGGAAGATCCCCCAAGGAATTGGCATTCCCCTTCTTAGAACCGGGAGGAGCTATGATTCCAAAAGGAAGGAAAAGCTTGTTGGAGGAAAGAAGACCGGCGGCTCATGAAGGGAGAGCAGCTTCCGCCGGGTTTGGCAGTAGGGTTTCTAAATGAAAATTTTTTGAAAAGGGGGAGGGGTAGAGAGAGAAATAGGGAGAGAGGAAGAAAGAAAGAGAGAAAATAGGATGAGAATAATAATTCTCTGATGCCCATCCAAGCCAACATCCCCCCAAATATAAGGGCCCCAACATAGTTCAAACATTATAATTTTGTGCCCCTCACCTGAGCATATTACATGTGAGATAATACTAGAGGAATTTTAAAGATGCGAAAACAAAACAAAACAAAATGGACTTAAAAGTAACAGTCATGTGGCAGATGGCGGAGGACGACGTTGATATATTCGCCCGAAGTGTGGGCCCATAACATCTCCTTCCTTATCGAAAGACAGCTTGTCCTCAAGCTATGGTAGAAGAGCGACCAAGAGAGTGGAAGGAGCAATACCCACAAACGTATTGAACTGAGAGACGTGAAAGACATCATGAATGTGAGTCTCCGAAGGAAGTTGAAGCTGATAGGCCACTTCGCCAATGTTTTGGAGAATCTAAAATGGCACATAATATTTGGGTCCCATTTTATAAAAAGGTGGTCTAAAGGACGTAGTCTGGCAATAAGGACTGTGTTACAACCAAACCCAATCGTCGACAGTGAAGGAAGGCTCGCAGTGGCCCTTGTTGTGGGCCACCTCCATATATGTTGAACTTGGAGACGGAGGATAAAAAATAGAACGCGGCCCACTAGCTCACGATCAACCGTGTCAAATAAGGTCGTGGTACCACTATAGGATAAGAGACGTAGGGGGGTCTCGGCCATAAATAAGGCGGAACGGGGTCGCCTGGAAGACCGTGTTGTAAAAGGTGTTGTAATAGCATTCGGCCCACGACAACCATTTGGGTTAATCCTTAGGCCGGTCACCCATAATGCAATGCAAATACATCTCGACTGTGTGGTTAACAGCTTCGGTCTGGCCATCTGATTGAATATGGTAGGCTGAGGAAAAGGACAACTTCATGGCGCTAAGGGTGAAAAGCTCCATCCAAAACTTACTCGTGAAAACTGTGTCATGGTTAAAGACGATGCTCTCAGCCATTCCGTGTAAGCAGAAAACGCAGTCCTGTGCAACATTCTCGACAATCATAGGCTGAGATTCCCGATCTTGCGGTGAAGTTGGAAGATTTGGGCCGCAACCCCCTTGCGGGAATAGGTAGACTCAGCGCGCTTCCATATCTCTGCAGCAGTATCCAGGAAGAGATAATTCCGTGCAATCATTCCTACATGGAGTTGATAAGCCATGACATGACAAGCGAGTTTTTTGACCCTCATTTAGGCCAAGCAGTAGAAGTTGTAGTCGTGGCAGTGGTGGTGTCATTGATGTAGCCAAAGAGATGCTGACTCTTCAAGGCAAGGGTAATAGAGCGGGACCAAGCCAAATAGTTGGTGTCATCAAGGCGGATTGTGGTAAGCTACGAATAAATGTGATCTTGACCAGCCCAGGTAGATCCAGCGGGGGTCATGGAAGTGCCGGAATCACTAATCTCTGACATGAAAACAAAGTGCAACCAAACTGCCAAGAATATTGAATATGGTAGAGAAGAACACCCTGTCAAAGAGAAGAAGGGAGAACAAGCATCAATGGTGGAATTAGGAGTCACGATTCACGACAACAAAGGAAGATATCCAACCGTTGAAATCTCACAAAACTTGAGAGGGAGGATAAAGAAGGCAAAGCAAAACTTTTGTCGAAGTATGTGGTAAATCTGACCGCCTGAGACCCATCCGGGGAGGCATCAGCGTCGATCGGCCGACATGTTGTCGAGCACTGATCAGCTCTACAGAAGGGCAGTGAGCCTCAACGAGAGAGTGAGAGAGACTGACGGGAGAAAGGGAGGCCGACAGGAGCGGAGCGGGAGCACGACAAAAGAGGAGGCGGGGATCGAGCGGAAGCCGAATGTAGGGATCCTTAGCTGCATGGTAGCTCTAATACCATGTTAACTAGGGCGAAAATTAATTTATTCAATAGAGGGGTCTCCTACATATAGGAAAAATATATCATAATCAAATACATAACAGAATATGGTCTAAAAGTAGTGACTATAATAAGCCCACATAATGGGCCGATTGAAGTGGGCTTAACACCAAATTTTGTTGTTGAACATAGTTGAGTCGGTGGAAGAAAAGGTAATGACTGATTCTTTAAACAAGATATCTCCAAACTTTTCCATATTCATAAATCACAAAGATCCCTGTGTGTTAAGTTTTAACAACCCTTTTAGTCTCCGGTAATCCACCCATCTATTAATAGTAAGGGGAATATCCATGAATATGAGATTGACTAATCATAGCAAGAACAAACAAGGAATTAGTTCTAATTTTGTTATAACTCTGCCTGCAAAAGAGAGAGTATTTCTTTTTGTTGTCAGTAAACTTATCTTTCATTAAATGGAAAAGTCAAGTTCCCTTGTCGAAGAAATGAAAACCTCTGATTAGAAAATTAAACTGCAAGTGTGGTGAGCCCAAAAACAGTACATGAACAATAAAGCAATAGCAATATTAGCCCAAGAACAGTACATGCTGCAATAGCAATATTAAACCCCTAGATGAATAAGTTTTAATAAAGATTGGTAGGATGCAGAAAGGAGACTCTGATCATTAGAAGTTAATAGTTATATTTAAGAATAGATTCATATAACGTACACAAATAAGGCTCTGAGCAGCAGCCTAGCAAATCTGAATGCCATTTCCCTTCTTTGTGTGATTCTCTACGTGAGATCAAATCATGACCTGATGATACAGTTGAGACACTTCTGCATGAATTTTGTTTCATGGGAGTGAGACCTTCAAAATTCAATTTTTTGCATACAGGAGAGGATATATAATAAGGCAAATGATTCAGCACAAGAATGACAAAATAATTTAAGGATTCATACAAGAATTTCTGAGAGTTCCAAAATTTAATTTAATTTCACTGAACAAGGGAGAACAAATTTAACTAGCTTTACGTCAGTAATATTTAGATGACAATGAGTTCAATCTTAGTGACTAAATATACAAAACAAAGTGTTAATACAATTTTCTCTTATGAAAGAAAGCCCATTCTCAAAGTTAAAAGGTCAGATGATGAAATGCAAGCATAAAGATGAACTATTAACGGACAGTCAGTTTTGATTAATAACAAGAGTATTCATTGAAATGGTACTCAGCTTTTATTATTTAACATGTAAAAATGGAAAAGAATGCAAACACTAATCCTATAATTTTAATAAAAATACTGTAAAGTAAGTATGATACAATTAAATTCATAAAAACGCTTCCTTAATGTGAGAACTTGGGAAGAAGAAACTCAATTGATTAATTTGGGGGCATGAATAGCCTTGTGTATACAAAGAGTGGTTCCCCACATGCTATACAAACAATATGAAACTAATAAATTCATTAGTAACAAATAAGAAAAAGAAAACTACCGTTGGAATATGTTAGAATAATGAGTTTTATGTTGTTACTGTATTATCGTCATGTACACTCATATATATGGGAGCCTATAATGTAATGATTATGCGATTAATTCTTTTCCCTCAACATGGTATCAGAGCCAGAGCGAGTTTAGGGTTTTCTACATCCCGCCGCTCCCGCATAGCACCGACACGCCAGCCCCGGCCCTCGAATTTCGCGTCGCCTGACTCCCGCACACCGCGTCTCCCGCATCACCCAACTTCTTCTTCTTTCATGCTCTAGGTATGCCAGATCCATGGAGTCTTGATTCTCTGGATGCCGGCGGTCTCTTCATCTTCTTCCCTCTTTCTATGAGGACGGTTCTCCTTCAACATCATTGGTGATTATTTGGTGCCTCCTCGATTTCTATTTGGGGTTTCCTTATGGCGGGCAGTGAGTCCTCTACCACCATGTCTTCTGGTGGAGTGGTCTCTCCTCCAGCTTCTATTAGACCTTATCGCGTCCCCTCAGATCATGGTACTCCTCAAATCACCACTATGAAATTGCATGGTTCTAACTACCTCCCGTGGGTTCACTCCATCTCTCTTGCTCTCAAAATCCGCCGGTTATTTGGCCATGTCGGTGGCCTCAGTGGGAGTCTGACAACTCCCTGGTGATGTCTTGGCTACTTAACTCTATGACGGAGTCCATTTCACAGAACTATCTGTTCTTGGATACCGCAACGGATATTTGGAAGCGTGCAGAGACTGCCTATTCTGGTCGAGGCAATGTAGCTCAGATCTACCAACTTCATCTTCGGCTATTCCTCCTACGATAGGGTGATCGACCCCCCCTCGGCCTACTACTCGGAGTTCACCCAACTCTATCTGGAGTATGATCATTTTGATTCTCTGACCCTGGTGTCCCCTGAAGATGAGGTGTTTGTCCGAGTAAGAGAAGAACGCAATCGCATCTTTGAGTTCCTCCACGGATTATATCGGGACTTTGATCCGATCAGCATTCAGATTCTTGACCGCTCTCCTCTACCTTCTCTGTCCGAGGTGTACAGCCTTGTCCAACAGGAATTCGATCGCCGCCTGACTATGCTTCCAGACTCTGCCCCTGAGGGATCTGCCCTTGTCTCTCTTTCTCAGTCTGGGGCTTGCCCTGCTCGTGACACTAGATTGAGGACTGTGGAGAAAGATCACCTAGTCTGTGATTATTGCGGGAAGGCCCGCTGGTGGCGACCAACCCGACCAGGTCGACGAAAAGGGTCCCGACGCCGCACCAGTCCGGACGGAAAAAAAATCGACCCAATGTTTTGCATGTTTATTTGTGTTATTTATTGTGGTGTATTTTGTTGTACGAAATATGTATATATACATAATACATATAAATGTATATATATATATTTTTTTTAAAAAAACAACAAATATATATATATATATAATTACATATATATATATATATATATATATATATATATATATGTGAGTGTGCCTATGTGTGCTGAAAGAGTGTTTGTTTATATATATATATATAATACATATATATATATAAGAATATCAATATATAAATATATATATGATAAGTTAGGTTAAAGAACCGGCCCAAGTCCTTCTTCCCAGCCGGTCCAAGGGGAGATCGGCACAGTTCTCCCTCTTCCCCGATCCAGAGGAGCTGCGGAAGGCGAAAATGGCGGAGGTTCCTGCGCAGGTTATGCCCACGACCAGCCAACAAATCTTCCATGAACTGCTTCCTGGCTTCCTCCCGCACGTCTCAGACTTCGGCGCAGCTCCAGGAGAACGCCCGCTCGATGTGCAGTTCCCGCAACTCCCCTCGTCCACGATCTTGCTCCTGCCATGACCGCAACTTAGGGGTTTTTTTATTTCGTTTGATTACAGTTTTTTTAACCCTATCAAAGGGATTGTAATGTCTGTAATTTCTGGTGATGAATGTTGAATTTGAAGAATGAAATATTAAAGTTGATTGTTGTTGTGCAAATCCCGTCGAGGACGACGATGAACAGTGCGATGTCCGGCACTTGTGAGGTTGCTGTGTGCTTCCTGTTAGAAATTAGGCGAGATTGAAGCTCTGTGTGAGCATTGTAGGTGTTAGGCGTGTGAGATTGGTAGAAGTTTTGATTTCCTGTAGAAGTTAGATGAGATTTGTTAAGAGATTGCTGTAAATTTCTTGTTTCCTGTTTAATAGTTGAGGAAGATGAAGTTTTGCGGTGCTTACCTTCCAGTTTGAGTTGGCTGTTAGTGTATTTTGATTAGTGAACAGTGAGTTTAATGGTTCTGTAATAGGTAAATGCTAGTGAACATTTGGAGTTATGCTTTCTGTCCGATGAAAGTTGATTGGGTGCTTGCTGTTGGTTGCTTCCGCTAGTTTAGAGTTAGTGAATAGTTAGGAAATTGGGATTTGGTTCTACTGTGGGAATCTTGTTTCATTTAAGCGTTAGAGTTTTCGTGGAGCCACCACGAGTGATAGAGATTACGTGGATCCACCTCTAGTGTGAGAGTGAGTGAATTTTAGGATTGTTAGTTTGTGGCTTCCTTGCTTTGGAGTGATTCCGTGGAACCACCTCGTGTGAGGGAGTGACTTAATTCCTTGGTGCCCGTGTGCGATAGAGGCCGACCTCGGAGCGAAGAACGAAGGTGACGAGGAGTTCCTCGCGTGATCGCCATCGACTTCGGAATACGGAAGACGTCTCTTTCGTGGGTAATTGTTTCTTTCTCCTTCCTTTGTGTGTGTCTAAGATTTCTCCTTAGGATAATTAGACTCATTGCTGGGTTTTCGCCCGAATTTCGTCAGCAAAAGCTACGTCGAAAACTCCAAACGGAAACGTATTGGGAGTTCACGATTTCCGTTTTGCTACGACAAGGGGAACAGACGACAGTTGCAAACTTCCTTCCCCGGATTTAAAACTGAGCCATTTTATCTAAGAAAATTCATTTTAAAACAAAATAGCGAAATCTGTGCTTTATAAAGAAATTAGTTACTTTTAATTTTAAAAGAGATGCGCCCCCTCTAAAATTTGCCAAAAAATAAATATAATCATCGCATGTATTTAGGGTTTCCTAGAAAAAGCCGACAGCCGCGTAAACCCTACGCGTCGTCCTGCATCACCCGCCATACTAGAGATACCTGCTTCAAGCTTCATGTTTTTCCTCCTCGAGGCGACCCTGCCTCTCATGGTGGCGGGGTAGGTGGTCGCTCTCAACACAAGCCTCCTCTGCCCAGATTAATCCACTTGTCGGACGCTGGCGAGGACTCTACTGCTCCTCACTCTTTGGATTCCAATACGGCCCCCATGGCTCTTACGTCTGAAGAAATTCTGGCGTTCCGCCGGATGATGCTTGGACCTCCAGCGGTACCGTCAGGTTTTGCCTCCTCTTCCTATGCTCATCAGGGACCTGCAGGAGCTCACTCGGCTTCCTCCCACCTCTACTCTCAATAGATCATTGATTCTGGGGCTACAGACAACATGACCGGTTCAGCCACAGTTTTTGTGTCATACACGCCTTTATCGGGCAGGGACAAAGTGAGCATTGCTGATGGATTGCTATCTCCCATCGCTGGGAAAGGATCCATTCTATGCTCTTCTCTTACCCTCTCCTATGTTCTTCATGTTCCTGCTTTCACCGGCAATCTCCTCTCTATTAGTCATCTGACAAACTCTATGAATTGCTCAGTGACTTTTTTCCTACCTCTTGTGCTTTTCAGACCTGAAGACAGGGACATTGATTAGCGTTGGTAGACTGTGCAACGGGCTCTACGTGTTCGACCCCTCTGCTTCCACTTCATCCAGCATCGCTCGACCTTCCAAAGCTCTTCTTGTTGCTCGTCCCTCTGAGTTGGATTCCTGGCATTATCGGCTAGGATATCCTCTTGTCGCTATTATGAAGTTGTTGCTTCCTGCTATATCTTCTACTTTATTTAATGTTTTTCATTGTGATGTGTGTGAACTGGCTAAACATCATTGTAGTACTCTTCCTCTTATGTCCCTCCGTAACTCAATTCCATTTGCAATTATTCATACTGATGTTTGGGGTCCTAGCCCTACTGTCTCTATTTTTGGTTGCTCGTGGTTTGTTTCTTCCATTGATTGTTACTCTCGATGTACCTTGGTTTACTTAATGAAACATAAAAGTGGGGTGTTCTCTATTTTCCAGCGCTTTCACAAGATGGTTATAACTCAATATGGTGATATCGTTAAAATCGTACGTAGTGACAATGGTCGTGAATATATTGACGCTTGTCTTGACAAATACCTAAGTGACCTAGGTATCATTCATCAAACCTCCTGTATGTACACCCCTGCTCAGAATGTGGTGGTTGAGCGTAAGAATCGGCACCTCCTTGAGGTGGCTAGGTGCCTTCTCCTCCGGATGCATCTCCCGAAGTATTACTAGGGTGATGTTGTTCTCACCGCGGCCTACCTCGTCAATCGTCTTCCTACGGGGGTCCTTGGGTTTCAAACCCCTCTCACCACTCTAAGGGTCTATCCTACCTCTCTCTCTCTCTCTCTCTCGCCGTGTCTTTGGATTTGTATGCTTTGTCCACACTCAGCCTAAGACCAATCTTGATCCACGCGCCCTGAAGTGTGTGTTTATTGGCTACTCTCCTACCCATAAAGGCCATAGGTGCTTCCACCCGGTTACTAAGCGGGTATTTGTTATCATGGATGTCACCTTCCAGGAATCTGAATCTTATTATGGGACCTCTCTTCAGGGGGAGAGTACAGCTATGGAAGTGAGCTCCCCTCCTTCTGTTTCTCTGTTTATTCCTCTGTCTATGGTGTCATCTCCCATTCTGGTCATTCCTCCATCACCTCCCATTCTTATTACTCTCATTCCTCTGGTGCCTCCTATTTTGCAGGTCTACACTCGACGTAGAAGGAGCCACCTCCCGTTCCGATCATCCCTCCATCACCTCCTGCTCCTAATACTCCCGCTCCTCCGGTGTCACCTCCTATTTTGCAGGTCTACACTCGACGTAGAAGGGGAACGAACACTCAGGCTCTTGTTATTCAACCAATGCCATCATCTGATCCATTGTCAGGTATTAACAAAGGTAGTTCTGCTTCTACTCTCACTTTGTGACTTATGACCCCTTATCAAATGCACATAGAGCATTTGTCACCTCCTTGGCCTCCATTTCTATTCCTCAGTCTTGGCAGGAAGCACTTGAGCATAGTGACTGGAAGGCAGGCATGTTGGAAGAAATGGGAGCCCTTGACAAGAACAATACTTGGGAGTTGATCCAACTCCCTAAGGGGAAAACTGATGTGGGATCCAAGTGGGTTTTCTCTGTGAAACAAAACTCCCAAAGCTTTGTGGAACGATACAAAGCCAGGTTGGTGGCAAGAGGATATACGCAGACAACGAGCATTGACTATCAAAAGACATTTACTCCAGTGGCAAAAATGAACTCCATCAGGATCTTGCTTTCATGTGTTATGTGTAAAGGGTGGAGTCTCCTTCAGTTGGATGTGAAGAACGCATTTCTCCACAGTGACCTTGAGAAGGAAGTTTACATGTCCTTACCTCCTGGTGTTAGCCAAGAAGGATTGGCAGGGAAAGTTTCCAGGTTAAAGAAAGCTCTGTATAGCTTGAAGCAATCTCCACATGCGTGGTTCACGGGATTTCACCGGGTTATGATCTTTTTCGGGTACAAACGGAGCAATGTTGATCACACCTTGTTTGTGAAACATAGTGAGGGTAAGGTGTCTGCTCTCATTGTCTATGCAGATGATATAGTAATAACCGGCGATGATACCAAAGCGGTTGAACATTTAAAATCTAGATTGTCTCAGGAATTTAAAGTGAAGAATCTTGGCCTCCTCAAGTATTTTTTGGGCATCGAGGTGTCTAGATCCAAGCATGGGATCTTTATATCTCAAAGGAAGTATGTTCTAGACTTGTTTGAGACGACTGGAATGCTCGGGTGCAGGCCAGCAGATACCCCAATTGAGGTCAATCACAAACTTGGAAGAGATGGAGGAGAAGTTGTTGATGACGTTCCTGGATTCAAACAATTGGTGAGAAAGCTTATCTATCTCTCTCACATTTGACCAGACATATCCTATGTTGTGGGAGTCCTTAGTCAGTACATGCATTCACCTAGATCATATCACATGGATGTTGCACACAGAGTTCTGAGGTACCTCAAATCCACTCCTGGCAAGGGGATTTTGTTCTCACCCAATGAGGCATTGACCGTAAAGGTCTATACGGATGCGGACTGGGCAGGATCGGTTGATGATCGGAGGTCAACATCAGGATACTGTTCCCATGTTGGGGGTAATTTGGCAAACCAGAAGAAGAAAGAAACAACCTGTTGTTGCCAGATCCAGCATAGAAGCAGAATTTTGTGTTATGGAACAAGTGTTATGTGAAAGGTTGTGGATAGAGACGATCATGAAGGACTTTGGCGTGAAGTATGACGGTCCAATAAGGATCTATTGCGATAACAAAACTGCGATCAGCATTGCCCACAATCTAGTGCAACACAATCGCACCAAGCACATGGAGATCGACAGACACTTCATCAAGGAAAATATTGTTATGGGGATTGTGAATACCCCGTTTGTCCCATCAAACCAGCAACTTGCAGATGTGCTGGCTGAGTCAAACTCGTTTGACAGAATACTGAACAAGTATGGCATGACAGACATTACACGCCCAACTTGAGGGGGAGTGTTGGAATATGTTAGAATAATGAGTTTTATGTTGTTACTGTATTATCGTCATGTACACCCATATATATATGGGAGCCTCTAATGTAATGATTATGCGATTAATTCTTTTCCCTCAACAACTAATAATATTGTATACACTCCCACGAGTTAGGCTTACGTGGTGTTCGCTAAGTTTGGAAAGAAACCTTATGTATACACACACACACATATGAGTGACAATATATGGGGGGTTTATGCCCCACATGACAGTATCACAGCCACGACAGTGCCCCAACCCGATGACACTACCTCGGCTTGACGGTGCTCATGTCGTTCGGAATCCCCTGAGCATAGTACTCCGCCCGTTGCCCCATTTTGTCGTGCGCTCAGGCGATTGCGTGCGACATGTGGGGCATCAAGTTGGGGTACCTAAGTGGACGAGGTGCAATTGTGTGGGGTAAGGGGAGCCCACCATGCACTGACATTTGTATCTATACTATTTTAAGCAAAAAATGCCTTTGAATTATAAGCATCAAACGAATCCTAACCCTCCATTATAGTATGCATCCATCGGAATAACTATGCCTCGCTTTATTTTCAAAACATGATACCCATGAGCGCACTCACAAAGCTACATTACCACTCTTAATATTCTCGGAAACCCTCGACTATCCCATTCTCTGCTCAATCGTCTACAAACGCCCTAAATTCCTGTCTCCACCCGCCCCAACTCTTTGTCGGCGGCTGCAAACGGACTCTTGGCTACGTATCCACCCTCTGTGATTTTACTGACATACGGGACTGATCGGATCATCTTCCTCCAGCTCCAGCTTGCTCTGACAACCTATCCCCCAAAGTGATTGTAGATTCCCTCTATTCACGCCCCCCTAAGAAGCGAAGAACTATTGTTTCAAGTGTTTTAGAAGAGGAAGGACTTGTAGTTCAAGTTGATAGACGTCAGGGCTTCGGTTCTTCATTTTTGTGTTCTCCTAGACACTGGCTTTAGGTAATTTTAGAGTCCAACTACAACCGGGAACTTTCTCAAGGTGATGCCTAGTTGCTACAACTCAATATGTGATGAGGACCAGTTTAGAGCTCTCTTATCTAGGAGGTCTGGGGTTCAAGCCCTAACCTCAACAACCCACCATTGGAATCGCCGGCTGCGGCCATCAGATCCGTGGAGATGGGTTGGGGTCACTGGTCTGCAGGCTTGTGGCGCACCCACAGTAGACCGGGGCATAACTGACATGACGTGTCGACACAAACATAGTTGAAATATACATAAATAAAAATGGATAACAAATTGAGTGGGACCATAATACTAATTGATTACTTTTCCTATAAAATGTTAGATGAATAAAGCTATGCACAAATAAAATTACATCAATAGATTGCAAGCAATAAATACATATCTTCAATAAATTTCCTGTAGCAATAAAACATAAATAAAACAAATAAGGGATAGAAAGTTGTTGGTATGTTTCCTTATCCAATTAAATTAATATGACATAATGTGAATGTAAAGCAAACCATTTAAGTACGATGCCTATCAAATAATACTAGAACGCAATTAGATATATGGATCCTGTTTTTTCAGTAGGACAACGAGAAAGCCAACCTTGATACTGCATTTTTATCATATTGGTGACTTCCGACATAGGGGTATTCTGGGTCATCGTTCGCATCCAGGTGACTAATTTCTGGGTTTTTTGAGTTTTTGTGATGTGTAGACTTTTCTGATAAAGAACTAGCTACAGCTTCTGTAACTTCAAGCAATTGTTGTATAACTTCACACTGGCCAATATCCATGCTACTTTGAGATCTCTGAAGTTCTAGCTGAAGTTTCTCATTTTCCTTTTGAAGAGCTTCATCAAACCGCAAGTTGGGATATGAACAAGAAAGAGTCTTTTTGAGAATCATTTTATGATTGCTGCCAGGGTCAGGATTCAATATAACAGCCTGCACCTTCTTGTAATCATCATCAAAAGTATATTCTCTTTGATCCCTATCAATATGCTCCAGTCTTTCCTGATGTATGAAGATGGATGAAATGAACATAAAAATGAAAAAAACAAATGTCCGGACGGTTTACTAGCTAAATAGACAGATTAAATCTAACCAATATGACAATTATGTCAATAGTAGTTGAGAAAAAAACTACAGCCATGGTCCTACTTGTGAATGGCACGCACAAAAAAAAACTAGATAAATTTACTTCTTTTATGAAGAATAGGGTATTTAATGCATTGGAGTAAGGAAGAAACTTTTAACACATTAAACTCCAAAAGAAGAAATGTCGAGATGGGTTTAGGTAGTTTCAATCCAAACGACTATAAGAGGGCTATTAAAACATTCAGTCAAACCTTAATTAAAAAATATTAAAATTACGAATTACCATTGATTAAATAAATGATGATTAGATGCACGGCACATCCCAGTTGTTGTAGCCTATTGAAGCCTGTTAGTAAAAAGCCCAAAGGGTGCCCATTGTACATTTCTTACTTGATGTATTTAGTCTCACATCGTCAATTGCACTTTTCTTCTCTTCCTTTATATAAAGTGAGGATTCCACATGAAATCTTTTAATGATTCTAGAATAATAGTTATTTTGTTCTCACATGATATCAGAGCAGGACGATTTTTGTTGTTGTTCCCTCTAGTTTCTACCTCACCGATAAGTTCTCCATCCATACGTGGACCATCGATCAAAAGGCGATCCACCCTTGTCTGTATCAGTGAAAACCTCAATAGCCAACTCATTATTTGGTGAAAAAAGAATACCCCTCCCAGGTGAAGACTTGAGGAATCTGAGAATACGATGAGCAGCATCAGCATGACAAGCCTTTAGAGAGTGCATATATTAGCTAAGCACTCCACAACATAGGAGATATCTGGGCGAATATGTGATACGTAGATCAGTTTTCCTACAAGCCTCTGAAAGTTGGGGATGTCTTCAATCGTTTCACTATCGTTTCTTTCAAGTTTGTGGTTAGCTTCAATTGGGATGTCAGTCGGTCTGCACCCACTCATCCTTGAGGCTTCAAGGAGGTCAAGTATATGGGTCCTCCAACTGGCCTAGTAAATCCTCTGTCATCAACAATCAATTCAGAGGTTAACTTTCTCGTCGAGCCGCTGGCAATCTGAAATGACGCATCACTAACAGGGCAGGCCGCGTCGTGACACATCACCTCATCTAGTGGGTCAATTGGTCCCGGAAGAGGCAATGTGGGAGGACTTGGGGTCACTCCGCCAACGATGGCCACAATTCATTCCTTTAAGAACAACAAACATTCGATGGGGGAAGAAATGTAACGATCTTTTGGAGGCATCTGTGTTAATTTGTTTTGTTTTGAGGGGTATTGAAGTCTTTTGATGTCCTTAGGGCTTTTCATTTGTTGTTGTGTAACGATTGTGATGTAGTTTTGGGTTGCGGGACCTTCCCCTACACCTACCATTCCATTCAGGGCTTGCCCTTAGGATTGATTATCCATTTCAATCCTCTAATTTCTATGTGTTGTGTATTCTTGACTGGAATGTGTGGTAGTGATAGTTCTTCCTAAGCAGGTAATAGGATCATGACTGACTTATAGCGGAGGAGTGCAAGAGGACGCATCAATTGGCGAGAAGATGGAATCATGCAGCGAATCGGCAGAAGGAGCTACCCAGGAATCAGTGAAAGGGAATGATTATCAGCGGGAAGAAGAAGAGTTCTTGCGGCTTTTGGATGGAAGGAGCGAGCTTGGCTCTTTCAAAATACCTAGCGCCGAAGGAAGGGGGAGTATCGGGCTGGGTTACTAACGAAGATAAGGAATTATAAAATTAGGTTTTAAGTTTTTATTCCCTTGTTTGGACGTGTGCATATAGCAAATTTCAGTGTGGCCTATAACACCACCTGTTAACCCGGGAGCCCACAACAAGTAAAACCAGTTAACAGGTCATCGCAGCCAGAATTATCAGATTGCACAGACCGCCGGCTTAACGATCTGCAAACCGCCTTGCGGACGCTCCAGGCAACAGGCCAGCCCCCCTGTTCGTCCGATCGGGGTTTTCCAAGACCGCTCAGCTCGCTTTCAGCAATCTTCAACAGGAGGTCCAGACCGCAGAGGCTAGCCGCCCGTTTCGGCGGGCTGGCAGTTAGCCTTTTTTCTTTTTGTTTTGCTTCCCGACACCTCTTCTTGGTTCTCCTATGCCCCGGGCAGACGGTTATTTAACCCTACCTGTTCCGGCAGACCCACGAGCCTACAAATAGGGGGGAGCAGCACTCCCAAGACACGCAGAATCGACTACAGTAGTCTACTTGTTAAAGGTTGCGAACTCGATTTCCGGGCTTTGCGGTCTGATGTTCGCATTGTTTTCTTCTTTGTACTTCTCTGTAATCGCTCCTTCTCAATAAAGGGAAAGTCTGTCGCAAGAGAGGCTTTCGCCGCGACGGGAGAAGTCTGGTGTTGTCGTTGTCAGCAACTCTTGTTGTTTGCATCTTCGTAACTGCTAGTAGCCAACTACTTGCAACCTTCTCCTTTCCCAAACTCCAGTGTTGACGCTTGGCGGACTTTCTGCTCCATTATTAGTTCGCAGGTGTTTTCAGTTCCAGGATCTTCTTCCTCCGTCGTTAGATCTTTCTCGCAGTCGTGCGCGGAGAATTGGTGTCGATCTCGGTACCAATAGTTGGTGCGGTGAGCGTGGAAACTGAAGACTTGCAGACGGAAATGATAGATCGCGAGTCCGCCCAACACCCTGGTTGTCCCAGTCCGCGAGAGGCAGCTCTATGGGGAGCCATAGACCAGTCCCGCGGGGAGACAACGCATCAATTCGAAGCAATCAGCCAAGCTCTGGCCGCTCTCGCTCGGTGAATAGCTCAGTCCGTCGCACAGCCTGCGACTACTACAGCTTTGGCCGAGGCTCCGCCCTATTTGCATCCTCAACCCGCAGCGCCTCTGCGAACTCAGGGAGAAGTGTTCGCAGCCCGCCAAGTATTCTTCAAGGAGGCCTCCCAAGGAAGCCCAGCAAAGTGTTATTCTAAGAAAGCTATCCTTATCCTCCTGCTCCAACTGTTGCAGCTTCCCCTGCTGCAGCTCATCTCGTGTCTCCTCCTGTTCCAGCTGAGGTGGAGGAGCTTTATCCTTTCATAGACAGGATTTGTTGGGAGCCTACCCCCAACAACTTTCGTGAGCCTTGTATACAAATTTATATGGGAGAATATGATCCAGTGGCTCACTTACAAGCCTTTGAGTCCGCGGTTGCTCTGAGATGCCTATCAAACGCAACCAAGTGCAAGCTCCCGGTTACTTCCTTCGATGAGCAAGCAAGGGAATGGTTTTATGAACTATATCCCTAATCCTTCACCTGCTTCGCCGAGCTTCGGGGAGAATTTCTTCTGAGGTTTGCAACCTCGAAGAAGCGGAAGAGTGGTCTGGCAGTCCTCTTTCAGATCATACAAAAGGAGAACGAGTCGGTAGCTCGTTTTGTGGATATAATTCAGAAAGAAATCATGGGAGTGAAAAATGTGGATCCCAATTTCTACAAGGTAGCCTTGGTAAATGGTCTCAGGGAAGGCCCGCTGAAATTTAAGGCCACAACCAAGGATCCCGCAACCTATCAAGAGTTGATCGACATGGTTAACAGGTTCATCGAATGAGAAAATGCCAATCCAACCTACATCTCCAAGTTGATTGTCATAGCCGACTCAAGCGATAGAGCAAACACCTCCGCTGCACATCAGCCGGCAAGACCTCGCCCGGAGTTCCAACCCCTAGCTCAGAGGGGGAGGAACTTTTTCCATCGCCGACCTTTCCAAGGCCATCAACAGTTTTGTTATTAGAGACTGTCGTTGGTCTCCGCACCCGCTCTTCCTGCTCCTGCTTCGGCTTAGATTATGCCAGTATACCAGTAACAGCATACTCAACCTCCAGTTGTTCATCCGCAGTATGATGATTCACAGAACTCCTTCACAAAGCTCAACCTGTCCATGGATAAGGTTGTCCAGGTTCTGGAGAAGAGGCCTGATTATAGAAGGTCGGGTCCTTTGAAGTCAGAAGTTAAGTCCCGCTACCTCTCTCTATTCTGTGAGTGTCACAGGGAGAGGGGACATCTAACAAAGAATTGTAGAGCTCTCTGCCTGCTGGTGGATAAATCGTTAAGTGAAGGGAATCTTCAAGATCTGGTTCGTAAGGATGTTGCTGCCAAGCCATCTACCTCTAAGGGCAAGGAGGTGGCGGAAGTATACTGGGAATCCAAAAATGAAGAGGACGTTAGCCACCTCGAGGACGTCAACCTGGGAAATGAGTGTGTCGAGGCCGATGATGAAGGATCTTTGGTCGACTCTTCTGCATTCATGGAGGAGCTGGACCTGAATCATCTCGAAATTCTAGCATCACAAGAATCTACCGGCAGGAGGTAGCTACAACCTCCTCTTCTGCACCAGAAAGGGGGGTCGTCACCTTTGGCCCAGACGACCTCGCACCGACTGCGAATCCTTTCAATGACGTTGTAGTCATGAAGGCAGTCATCGAAAATTATACTGTGCATAAGATCTTAATAGATACGGGAAGCTCTGTCAATCTTCTCTTCAAACCAACTTTCGAGGCCCTCAAGACCGGAAAGCCTTTGCTTTCCACTGAAGGGCCCCTCTATGGCTTCTCAGAAGAACAGAAAGAAGTGGAAGTAAGTGTTACACTTTCAGTGACACTCGGAGGAGTAACCAAGCTAGTTCATTTCATTGTGGTGGACGCTCCTAGTAGTTACTACGCCATCTTCAGAAGGTATTTGCTTACCGAGTATCGAGCGGTGGTTTCCACCATCCACTTGGTCATCAAATTCGTCATGCAATAAAGGCAATACCGGGTCAGGAGTGATCTGAAGCTGGCCTGGGAGTGTTATGTCCGGACGGTCAACTTGGGTAAACAAATTCCACCCCCGGAGGCCCCTACTGCAGTTCTTGAAGTCTCAAATCCTCCAAAGGTAGTATAGGAGACAATTGCAGAGGAAGTAAGAGAGGGAGCTCACCTGGAACCTTCCCAGGAGACGCAAGGGGTGCCAATTGCTGAAGGAGAGGAGAGGAAACTCGCCGTCAATGCTGAGCGGCCAGAGGAGGAGAAGTCTCAGTTAATCTCTTGCCTCTTAGAGAACCTAGATTTCTTCGCTTGGTCAACGGAAGACATGCCAGGAGTGGATCCAGATATTGCATGCCAACACGTCAACATCAGCGCAAGCTTCCAGCCAATCAATACCCTGTTTGGGGGACAACTCCTGCAGAGCCGATCAGAGAGGAGGTGGAGAAGCTCCTCAAGGTAAAGTTTATTCAGGAAATTCAATACCCTGTTTGGGTTTCAAATGTTGTAATGGTGAAAAAACCCGGGGAGGGGGGAATGGAGAATGTTTGTAGACTTTACAAAACTCAAAAAAGCATGTCCAAAAGATTGTTACCCCTTGCCTCCGATAGATTCTTTAGTTGATTCCGCGGTTGGGTATTCATGTATGAGTTTTTTAGATGCATTCTCTGGTTATCACCAGATTAGGATGCATAAGCCCGGCGTGCCTCATACGTATTTCATTGCAAACGATGGATGTTATTGTTATCTCGTAATGCCTTTCGGGCTTAAAAACGCGAGCACGACTTATCAAAGGACGATGGACTTTGTCTTTAAGCAACAAAAGGGGCGAAACCTTGAAGTTTACGTCGATGATCTTCACTTAAAAAGCAGGTCTATCTCATCGCACCTGAGAGACCTCGCAGAAAAATTCACTATTCTGTGAAAGTACAAGATGAAATTTCTCTTCGAAGTGCGTTTTTGGAGCCAACAAGGGAAAGTTTATCGGTCACCTCCTTGCGCTTGGGGGACTGGCTCCGAATCCAGACAAAGTAAAAGCCATCCTGGACATGACACATCTGAAATGCAAAAAAGAAATTCAGCAGTTGGGAGGAAGGTTAGCAGGCCTCAGCAGGTTTATCTCTAGATCGGGAGATAAAAGCGCTCATTTCTTCAAAACGCTCTGAAGTGCCTCGAGATTTGAATGGACTAAGGAGTGTGATGTTGCTTTCAAGCAGCTCGAGCAGCTCAAGCAGCAGTTGACGTCAGCTCCCTTACTTTAAATCCCTCGAGCAGGAGAAACATTGTTTATCTATCTGGGAATTAGGCCGGAAGCTGTTAGTTCAGTTCTTGTCAGGGAAGAGAACAGGAAACAATTTCTGGTTTACTATGAGTGCTTAGACAAGATATTCGATTCTGGAAAGGTTGCCTCTAGCTTTAGTTATCTCAGCCAGAAGAGTCGGGCCGTATTTCCAAGCTCATTCAATCCAAGTGGTGATTGATCTTCATTTGAAGAATGTGTTAGAGAAGCCCGAACACTCAGGGAGACTGTGGGCGATAGAGCTCAGCGAATTCGATATCTCTTATATCTCAAGAACAGCAATCAAGGCTTAAGTGTTGGCTGACTTCTTTCTAGATGCTATGGAGCCAGATCTGGTTCAGGAAGTAAATCCTCCTTTGACCTGGATCGTCTATGTGGATGAAGCTTCTGGCAAAAATTCTTCAGGTGTAGGAGTTGTCCTTGTCAATCCAAATGGAGTGAGAGTAGATCGGGCAATGAAGTTTCACTTCCCGATTACTAACAACCAGACAGAGTATGAGGCCCTCCTGGCAAGTTTGAGGTTTGCAAAAGAGCTAGGAATTGAAGATATACATGTGAAGACGGATTCTCTGGTTATAGCGTCTCAAGTGCTAGGCAACTTCGAGACCAAGGATTCGATCCTTAAGAGGTATCTAGCTCTTATTAAAATGGAGATCGGGAAATTCAAAAGTTTCACTATATAACATATCCCGAGGTCAGAAAACTTAGAGGCAAACAAGTTGTCGAAGTTTGATCTTTTTTCAGGGGGGACAACCTCTAAGCTTTTTCACCCAGCAATAGAGGAAGGAGAGCTGACGCAGATTGATTAGCATCCATCTTGGATGGATCTTTTTATTCTTTACCTCTCTACAGGAAGCTTTCACCCATCGATAAAACATAAAAGAGGTTTAAGCTAAAGGCGGCTCATTACTACCTTATTTATGGAGTCCTATATAGGAAAACCTTTATATCTCCACTGGCAAGGTGTGTTTCTGAAGAAGAAATTTTTGGTGTCCTTCAAGAGATTCATTCTGGTGAATGTGGCAGTCACTCCGAAGCGAGAACATTGGAGAAGAGAATTCTTAGACAGGGATAAGTTTGGCCCAAAATGAGGAAGGATGCAAAAATGTACGTAAAGAAATGTGTTTAATGCCAGAAGTTTGCTCCACTTCAACTTTAGCCAGCCCAGCAGCTCAAATCAATAGCAACACCATGGTGATTCGCGGTTTGGGGAATAGATCTTCTCGGTCTCTTCCCAATGGCAAGTGGGCAGTGTTGCATTAGTTTGGTAATGATTGACTATTTCAGCAAGTGGATTGAAGCTAAGGCATTGGCAAAAACCACTCTCAAATTGTTAGAAATTTCATTTGGGGGTAGATTGTCTGCCGGCACGGGATTCTCATAGCAATCATCACCGACAATGGTCCTCAGTTCAACAATGCGGAGATGATTAACTTTTGCAGCCAGATGGAAATAGAGATGAGGTTCTCCTCGGTGCATCATCCCGGGAGTAACGGTCAGGTTGAGTTGCGAACAAGTTAATTTTGAACCTCCTTAAGAAGAAAGTGCAGAACCTCCAAGGCAATTGGGTAGAGCAGCTTCCTTCGGTTCTCTAAACGCTCAAAACCACTCCTTTATCGGCTACTGGGGAGACACCATTCAAGCTTTCCCATGATTTAGAAGATCTCATTCCAGTGGAATTTGAGGTTCTTACCCCCAGAGTTATGCTGGCCAAGCAGGGAAATGAAGACTGGATAAATATCAATGAAGAGGAGATGAAATGCAGCTTGGACTTTATCGAAAAACTCAGAGATGAAGCTACTATCCGGCAGGAAGTAGTTAAAAGAAGGATAGCAAGGTACTTCGATAAAAACGTCAGAATCAAGTAGTTCTTGGAAGGAGATTTAGTCTTAAAAATAGTTGATGTTTCGGCCCGATCCACTTCGGTGGGGAAGCTTAACCTGAACCGGGCAGGGCCATTTATCATCAAGGAAGTGTTGAAGAATGGAACTTACCGCCTCAAGACCTATGATGGAAAGGACATCCCCCACACCTGGCGTGGAGACGTTTTGAAGCGAATTTATTCTTAAACGATGTCTTATTTTTATTTACTCAATTGTACTCATTCAATATTTGTTTCATTAAAAAGCCTCGTACTGACACTTTTTCTCGCCAAGAGAACTTTTTATAGCTTTTTAGTAGTAAAGGAGCATTGAACCAGAGATATCGCTGAATCCTGCTTGAACCCCCCACAGAATCGTTGGCACTAGCGTAACACCACGATGACCACGTGTAGCGGGGAGATGTCACATCGTGTAGTGGGAACTTGCAGATTCTCGTGCGGAAGACTTCTAGATCTCGAATCCCAGCTGGTATCTAACACACCTTTACTTTAAGAAGAGACATGGTGTTCGTTAGCTTTACCGTGCTTCGAGGGGGATATCGTTACGACTTTGACGATATTTCTGAGGAAAGCAATGCTGCCCAGCGCGCACCTTCCCAACTAATCATCTTAGCTTGTGACCATCGAATACTCCTAGGAACTCTCAACCAGTGCCTACAGGGGACCCACAGTTACGTTGATCTCTTGAGGAAAGCAATGTCGCCTTGCACGCACATGTCCAATTGATCATCTTAAATCTGTACAACTCATTTAGTTCCCAACGACATCTGACACGCCTCTGCATGTCGTTCAAGTCTAGGCGATCGATCAGCTTTGTCGTGTGTTTAAGGGGACAAGTTACAGCTTTTGTGACCTCTTGAAGAAAGCAATGTTGTCCTGCACGCACCTACCCACTTGGTCACCTAAATGTATAGCTCTTTCTTCTTTTCTTTTTTCGCAATCCGCAATTATTAATTGTTCAGACCGCGGTAGCCGCCCATGAGTTGAGAGTTATAGATTTGACAATCTCTTGAGAAAATGAATGTTGTTATGCGCGCCTGCCCAATTAATCATTTTAAGCTATAGACCTTATGGGCGGACAGGATTATTATTTGCTCAGGTCGCATCATCTAAGAAGGTTGAACATTTCGATATGATCAGACCGAGAGGCTCAATTGCAACGAGTCTTAATTATTAAGGCCTGGAGAATGTTATTCTTGAGATCTGGATTATTTTCTCTATTGCGGTTTCGATTGGATTACTTATTAAATATTGCAACCTGGACTATTACCTCTACTAGCTGCTTGCAGCTTTAACTTCTTCATTGAAGATCCTGGTCTAAATTGCCTAACCTATCAGTTATTGCGGCCTGGAGTGGCATTGTCAATTATTATGAGTTGATTCATTGTAATCAAAAATGGCGATCTGGAATAACTTAACCCGATCTGATACTAATTAAGTCCTCTTCATTCATAATCGCCGCGGATAACGCGGTTAAGTTCTGGATTTCTTCACTAATAGAATCTGCGGCCTGGATTCCCAATTCGTTTAAGACATTACATATAATAAGCATAAAAATTGGCATAGTTCATATCAGCAGAATAAATTTACAAGTTACCCGCGGACTCGATGACCTAACTTCGTAATGTTCGAAATTGGAAACATTATTGCGGACTGTTTTGATCAATGTTGCGGTCTGTTTATCTGAGATTTGGATTACTTCAACTATCTTGTCAAGCTGATCTCACAAGGTCGTGCGAAATAATGAGCAAATCGCATATATTTCTATGGGAGTCTATTCCCCGCGGGCTATGCGGTTAGACAGTAAACACCGGAGGCGAACTGGTAAAATACAAAACCATATAAATAAAAATCATCTCAGAGAACACGGTGAAGGTAAGAATATTTTTCATTGATTCTTCAAAAATTACATGTATACTCGCGCGAATAACAAAAAGAAGACCGCCGAGCCTTTCAAAAAAGCAAAAATTACATCGCCTATCTAATGCCCCAACTTGAGTTTTTTAGCCGCAGACGAACCTCCAGGACTGACGGCACCATCAATATAAATACGGGGCGAATAGTCCCAAAGAGACGAGCAGTTGCTGCTATCACTACTCTCGCTCTTGGCATATTCCCTTGGAAGCTTTGGTCGTTGGAACTGCTCGATTCTTCAGACGCGGGCTGCGCGGTCTTCTTTTCCTGACCGGCAGTATCAGATTCATCGTAATCCTCTCTTCCTCACTCGACTTCTTCTTGACTTCTTCTCCTTCTTCTTCTCCTTCTTCCTCTTCTTTGTCTTCCTCTCCAGGTATTTCTCCAACATTGGCCTTACCCTTGGCCGTGCGCTCCATTGCAACAACTTTTTTCCTAAACTTCGGGAAGAGCTCGACAAAAGAGGTATTTTCATGACCCTCTTTAGCGTAACCCAGTTCGGAAAAACGGCGAACAGAATCCCCGACAGTCTCTTTAACAAGAGGGAAGATTGCATCCTGGAATACATAGTTCTCAACATCGTAGACCGCCTGCGAAGAAATTAGACAAAAGATCAGACTGTGCGGCTTCAAAGTCAGGTTGCAGTTAACAGAATTCTTTACCATTTCTAGTACCTTCATCCGGGCGATCTCAGCTTCTAATCACGCATTCTTATCTCGAAGCTCTTCAACTTCTTTCATAGATTCATTTAGTGCGCAACCCATGAAGTGGATTACGACCAGACCGTTCGCTTAAGCCTGGGCAGTGAAGAAGGGTAAGTGCTCAGGGGCTATTGCTTGTAAGTTGTAACTCTATGGGATTACGTTTCCCGTACAAGGCTGTACTCGCCACATAGGCATGGCAACTGAACTTCCCACTACTCCAAGAAGGAAAAGAGGTTGACATCCAAACATGTTTACTTTTATGATGTCACTGCATCGTTGATCTCCCTCGAAGGTCTTTCAACTTTGCGCCGGTCCCATGGAACGGGAAAGATTCATTAGAGGAGTAGTCCTCCGCAGGATCCTCCTCTTCCTGCCTCTTCTTTGCCAGCTCCTCCCTCTTCTCTCTTTGAGTAAGAGTCAAAACGCCAAGAGTTAATGGAGGATTCGCAGGAGCCGTCAAGCTCGTTGTATGATGATACATATTTTAGCCTAAATTACTTGGGAAAATCCATATATTTTCTTGTTTAAGATTATATATTTTATGAATTTTGAGCCTATAATTAGTTTCTTTTATAAAAATTGTTCTAACTTAATTTATTTTCTATTTTTCAGGTTTTAGACACTTTTTGGTCATTTTCCACTTTACACGTCCCTAGGTCACGGTCGTGTACCCTTACACAGACGTGTACCATGGGCGTGTAACCCAATCCCAATGCAGATACGCTCCTGAGCCCAGATCCCGAAAAATCCACCTTACACGCCCCTAGGTCACGGTCGTGTGCCCTTACACAGGCATGTACCTCCGGGCGACTTTCGCCGATCCGCCGTTACGTCGTACCTTACACGCCCCCCTACACGGGCGTGTACCTTGGGCGTGTACCCAAAACTTCCGAGCCAGTCGGTGTCCCCCAAGATTTCCATCAGCCGAAGTCAACTATGCTTGCACGCCCCCTACATGGGCGTGTACTTCCCAGAAATTTTTCTATAAATTCCAGCAAGCTCCAAGTGTTTCAGGAGCAGATTGGGTGAGAGGGGAGGTGCTGCTACTTGTTTTCTAGGTGTTTATGTTCTTAATTTCTCTCTCCACTCTCTCACTTCAAGTTCTTCCTATTCTACTTTTCATGCAACTTTTATAATGAGTTTGTAATGTCTTTTACTAGTGTAGTATTAGTGTGTAGCTAGTCTTCTTATTCATGCAATTGTAATTTTTATTTCAACTTGTAACCTCTTTTGTTTTAGTAATAAAAGTTTCTCTCTCTCCTTTAACTTATTCCTCTCTTTCTCTTCCTTTCTTTATTTAGTTTTTCATGAACTTCTACTACTTATCTCTCTCTTACACTTCCACCATGAGTAACTAAATCCTCATTAGTACTCGATCGCGATGATCTGAGGATGAGTTGATCAAGTTATAAAGCTTTAGCTTTCTTTCTCTTCTTAAAAGTATTGGCTTTCGATTTACTCTTGATTTAAATTTAGTGGGACTATATTATCGATATATAATCTCCACTTAGGTTTCATTCTTAGCTAGCCGAGAGGCTCATAGTTTGAATTGATCATCCAAGAGTAAAGAGAGTTGCACGCACCTCTCTCGAGAGAATGACGTAAATCTCCATGATTGGATCAAATCCAATAGCGGGGTTCACCACTTAAGGCGAGCTTTAGACATTCGAATACGGGACGAGAGTTCGGTCAGATCTTCCTAAACTCAGTTGGGAACTTCTTAGAGAGGAGCGTGTTCAAGCTTCGAGAACCCCCACGGTCAAGATACCTTTTACTTTATTAAGATTTAGTTTGTACTTTCATTTTACTTAGCTTATGCCAAAGTGATACAAAATCGAGTACTAATTCTTTTATCCATTGTTTTAACTCTTTTTATAACGTGCAATTTAGCTCTCTTTTAGTTAAATAAAACAAACCGAAAAAAATCATTTTATAAGAAATAGTAACCTCCTCAAAGTAGAAGTAATCAATCCGCTCTGGATAATATGACCTAGATATTGAACTTAAATATCCTATACTATAAATGATAAGGTATACACGTCTTTATCGGATATAGAATCGAAGAATATTATCAACCTCATTTGCATCTCTTTTCTCAACCTCTTCTCTTCTTCACACCAATTTTCTATCAAGTTTTTGACGCGGTTGCCGGGGAGTTAATTTTGATATTTTGAAAAGAGGATAACTATTAATTTTATCATTTCATTTTCACTCTCTTTTTATTTTCCCTTTATCCCCACTTCTCTTTCTTTTTATTGTATGACCTAAGAAAGCTCTTCGAATATTCCTTTTGATCCTGAGATAGAGTGCACCATTTTGCGTCGCCTCCGTTCTCGTGATCAGGAATCGCGCTTAGGCATCGAAGAGTCGATCAGAGACACTGCCACATAAACTATGGATCCTTATCCGCCCAACCCAGATGAGGCCCAACAAAACACTATGTCCTATTATGCGTGGCCGAATCTGAAGGGTCATAATCAAGTATTGTCCGCCCCACGGTGGTGAACAATAACTTTGAGATCAAGTCCAGCATTATACAAATGGTGCAGCAGTCGGTGACCTTCGATGGTCTCCCGGACGAGGATCCAAATTGCCACCTTTCGAATTTTCTCGAGATCTGTGATACATTCCAAATCAATGGAGTCACGGATGATGTCATTTGATTACGTCTTTTTCCATTCTCCTTGCGGTCAAAGGACAAACGGTGGTTGGGTTCTCTTCCTAGAGGGTCCATCACTACATGGGTCGAGATGGCGGGAAAATTCCTTACAAAGTACTTTCCGTCTGCGAAAACCGCCAAATCACGCACTGATATCGCATCTTATACGCAAATAGACTCAGAGATTCTCTACAACACATGGGAGCGCTTCAAGGAACTATTGTGTAGATGCTCGCACCACGCACTTCCCACTTCACAACAAGTGCAAATTATCTATAATAATTTAAATTTACAAACAAGGTAAATGATCGACGCAGCCGCTCGGGGGATGTTAAATAACAAAACCCCTGAGGCCGCTCAAGAGCTTGTTGAGGAAACGGCCATGAATGCACACCAATGGAATGCGCCCCGTGTGCGACCGGTTAAGCCAGCGGGAATTTTTGAAATTGACGCAACTTCGAATCTAGCCCTCCAAGTTGAGCGTCTAACTAAGCAAGTGGCGGAGATGACTGCTTCCTCTTCCACTCCTCCTTGGGCAAATAATAATAATGTTATTTTAGAAGAACATGTTGACTTCATGGAAAATGCGCCTCGGCCTTCCTATAACCCGAATAACGCTCTGTATAACAACACCTACAATGCGGGTTATAGGAATTATCTGAATTTCTCATGGAGCAACCAAGGGAATGCTCAACGCCCTCATAATCTAAATACTTCTTTTAATCTAGCTCACACCCCTTAATTTAAATCCACCAGGTTTTCCATCGCAACCGTCGAAGCCCTCTTCGCTTGAAGAGGTCTTCGTCAAGTATGTTGCCACAAATGAATCTAATATTAGGAACATCACCGGGTCAATTAAAAGCATGGAAAATCAAGTGGGTCAGCTAGCAAAGATGTTCTCCGAGCGACAACAAGGGACTCTGCCAGGAAACACCGAACAAAACCCAAGAGAAAGCGCAAATGCAATCACCGTCTGCAGCGGAAAGAAGGTAGCATTACAAAATGATAAACTCATGGTACTTCCTTCTCCTTCTCCTCCCCCTCCTATTTTAGCTTCGAATTTACCTGTTACGTTAGCGTCGCACGCCTCTAGTTCGAATATACCTTATCCATCTAAGTTAAAAAATGAGCGTGCCGAGGAAAATTATAAAAAAAAATTAGATATTTTAAAACAAATCCATATAAATGTTCCTTTCTGTGAGGCTATCTCTCAAATGCCGAAGTATGTGAAATATCTCAAGGACTTGCTCTCCAATCAAAAAAAGCTTGAGGATATTTCGCATATTTCCCTTAACGCAGAATGCTCTGCGGTTTAACTTAAAAAATTACCCCAGAAAGTGAATGACCCCGGAAGGTTTTCCATCCCGTGCCTATTTGGTAATTCGTTAGTAAAACACGCACTAGCTGATTTGGGAGCAAGTATAAATCTCATGCTATTTTCTTTATTCAAAAAGCTAGCTTTAGGACTTCTGAATCCCACCCGAATGAGTATTTAGTTAGCCGATCGATCTGTTAAGTATCTGGTAGAGATAGTGAAGGATGTGCTTGTTAAAGTAGACAATTTCAACTTCCCGGTGAATTTTGTTATTTTAGACATCGAAGAGGATGTCGAAGTACCCCTTATACTCAGTCACCCTTTCCTCTCCGCCTCCCGCGCAATTATTGACGTAAGTGATGGAAAGCTTCTCCTTCAGGTTGGAGATGATGAAGTCACTTGTAGTATAAATCGCTCGATGCGTAATACCTTAGCAAATGATGATTCTTGCTTCTACCTAGAGGAATGTTTTGAAAATGAATTTTCTGCACCACCCGAGTTAGTACCTTCATCATATGATGAACCCATTATCGTTGAGCTCTTCTGCTTAGCAGAAGTCTCTCGCCCCACACCACCCGAACCACCACACATAGAAACCCTAAAAATCAAAACCTTTTATGAGGAACCACCCACCTTAGAGTTGAAGCAACTCCCCGCTCATCTAAAATAACTTTTTTAGAAAGCAACTCTAAGCTACTCGTCATCATCTTCTCTGATTTAAGTGACTCAGAAATTTCTGAGTTGCCTCTAGTTTTAAGACATCATCGCCACACAATTGCGTGGCAGCTATCCGATATAAAGGGGATCAATCCCTCATTCTGTACCCACAAGATCTTCTTGGAAGATAATTCCCACAATACTTTCCAGCCCCAACGACGACTAAATCCGAATATGAAGGAAGTTGTGAAGGCTGAGTTGATCAAACTTCTAGATGTGGGAATCATCTATCCCATCTCCTACAGTACTTGAGTTAGCCCAGTACAAGTCGTACCGAAGAAAGACGGCAAAACGGTGGTCGCCAACGAAAACAACGAATTAATTCCAACCCGTACTATTACGGGTTGGTGGATGTGCATCGATTATCGAAAACATAATGATGCCCCCCCCCCCCGAAAAGACCATTTTTCGTTACCTTTTATCAATCAAATCTTAGAACGCATGTCTGATCACTCTTTCTAGTGTTTTCTCGACGATCTCTCGGGATACTTCCAAATCCCTATTTCACTCGAGTACCAAGAGAAGACTAACTTCACTTTGGCACATTCGCTTATCGAAGAATGTCATTTGGTTTATGCAACGCGCCAGCTATATTTCAGAGATGTATGCTGGCAATTTTTGACGAGTTAGTAGAAGAGGTGATGGAAGTCTTCATGGACGACTTCTCGGTCTTCGATAGTTCATTTAAAAACTGTTTAAAAAATCTTGATCGTGTGCTTATCCGTTGTGAGGAGACGAACTTAGCTCTCAATTGAGAGAAATGTCACTTTATGGTCCGAGAGGGATTGGTCCTCGGCCATAAGATTTCGAACAAAGGGATCGAGATCGACCAGGCCAAGATCGAGGTTATTGAAAAACTCCCCCCTCCAACGAACATTAAAGCACCTAGTCGCGCTTTATTCAAAAATTTTCTAAAATCATCAAGCCGTTAACCCATATTCTCGAAAAAGAGTCTTCTTTCATCTTTGAGGACAAATGTTTTTTAGCGTTTAATCTAATTAAAGAAAAGTTAGTAAATTCTCCGATCCTAGTCGCATCGGATTGATCACTCCCATTTGAAATTATGTGCGACGCGAGTGACATTGCAGTCGGTGTTGTTTTAGGCCAACGAGTGAATAAGTTCTTTCACCTGATTTATTATGTGACCAAGACACTCACGTCTGCACAAGCTAACTACACCACCACCGAAAAGGAGCTTCTAGCGATCTTGTTTGCATTCGATAAGTATAGGTCATACATCACTCTCTCGAAAGTTGTTGACTTTACGGATCACTTCGTCCTTAGGTATTTATTAAGTAAAACGGACGCCAAGCCCCGCCTTTTGCAATGGATCCTCCTTTTGTAGAAGTTTGACTTAGAGATTTGGGACAAGAGGGGTGCCGAAAATTTGGCGGCCGACCAATTATCTCGTTTACCGCGCATCAATAATTTGAGTGCCCAGAATGCACAATGCTCTAACTCGACCAGAAGGTGGCAAGCTTTGTCATAAACCAATCGATACGGCGTGCTGTCTTATACGATGTTCGATAGGCACATAGCGCATCATCGAGCTTTAGTGCCCAATCCTTCCTATTCATAGAAACAGTTTTCTCTAAAATGCGTTTTAGCTCACGATTAACGACCTCGACTTGACCGTTCGTCTGGGGGTGATAGGCGGTGAAGAGTTCATGCGTGACACATATTTCGCCAAAATTTTGGCAAATTGGCTATTGCAAAAGTGGGTGCCCCTATCACTAACGATAGCGCGTGACATGCCAAATCGAGAAAATAACTTTTTTAGAAAATTAACTACAACTTGCGCATCGTTGGTGGGGAGAGTTTGCGTTTCCGCCCACCTCGATACGTAGTCGACGGCGACGAGAATATATTTATTTTAATAAGAGGGAGGGAGAGGTCCAACGAAATCAATGCCCCAAAAATCGAAAATTTCGCACTCTAAAAAAAGTTTTTAAGGCATCTCATCCAGGCGGGAGATATTACCCGACTATTGGCATCCTCAAGCTTTTTCTTATTGGAGAGCAACTTCTTGAGATATTTCGCTTTCTTCGGCATTTGAGAGATAATCTCGCAGAAAGGAACATTTATATGAATTTGTTTTAAAATATCTAAAAAAAATTTATAACTTTCCTCGGCGCGCTCATTTTTCAACTTAGATGGATAAGGTATATTTGAACTAGAGGCATGCAGCGCAAACGTAGCAGGTAAATTCGAAGCTAAAATAGGAGGGGGAGGAGGAGAAGGAAGTACCATGGGTTCGCCATTTTGTAAAGCTACCTCCTTTCCGCTGCAGAGGGTGATTGCATTTGCGCTTTCTCTTGGGTTTTATTCGGTATTTCCTAGCATAGTCCCTTGTTGTCTCTCGGAGAACATCTTCGCTAGCTGGTCCACTTGATTTTCCAAGCTTTTATTGACCCAGTGATGTTCCTGATATTAGATTCATTTGTGGCGACATACTTTGCGAAGACCTCTTCAAGCAAAGAGAGCTTCGGCGGTTGCGATGGAAAACTGGGTGGATTTAAATTAAGGGGGGCTAGATTAAAAGAAGAATTTAGATTATGAGGGCGTTGAGCATTCCCTTAGTTGCTCTATGAGAAATTCGGATGGTTCCTATAACTCGCATTGTAGGTGCTGTTATACGGAGTTTTATTCGGGTTATAGGAAGGTCAAGGCACGTTTCCCATGAAATCAACATGTTCTTCTAAAATAACGTTATTATTATTATTTGCCCAAGGAGGAGTGGCGGAGGACGCAGTCATCTCCGTCACTAGTTAGGCACTCAACTTGGAGGGCTAAATTCGAAGTTGCGTCCATTTCAAAAATTCCTGGTGGCTTAACCAGCCGCACACGGGGCGCATTCAATTTGTACGCATTCATGGTCATTTCCTCAACAAGCTCTTGAGCAGCCTCGGGGATTTTGTTATTTAACGTCCCCCCCAGCGGTTGCGTCGATCATTTGCCTTTTTTGGAAATCTAAACCATTATAGAAAATTTGCACATGTTGCCAAGTGGGAAGTGTGTGGTGCGGGCATCTACGCAATAGTTCCTTGAAGCGCTTCCACATATCGTAGAGAGTCTCTGAGACTATTTGCATATAGGATGCAATATCAGTACGTAATTTGGCGGTTTTCGCAGGCGAAAAGTACTTTGTAAGGAATTTTTCTGCCATCTCGGCCCATGTAGTGATGGACCCTCTAGGAAGAGAACTCAGTCACTGCTTGGCCTTTGACCGCAAGGAGAAGGAAAAAAACGTAATTGAATGACATCATCTGTGACTCCATTGATTTTGAAAGTATCGCAGATCTCGAGAAAATTCGAAAGGTGGCATTTGGATCCTCGTCTGGGAGACCATCGAAGGTCACCGACTGTTACACCATTTGTATAATGTTGAACTTGATCTCAAAGTTATTGTTCGTCATAGTGGGGCGGATAATATTTGATTGTGTACCCTCCAGATTCGGCCGCGCATAATAGGACATGTTTATCTATTGGGCCTCATCTGGGTTGGGCGGATTAGGATCCATAGTTTCTGTGGCAATGTCTCCGATCGACTCTTCGATGCCTTAGCACGATTCCTGATCACAAGAACGGAGGCAACGCAAAATGGTGCGCTCTATCTCAGGATCAAAAGGAATATTCGAAGAACTTTCTCGAGTCATACAGTAAAAATAAAGAAAAGTGAGGAGAGAGATAAAGGGAAAATTAAAAGAGAGTGAAAAAGAAACGATAAAATTAATAGCTATCCTCTTTTCAAAATATTAAAACTAAATCCCCAGCAACGGCGCCAAAAACTTGATAGAAAAATTGGTATAAGAAGAAAAGAAGTTGAGAAAAGAGATGCAAATGAGGTTGATAATATTCTCTGATTCTATATCCAATAAAAGCAAGTATAACTTATATTTTATATTATAAGATATTTATGTTCAATATCAAGGTCGTATTACCCATGCTGGATTAATTACTTTTACTTTGAGGAGGTTACTATTATCTTATCAAATGATTTTTTTCGGTTTGTTTTATTTAACTAAAAGAGCGCTAAATTGCACGTTATAAAAAGAGATAACTATGGATAAAAGAATTAGTACTCGATTTTGAATCACTTCGGCATAAGCTAATCAAAATGAAATAACAAACTAAATCTTAATAAAGTAAAAGGTATCTTGACCGTGGGGGTTCCCGAATCTTGAACACGCTCCTCTCGAAGAAGTGCCCAACTGAGTTTAGGAAGATCCGACCGAACTCTTGTCCCGTATTCGAATATATAAAGCGTGCCTTAAGTGGTGAACCCCGCTATTGGATTTGACTCCAATTCGGGAGATTTACGTCATTCTCTCGAGAGAGGTGTGCGCAACTCTCTTTACTCTTGGGTGATCAATTCAAACTATAAGTCTCTCGGTTAGCTAAGAATAAAAACCTAAGTGGACACTATATATCGATAATATAGTCCCACTAAATTTAAATCAAGAGTAAATTGAAGGCCAGTACTTTAAGAAGAGAAAGAGAGATAAAACTTCATAACTTAATCAACTCATCCTCAGATCATCGCAATCGAGTACTAATGAGGAATAAGTTACTCATGGTGGAAGGGTAAGAGAGAGATAGGTACTAGAAGTTCATGAAAAATTAAATAAAAAAAGAAAGAGAAAGAGGTTAAAGGAGAGAGAGAAACTTTTATTACTAAAAGAAAAGAGGTTACGAGTTGAAATAAAGATTACAGTTGCATGAATAAGAAGACTAGCTACGCACTAATACTACACTAGTAAAAGACAATACAAGTTCATTATAAAAGTTACATGAAAAGTAGAATAGGAAGACCTTGAAGTGAGAGAGAGAGAAAGAGAGAGAAATTAAGAATATAAACACCAAGAAAACAAGTAGAAACACATCTCCTCTCACCCAATCTGCTCTGGAACACTTGGAGCTTGCTGGAATTTATAAGAAAATTTCTGGGAAGTACACGCCCACTTTCGGCAAGTGTACCGATCGTAGTCAAGTAATAAAGTTGAGGAGTTGAATCCCCGGATATCGATCTCTTGAGGAGTGCAGGCAGGGAGTGTGACTTTGCTATAGAAAGAAGGATTGCAAGTGTCAACGTAAACATGGGGTTTTGATTTTTGGTTTCCTAATTTTAACACTAATAAATCTATTGCGGGTCGCCTTCATCGCGTCGCTTGGGTGGATTACTCAAATGAGTAATGAGGAGGATGGACAAACCATTGAGGGTCGCAGTCACCTCTTTGCCACGCACGCTCCTAACAATCGTTAGGACGGCACTAACACGGCAAGAACACAAAAGATGGAAGCGCACCAACACAAACTAGAACTAAAATATATCAACACTTAAACGTGCTGAAATCATTAAGCAAATCAAGTTCTTGCTCATCAAACCAACAACCACGCAGTCAAGAATAAAGTTACTACAAGAGAAGGGGGAGAGATACAACCAAACGCACGAAGACTTTCCGAGATTCGCGGCCGGAGCCAAGGGTTGTCAGGCCTTGTCCGTGCTCGGTCTACGGATGACGTCCGGGGTTGAGAAGGGCTGTCACTTCCTTCTATTAGCCTGTCTTCTTCGTGAATAGCTGTCGGGTTAAACCTGACCGGAGAACTCCACGTATGCAGCACCAAAGAGCTTGAAACGGAGCTTTGAGGTTGGAGAAGATGATGGCGGCCGGAGATGAAGCTATTAAGAGCTTTTGGAGGGAGATTGATGGTCAGACGAGCTCTCAATGGAGGAGAGAGAAGAAAACAGCAGGAGGAAGATTTTCCCGCTCAGAGGAGCGGAAATCAAGGTTGTCAGGATCGCGATCTGGATCATAGGATCTTACGAACCTACGATCCAGATGTTGTAAATCGATCCTAATTTTGTAAATCGATCCTGATTTTGTAAACGATCCTCGATCTGAACCTACTATCTGATCCGATCCTACCTCAAAATGATCTCATCTAGGATCTCGATCCTGACAACCTTGGCGGAAATGGCGGGCGGATCCTTTAGGCGAATGAAACCTGAGGCTTAAATAGACGAGTCAGAAATAATGGTCAAGCACGGTTAGGCGCACGACCGTGCGTTAACCGTGCGATATTTAACTACATAACAGGCTTGCGCATGAAGAAGAGGCGTTAACCCGTGCGTTACCTCGCGCACGGACGCTTCCACCCGTGCGTGAAGGAAATCGCACGGGTAACCACAGAGAGCAGAATTTTCCGGCAAGCAGGTGGAACCGTGCGTTTTACTCGCGCACGGGCACTTCCGCCCGTGCGTGAGCAAATCGTACGATTAACCACAGAGCAAAATAAAACAAGGAAGCTACAGGTAAACCGTGTGTTTCCTTCGCGCACGGTTTAGAAGAAACTGTGCGTTAACCGAGCGTTTAGATCGTCAAGCTCAGCTCGACGAAATTCGTCGAGCTCCGCTCGACTATCTTCCATCGAGTAAAACGCACGATTAGGAAGAAAGTGCGTGCTAAGGAAACGCACCCGTGCTTTTCCACAAATCAGAATTCCTGCCTTGGGGAAAACGCACCACCCGCACAGCAAAAACCAAAATTGGAGCACCAGCTCCCAGCTCCAATACACAGCATAAAAACTAACAAATCCACACGGGGAGTACCCCAGTACTTACCCCCGACTATAGAATGCGCAATTGCACACTCATGGGCCAAAGCGGTGCACAAAGTGGTCCTTGACCGATCGAAGCAAATATAACCGATTTCCGGTAAAAATGCAGTGCACGAGTGAGAATACAGGCTCAGATGAGTCCGAAAAACCCTATATAAATCGGACTCATCACACCACCAGACTTAAACATTTGTTCGTTCCGAGCAAATCATCACTCCGTGGACTAGAAAATAGTTAGCTGACTTAGTAATTTCCAAATAAAGTATTGATAGAAATCAAATACATCATGGGCATAGAAAATATAATAGACATTTTTTAATTATACTACGAAATTTATACTTTTCGACAGGCGTAATAATTATTGTATCTACTCAAAATTGGAATTCTGGAGAATCGTTCGGTCATACGTAGGAAGAAAGTAGGCTAACCACTCAGGTGAGCATTGCCAAAGACAGGGGCTTAGGATCACCTCCAAAGAAATCCATCAATATCGGGGACCATACGCTTGCCCGTTCACACTCTCTCCACGGTACTAGTTCGACTCAAACGTGAATCCGTAGGACTTTAGGATAATAATGGGGCTTGGGTGTATACATAGGTAAGGATGCACAAGGATAAAAAAACAACGGCTATACACAACCCAAATGAGCTCATACAAAAATTATCCTCAAACCAACAAAAATTGCAGGTGCACCACACCACCAGACTTGAACTTGACTATAAGTGTGTGTGCAATGTCTACCACCACAGCAATAACGCGAATGGAATTTCCCATTACACCTCTTATTTCTCAACAAACAATATTTTTCTTTCTCTTTTTTTTACTTTTATATAACAACACATGGAGCACAAATCATCAAGAAAACTCCAACTCACAATCACATAATAGCACCATAGCAACAAACCAAGTTCTTGCTCATCACACCAACAACCACGCAGTAAAGAATAAAGTTACTACAAGAGAAGGGGGAGAGATACAACCAAACGCACAAAGACTTTCCGAGATTCGCGGCCGGAGCCAAGGGTTGTCAGGCCTTGTTCGTGCTCGGTCTACGGATGACGTCCGGGGTTGAGAAGGGTTGTCACTTCTTTCTATTAGCCCGTCTTCTTCGTGAATAGTTGTCGGGTTAAACCTGACCGGATAACTCCACGTATGCAACACCAAAGAGCTTGAAACGGAGCTTTGAGGTTGAAGAAGATGATGGCGGCCGGTGATGAAGCTATTAAGAGCTTTTGGAGGGAGATTGGTGGTCGGACGAGCTCTCAACGGAGGAGAGAGAAGAAAACGGCAGGAGGAAGATTTTCCGGCTCAGAGGAGCGGAAATGGCGGGCGGATCCTTTGGGCGAATGAGACCTGCGGCTTAAATAGACGAGTCAGAAATAATGGTCACGCAGGGTTAGGCGCACGACCGTGCGTTAACCGTGCGATATTTAACTACAGAACAGGCTTGCGGATGAAGAAGAAGCGTTGACCCGTGCGTTACCTCGCGCACGGACGCTTCCGCCCATGCGTGAAGGAAATCGCACTGGTAACCACGGAGAGCAGAATTTTTCGGCAAGCAGGTGGAACCGTGCGATTTACTCGCGCACGGGCACTTTCTCCCGAGCGTGAGCAAATCGCACGATTAACCACAGAGCAAAATAAAACAAGGAAGCTACAGGAAAACCGTGTGTTTCCTTCGCGCACGGTTTAGAATAAACCGTGCGTTAACCGTGCGTTTAGATCGTCAAGCTCCGCTCGACTATCTTCCATCGAGTAAAACGCACGATTAGGAAGAAAGCGTGTGCTAAGGAAACGCACGACCGTGTGTTTTCCATAAATCAGAATTCCTGCCTTGGGGAAAACGCACCACCTGCACAACAAAAAACAAAAACTGGAGCATCAGCTCCTAGCACCAATACACAGCATAAAAACTAACAAATCCGCACGGGGAGTACCCCAGTACTTACCCCCGACTACAGAATGCGCAATTGCACACTCTTGGGCCAAAGCGGTGCACAAAGTGGTCCTTGGCCGATCAAAGCAAATATAACCGATTTCCGGTAAAAATGCAGTGCACGAGTGAGAATACAGGCCCAGATGAGTCTGAAAACCCTATATAAATCGGACTCATCAGCATGTAAGCATAGTTGACTTCGACTGATGGAAATCTGGCGGGGCAGCGACTGGCTCGGGAGTTGGAGTATACGCCCCAGGTACACGCTCATATAGGGGGGGCGTGTAAGGTACAGCGTAACGGCGGATCAGTGAAAGCCGCGCTGCAGTGCCGAAAATCGAAACTTGGCGGGACACGCCCGGAGGTACATGCCCGTATAAGGGTACACGGTCGTGACCTAGGGGCGTGTAAGGTGAATTTTTCAGGATCTGGGCTCAGGAGCGTATCTGCATCAGGATTGGGTTACACGTCACAGGTACACGCCCGTGTAGGAGCGTGTAACATGGAAAATGACCAAAAAGTATCCAAAAACAGAAAATAAACTAATTTAGAATAATTTTTATAAAAGAAACTAATTATAAACTCAGAATTCATAAAGTATATAATTTTAAACAGAAAATATATGGATTTATCCAAGTAAATTAGGCTAAAATAAGTATCATCAAATTCCCTCATACTTATAATTGTTTGTCCCCAAGCAAAGATATAAAAACTAGCCAACATAAAAATAACTAATTAAAAGACTTAATTAGGTTACACACGAGTACCCTGCGAAATTCTAAGTAGGAAAAAAATGAAAAATAAACTTAAGGCTTTTACTTAATTATGAAATAACATTTTAAATTTTTTACTAACAAAATTAATCATCCAAGATTTTAACTGAAAGTCTTTAAACAAATAAAAGCAATGTAACGAAGGAATAGCGCATTGAGTTGTTACTATACCCTAAGAGACATTATAATTATATCAATCTAAAATCAAGAATTTAAATTCGTACTCAAAAACTTAAATAATCTATTCTTCTCTACTTAACTAAAAACAAACCTAGGAACATGAATCAAAAGGACTTCGTTAGCACCGAGACATGACTTAGGTATATGATTTGAAATGGAATTCAAAGATAAAATCGGTGGCTAACAATCACACCAAATCAAAGCATGAGTTTTATAAAAATTTCAATCATGAAGCAAAAACAAAGTATAAGCAATTTTTCTTCTTTTTTCCCTTTTTTGATATAATATTTTTTGTTCAAACAAAAGGTCATAAATATTTTTCTTTTGAAATTGGTCATACACAACTTTTTTTTAACTAAAAATCATGTTTCTGGGATAATCTTCTTTTGAGCATACTTTTTTTTGAAGTTCTCCAAATATCTCACAGACTTATCACAATCATGAAATTTAAATAAAACTCAAAAGGTTAATGTGATCAAATAGGTTGAAAAAATTGGCTTTACTGAGATGATAAGTGGGGGTAACAAGTAAAACATGGAAAAAGACCCAAAAGAGACTAACTAAGGATTTATTTAAAAGGTTGGCATGAAAGCTCAAACGAATTCAAAAATGACCTAAATCATTTTCATGCTCCTAAATTCATCTAAAGCATAGTTTTTGAAAATTTTCGAAAAAAATAAGTCCTAGATAGCAAATAGAGACTAATGAAATTATTATGAACATAAGAATAATAAGCGTGTAGGATAATTAACATCTACTACACTAGTCCAAAGTTAACATTACAAAAATTTTCTAAAAATAAAAAGAAAAATAGTGGATGAAGAATTTTTAAGAAAGTAAAGAGAATAAAAAAATAAAATCATAAAGAAGTGTTAGGTTTAGAAAAACTTTACAAATTAATATGCTACCTAGAATTAGAATACTACATGAGCCAACATTTTACTCGTGCAACATAATTAAGAAGAACGATTATGAAAAAATTAAAACTAGCTAAGTTTATATAAAAGATTTTGAGAATAACAAAACATAAAACAAGGGGTATTATTAATTCCACCACAATTAGTCTAAACTACAATTATAATTTTTTTGTTTGTTTTTTTAAAAGATTTTATAAATTTTTCTTTTTTTGGAATTTTTGAAATATTATCGTTTTGTTTTATTTTCTTTAAGATAAAATAAAAAAGGAACATAAGTAGAAAGAAAACAAAAATCTAAATAACTTAAGAAAAAAAATTTAAGTGCTTAATGTTGAAGCCGAGAAATTTCTCACCTCAGAAATCGGACTAGGCAACCTGAAGTTACTGGTCGGCCGGTCGAGAAGATGATCTCTGGTCAGGAAACAGAAGCAAATTGCGCAAACAAGACCCCAGGTTGCTGCGGCGGGAAGGTCCCACCACGTACCCAGTTGCTTAGGAGAAGCAACCCCTTCTCAACCAGATTGGCCGAGCTAGGTACGAAGGAGGCGAGCTTGAGCAATAACGAGTCAAGGGCAGTTGTTGGAGCTCGCGAGGGCTCAGGCCGAGATTTGCTTGTTCCTCCCTCGTACCCCTGGGGTCCTATTTATAGGGAAAACCAAAGAAAGGGGGGGTCTTACTTATACCCCCACCCTGGCGAGTTGGCGACTTCCCTGGGGAGCTCGCCTGGAAGAGGCGAGTATCTGGTCATAGTCGCCACCTGGCGAGTTGGCCTGGGGAGCTCGCCATACTCGCCCGAACCTTCCGCGGCCCGGGGTGCTGGTCTGGATCCCCACCTTGTCTTGTTGACTTTGACTTTTGATGACCTGGCGGTGGTAGGGCCCTCCCTCGTCGAATATGGGTTGTACACAATCCCCGCTCTTTTTGGGCGACGTAGGAGCCCGGAAAGATTCATCCAACACCTATTCGGCGAGCATCCCTGCCGGGTATATGATCAGCTCGCACCGTCGTCTGCTGGTAGAGTAGTCTATAAATAGGGGGGGCTTCGTTTTTGAGACGGTCCCTGGAGCTCGCCGAAGATGTCGGACGCTGAGCAGTTGTTGAAGGACAATCTCGCCGCCCTGTCTGGCCTCCTCGGCATAGCCAGGTCGAAAAGACCGCACGAGGATGATCCTACTGCCTTGCCCCCGCCGAAGAAGAAGAAGGCGAAAAAGGTCAAGCAGCCCGCCACTACGGTGGTCAGCTCGCCTCCACTGCCGCACCAGGTCGCCGCGGCGACTGAGAATCCCGTAGTGTCGTCCAGCACCCAGAGGGTGTTGAACGACCTAGGGCTCGACGACCTCCCTGGGTCGACCCGGGGCAGCCCGCTGGAGAACCCGGGAGTGACCGAGGAGCTCGCGGCCGTGAAGGAGTCCGCGGCGTCTCAGGCCGAGGTCGTCACCGTGACAGATCGCTACCTCGAACTATTCCCTGCTGGGTTGTCGCTGCTCCTTTGCTGACTTCTTTTCTTATGCAGATTCTCCGATTGCCGCGGACGCGGCACTTGATGTCGTCCCCCTCAGCTCGGCGCCCTTACTCGCCCTGGCGGCCGACAGGCCGTCCAAGACCGCCTACACGGTCAGGATAGGCCTCAGCTCGGGGAAGGCGTCTGGGGCGGCATTGGTGAAGGGCCCCCCGCCTGCGAGTAAGGAGCTGCCGGCGAAAGCCACTCCCGCCGGGTAATCTGGGCCGGCGCGCGAGGTTCCTCCGGCGAGTACGGCGGCCTCTGTTGTTGCGAGCGGCGGGAAGATACCCCCGGTGAGCGCTCCATTGCCGCCGCCGCCGCCCGCGGTCGCCACTCCTGGCCAGACGCCGAGCACCGGCTTGCCCCCTCCGCCGCCTCTGTCTGCTCTGCCGAAGTCAGACAATCCGCGACCTCCTCCGCCTCCTGCGCCGAGGGCTCCGCACCATTCTGCGAGCTCATCTCAAGCTCCGCCGCCGGTGAAGAAGTCGGAGAGGCCGCGGCCACCCTACTTCCCTCCGCGGGTTGGAGACCCCGACTACGCCGGCCGAGGGTCTGGAGAGCGCGGGCAGGGCAGGCCTGCCGATCTTCCGAGCAGCTCTTCGGGGAGGCGAGATACCTCCGGGCGACCTCCTTCGCCGCGCCGATCCCGATCTCCTCGCCGTGGTGAGCCTCCTACTACTTTGGCTACCGCTCTGCTTTTTCTGACTTGACGATCCATCTTCCTGCCTTGTCAGATCGCCCGGCGACCTCTGGGGCGGCTTTCATCGACGCTATCGGGCTGTCCGGGAGCGAGTATCGCCAGGCCGCCATTCGCGCCCACATGGAGCTGGAGAGCAAGTTCGACCAGCTCGCTATCTGCGATCCTCACCGACGCATCTCGGCTCTGGAGGCGAGGATGGCCAAGGTCGAAGGGCTCCAGTCGACCTTGGAAAACTATGAAGCTCGCTTTCACGTGGTCAAAGAAAATGACCGCCAGCTGCAGTTGAACAACCACCGTCTGCAGCTGGTGCTTGACGAGCTGGCCGGCATCCGGGCGAGCATGGGGTCTGCTGGGCGTCTGGCGAGGATGGAGGAGCAGCTCAGGCTTGGCGACGATACGACAGCGCTGGCAACGGAGCATTACCGGCGTGCACGCGAGATCGGCTGGGCTGGGCGACATCCGCACCCTCCTGAGCGGCCGAGGGCGCCATAGTTTTTTTTTCTTTGCTTTTCGAATGTAACTCGCCTTGCGCGACTTGTACTTCCGGACATCTATTTTTAATTTGATTAATTCATTTGTGTGCGAATATTCTCGCTTCTGCGTGCGCGCTTTATTTCTTGATGTGCCGAGCTTTAGCTCACCTGATAATGTCGCCGGTTTATCTTCATCGTGCGAGCTCGTTAGATACTCGCCGGGACGGCTGACCCCCCCCCCCCCCCCCCCCCTTGGGCTTGTCGTATCTATAAATAGGAGGGGTAGGTGGGTCATAAAGCGTATTGTTGTAGCGACCTTCTTTCCTCCTGACGAGTATCTGAACAACCAACTCGTCGCTCTTATTGCTTACGGATCTCGCCAACATGGTCGGCGACGACGCCAGCGCTCGCCGACAGGCCCACGCAATTAACTTCGCAGACGCGGCTTTCAAGAAGTCCATAACCACCGAGAAGGAACTGGCGACCTTCAAGGAACGCTTCCTGCCTGACGAGTACTCGGCGAGACTCCCCACTCGCAGCGAGCGCCTCAATACCCATATTGAGGGTTCGCTTGTAATGTCGCTGCGTCACTTCGACGCAGGCCTGCGGCTACCCTTCTGGCCGGAGTTCTGCGAGATCCTGCGCTACTTCGGGATCGTCCCCGCGCAGATCAATCCCAACGGCGTGGCGATCATCATGGGGTTTCTATGCTTCCTTCGGGAAGAGAGGATCGCCTTCGACCTCTCCGTCTTCCGCCGCATCTTCGCCTTTGCGGCGACCTCGGAGGGAGTCATCTTTTTTAGCAGCCATGTCTGCACCTTGGTCGGGACCGCGAATAAGGTCCATCGCTGGAGCGAGCAGCTGCTGGTCGTCCATGGCGACTTCGGCGGTATTCTCGGCAGGCCGCACCAACCAGCCGACGTCGCCTTCCTTCCCCCCATCCTCGAAGGTGCTCGCGAGCAGCTCTTCGAATACTTTCGCGATCGGCGCTTTGACGTCATTTTCTGGCGACTAAACGTCAACGTGCTCGAGGCAGTCCACCCTAATGAAAGTAAGCCGAGCTCGAAATGCGCCCTGGTTACTCGCTCGCCCTTTTGCCGCTGAAGCTAACTTTGTCGCGCGTTTTGCAGTTTCCAACGAGCTTCCGGAGAAGCCGCTTCCTTTGGCGAAGGAAGTCGCTGCCACGCAGTCGGATGCTCGCCCTCCTGCCGACGTTGGGGAGAAGAAGGCGGTCAAGGGAAAGTCGCGGGCCAGCTCGCAGGGTCCCGCGAGGAAGAGGGCGAAGACCTCGTCGCCACGATCCGTCGATCGCCGGTCGCCGACGGGCGCCCAGTCGCCCCACTTCCACCCCAACTACGGCCTCGGGCAGGGGGTGGTGGACGCCTACGGTCGCCCGCTCGTGACCTGGTCGGCGGGGGACAACTCGGTGTCGCTGAGCACCAACCTCCCGTCCTGGTCGACTGACTGGGAGGACAAGGGGGAGGCGTTCGCCGTCCTCCACGCCATCTATGGTCGGGTCGACGCGGAGTCCGTCCTGGAGCTGACCCCGTCGGAGCTCGCCCACCAGTCGGCCTGTACGCTCGCTCGGTCTGCCGAGCTGGGTCACTACTCGGCGAGGAAGCTGTTGGAGACGACCGATGCCCTCAAGGTCGTCTCCAAGAAGGCCATCGACCTCGGCATGCAGTCAGTCCGCTGGAAGGACTTCGAGGTGAGCTGTCCTTGGGTGGGTTTGCTCGATTTGCTTCGTTGATAGATCATGACGTCGATCATTTCGCAGGCTGCCGAGATAGAAGCGGCGAAGAAACTCTCCGAGTGCGAGGAGAAGCTCGCCGCCTCCCAGGCCGAGCTGGAGGCGGCCCAAACTCGCGCAGCGGTGATGGAGACGAGGCTGGTCGCTGCTGAAGGACGGCTGAGCTCCTCAACCCCGCTACCCGAGGACCCGGCGCGAGTGGTGAAGCAATCACGCGTCCTCTGGGAGGAGAGATCCTCTGTTCGCCGCGAGATTGCGCGGGCGGCGGGGAACGTCATACTCGCGCGCCTCAGGCTCGGGGGCCAGCTCGTCGAGGGGGAGAAGCCACTCACTGTCGACGAGCTCATTCCCGAGCTGCTCGCCGAGGGGACTGTCCCGCCGTATAGCGCGTCGTCGCCGACCAGCTCCAGTGATTCTGACAGCAGCGGAAGCGGCAGCGGTAGCGGAAGCAGCAGCGGCAGCGGAAGCAGCAGCGGCGAGAGCGCAGAGAGCGACGACTTTGCAGATATCGGCGATATCGGGGATGATGAATATCGGCCTGATACTGGCGACGACGAGTCCTAGTTGCTCGCCGATATTCTTTTTGTAAATCAAATTTTTGACTTAATGATTTATACAAAGTTTTGGTTTTTCTTTCTGACTGGATGTTACTTGCTTAGGCTCATAGGCTCGGAGAGGAACGCTCGCTAGGTCGCAGGGGGATGGTCCCGACATCGACCATCCGCTCGCCGGGACCTACTCGCCCCTGCACCCGGATACTCGTGAACCTGCTGAGATAACCGCGCGGGTGGCGTGTGGGACATACTCGCATGCCCCCCGGGGCTCGCTTACTCGCGCGGTTCCAGCTCGCTTCCCCGCATGGGATCTGCTCGCCTACTCGCACGAGATCAGCTCGCCTGCTCGCCCTGGTTTTGGTATCAGAGGCAGGTTTTGAACTGTCTGCATAACGTTGGTCAAGCTGTAAGCCCGTTGGTTTAGCCCATGATGGGTGGTCCCGGCCGCTAGTCCCGTTATCTCCAGCTCTCCTCTTGTTCTCACGTATCACAACCTATGGCGAACCTTGTTCGTCGCTTAATTTCTTCTTCTTCTTCCACTTCCTCCTCTACTTCGTCTCGCACTATTTTTAGTCATGAAAATATAACTCATACGGATTTCCATAGTTGGTCTATTCCTACGGAACAGATCGACAACATTTATAAAATTGGTACTTTTGATTTCAAAACCGCTTTTAGTGTTAAAACACATGAGGAAACTTTTAATATTCAACAACAATTTCAATCCACTCCTTTATTGTCCCATATTGCCCTCAAACGATATATGGACAGAGGTTTTCGCTATATTCATTTTGGCATGATTCAAGTCGCTGTTAAACCCCTTGTCCATATCGGGGTTGATATTCCCATTTATATGGCCCTCCGCGACAAACGCCTGGCCAGATACAAATCCTCAATTCTCGCCATGATACAGACTAATATCTGTAATGGCCCTATCTACTTTAATAGTATTCCTAACTTTGCCGTCTCCCTTACTGATCCCCTCATCTTAGATTCCTTAATCTTAGATATTCATCTACAAGGCAATGAATTTGCAAAATTGGCGGAACAATTCGCCATTGTTTATCGCATTTACTTCAAACTTATGAGTTCTTGTATAAATCCTAAACTAAAATTAGGCCCCAACATCTCTGATGAAACCGTTCTTCTCCAAATCGATGCCCCTTATTCCAAGACTTTCTCTCCTAAACGCCTCAAATGGCATGAAATCACTATTCCCGACCATTTCAAAATTGAACAACCACAACTTCCTCCTAATCTCGAACAAACCAACATCCAAGATGTTATTGAAGAACATGATGGCACCATACTCATCTGTTTTCATTCCTTTAATGAACGTACAACACCCATACCACACCTACCCCCATATATCCCTTCGTGTTATTCCACTTCCTCAACTGACCACCCCGACACACACCCTCCACATATTCCGGCCGTCCAGGTTAATTACACTTCTCCTTTACCTGAAATAGTCCATCCCCCCTCTACTTCATATTCTCCTACCTCCACTCAAATGCACATCCACGGCATCAATGTCATCACCATCGCTAAACCATTTAATCCTAACTTTGACGAACTACTTTTAGAATTCCAAGAAGATTCTCCTCATTATTCATGGTTTACTACTTTTAGTTCTTCCTTCCAAGCTTTTTTAATTAAAAAATGGAAACTCTATATCATCGGCCACAAAATTGAATTTAATTTTCAAGTATGGTTAGAATATTATTTTCAAACTGAAGGAATTACCTCCCCGTTTACCCAATCTAGCATCAACGTCCAAACTTCTCTTCATACCAAGTGGCGCTTGGCTGATAATACTACTATCACAGCCATCACACCACCATTACAAACGGTCCAACTCACCACACCCGATGGACATGATGTCATCGCTACACCTTTCAAGAAAGGTCGTGACGGGCCTGATTCCACCCCTCTCCAACTCGATGACGTTCGCAAACTCTACCAGCAAAACAACTATACTAACCAACTGCTTCATACAATTTCCACTTAAATTACCTCTTTACACATAGAATCCAAACCTACAACTCCTACCACCACTAACCGCTTTCCTACTAATATTTCTGCTCCTCACTTCCAACCACGAAGTCTCCCACTTCCTCAAGAACGTAACCTTACTCTTGGAAATACTTCCTTTTCTAATACACCCCTCTTACAAAAATTAGATCAAACACTTAACAATCTCAACAACAAATTCCCTGGTCCTTCCCAATTAAATACTATTCATCACTCTCAACCTGATTCACCTCCTACTGACTCCACGACACCCAGTAGTGATTCCGATGATCCAATTATCAACCTCCTCAGTGATATCGAGCATGATATTACTGGTGATGAAACTCTCCACCTCAACAAAATACGACATCGTCGCCCACGACTCACCAAATTTCCTCCTCAACCAAGACGGTCTTGGAGTAATATTGATACACGTAATTACTATCCACGACACACTCCTCCCGACATCCAATACGAGGAACGCGCCAAATTCCATACCAAAAATTATGATGGCAATGCCATCTATGAATGGAATATTGACGGAAAAAGCGAGTACGAAATACTCAATACCCTTCAGGAAATGGGTATGGCCAAAATGGCCTATAAAATCAAACGATTTGATGAAAAAGAAACTGCTAGTATACTTGTTACCGGGTTTACCGGGCAACTCAAATATTGGTGGGATAACACTCTCACCCTTGAGGACAAACATTCTGTTCTCAACCATACCATCGAAATTGAGGATGATCAAGGCATGCTCAAACAAGAACCTGATGCCTGCGATTATTTGATCATCACCATCTCCATGCATTTTCTAGGTAATCCACGCGAGGAATTAGCCTCCTCCAAAGTCTTCCTCACAAACCTCCGATGTCCAACGTTATCTGATTTCCGTTGGTACAAAGACGTCTTTCTCACACAGGTCCTTAAGCGACCTGATTCCACTGCACCATTCTGGAAAGAGAAATTTGTCACTGGACTTCCTTCTCTTTTTTCCCAACGAATCATGACCAACCTCCAAAAAGAACTCGGCACCGACCAAGTCAATTTTAACCTCCTAACCTACGGCCAACTTTTTGCCTTCATCAAAAGCGAGGCCTTGGCTGCTTGTCAAGAACTTAAATTCCAAGCCAAATACGGTAGTAAACGCCGGGAACTTGGATCTTTCTGTGATGCCTTTGGCATAACAGGACTTTCTGCCCCTTCTACCGCCCGTCGCAAATCCCAAAAGACTTTCACCAAATTTAGATCCTACAGACGCACTCTACGCCAATCTTTCCCACCGTCCAACAATTTCTACAAACCTCCTACTAAGGCCCCACAACGATCTCCACGCCCTCACAACCCCAATATCACTTGCTACAAATGTGGCCAGAAAGGTCACATTGCGGCTAAATGCCGCAACAAAGAAAAATTACTCAACCAAATCATTGACGACCTTTCTGATATAGACGACCGCATTAAGCTACAACTCAAAACAAAATTTGCCATTTTACAGATTACTGACGATACAGAAGATCACCCCTCTCATTCAAGTTCTTCTTCCAACCATTCTTGTCACTGCCACACCATTAACATGATCCGCACCTCAACTCCCGACACCAAAGACTTCATCTTTGACATGATTACCCAAATTCCTGATACAGATAAGCAGAAACAACTTTTTGAAAAACTCCAGACCTTAACTTTACAGGACAATCATGTTTCCCTCGTCCAACCTTTTAGTATTTCCAAACTCTTCGACAAATACCCCCAAACCTCCATTCAAAAACCTGTCCCTCCTGTCATCAAAGATTTACAAACAGAAATACATCATCTCAAAAGAGAAATTCAACTTTTAAAAACACATATTCATGATCTCGACGTAAAACATCTTGCTCATGAAACACAATTTTCATTACTTCATAGTCTCATTCATACATCCGACCACGACGACAACCAACCCTCTCCATCTTTCTCTCCTCTTCCTATTTCCTCTACCCCGCCAACTGATGCTTCATTCCTTTCAACCATTGACCGCATACAATTTCAAAAATGGTTAATTCATATTACCATCACAATTCATAATTTTAAAGCAACCTTCATTGTCATGATGGACAGTGGTGCTGACCACAGCTGTATCCGAGATGGCCTCATCCCTACAAAATACTATCTCCCCACCAATGAACTTCTCATTGCCGCCAACAATTCTCCACTTCACATCCAGGGCAAAATAACCCAGGCATCCATCTGCAATGGACCATTTTGCTTCAAACACCAGTTTATTGTTATCAACAATCTAAATACTGATATCATCTTAGGCACACCTTTCCTTACTCAGATATACCCCTTTACCGTCTCCACTGATGGTATTCGCACGGATATCATGGGACAACAAGTGCTTTTTCAATTCATACATCCAATGCGTCAAAAGCAGCTCAACCTATTACAACAGAATTCCATTTTCCAACAAATCAACCTTATCCAACACAAACAAAATAAACTCCTATCGTTACAAGATGATCTTTCCCATATTCATATCGAACAACAACTCCGCACACCCACTCTTACCTCCCATATCAAACATATGGAACATTTATTCCATACTGAAGTATGTGCTGAGTTACCCAATGCATTTTGGGATCGCAAGAAACATATTGTCCAACTTCCTTATGAACCAACATTTTCTGAAAAACACATCCCTACCAAAGCCCGCCCTATTCAAATGAACCATGACCTTTTAGAGGTCTGCAAAACTGAAATACAAACGTTACTTGACAAACAACTCATTCGACCCTCACACTCCCCCTGGAGCTGTGCAGCTTTTTATGTTATGAAAAATGCCGAAATAGAACGCGGCACTCCTCGTTTAGTCATTAATTACAAACCATTAAACAAAGTTTTACAATGGATCTGTTATCCAATCCCTAACAAACGCGATTTACTCAAGCGATTAAATACTGCCAAAATCTTCTCTAAATTTGATCTCAAATCTGGGTTCTGGCAAATCCAGATTGACCCAAAGGATCGCTACAAAACGGCCTTTACCGTTCCTTTTGGCCACTACGAATGGAATGTCATGCCATTTGGCCTCAAAAATGCCCCTTCTGAATTCCAACATATTATGAATGATATACTTAACCCTTATTCTACCTTTTCCATTGTTTACATTGATGATGTTCTCATTTACTCCAACTCTATTGACCAACATACAAAACACCTGAAAACTTTTTTATACGTCATAAAACGAAATGGATTAGTCCTTTCCGCTTCAAAAATGAAGCTATACCAAACGCAAATACGATTTTTAGGACATCACATTCATCGTAACACCATTATTCCAATTCAACGAAGCTTAGAATTTACTACCAAATTTCCTGATATCATTAAAGATAAAAATCAATTACAACGATTCCTAGGATGTCTTAATTACATTTCTGATTTTATTCCTAACCTTCGCCAGCTATGCTCTCCTCTATATCAACGTTTACAAAAGAATCCCTCCCCCTGGACATCACAACATACTCAAATCATTCACACCATTAAGACCAAAGTCCAAACACTTCCTTGCTTATCACTTCCTCATCCAAACGCTTTCATGATCGTTGAAACAGATGCCTCCAACATTGGTTATGGCGGCATCCTCAAACAACGAATTCCACCAGCCACACAGGAGCAACTTGTCCGCTATCATTCTGGCCTCTGGCTGGGTCCCCAAAAAAATTATTACACTATTAAAAAAGAAATTTTAAGTATTGTCAAATGCATACTCAAATTTCAAGATGATTTAATAAATCAAAAATTTTTATTACGCATTGATTGTCAGTCTGCCAAATACATTTTACAAAATGATGTTCAAAACCTAGTTTCTAAACAAATATTTGCCCGATGGCAAGCCATTTTATCTGTTTTTGATTTTGATATTGAATATGTCAAAGGCTCTGATAACTCCTTACCCGATTTCCTTACTCGTGAATTTCTTCAAGGAAATGAGCAAGCGGCAGCCCCCATCGTCTCCACAGAAAATTCAAACACCGCAAGATTATGCACTCAAACAGGCCACACCGGCCCCACCAAAACAAAACCCCCCACCAGCAAAACCACCAACTCAAAACCGATTCACCCCACTCACTTTCTCGGATGTCCTCACCGATATCCAGCAACTACCCCCCACTCCTCTCGCCCTCACCAGTAATTACTCCACCGGTGACCCCACCTACATTCCTCAACCAGTCACCGAACATATTCATTTAACCCATTTCACCCACACTCCACCCTATGACGCCTTACAAAAACATGTCAGCCAGTCATTTCCTCCGAATTCCTACTGGCTTGATGACCCCCTCAAAACCCAACGCTTTTACGAACTCATCCTCGTCGACACTCATTCTGCCACCATCACCCACACCTATGACAAAACAAAACCCACTCATATCAACTTCTCCAAGTGTGTCATCCACACTGTTCTAGATTCCTCTACCTGGTCCAATCCATGGACACCCCAACCATTCACTGTCCCCTTTCATCCACCCGCATATACATACCATGACTACCAACAGGCATGGTATCGCACTTTCCTACTCCGACCATTTTCGCATTCATGGTTCTTTGTATTTCACCACTCATGTCCTACCACATTTCCCCTGTGGTTTTATGAATGGTGGCGCTACTATGGCGCATCCACCAAAATTATTCCACTACCACTCACAGTCAGTTACAACACTTGGGTTTCCAAAGCCCCAGGCCCTTTATTCAAAAAATGCCTCCATTATCATAACTCCTTCAATATCCCCTGGATCTTTTGTTGGAGTTTTTCCATTACCAAAACCCACCCCGATGATTTCCCTCTCGCCCTTCTTCGTATTTTTAAGGTCAAGTGGTGGCCAAAATTCAATAATGACCTTGCCTCGGAAAAGGTCATCATATACTTTCTACGCACTGGAGCTCTTCCCCCCGCATCACCTACTACTACACCAGCACCGCCATCCCCGTCACCGCCACCACCATCTCCCCCTCAGCCCCTCCTCCTCCAACAAACCCCATCCAGCAAAGAGGACGATGTCCAACAATTCCTCGAATTCCAAAAATTCAAACAAATGCAAAAACGATACCAGGCATCCACCTCCGTCCCATCTTCACCATCTCCATCATCCACCCCACCAGCCAACTCTCCGGATCCATACGGCGGTCCTTTCGCCCAAGATCCTTATGACGGTTTGGATCTCCTCTAAATCCAAACCACTCAACGTCTTCAATAGGACGGATTTAAACTATTGACTGACCCGATTCAAACGGTATCGGGCCTGATTCATCAAATCCGTTGACAGCTGCGGATTTGCTCAAAATCCGACTGACCCGATTCAAACAGTATCGGGCCTGATTCATCAAATCCGTTGACAGCTGCGGATTTGCTCAAAATCCGACTGACCCGATTCAAACGGTATCGGGCCTGATTCATCAAATCCGTTGACAGCTGCGGATTTGCTCAAAATCCGACTGACCCGATTCAAACGGTATCGGGCCTGATTCATCAAATCCGTTGACAGCTGCGGATTTGCTAAAAATCCGACTCATCACCACTGTATTGAGCCTCGGGGAGCCGTACAGCTACAGCCAGATTCCTTACAGCACTCAATCATGCCAGCTCAAAAATACCCACATTATTCAAGACCGTACTCCTTCACATGCCTTTACAAGACACGCATTCCACCCACCGCCACCAGCAAAAGATTCCCGCATGCTATTATCACCAGTGCCAGCTCATGCCAGCTCAAAAGGTCTCTCATTATACAGCTCAACCACCGCCACCAGCACCATTATTCAGAAAAGCAGATTCCCACTACTTCATTACATTATTCAAATGCCAGCATCCCACCACCACGCCTTACCACATGTCTATAAATAAGGAACCTTGAATTCATTTCAAGGCAGAAGCGAGCAGAGGAGAAGGCACCGGAGTTCTCCAAGAGCTTTTGTAATCAGAAAAGCAGATTCCCACTACTTCATTACATTATTCAAATGCCAGCATCCCACCACCACGCCTTACCACATGTCTATAAATAAGGAACCTTGAATTCATTTCAAGGCAGAAGCGAGCAGAGGAGAAGGCACCGGAGTTCTCCAATTACAAAAGCTCTTGGAGAACTCCGGTGCCTTCTCCTCTGCTCGCTTCTGCCTTGAAATGAATTCAAGGTTCCTTATTTATAGACATGTGGTAAGGCGTGGTGGTGGGATGCTGGCATTTGAATAATGTAATGAAGTAGTGGGAATCTGCTTTTCTGAATAATGGTGCTGGTGGCGGTGGTTGAGCTGTATAATGAGAGACCTTTTGAGCTGGCATGAGCTGGCACTGGTGATAATAGCATGCGGGAATCTTTTGCTGGTGGCGGTGGGTGGAATGCGTGTCTTGTAAAGGCATGTGAAGGAGTACGGTCTTGAATAATGTGGGTATTTTTGAGCTGGCATGATTGAGTGCTGTAAGGAATCTGGTTGTAGCTGTACGGCTCCCCGAGGCTCAATACAGTGGTGATGAGTCGGATTTTTAGCAAATCCGCAGCTGTCAACGGATTTGATGAATCAGGCCCGATACCGTTTGAATCGGGTCAGTCGGATTTTGAGCAAATCCGCAGCTGTCAACGGATTTGATGAATCAGGCCCGATACCGTTTGAATCGGGTCAGTCGGATTTTTAGCAAATCCGCAGCTGTCAACGGATTTGATGAATCAGGCCCGATACCGTTTGAATCGGGTCAGTCGGATTTTGAGCAAATCCGCAGCTGTCAACGGATTTGATGAATCAGGCCCGATACCGTTTGAATCGGGTCAGTCGGATTTTGAGCAAATCCGCAGCTGTCAACGGATTTGATGAATCAGGCCCGATACCGTTTGAATCGGGTCAGTCAATAGTTTAAATCCGTCCTATTGAAGACGTTGAGTGGTTTGGATTTAGAGGAGATCCAAACCGTCATAAGGATCTTGGGCGAAAGGACCGCCGTATGGATCCGGAGAGTTGGCTGGTGGGGTGGATGATGGAGATGGTGAAGATGGGACGGAGGTGGATGCCTGGTATCGTTTTTGCATTTGTTTGAATTTTTGGAATTCGAGGAATTGTTGGACATCGTCCTCTTCGCTGGATGGGGTTTGTTGGAGGAGGAGGGGCTGAGGGGGAGATGGTGGTGGCGGTGACGGGGATGGCGGTGCTGGTGTAGTAGTAGGTGATGCGGGGGGAAGAGCTCCAGTGCGTAGAAAGTATATGATGACCTTTTCCGAGGCAAGGTCATTATTGAATTTTGGCCACCACTTGACCTTAAAAATACGAAGAAGGGCGAGAGGGAAATCATCGGGGTGGGTTTTGGTAATGGAAAAACTCCAACAAAAGATCCAGGGGATATTGAAGGAGTTATGATAATGGAGGCATTTTTTGAATAAAGGGTCTGGGGCTTTGGAAACCCAAGTGTTGTAACTGACTGTGAGTGGTAGTGGAATAATTTTGGTGGATGCGCCATAGTAGCGCCACCATTCATAAAACCACAGGGGAAATGTGGTAGGACATGAGTGGTGAAATACAAAGAACCATGAATGCGAAAATGGTCGGAGTAGGAAAGTGCGATACCATGCCTGTTGGTAGTCATGGTATGTATATGCGGGTGGATGAAAGGGGACAGTGAATGGTTGGGGTGTCCATGGATTGGACCAGGTAGAGGAATCTAGAATAGTGTGGATGACACACTTGGAGAAGTTGATATGAGTGGGTTTTGTTTTGTCATAGGTGTGGGTGATGGTGGCAGAATGAGTGTCGACGAGGATGAGTTCGTAAAAGCGTTGGGTTTTGAGGGGGTCATCAAGCCAGTAGGAATTCGGAGGAAATGACTGGCTGACATGTTTTTGTAAGGCGTCATAGGGTGGAGTGTGGGTGAAATGGGTTAAATGAATATGTTCGGTGACTGGTTGAGGAATGTAGGTGGGGTTACCGGTGGAGTAATTACTGGTGAGGGCGAGAGGAGTGGGGGGTAGTTGCTGGATATCGGTGAGGACATCCGAGAAAGTGAGTGGGGTGAATCGGTTTTGAGTTGGTGGTTTTGCTGGTGGGGGGTTTTGTTTTGGTGGGGCCGGTGTGGCCTGTTTGAGTGCATAATCTTGCGGTGTTTGAATTTTCTGTGGAGACGATGGGGGCTGCCGCTTGCTCATTTCCTTGAAGAAATTCACGAGTAAGGAAATCGGGTAAGGAGTTATCAGAGCCTTTGACATATTCAATATCAAAATCAAAAACAGATAAAATGGCTTGCCATCGGGCAAATATTTGTTTAGAAACTAGGTTTTGAACATCATTTTGTAAAATGTATTTGGCAGACTGACAATCAATGCGTAATAAAAATTTTTGATTTATTAAATCATCTTGAAATTTGAGTATGCATTTGACAATACTTAAAATTTCTTTTTTAATAGTGTAATAATTTTTTTGGGGACCCAGCCAGAGGCCAGAATGATAGCGGACAAGTTGCTCCTGTGTGGCTGGTGGAATTCGTTGTTTGAGGATGCCGCCATAACCAATGTTGGAGGCATCTGTTTCAACGATCATGAAAGCGTTTGGATGAGGAAGTGATAAGCAAGGAAGTGTTTGGACTTTGGTCTTAATGGTGTGAATGATTTGAGTATGTTGTGATGTCCAGGGGGAGGGATTCTTTTGTAAACGTTGATATAGAGGAGAGCATAGCTGGCGAAGGTTAGGAATAAAATCAGAAATGTAATTAAGACATCCTAGGAATCGTTGTAATTGATTTTTATCTTTAATGATATCAGGAAATTTGGTAGTAAATTCTAAGCTTCGTTGAATTGGAATGATGGTGTTACGATGAATGTGATGTCCTAAAAATCGTATTTGCGTTTGGTATAGCTTCATTTTTGAAGCGGAAAGGACTAATCCATTTCGTTTTATGACGTATAAAAAAGTTTTCAGGTGTTTTGTATGTTGGTCAATAGAGTTGGAGTAAATGAGAACATCATCAATGTAAACAATGGAAAAGGTAGAATAAGGGTTAAGTATATCATTCATAATATGTTGGAATTCAGAAGGGGCATTTTTGAGGCCAAATGGCATGACATTCCATTCGTAGTGGCCAAAAGGAACGGTAAAGGCCGTTTTGTAGCGATCCTTTGGGTCAATCTGGATTTGCCAGAACCCAGATTTGAGATCAAATTTAGAGAAGATTTTGGCAGTATTTAATCGCTTGAGTAAATCGCGTTTGTTAGGGATTGGATAACGGATCCATTGTAAAACTTTGTTTAATGGTTTGTAATTAATGACTAAACGAGGAGTGCCGCGTTCTATTTCGGCATTTTTCATAACATAAAAAGCTGCACAGCTCCAGGGGGAGTGTGAGGGTCGAATGAGTTGTTTGTCAAGTAACGTTTGTATTTCAGTTTTGCAGACCTCTAAAAGGTCATGGTTCATTTGAATAGGGCGGGCTTTGGTAGGGATGTGTTTTTCAGAAAATGTTGGTTCATAAGGAAGTTGGACAATATGTTTCTTGCGATCCCAAAATGCATTGGGTAACTCAGCACATACTTCAGTATGGAATAAATGTTCCATATGTTTGATATGGGAGGTAAGAGTGGGTGTGCGGAGTTGTTGTTCGATATGAATATGGGAAAGATCATCTTGTAACGATAGGAGTTTATTTTGTTTGTGTTGGATAAGGTTGATTTGTTGGAAAATGGAATTCTGTTGTAATAGGTTGAGCTGCTTTTGACGCATTGGATGTATGAATTGAAAAAGCACTTGTTGTCCCATGATATCCGTGCGAATACCATCAGTGGAGACGGTAAAGGGGTATATCTGAGTAAGGAAAGGTGTGCCTAAGATGATATCAGTATTTAGATTGTTGATAACAATAAACTGGTGTTTGAAGCAAAATGGTCCATTGCAGATGGATGCCTGGGTTATTTTGCCCTGGATGTGAAGTGGAGAATTGTTGGCGGCAATGAGAAGTTCATTGGTGGGGAGATAGTATTTTGTAGGGATGAGGCCATCTCGGATACAGCTGTGGTCAGCACCACTGTCCATCATGACAATGAAGGTTGCTTTAAAATTATGAATTGTGATGGTAATATGAATTAACCATTTTTGAAATTGTATGCGGTCAATGGTTGAAAGGAATGAAGCATCAGTTGGCGGGGTAGAGGAAATAGGAAGAGGAGAGAAAGATGGAGAGGGTTGGTTGTCGTCGTGGTCGGATGTATGAATGAGACTATGAAGTAATGAAAATTGTGTTTCATGAGCAAGATGTTTTACGTCGAGATCATGAATATGTGTTTTTAAAAGTTGAATTTCTCTTTTGAGATGATGTATTTCTGTTTGTAAATCTTTGATGGCAGGAGGGACAGGTTTTTGAATGGAGGTTTGGGGGTATTTGTCGAAGAGTTTGGAAATACTAAAAGGTTGTACGAGGGAAACATGATTGTCCTGTAGAGTTAAGGTCTGGAGTTTTTCAAAAAGTTGTTTCTGCTTATCTGTATCAGGAATTTGGGTAATCATGTCAAAGATGAAGTCTTTGGTGTCGGGAGTTGAGGTGCGGATCATGTTAATGGTGTGGCAGTGACAAGAATGGTTGGAAGAAGAACTTGAATGAGAGGGGTGATCTTCTGTATCGTCAGTAATCTGTAAAATGGCAAATTTTGTTTTGAGTTGTAGCTTAATGCGGTCGTCTATATCAGAAAGGTCGTCAATGATTTGGTTGAGTAATTTTCCTTTGTTGCGGCATTTAGCCGCAATGTGACCTTTCTGGCCACATTTGTAGCAAGTGATATTGGGGTTGTGAGGGCGTGGAGATCGTTGTGGGGCCTTAGTAGGAGGTTTGTAGAAATTGTTGGACGGTGGGAAAGATTGGCGTGGAGTGCGTCTGTAGGATCTAAATTTGGTGAAAGTCTTTTGGGATTTGCGACGGGCGGTAGAAGGGGCAGAAAGTCCTGTTATGCCAAAGGCATCACAGAAAGATCCAAGTTCCCGGCGTTTACTACCGTATTTGGCTTGGAATTTAAGTTCTTGGCAAGCAGCCAAGGCCTCGCTTTTGACGAAGGCAAAAAGTTGGCCGTAGGTTAGGAGGTTAAAATTGACTTGGTCGGTGCCGAGTTCTTTTTGGAGGTTGGTCATGATTCGTTGGGAAAAAAGAGAAGGAAGTCCAGTGACAAATTTCTCTTTCCAGAATGGTGCAGTGGAATCAGGTCGCTTAAGGACCTGTGTGAGAAAGACGTCTTTGTACCAACGGAAATCAGATAACGTTGGACATCGGAGGTTTGTGAGGAAGACTTTGGAGGAGGCTAATTCCTCGCGTGGATTACCTAGAAAATGCATGGAGATGGTGATGATCAAATAATCGCAGGCATCAGGTTCTTGTTTGAGCATGCCTTGATCATCCTCAATTTCGATGGTATGGTTGAGAACAGAATGTTTGTCCTCAAGGGTGAGAGTGTTATCCCACCAATATTTGAGTTGCCCGGTAAACCCGGTAACAAGTATACTAGCAGTTTCTTTTTCATCAAATCGTTTGATTTTATAGGCCATTTTGGCCATACCCATTTCCTGAAGGGTATTGAGTATTTCGTACTCGCTTTTTCCGTCAATATTCCATTCATAGATGGCATTGCCATCATAATTTTTGGTATGGAATTTGGCGCGTTCCTCGTATTGGATGTCGGGAGGAGTGGGTCGTGGATAGTAATTACGTGTATCAATATTACTCCAAGACCGTCTTGGTTGAGGAGGAAATTTGGTGAGTCGTGGGCGACGATGTCGTATTTTGTTGAGGTGGAGAGTTTCATCACCAGTAATATCATGTTCGATATCACTGAGGAGGTTGATAATTGGATCATCGGAATCACTACTGGGTGTCGTGGAGTCAGTAGGAGGTGAATCAGGTTGAGAGTGATGAATAGTATTTAATTGGGAAGGACCAGGGAATTTGTTGTTGAGATTGTTAAGTGTTTGATCTAATTTTTGTAAGAGGGGTGTATTAGAAAAGGAAGTATTTCCAAGAGTAAGGTTACGTTCTTGAGGAAGTGGGAGACTTCGTGGTTGGAAGTGAGGAGCAGAAATATTAGTAGGAAAGCGGTTAGTGGTGGTAGGAGTTGTAGGTTTGGATTCTATGTGTAAAGAGGTAATTTGAGTGGAAATTGTATGAAGCAGTTGGTTAGTATAGTTGTTTTGCTGGTAGAGTTTGCGAACGTCATCGAGTTGGAGAGGGGTGGAATCAGGCCCGTCACGACCTTTCTTGAAAGGTGTAGCGATGACATCATGTCCATCGGGTGTGGTGAGTTGGACCGTTTGTAATGGTGGTGTGATGGCTGTGATAGTAGTATTATCAGCCAAGCGCCACTTGGTATGAAGAGAAGTTTGGACGTTGATGCTAGATTGGGTAAACGGGGAGGTAATTCCTTCAGTTTGAAAATAATATTCTAACCATACTTGAAAATTAAATTCAATTTTGTGGCTGATGATATAGAGTTTCCATTTTTTAATTAAAAAAGCTTGGAAGGAAGAACTAAAAGTAGTAAACCATGAATAATGAGGAGAATCTTCTTGGAATTCTAAAAGTAGTTCGTCAAAGTTAGGATTAAATGGTTTAGCGATGGTGATGACATTGATGCCGTGGATGTGCATTTGAGTGGAGGTAGGAGAATATGAAGTAGAGGGGGGATGGACTATTTCAGGTAAAGGAGAAGTGTAATTAACCTGGACGGCCGGAATATGTGGAGGGTGTGTGTCGGGGTGGTCAGTTGAGGAAGTGGAATAACGCGAAGGGATATATGGGGGTAGGTGTGGTATGGGTGTTGTACGTTCATTAAAGGAATGAAAACGGATGAGTATGGTGCCATCATGTTCTTCAATAACATCTTGGATGTTGGTTTGTTCGAGATTAGGAGGAAGTTGTGGTTGTTCAATTTTGAAATGGTCGGGAATAGTGATTTCATGCCATTTGAGGCGTTTAGGAGAGAAAGTCTTGGAATAAGGGGCATCAATTTGGAGAAGAACGGTTTCATCAGAGATGTTGGAACCTAATTTTAGTGTAGGATTTATACAAGAACTCATAAGTTTGAAGTAAATGCGATAAACAATGGCGAATTGTTCCGCCAATTTTGTAAATTCATTGCCTTGTAGATGAATATCTAAGATTAAGGAATCCAAGATGAGGGGATCAGTAAGGGAGACGGCAAAGTTAGGAATACTATTAAAGTAGATAGGGACATTACAGATATTAGTCTGTATCATGGCGAGAATTGAGGATTTGTATCTGGCCAGGCGTTTGTCGCGGAGGGCCATATAAATGGGAATATCAACCCCGATATGGACAAGGGGTTTAACAGCGACTTGAATCATGCCAAAATGAATATAGCGAAAACCTCTGTCCATATATCGTTTGAGGGCAATATGGGACAATAAAGGAGTGGATTGAAATTGTTGTTGAATATTAAAAGTTTCCTCATGTGTTTTAACACTAAAAGCGGTTTTGAAATCAAAAGTACCAATTTTGTAAATGTTGTCGATCTGTTCCGTAGGAATAGACCAACTATGGAAATCCGTATGAGTTATATTTTCATGACTAAAAATAGTGCGAGACGAAGTAGAGGAGGAAGTGGAAGAAGAAGAAATTAAGCGACGAACAAGGTTCGCCATAGGTTGTGATACGTGAGAACAAGAGGAGAGCTGGAGATAACGGGACTAGCGGCCGGGACCACCCATCATGGGCTAAACCAACGGGCTTACAGCTTGACCAACGTTATGCAGACAGTTCAAAACCTGCCTCTGATACCAAAACCAGGGGATAACCGGGAGATCGTCATCGAGGAGATCGGCCGATTCCCGAGGAGAGGAACTCGTGGGGATACCGGGCTTACGACGCTGCTCAACTCGAGGTCTTGGATTACAATCGAGGAGATCGGCCGATTCCCGAGGAGAGGAGCTCGTGGGGATACCGGGCTTACGACGCTGCTCAACTCGAGGTCTTGGATTACAATCGAGGAGATCGGCCGATTCCCGAGGAGAGGAGCTCGTGGGGATACCGGGCTTACGACACTGCTCAACTCGAGGTCTTGGATTACAATCGAGGAGATCGGCCGATTCCCGAGGAGAGGAGCTCGTGGGAATACCGGGCTTACGACGCTGCTCAACTCGAGGTCTTGGATTACAATCGAGGAGATCGGCCGATTCCCGAGGAGAGGAGCTCGTGGGGATACCGGGCTTACGACGCTGCTCAACTCGAGGTCTTGGATTACAATCGAGGAGATCGGCCGATTCCCGAGGAGAGGAGCTCGTGGGGATACCGGGCTTACGACGCTGCTCAACTCGAGGTCTTGGATTACAATCGAGGAGATCGGCCGATTCCCGAGGAGAGGAGCTCGTGGGGATACCGGGCTTACGACGCTGCTCAACTCGAGGTCTTGGATTACAATCGAGGAGATCGGCCAATTCCCGAGGAGAGGAGCTCGTGGGGATACCGGGCTTACGACGCTGCTCAACTCGAGGTCTTGGATTACAATCGAGGAGATCGGCCGATTCCTGAGGAGAGGAGCTCGTGGGGATACCGGGCTTACGACGCTGCTCAACTCGAGGTCTTGGATTACAATCGAGGAGATCGGTCGATTCCCGAGGAGAGGAGCTCGTGGGGATACCGGTCTTACGATGCTGCTCAACTCGAGGTCTTGGATTACAATCGAGGAGATCGGCCGATTCCCGATGAGAGAAGTTCGTGGGGATACCGGTCTTACGACGCTGCTCAACTCGAGGTCTTGGATTACAATCGAGGAGATCGGCCGATTCCCGAGGAGAGGAGCTCGTGGGGATACCGGGCTTACGACGCTGCTCAACTCGAGGTCTTGGATTACAATCGAGGAGATCGGCCGATTCCCGAGGAGAGAAGCTCGTGGGGATACCGGGCTTACGACGCTGCTCAACTCGAGGTCTTGGTTAATATCCTGCATCCTTATATAACTTGGAGATTAATTGCAGGGATACCTTGACAAGAAAGAAACTCTCCGGAGAGATGCTCTTGACCCTGCCGAATCGGGGGATTGGCGTCCAGACCCGTTCCTAAGAATTCCTCTAGTCGGAGGAGAGATGCACTCGGGGAGACCTAGGCCGGCCTGCGAGGGGGGGCTGACCTCGGCCGACAATGCAGAGGCTCGGTCTTACAAGAGCGCTTAAAATCCCGAAGCATCGTCCCATCATCCGAACTAGGCTATTCAGTGAGAACGGGTTGGAATCCCGTATCCCGATTTGACAGTGAAGGTCGCTTCCAGGTACGATTAGGGTGAGGGTGGTGTTCATCGTGGGTCCTTTTCGAACGCACTCGAAATCCACACACCTCCCTCCAGGCTCGTCCATACCCTTTCTTTGGCAGGTTATCCTGTCTTGTTGCTCGTTTGAGATCTTCTCCTTCTGGGTGTTTTACGAGGCCGGCCTCTCCTCAAGTCCGGGAGATCAGGGTGCAGATCTGTTCCTCGCAGGTCCTCCAGACGGAAGAGAGATGCACTCGGGGAGACATAGGCCGACATGCAAGGGGGGAGCTGATCTCGGCCGATAATGCAGAGGCTCGGTCTTACAAGAGCGCTTAAAATCCCGAAGCATCGTCCCATCATCCGTACTGGGCTATGTATGAGGAACAAACCGACCGCTGCCTCCCGAGGTCGACTACGAGTCGGACCATGGAAACACTCAGAAGCCTCGAGGCACATTTAACTCAAAAGAGATGAAATCCCGCATCCTTTGTATATTAAGTATGTTTACAGAAATAGATACATGAGTTACCGCTATGGGTAAAATCTTTTCAAATCATCCCCGCTCCAGGTCCCAGGCAGCTGCTCTCCCGCTTGGTCTTGTAGGTAATAGCCTCCTGTGGCCAAGGCTTCTTGGACGATGAAAGGTCCTTCCCAGTTGGGATGGAGCTTGCCTACGGCGGCTCCCCGCCCAGCGGCGTCCACCTTCTTCATGACCAAGTCCCCTGCGAGGAAATTCTTCAAGCGGACGTTTTTGTCGAAGTGTCTCGACATGCGCCTCTTGGTTTCTTCCTGGCGCATGGAGGCCAAGTCCCGAAGTTCTTCCACATAATCTAGGGAGAGCCTCTGAGCCTCTTCATTCTCTAGCCGCCATTCCTCGCTTCCGTCTTCGGCTGCGATGACCCTTGGACTATGCACCTCAAATTCGACCGGGATGAGCGCCTCGGACCCGTGTGACAGCTTGAAGGGTGTTTCCCCTGTGGCTGAGTTCGGGGTGGTCCTGAGGGCCCAGAGGACGGAAGGGAGCTGTTCGGCCCAATTCCCCTTGAGGTTGGTGATCTTCTTCTTCAGCAAGTTGATGATGAGCTTGTTCGCGGCTTCTACTTGCCCATTGCTCCGAGGGTGATGTACCGAGGCGAACCGAAGGTCGGTTCCTAACTGTTTACAAAAGTCCCCCAGTTCCAGGCTGGCGAACTGCGGCCCATTGTCGGTGATGATGGCCAGAGGGATCCCGAACCTGCATGTGATTTCCCCCCAGATGAAGTTCTTGACGATTTGAGACGTGGCCCTGGCCAGAGCCTTAGCCTCGATCCACTTCGTGAAGTAGTCGACCATTACCAGAACAAACTTCCTTTGCCCGCTAGCTTGAGGGAACGGGCCGATCAAATCCATTCCCCAAATTGCGAAGGGCCACGGAGCGGTAATCGAGCGAAGCTGCTGAGCCGGCTGGAGCGCGAGGGGCGCGAAGAGTTGACATTGGGAGCACTTTCTGGAATAGGCCTCTGCGTCCTTTCGGATGGTCGGCCAGAAGTAACCGTGCCTCAGAATCCTTTGCTCCAGGGTGCGGGTTCCGGAGTGACTGCCGCATTCTCCCGAGTGAATCTCCTTGAGGATCCGGGGAATCTCGAGCTCTGACAAGCATCGGGCCAGAGGGCCTGAAATGGTCTTGCGATAGAATTCGTCGTCCTGTAGTAAGTAGTACGCGGCCTTATACCGAAACTTTCTTTGATCTTGCCCGTCAGATGGTAGTCGGCCTGTCGCCAGGAACGCGATGAACGGATCTCTCCACGAGGCCCGCTGATCGATCTCCATCAACTCGCCTTCTTCGATGGATGGTCGAAACAACTCGATGGCGGTTCCCCCAGCCCGAGGGCCGTATTTCGCAAGATTGTCTGCCTCGGAGTTGCGTTCTCGGGGCACGTGCTCAACGTGAAAGGATCGGAACCCCCCAATCAGGCCTTTAACCTTAACCAGATATTGCTGCAAGATGGGATCTCGGACTTCGAACTCTCCCCGAATCTGAGATGCTGCCACCATGGAATCGGTAAAAGCCCTGATATCTCTGATTGCCAGCTCCTTGGCGAGTCGCAAGCCAGCCACCATGGCTTCGTACTCCGCCTGATTGTTAGTGACCGAAAAAAAGATCTTGACGGCTTGCTCAATCCTGGTCCCCTGAGGACTAACCAGCACCACCCCGGCTCCCACGGAGTGTCGCCCTGACGCGCCATCTACGAACATCTTCCAGGGGACCGGCCGAGAGACATCCGTGTCTGCCTCGACCTCGGCCGAGAAGTCGGCCAGGAAATCCGCCACGGCTTGTGCTTTGATCGCGACCCTTGGGGGGTAGGAGATGTCGAACTCGCTCAGCTCCACAGCCCACTTGGCGAGCCTGCCGGAGTGCTCCACTCCGTCCAAGATACTCCTCAAGGGGTGGTCGGAGACTACCTTGATAGAGTGGGCTTGGAAATATGGACGGAGTCGCCTGGCCGAAACTACCAGGGCAAAGACTAACTTCTCCAGGATGGGGTACCGCGTTTCGGCTTGCCTTAGCACCCGGCTCACGTAGTAGATTGGAAGCTGCTTCTTTCCCTCCTCTCGGACCAACACCGAGCTGACTGCTTCAGCCCCTACCCCTAGGTAGAGCAAGAGGTCCTCACCGCCCTGCGGACCCTGAAGGAGAGGAGCTCGGGTCAGCTGTTGTTTGAGCTTTATGAAGGCCTCCTCGCACTCCGGGGTCCACTCGAATTTCTGGTTCCCCCGAAGGGCTTTGAAGAATGGGGAACACTTCTCTCCGGCCTTGGAGAGAAACCGGCTAAGACCTGTCAGCCTTCCGGTCAACCTTTGAACTTCCTTGGAATCCCTCGGGGACGCCATCTCCACGATGGCTTTCACCTTATCGGGGTTAGGCTCCACCCCTAGGGGAGTAAGGAGGTGCCCTAGAAACTTCCCCCTTCCCGCGCCGAAAACACACTTGGCCGGGTTGAGCCGCATCTTGTACCTCCTCAGGGTGGCGAAGGTCTCTGTCAGATCCGCTACGTGCTCTGCGGCGCTCTTACTCTTAACGAGTAGGTCATCCACGTAGACTTCCAGATTCCGCCCCTTTTGCTCTCTAAAGACGTGATCCATCATTCTTTGATATGTCGCGTCGGCGTTCTTGAGCCCGAAGGGCATCATCTTGTAGCTATAGCATCCGTCGCTAGTGATGAAGGAAACGTTGCGGCAATCGGGGGGATGCATCCGGATCTGGTGATACCCTGAAAAGGCATCAAGGAAGCTCATTACGGGAAACCCGACGGCGGAATCAACCAGCGCGTCGATTTGAGGCAAGGGGTAACAATCCTTGGGGCAAGCTTTATTGAGCATAGAAAAATCAATACATAGCCTCCAGCCCCCTCCCGATTTCTTCACCATTACAACATTGGAGACCCAGCCTGGATACTGGATCTCCGAAACAAAACCTGCTTCTAGCAGCTTCCCTACTTCCTCCCGGATTGGTCCCGCCAGAGCGGTGGCGCTCTTCCTCTGCTTCTGACGGACTGGGGCCGTCGCTGGATCCAGGTTGAGGCGATGACAGGCAACATCAGCATCAATCCCCGGCATCTCGGCGGCGCTCCATGCGAAGACGTCCGCGTTTTCCTGCAGGCAGGCGGCTATATCCACCTTCCCTTCCGGGGGCAGGGCTCCTCCGATCTTCAGCAGCTCCGGCTCTCCTCTCGGGGAGATCACCTCCACTTCCTCCAGCTCCTCAGCAGCTTGCAGGCCCTCCTCCTGCTCCATCATCCTCTCCAACCTTTCTGCGTCACCCATCCAGCTGATGGTGCTGACCGCATTCAGGTAGCATTCCCTGGAGGCCCGGGGATCTCCCCTGATCCTGACTTGGACGTCATCCCTGCAGTACTTCAGGCATTGATGATATGACGAGGGGACGGCCTTGAAGTAGTTGATGAGGGGCCGTCCGAAGATGGCGTTGTAGCCGCTGGGTGCTTCGACGATGACGAAGCGGCATCGGATCGAAGTTCCCCCGAGGGTGACCAGCAACTCAACTCCTCCTTCCACCTCTTTCTTCTCCCCGGAGAAACCGAAGAGAGGCCCATCTGCTGCCTGAACCCGGGACGCTTCCACCTGAAGGCCGACGAAGGTTCTCTTGAAGATGACATTCACCGAGCTCCCGTTATCCGCGAGGATCCGGTCGACGGTGAAGTCCTCGATTGCTGCTTGAATCACCAGGGCGTCATGGAAGGGGTTCTCGTTCCAGAGCATGTCTTCCTCCGAGAAGGTGATCTCGTTCAAGGGAGGGGGGTCTGAGACGTCGAGGCGACGCTCATTTTGTAGATTTGGTGGAGACTTCCCTTGCGGGAAGCTCCTAGCCCAGCCCCTCCGTTGATTACTCCGACGTGTCCGCCTCCCGGACCGGGAATGACATTCCCCCTTCCTCCTTGGTCGATCCTGTCCTCGTTTCTCCTCCTCTGCGGTACCTGGTAAGCCACCTGTCCAACCTGGGCCTCCTGCTGCGGCTGCTCCCTTTCGCCCGCCGTTGCTTCCATCCTCCTCCTGGCTTCCCAGAACTCAGGGCAAGCCAAGGTTCCGTGCCCCTCCACTCGATGGATATCGCAGTAGAGGGGAATTGCCGCTTCCTGCTGCCTTTCCTGCCTCCTCTCCTGCTGCCTCTCCTTCCGCCGGCGCTTAGCGGCTCGCTGCGTGATGGCCATGGTCTCCCTTCTTCCTCCTCCCTGCTCCCGAGGATTGTAAGTCCTCCTCTCCTCCTGATGGGTGGGCCGCCTCCACTGGGGGCGATCCCTCGGGTACTGGAATCTCCTCTCCTCGCTCCTAGTCTTTCGACCTCCGACGGGCCTCCTATCCTCCTGCCTTCGAGGCCTCTCCCGCCTCTCCTGCCTCTCCGCCTTTCTGATCTCCCTTCCCCTTTCTCCCTTCTCCTCCTTCCCCTGCGGCCTCTCCTGCTTCCTGTCGCTGCGCCCCTCCGGCGCCCTCTCCCTCTCCAGCAGTCTTCCTCTGTCTTGCCCAAGCGGTCGGTCTCCATCGAGCCGTGCCAGGAACTCCTTGTTCCTCTCCTCTCCCTGGATGAACACATTGGCTCTCTCCACCATCTCCTCGAACGATTTGGGCGGCCTGTGCCCCAACTCCATGTTGAACAGGCCCTGCTTCAGCCCGAACTTGAGGGTCACCATCAAGGTGAACCCGTCGACCTCCTCTACCTCCAGCACCTCCTCCTGGAACCGATCGATGTATCGGCCCAAACTCTCGTGCTGCCCCTGCACGATCTTGAAGAGGGCGGTTGCCTCCTTCTTCCTCCGCTTGGATGTCGCAAACCTTGCCAACAAACCCCGTCGAAGATCTGAGAAGCAGTAGACTGACCCTGCTGGCAGCTGGTGGAACCAATCTCTCGCGCTACCCTTGAAGGTGATGGAGAAGAGCCGGCACTTGAGAGCATCGGACATGTTGCGAATGGAGACCACATCCTCAAACCACTGAAGATGTCCCACCGGGTCGTCCTTGCCGGAGTAGTACGAGAGGACCGCTCTCTGAAGTTGTCGGGGACGAGGGCTGCGAGGATCTCGTCGCAAAAGGGGCTCCTCCCTTCCTGGCGGCGGCGAGTATCCTCCCCGCTCGAGCAGTCATACTCGCTCCATCGGCGAGTATCTCCGTACCTCGCCGAGAGTTCCGGATCTCAAAACCGGATTCCCTGACCACTCGCCGGGTGATGTCGCGGCGGGATCACCTGCTCTCCACTCGCCCAAGCGGGCTCCTTCCCTGCTCGACGAGTTGGTATCTCCTCGCCCGGGGGTGTCCGGCGGCGGGGAGAAGTCGCCGTCACCTCAGGCGGATTGGACAACCCGTCGAGTATTGCCTTCTCCACTCTCCTCGCGAACTCTGCAAAAGCCGCCACTGTCACATACTCGCTACCTTGCCCCGGGATTCCAGCTCCCACCGAGTTACCTCCCAACTCGCCCCGGTCTCCACCATCGGCCATCTTCCAACCACGACTTTCTTCTTCGGTCGCGATCCACGCTCACCGCACCAAGTGTTGAAGCCGAGAAATTTCTCACCTCAGAAATCGGACTAGGCAACCTGAAGTTACTGGTCGGCCGGTCGAGAAGATGATCTCTGGTCAGGAAACAGAAGCAAATTGCGCAAACAAGACCCCAGGTTGCTGCGGCGGGAAGGTCCCACCACGTACCCAGTTGCTTAGGAGAAGCAACCCCTTCTCAACCAGATTGGTCGAGCTAGGTACGAAGGAGGCGAGCTTGAGCAATAACGAGTCAAGGGCAGTTGTTGGAGCTCGCGAGGGCTCAGGCCGAGATTTGCTTGTTCCTCCCTCGTACCCCTGGGGTCCTATTTATAGGGAAAACAAAGAAAGGGGGGGTCTTACTTATACCCCCACCCTGGCGAGTTGGCGACTTCCCTGGGGAGCTCGCCTGGAAGAGGTGAGTATCTGGTCATAGTCGCCACCTGGCGAGTTGGCCTGGGGAGCTCGCCATACTCGCCCGAACCTTCCGCAGCCCGGGGTGCTGGTCTGGATCCCCACCTTGTCTTGTTGACTTTGACTTTTGATGACCTGGCGGTGGTAGGGCCCTCCCTCGTCGAATATGGGTTGTACACTTAAGAGATTAAAACAAAGAGAAAATATTTTTGAGATTTTCAAAGTTTTATAAATTTTTTTGAAATTTTCTAAAATATTGAAGGACTAAAATAAAGAAAACCCCCTCTATACTTAAAATTAAACATTGTCCACAATGTTTAAAGTTAAGCATGAAGAGGAGGAAAATAAAAGATTGGAGGAGGAAAAGATGGCTTCCCTACTAGCGAAGGAGGAAAAACTGCAACAAAAATCCTGCACAAATTGTTAATACAATAAAACAAAACAAAGAACTAATAAGGATTTCTATAGGATGCCTCCCACAAGCGTTTTATTTAAGGTCGCATAGCTTGACCCACATGACGGCAACGAATATTTAGGGCGGAAGGTCGTACGAATCACTCTTCTCCAACGATGTGTCCCCCGAGAGGTATAACTTAAGGCGGTGTCCGTTCACTTTAAAGGAGCCTTTTTCCGGGTGGGAAATGAGAACCGTCCCATATGGCCAAGCCTCTTTAACGATAAAGGGGTCGGACCATCGCGATTTTAATTTTCCCGAAAAGAGGCGAAGAAGAGAGTTATAAAGAAGGACGAGATCGTCCGGCGAAAAAGTTTTAGGAAATTTTATATTTTTGTCGTGATAAAACTTCGTTCGCTCTTTATAAAGCTTATTGATCTCGTATGCGTTCGCGCAACACTCGTCTAGTTTATTCAGCTGAAATTTTTGTTGTTCGACAGCTAGGGTGGATCTAAATTCAATAATTTGAGTGCCCAGAATGCACGGTGCTCTTACTTGACCGGAAGGTGGCAAGTTTTGCCATAAACCAATCAATACGATGTCTGTCTTATACGCTATTCGATAGTCCCATAGCGCATCATCGAGCTTTAGTGCTCAATCCTTCCTATTCATAGAAACAGTTTTCTCTAAAAATGCGTTTTAGCTCGCGATTAACGACCTCGACTTGACCGCTCGTCTGGGGGTGATGGGCGGTGGGGAGTTTAAGCGTGACACCATATTTCGCCAAAATTTTGGCAAATTGGCTATTGCAAAAGTGGGTGCTCCTATCACTAACAATAGCGCGTGGCATGTCAAATTGATAAGAGGGAGAGAGAGGTCTAACAAAATCAATGCCCCAAAGATCGAAAATTTCGCACTATAAGAAAAGATCTTGAGGCATCTCATCCCGACGGGAGATATTACCCGACCGATGGCATCTGTCGCAAGTACTCACAAGGGTGTGAGCATCTTTAAAGAGCGCGGGCCAATAAAAGCCCGCCTCCAGCACCTTCCTTAAGGTACGGTTTGCCTGATAATGACCACATGTTAGTCCCTCGTGGCAATGTCGAAATATCTGCAATCCTTCCTCACTCGAAACGCAACGTCTCACTACCTGGTCCGGACAGACACGAAATAAAAAGGGGTATTCCCAAAAGTAATTCTTTAAGTCAGAAAAGAATTTTTTCTTTTGCTAACTCGAGAATTCTTTTGGTAATACCCAGGCTACTAAATAATTAGCCAAATCGACGAACCAGGGTGCGGAAATTTTTTTTAGATTTTCGAGAGCGAGGAGGCGCTCTCTTCAGGAAATTTATCACTGTAAAAATCATTGTTAAAACATAAAAGACAGACAGAAGATCTTAACCACAGAAGACACTTACTATCTTTGCGAGCTACATCTTTCAGGCTGGGGAGTAGGGGGGATAGTGGTCGATGTCTAGCCGCGAACCCCATACAAACTCAACTATTTTCTTCTCGATATCCGACAGCTTGCAAGATTTGAAATCGTTGTTCGCGCGTTCTTGCGGATAAATGTGTTCCAGCCCCAGGACACCTTCAAACATTAAGTAGCGAGAGGTCCAATTGTGTATCTTGTTCGGCAAGTTCACTACTTTCATCCATCTGTAGTAAAAGTATAAGACGCCCTTGAACTGCTTGCCACCGGATGGGGTAATTGATCAAACAGAAAATATTTTCCTAAAGATATTTACTGAAAATGCTACCTGCTCAGATCGCATATATGACAAGTAACTATAGATTGCAGCAATTGTGTTTGGCGCGAGGCTGGCCCTGGACGACCCCATAATGTTCGAAGATTTTTACGATCTCCCACAATAAAGGAAACTTAAAGCCACACGCGAAGTGGCCAATAGGAATGGTGATCTGGTTCACCAGAGATGAATTAACTCTTTCTTGACTTTTCTGAAGGCGAACATGAATTGGCGAGTTCACCATATACTTCGCAACAAACTCCCGGAGGTCAATATCTGTAAGTTTACATTTTTTATGATCAGCGGCATGGAAGGCTTTGGCGGCTTGGGTTCTTGCGGATACCATTTTTGCAGACCACAAAGACTTTTGTTTCGCACACATATCTTTCTAAAAATAGAGGAAAGCAATTCTATTTATAGAAAACGATGGCCTGCGTATAACAATTCAGCCCGCAATCTCAGTACGCCAGTTCGCACGGCTTCAAACTTGTACTTACATATCAATAAGAAAATAACAGACGAAAAAAACAGACCGCACAATTTGCAAAAGTTATCATAAGAATACTAGTTCGCGCAATCAGACAATATTACAGAAAGGAAAAACATAAGTAAAATCAAATTGTTAATCAAATTGTCTTTAACACACCCAGCATAGTCAACAAATAATATTACAAAATTCAAAGATTACGAGCCGCGGTCAGCGCAGTCAGAATTGTCAGGACTGTAGGTGCGGTCTCAACATAAATGCGCCACTTGATTACTCTCTTGTCAGATTACTTCATACAGCTGTTGGACGTGGTAGTGCATCAAATTGAAAGACCGGTGAATCCGAGACGCCTCGTGGTCTACGCGGCTCATAGGAACCATGTGTTTCGCGAGTACCCTCAATTCACTAGCCGTCGTAGGCTACTCGGTTATCCCAGCTGGAAGATTGGATGTTTCCCCCGTGACCGGGTGATCTGGCTGTAGTGGTATCTCTACATTAGCCGTTGCAGGCCGCCGATTCTTGTTCTCTCGCACCACGTTCAAATATTTCTCTTTGTAATACTTGGTGCCATCTTCAAATCCCCGCCTCTCCTTTTCTTTTTCGAATCCAGCAAAAACAATGGCAATATGGTCCTACAAGGCCTTCTCCCTCTCCAGCCGATCTTTTTTCTCTTTCTCCAGCTCGGCACGAAGAGCCTCCTCCCGAGCTAGCACGGCCTTTTCCTTTTCTGTCGTGGTCTGCCGCTCTCTTTCCATCAGAACTGTCAGCAGACCCAGTTGTTTGTTTAATTCGTCTAGCTCCTCCCGACCCTCTCGATTTATTTCGCAAAGAGATCGAAATGGAAGTGGTGGAAGTGGTGACAGGAATTCACTTGATTCAATCAAGGTCGATGATTGGTTTGGATCTGAAACAAAGTAAAATGAATTCAAGAATTACTTAAACAGACCGCAACGAATAAAAATTTCAAAGAACGAGACCGCTAGGCCGCGAGCTGTCATCTTGACCAATTACTGATGCGACCTATCAGTCAACAAAAGTAGGGCGCCTTAACCTCTCTGGGTAAATTCGACTCAGTTTTTTGCGCCAGTCTTGATGAGTCTTGTTTCTCCACCTAATAGCCCCCTTGCTGGGAACGAATATATCGTTGGTCTCTGTGATGATCTTCACCGGTCTCTTTTTGCGAGGAGGAGACCTGTAAGGAGGTGGAAGCTTGATATTTCTAGGTGCCGGTTTCAGTTTACCTGACCGCAGTAGTTCGGAAGCGGAATGCAAATCACCCGCAGCACGCCTGTTCGCATCCACTTTTTCCTTAACTGCCTTTTTGGCCGCAATCTGCTTCCTCAGCCACGTCTTTTCCTCTCCTTCAGAGATAGCGTCAGAATGATGGTTCTCTCCAGCTCTAACCTCCAGCACCTGGATTTCGTCCTCTGCCGCCAGGTCGCTTGGTGCGACGTGAAGAACCTCCAACAAAGAGTTATTAATCTCTTCAAATTTGTCATAATGTTGCAAAATCTCGTCAGTAAATAGATTGACCGATAAAAGCGTCTTTTTGCTGCCTTGGATAGCATCAGGAGTCACCAAAGCGGACTCCAGAACTTCTTTTTCACGCAGTTTGAATTGAAGGCTAGCCAATCCAACCTAGACAGAGAAATTCGGTTCCTTCATCTCCTGAAGCTTCTTACTTACACATTGATCAACAGTGATATTATCCCTTCTCCTCTTCTTTTCGCTGGATTTAGTTTCCAACTCCTTCTACAGTCGTTTGTCCGCGGCAAGCTGGCTGAACTGTCGCAACCCATCGTGAACAGATTCAGTGTCCATGGTAGTAAGAATCGCAGACGTTGCGGCCTGGGTATCAGCTCGCCTTTCTTCGACCAGCATCTCCTTTTCGGTCTGCTCCTTCCCCACATCCAGCTTTTTTTCATCCGCCGGTCTTCCTTCCTCGACTGATCTTTTTCCAGATAACTCGGATGCGGGCTGTTGAGCCCCAAGATCCTGTACAACCTCATCAAACAGATCCAAACTCAGCATTATTGTCCCAGAAATGGATTTATGCACATCCATCTTCAAGGGCTCGGAGTTAACCGTACAGATCGCTCGAGGATCAGCAACCACAAGCGCGCTAGCAAGATTAGTTGTATCCGCCAAGGAAGAAGCTATTGTTCGTTGAGATTCAGTCGTTTGATCCTGAACTAAAGATTCTCCGGTTGTGCGGAAAGGGGTTTCGGGCTTCTTAACCACAGCTTTCTTCGGCTTCGTCCGCGACTTGATTTTCTCCTCTCTCGCAGAGACAGAAGTAAGAAGCTTTCCAAGACCCGCCATCGCGGCCTGGAAAACGCTAACCCCAAGGGAGAGTAGCGCCCCGTGATAGAACTTTCTGAAAATTATTAAAGCCTCCGGGAATATTTATAGATCCGTCAGCATTAAAAGCAATTGCGGCCTCGCGGATAAGTCAACATTTTCGAAATTCCCAGAAATTCAAAATTGTGCGGGAATAATGTTAACCCGAGAGCCCACAACAAGTCAAAGCAGTTAACAGGTCATTGCGGTCAAAATTATCAGGCTGCACAAACTGCCAGCTTCACAATTTGCAAACCGCATTGCGGACGCTCCAGGCAACCGGCCAGCCACCCCTCCCCCCCCCCCCCGACGAACCAGGGTTTTCCAAGTTCGCGCAGACCGCTCAGCTCGCTTTTAGCAATCTTCGACAGGAGGTCCAGACCGCAGAGGCTAGCCGCCCGTTTCGTCGGTCTGGCAGTTAGTCTTTTTTCTTTTTGTTTAGCTTCCCGTCACCTCTTCCCAGTTCTCCTGTACCCCGGGCAGGCGGTTATCTTAGCCCTGCCCGTTCAGGCAGGCCCCTGAGCCTATAAATAGGGGGAGCAGAACTCCCAAGGCACGCTGACTCGACTCCAGTAGCCTACTTGATAAAGGCTGCGGACTCGATTTTCGGGTTTTGCGGTCTGCTGTTCGCATTGTTTTCTTCTTTGAACTTCTCTATAACCGTTAATTTTCAATAAAAGGAAAGCTTGTCGCAAGAGAGGCCTTCGCCGCAACGGGCAAAGTCTAGTGTTGTCGCTTCCAACGGCTCTTGTTGCTTGCATCTTCTTAACTGCTAGTAGCCAACTAGTTGTAGCTTTCTCCTTTCCCAAACTCCAGTGTTGACGCTTGGCGGCCTTTCTGCTCCATTATTAGTTCACAGGTGTTTTCAGTTCCGGGCTCTTCTTCGTGCACCGTTAGATCTTTCTCGCGGTCGTGCGCGGAGAATTGGTGTCGATCCCGGTACCAACACCACCTTTTATATTTATTTTTTATTAATGATTTAGAATTAACTCTTCTTAAATTGATCTAAAATTATAAATAGTTCCATTTGTCTTTATAATTTTTTAGAACCATAAATTTCTAACAAATTATTTTCTTTAAAATATTCTCAATATTAAAATATTTAAACGACTGCCTAAAGTACATATTTCAATATACATTGAATAAGTTGCATCCCATTCTTCAAAATTGCATATTCCACTTTGAATTAGGGCTGGATGGATCATTAACCATATATACAGAATAGAAAACAATAAGCACTCCTAACATCAGTTCAGTAAAATATTTAAAGTGCTTTTATTACATGATTGCAGGAGGCAACTAAAAAACAAATGGTCTGATCTGACCCCTAATTTAAATACAAAAGCAAGTTCGTACAGGTTGAGTTAATTATTTGAAACCTACCATATCTCAACAATTAACTCAATGCTCAAACAACCTAAAAAGTATATAATGTTGGCCTCAGTAAATTCCAAAATCATGTGCAACCAGAATATTCGCCCCCCTCCCACACAATATTTGATGTACCAAATATTTTTTTAAGAGCCCTAATCAAGGTTAGGTAGATACATTTATTTATACCAAGCCCCAGGTCTGCTCATAATGGTTGATGACAAAAGCGGAAAATTTATGAGAAAAACCCTAAAATCAGAATATTCAATGTCAAGCCTGCTCTCAAGTTTTCCCCTAAAATCTTTAGTTCAGGTAAAATTGGATAATCAGAAAAATCACAACAGAGTGCACGAATGTAGCAGGAGTATAGTTTTTTGGCACTTTGTACTCCTGAATTATCCTATTTTGACACTTTGCAGTCTGAATATTTAAAATTAGCATTTTGCACACACACACACCCCATAATTGCAGATTTTTGGCATTTTGTACCACAAGGCTGAAATTTTATGGGCATTTAGATTCGGGCACCACCCAAAATGTTCATATTGACACTTTGCAAATAGCCAAAATAAGATAGTTCATGGTGCAAAGTGCCAAAATAAGCATCTTGGGTGGTGCCCTTACCTAAATACCCCTAAAATTTTAGAATTGTGGTGCAAAGTGCTAAAAAATCTGTAATTAGAGGTATAGAACGCCAATTTTAAAAATTTTGAGGTGCAAAGTGCCAAAATAAAGTATTTCGAGCGTGCAAAGTGCCCAAAAGCCCTAGGAGTGTTGATGGTAACAACAAAGAAGAGATGGAAGATCCTCACCCTAACCCTGCCATTGTCGACGAGAGTGATAAGAGGGATGATCTTCAAATAGCAATCGATTTCACTCTGGGCTTTCCTGAACTGGTAGACAATGTTCCACCCCATTGCCAGAAGGTAGAGATAGCTGCGATCCTGGCAGCTATTCACGAGAATGTAGGATCTCCGCAGAGCATCTTCGAGCTGTTCGAGGGGCTCTCTCGTCTCCGGATACTTCTTGAGATCAGAGATTTTGAGCTTCTCCAGCAGATTTCCGATCAGCTTCAGGTGCTGCGCAAACTGATTGCAGTTCTTCTTATGCATTCGGGCATTGGCTGCCGCCTGCACAATCATACCAATCAGCTGCGATGCGCCGAATCCGACCAGCTGACCGACATTCGCGAGCTCTCCTAGCTGATCCCAAGACGCCATTTCACAGGCGATGCGCCGAAAGGAAACCTCCCTTTAAAACTCAACCAGATTGTAGATAGACTGAGATCTCACTTTAGCAAAAGGGGCCAAAACTCCTCAATCGTTTCAGATCTACGAAAACTTCCCGTGCAGCTACTGATGAGGAATCGATCGTTGCTCTCTGCAGCTTCTCTCGAGCTCAAATCTTCAGCAATAGCAACAGTTATTAGAAGAAATACTCGACGCTGCAGGAACCAAAGATTGGAGAGGTAATTAAACGAGAAATCTCAGGCAAGTGATGAACAGAAAGGAGCTGTCGCCGGAGTAAGATCTTACTTACCATCTTCCCGGATAACTCCGGCGAGGCAATGGGGGAAGGAGGGGCTTCTTTCTCTACTATACTATTTACTGTTCTCCGCTTCCTCTTAAAGAGCGGCGAGGAAGATAATCTCCGGAGAGGCAGGATTGGGAAACTATGTATACCTAAAATACCCTTGACTAATTTACTTTTTAACGAGGCAGGGTAGGTGTAATGCAGCGCAGAAGCATTTGAAATTATGTGGGCAAACCGGGCTTCTAATAGAATGCCCTCCAAGTGCCCGCCAGAAAACCGGTACGGAAAATGAGAACGGTGTCCCATGGTGCGGATAACGGGCATGGGTCCCACAGATAAAGCAATGGGTCCCATTGTTGATGGTTCAGATAACGGGCATGGGTCCACAGAAAAAAGGGATAATGGAACGGTAAAACTAAATTTATTGTAGAATTTTTATTTTTAAGTAAAATAATTTTCTAAATATTTATCATTATTTTTATGTTCATTTTAAATATATTTAAGTATATATTTTTTTTGATGAAAATATACTTATTAAAAAATAATATTTTTTGAACTCATGTACGGTTGAAATTTTAACTGAAAAATACAGTTCAATTACAATCGTAATTTCCGTTACCACTGTAATCTAAACTGAACATACAGTCTTGCACGATCCATATATGCGTTGAGTCCTAAAATTCTCTCTTTTGAACAAAGTCAGAAAATTCCGGCAAAAAAATGTACCATCAATCCATAAAAACACTGATAAAAGGGACAAACGGGCACAATAATCAGCAACCCGATTCACCTCCCGGGCACATAGCGGAAGAGCATCTGTGTAAGGTCAATAGGAAATCAAGATCCTCATTGTCCTGGTAATTAGAGTCAGCCCACAAACCCTTCCTGAATCCAGAGGCACTGTTCTTGCGGTCAAATAGTTAACGGTTTAAGGAACAAATAGACAACAGATAAATTTATGTAAAAATGGAGGTCAGAGATTGTGTTACTTTCTTATATTCATGAAACAAATAACTTAATTGTGCACATGTATATTAAGCTTTCTTGTATAATATCAGATGGCATGATCAGTGGCGGGCCATGTTTAACTTAGATTTCATTTGAGAGGATTTTTTTTTTATCGGTCAAACGGTTACGACCGCATGAATCAGACCTTAAATTAATGTCTGGTTCATGCAATCGTAACCGTCTGACCGGTGAAAATAAATTCCCCCAAACAGAGCCTTAATTGTGCCCATGTTCAAATATCAAAAGTTGGATATTTTGAATGAACAAAGTAATTAAATAATAATGTTCTTGCATCTCTTCAGTAAGAGGAATAACATCGTCTTGAGCTTTAGTCAAGTCTTGGTCTGGAACAACAACAAGTTCCTGAACAGTTTCTAGATCTTGAACTACATCCTTTATAATGGTAGTAGCTGTATCCATTGGTAATTCAGTGAGGTTCTCCCCCTCAACTTGATGCACCTCTTGCAAATTCTCCCCCTGCACCTGAACACTAATTCCATGTGAGAACCTTGGAGATCTTCTTTGCTCTTCCTCAACATCCTTATCTGAACTGAAGTTCACCTCTTCTTCAGAATCACTAGTGGATTCAACTTCCTCTACCACAGATTTCTTTCCCTTTACCTTCTTAGACGTCTTAGGTTCAGGAGTCTCTTTAGACAAGACCCTGTTCCATCTAGACAAAATTCTTAGGTCCATTCTTCTCATGTGATTGATCTTTATTCCAACTTTCTGGTTGATGATATCTAGAATAGTCTTAACTAGATACAGACTAATTATTCTTCCTATATTGGGCTTTTGAATTCCTTCTACTATCTTATCAAACACAATCTTGTTCCAATCAGTCTTTATCTTGAATATAATCCTTGTCATCAGGTTGAACATGAAGGATGAAATCATGTTATGTGCTCTAGTCTTGCAGAGAACCACCTTTTTTATTACTTCAGATAATAATTTCCCTTAGGAATTCATTCCCTTCCTGTGTAGTGAAGTACTAAACATGGTGGTTGGATCCTGTCCACACCACATTAATGCCTCTGCAGTCATTTTGGAATCAAGTTCATCTTCCTGTGCTGTTCTTGGAATCTGAAAAACTTTAGCCAGCCTTTTTATTGTGACCTTTACTCTTGCTCCATTAACATTTGATTTGATCTTGGCTGATTTGGTGTTGAGAAAAGCATTGGAAAATAATTCAGATACATCTCTCTTCCATATCTTGGTTGATTATGAAAGTAGATACTCAAGACCCGCTTCATTGACTAGGTCTATCACCTTCTTGAATTCTTCGTGTGCGGAGTCGAATGCGTTTCGCACTAGCTAATAACCCTCGATGATGTAATTATCCATCTTTGTTTCCATTGGAGTTGAGAGAATTTGAGATTGAGAGGAGTCGACTAAGGATTTCTAGGTCTCGACACTCTGGGAACAGTCTCTCAAGTTTTCTGGAAAGCTAGTCGACAACTCCTTGCACCTGCTATTTATAGTAACTATATGCGGTAGGCGAGAAGGCGCGCTGCATTTAGACTTGTCTGAAAATTCGGGAAATGTCTAGTATCGACACTAAAAACCTACACAGTCAAGATGTGTCGACTTAAGTCGACACAAGGTTCATGTCTCTCGACACAGCCCTCGGGGTCTTGACACCCTTATGTCTCGACATTAATTTTTAATGTCTCGACACATGACTATCTATTGTGTTGACACTCATTCTGGTGTATCGACACAATACTGCATATAGTGTCAACACATTATGGTGTCTCGACACAATTTTTTGACTTAGACAAAATTTGTGTTCTGACTATAATTACTTGACTTATATCAAGTCTTTCTTATTTGTTTAGATTTGTTGACATTGTTAGTTATCTTTTATCAGTTGTACAGTCTTTTGTTGTTATTAATTGAAAATGTTTACTCAATGTTCAACATACCTAATTCAAATTTAAAGTAATTGAATTTGATTTCATCTAGGGATTTTGTAAAAATGTCAGCAACTTGTCTTATTGTTGGAGTATACTATAAGTTGATATTTTCGTTTTCAACATTCTCTCTGAGAAAGTAATTTCTAATTTCTATATGTTTAGATCTACTGTATGAAACGGGATTATTAGCAATTGAAATTGCACTAGTAGAATCACAAAATATAATAGATTTACTTAGATGTACACGTAATCCAATAGTTAATGCTGAATCCACAACAACCGTGCATAGCAGCTTCCAGCAGATATGTACTCAGATTCTGCTGTTGAAATTGCAGCACTGGTTTACTTCTTGCTACTCCAACTTATGAGTCTTTTCCTTAGAAACTGACAAGTTCTAGAGGTACTCTTTCTGTCTTATTTGCACCCTGCAAAATTAGAATGTATATACCCTGTGAGTTCAAAATCACTATCCCTAGTATACCAAAGCCCAAGATAGGGTGTGCCCTTAAGATATCTTAGTATTCTCTTTACAGCAGTGTAATGAGACTCTTTGGGACATGCTTGGTACCTAGCACAGACACATGTTGAGAACATAATATCTGGTCTACTAGTAGTTAAGTAAATGAGTGGTCCAATTATGTCTCTATACAAGGTTGCATCTACTGATTTTCCATATTCATCCTTGTGTAGTCACATAGAAGAACCCATTGGAGTTCTCATAGTAGAAGAATTCTCCATACCATACTTCTTAATTAACTCCTTAGTGAACTTAGACTGGGAGATGGATATACCATCCTCAGATTGTCTAACTTGGAATCTCAAGAAGAATTTTAGCTCACTCATGCTGCTCATTTCAAACTTGTCTTGTATAAACCTGACAAATTTTTTACAAAGCTTCTCATTAGTAGACCAAAAAAATTATGTCATATACATATATCTTAACTAGGATGCTTGATCCTTTGATGTCCCTTAGGAATAGTGTCTTGTCTATCTTTCCTCTAGAGAACTTGTTCTCTATAAGAAAGGTAAACATGGTCTCATACCAGGCTCTACGTGCATGTTTTAACCCATACAAAGCCTTGTGAAATTTGAAGAGATGAGAGTTGAGTTTAGAGTTTATAAAATTTGGTGGTTGCTCTACATAGACTTTCTCCTTTAGTGTACCATTGAGAAATGCTGACTTTACATCCATCTGGTAGACCTTGTATCCTTTGTATGTTGCATGAGCTAAAAATAACCTTATGGCCTCTAGCCTAGCTATAGGAGGAAAGGTTTGATCAAAGTATATGCATTCCTCTTATCTATATCCTTTAGCCACTAATTTAGCTTTGTTCTTATATATAACCCCATGTTCATCTAATTTATTTCTGTAAATCCACTTAGTGCCTATGACATTGTAATCACTAGGTCTAAGAACTAAACTCCAGACTTTGCATCTCTCAAATTGATTGAGCTCTTCTTGTATAACAATAATCTAGTTGGGGTCTGAATTTGCTTCTTCCAACTTTTTAGGTTCTACCTGAGACAAAAAAGGCTAGAGTATAGAACCTCATTGAGATGTTTACTTCTAGTAGTTACCCTTAAACTGGCATCACATATTATCTGATCAATAGGATGATCTCTAAGGTGTCTAACAGCTACTGGCAGTTGCCTACCATCACCTAGTTATGCAGGAGGATTAAGATGATTCTCATCCTCCCCTGAGCAGTTACTGTATCTTCTATAGGAATTTATGCATTGTCTCTAGTGTGTTACTCTAGATCAGGTGCGTCACTTATTTTTAACTTTTCCATTCTAGAGTCTACATCACCTAGACTAGAGTTGTTAGAAATCTCATTATATAAAACCGAAGTTTAATCAAAAATTATATTTATAGATTCTTCCAAAAGTTAATGTTTCAAGTTATAGATCATGTATGCTTTGTTATGTGCACTATACCCTACAAAGATTCCTTCATAGGATTTCTCTGAAAAATTAGTTAGATAAGTTTTCCCATTGTCCAATACATAACACTTACTACCAAAAATTTTGAAGTAGGATAGATTTGGTTTTCTGTCTTTCATTTGTTCATAGGGAGTTTTGCTGTGATTCTTGTTGATCATGACCCTATTTTGAACATAGCATGCTATGTTCACAGCCTCAGCCCAGAAATATTCTGGGAGGGATTTATCACTCAACATTGTTCTAGTTGCCTCAATGAGAGTTTTATTCTTTCTCTCAGCAACTCCATTTTGTTGCGGTGTTCTTGGAGAGGAGAACTTCTGAAAGATCTCTAATTCTTTATAGAATTTTGTCATCTTTTCAGATTTAAATTATGTACCATGGTCACTTCTAAGCTTGACCACAGAACATCCCATCTCATTCTGAACTTGACTGACAAAATCAGCAAGTATGTCTAGTGTTTCAGACTTTCTCCTTAGGAAGAATACTCAAGTAAACTTAGAGTGATCATCTACAATCACATAGGTATAAGACTTCCTACCCAAACTAAGAACTTGCATAGGACCAAATAGATCTATATGAAGTAAGTAGAGACACCTCTCAGTGTCTTTGGACTGAATGCTCTTAAAAGAGACTTTTGTCTGTTTGTATTTTTGACATGCAGGACATAAGCCTTCTTTGGAGCATTTGAGCTAAGGACTATGTCTAACTAAGTCCATAGAGAATAGCTTGCTCATAGATTTATAGTTTAAGTGAGCCAGTCTCTTGTGCCATTGCACACATACCGAGTCTTTCTCACTACCTACTAGGCATACAGGTGAATTTTTATTTACACTTAAGAAATTTAGAAAATAAATATTATCATTCCTAGTGCCTGACAAGATGATCTCTTGATCACTTGGGTTCCTAATCAGACACTTGTCATTGTGGAAAATAATTTTATAACTTATATCACAAAGGTTACTTATGCTTATCAGATTGTGGTTCAATCCTTCCACATAAGCCACTTTTGTGATGGTAACTAAGCCATTAGAAACGTTACCATATCCCTTGGTGAGTCCTTTCTCTGACCCTCCAAAGATGACTTTTGGTCCATTCCTAACTAGAGTGTAATCTCTTAGCAAACTCCTTGTTCTAGTCATGTGCTTGGAACAGCCACGATCCAAGTACCATACTGGCCTTCCTGTGGAACTTGGTTCCACCTGCAAACACAGAATTAGTTAACCTTAGGCACCTAAATAGTTTTGGGGCTTTGGTTCCTGTTAGGCTTTGCTGTGTGAAACACATCAAACTTTCTAAACAAAACTGGTTGAGTCTTATATGAAGGTGTTGTTGGAGTATACCAACAATCTAGGTCAAAATGCCCAACCTTCCCACAACACCAACACTCAAATCGGTTGTATCTTTTCTTTGGTTGTACATTTCAAGTTATTATTTTGTGCAATAAAGAATTGTCATCCAACTTCCAAGGTAGTGGTGCAAAATTCACACCCTTACCTTTCTGATTTAAGTGTGGTGCACTGGGACCAGCTCCAAGAATTCCTTGGCTTATTGGATTGATCACCCTTTGTGGAGGTGTTTGGCCTTTATTATCATTAAATGTATGTCCCTTCCAGCAAGGCTCTTTATTGACCTTCCTGGTAGTGCACTCAGACATCATGTGTCCAGGAACACATGATCTCAAGCATTTGTTAGAAGGCAGATACTTAGAGGGTTGATTAAATAGACCCATTGAGGCTTTACCCTTAGGTACAAATTTCTTTTTGAACTTTTTGTTCTTGACATACCCTACACCACTTCTAAATGGTGCAGAGAAGGTATCTATGATAGGTACCACTGACTTGGGTTTTGAGAATTGAGTCAGGAGCTGTCTTTACTAGGTAAGCTTTGCTTCCAGGTCCTTGACGGTCTTGACCTGTTCTACTATTACCTCTACCTGACTATCTATCTTATTGGTTAGTTCCATAAGCTTCAGTTTTTACAGGTCCAACTTTATGTTGGCCCTTTCCAACTAAAAAGATACTCTCCTTAGAGATTCTAATTCTCTGGCCTGATCCTTAGCAAGTTGTTTGCTTGCAATCAAGGCCTTTAGTAACTTCTCATATCTATTGATAAGAGAGTTAAAATCAGCTTCAATGCCTGAATCATGTTCTCTATTATTAGAGGAGTGTGAACATGATTCATTTTCTGATGTAGAAAAAGAATCTGAGGCTAAACTATGAGAGATTAATTTTACCTTAGTAGGATCTGAACAATCCTGATCTCCTTCTCCTGATTTGGTCTCCTTAATAGCCATCAGGCCCATGAGAGTCTTTTCCTCTTCTGATTCTGATGAATCAGATTCACTGTCAGACAGTGTAGACTGTTTCTTTGCCAAGAGACTTTTGTCATCCTTCTTGTGTTGTCCATCTTTCCAATTCTCTGACTTTTCTCCTTTCTTTTTGTTGAGCAATCAGCTATGACATGCTTTTTCCTGTTGCAACAATATCACACAATATTAGTCTTAATATATTTGTTCTGTGAAGAACCATACCTGTCCACAGATTTCTTTTTTCTGGGCTTACCTGGATGATTGTTCTTCTTGAGAGAAGAGTCTCCAGCTGGTCCCTTCCAGCTACCTTGCTTTCTTCTCCTCAACATCTTCTTGAACTTCCTAAAGAAGAGAGATAGTTCCTCCTTAGTCAGGTCTCCTTCTGATGAGGATGATTTGTAACACTCGGAAGCTGTTTCCAGTCTTTCTGAGAGCGTTGACTTCTCTCTGACTTTCCTGGATGACTCAGCCTTTAGGGCCAAGGTCTTTTCTCTGTTGTGTGCTCTAGTTGAATCTTCTTCAGACTTCCTGATATTGAGTTTTAACTCATGGGACAACAACTTGCCAAATAGAGCATGGGGGTCTATGTTGGCTAAGTTCCCCATTTCTCTTATGACATAGATCTTGATGTCTCATTCCTTGTTCGGGAACCTCAAAAACTTGTCATTAAGTTCATAGTTAGTAAATTTTCTGTTATAAGTTCTCAGGTTGTTTACAATTCTGCAGAACTTTTCAAAACAATCAGCCACCAAGTCTTTCTTATCCTATCTGAAGGCTTTATACTGTTGGTTTAGCAGAGATTTTCTATCATCTTTGACCTCATCAGTTCCTTCCATGTAGGCAATCAGTGAATACCAAATTTCTTTAGCTGTCTCACAATGAATCAGATTCTGAAAAAGTGAAATCATCTATTGCACTGACTATTATATTATGTGCCCTCTTATCCATAGAGGCCATAATTATCTCATTCGTATCCATCTCCCTGTAGGTCTTTGGTGTCTTGATGTTGGCATCAAGAACAGACACTTTCATGGGAATGAAAGGTCCTTCAACCACTGTGATGTATATTCTTGTATCTACTGCCTCCATGAATAATCTAACTATTTCCTTCCAAATCCAAAATTCTCTTTAGAGCAGACTGGGAGCTTGATGAAATTATTTTCCCTCTGAGCCATGATATATCTTTCTCTATAATCCTTTGGATTATCACTATGTTATTATGCCTACTCAGTGAACCTCCCTCTGATACCAATTATAAATGTTTGTTTTAGAATAAAGTGACCTAGAGGGGGTGAATAGGTCCAATTTAATTCTAGGCTACTTTTAGATAAAGAAAATTACTTGTTTATCTTTATTACCCCAGTCTGATGAAACGGGAAAACTAAACAGCAATTAAAGATCATCACAACACATCAAACACAACATATCAATCACAACACAATATACAAGATTTATATTGGTTTTCCAATTGATGGGTAACCCACTTTTTCCCTTCACCTATCTAGCAATGAACTAGATTTGGCTACACTCCTTCTTCTTTCTTTACTCAGATCCTCAGATCTTACAGCTCAGAGCCAACTGGCTCCTACAACTCAGACTATACCAGTCTTATCACTCAGATCACTAAGATACTACACCTCAAAGAAATACCCACTTCTCCTACCTCAGGCAACTCCTGCCCTACCTCAGCCTTTATAACGCAAGCTTACAACTCAGATAAATTAATTCCCCTACACTCAGATCTTCAAGTAGATCTTACAAGATTATTGATGGTGAAAATAAAGATTCGGAATTAGTCACCCAACAAGAGAGAAATGGGTGACTGCTTTTTGAACTGAACTTGATAAGTCAGCTTCCCTTGATCCTTGTTGTAGTTGATTCGATTCGACCCTTCTTAGCTTTTCAAAACTTCTTGAAATTGAAATTAGGGTAGTTCTAGACTGGAGAATGTTGAAGACGATTCTTGATCAGACTTCTCTCCACCTTCTGAATTCTAGCAGATTACTTCTTAGATCTGGCTTCATTAATTTTTTCTAACTACCACTTGACGCCTTCTCGCCCAGCTCTGGTCACGGGCGGGATCTCTCCTGCCCTTAGGCGGGAGCTCCCCTAGGCGAGAGCTCTTCTGGTCTTTTAGGCCCAAGCTAGCCCAAGGCTGGTCCGACCCTAGATCGTTGACGCATCTGGGTCCTACCCAGCAAATATGGGGTTGTACACAATCCCCGCTCTTTTTGAGCTAGCTCTGCGCTCGAAAAGACACATCCAACCCCTAAATATTTGTTGGGCACGTGTCACTTCTTACGAAGAGAATGTATTGGTGGGCCCTACTGCGGTTATATATATATGCGATGATGGATGGCTGTGAATCTGTTCCTGAGTCGCCGCTCTCTGCTTGAGCTCTCGCGAGATCTCATCATGCGCCCAAAATGCGCTGGCAAGCCTCTCTCGCAAAACCTTTTGGACCGCATAAAGGTGGCGCAAGTGCGAGCCCTTGCCAATAGCGTGCTAGTGGCCCCTTGGCTGGCGAGAGGGGAACCCACTGTGGAGCCTCCGCCGCCGCCGTCAAAAGAGAAGAAGAAGAAGACGAAGAAGGTCCATCGGGACCCTTCCCGAGAGCACCGAGCCTCCCCAACTCCGTCCCCAAGCCGCGCGGTCGACCCTCTTCTGCTGCAGAGGGTATTTTTTCGTCGACTAGTGGATCGTTTACTTGAGAATTGGTCACTGAACCTTTTTTTGGCAGGCGGTCCCGGAAGGTGGTGGTGTGGGGCTTCCGCCGGTACCCCCGGATCCATCGATATCTTGTCCACCTGAGGATCGGCCCTAGGATCCAGAAGGGGCTCCCGCCGATGGTTCAGGACCTCCAAGTAGCCCGTCCTCTCTTTCGCTCGCTTTTCCTTTGGTCACTCTAACCCTCGGGTGAGGCTTTCGCAGCGTCTGCTTCCACCCACCCGGATCTCATCATGCCGGGGACTGACGTAGGGGTTGCCCCCGTGATGACTTACCAGCCAACCCCCATACACTTGCAGGGGAGATACCTGCCGACCCGTCCTTGACGCTAGAGGCCGACCGCTCCATGAGGGAGCGCGATCCTCCCCAGACTTCGGGCCATGCGGAGGTTGCGGCACGCGAGACCTTTCGTCCGGGTCGCGGGAAGCCGCTTCATCTCTTGTTTGGGAGGGATGTCGAGGGATAGCCTGAGCCTTCTCTCCCTCCGTCGGCCGAAGGCTCTCGCCACACTACCGGTATGCCACCTTCTTCTGCTGCTCTCCTTCTGTTCTCGCACTGACCGCCAGGTTGTCCTCTCAGGAGATCCAGACCTGCGATCGGGGGCTGATGAGGATGAGGATGATGACGGGGATCGGGAGGAGGACGGAGATAGCTCCCCCTTCCCCTCTTCTGACGAGATGGAGGGGATCTTGGTTGGCGTGAGAAGCGCGAGAAGGCGGGGTAAAAGGGTTGCGGCCATCCTCTCCAAGCTTGTGCGGCGGGAGCGGGCCAAGGCCCACGCGACGAGAGAGTTTTGCAGGTCAGTGGAGCAACGATTGGAGGCCCTAGAACGGGATTACTTCCTAAGCGAGACGGAGCGGCCGGTCGGCACTCCTGCGGGATCTTCTCCCGGGAGGTTTCTTGCGCGGATACGCGACCAAGCTCGTCGGATCAATCTAGGGTGCACCGTGCTCTCCTCTTACTTCAACCCGTTGGCGCCTCCGAGGACCCGACAACGAGAGCGAGGACGCTAGCGCTGGGAGCCCTAATGACTCCTGACATCCCGCCCCTTCTTACCCCCAGCCTTCCCATCTCATTGTACCCCTTTAATTTTACTTTGAATTCTGGACTGTTTGTAATATTGCGAACTGCCTTCATTAGCTAACCGTTAACGTTATTGCTATTATCTTAGGTCTCGCCTAGCGAGAATGTTTTTTTGCTTTCGCGTATGTTATGTCATGCGATGCTTGCGTGAACTAGGGTTGTCGATCAGTCACTGTCAGATCGGGCGGGGGATCGAGGCGCCGCTGACATAGGGCGTGATAGCTGTACCACCGCCACCATTCCTGGAAAAATCATCATTTACCACGACTTCCTATAAATAGGTGAATTCACCCACCACATTTATTTATCTGGTCCGGAATCTTCGCCTTTTCCTTTTCGCTTTCGCGTTCTGCCGAGACCATCCTGCTTTTGCTTCCCTTGCTTCTCGGTTGGGCTCCACCTCTCGTCTCTTCTCTTGCGCTTTCTGCCTTTGAGATCGTTTAGACAAAATGTCGGGCGAGAATGAGGGGCGGTCTAACTGCGCGGAAGCTTTACGAAAGCACAGGTTCCCGTCGTGCCGTCTGACCTTGGAGGAGTATCAACTGATTACCTCCCGGTACGTCCCTGCTGGCTTCGTCGCGAGAAACCCAGAGAACAACGATAGGGTGAACACTGCGCGAGAGGGGGAGCTCGCGATCCCCCTTGAACACTTCGAGGTGGGATTTCTCCTCCCTCTCTGGCCGGAAATGCGCCTCGCCCTCCGATACTACAGGTGTACAACCCCATATTCGCTGGGTAGGACCCGAATGCGTCAACGATCTGGGGTCGGACAACCTTGGGCTAGCTTGTGCCTAAAAGACTAGAAGAGATCTCGCCTAGAGGAGCTCTCGCCTAAGGTCAGGCGAGATCCCGCCCATAGCTAGAGCTGGGCGAGAAGGCGTCGAGTGGTCTCAACGCCGCGTTGAGTGAGCTTCACTCACTCAACGACAAGATCAACAGCAGGTCGTTGAGTGAGCTTCGCTCACTCAACGCCAAGATCATCAGCAGGGCGTTGAGTGAGCTTCCCTAACTCAACTCCAAGATCATCAGCAGGGCGTTGAGTGAGCTTCACTCACTCAACGCCAAGATCATCATCAGGGCGTTGAGTGAGCTTCACTCACTCAACGCCAAGATCATCAGCAGGGCGTTGAGTGAGCTTCACTCACTCAACGCAAAGATCATCAGCAGGGCGTTGAGTGAGCTTCACTCACTTAATGCCAAGATCATAAGCAGGGCGTTGAGTGAGCTTCACTCACTCAACGCCAAGATCATCAGTAGGGCGTTGAGTGAGCTTTACTCACTCAACACCAAGATCAACAGCAGGGCATTGAGTGAGCTTCACTCAATCAACGCCAAGATCAAGAGCAGGGCGCTGAGTGGGCTCCACTCACTCAACGTCGTTGTTAGCGGCGAGAGCGCTGAGTGAGCTCCACTCACTTGACACTGCGGTCGGCAGCAAGGACGCTGGGTGAGCTCCACTCAACGACGCGTCCTGCAGCGACAACGATAGGGTTAGAGGAGCTCCCGCCGGGAGAGGTGCGAGAGCGTTCACCATCGATCAGCCGAGATCCGCTTCCGGCAGAGTCGGCGAGAGGGTTTGCGACTCGTCACTCCCTTTTTAGTTCCCGCCCAGTGAAGGCGAGAGGGTTTCCAGCATATAGCTCTCGACGAGTGGGGCTCGGGTTTCAAGGTAAAATCTCTTAATTACCCTTGGGTAGAGTTACCCTTATACCCTCAGGGGCTGCTTTTTATACTTCACAAATAGCGGGATTTGGCTATTAGCAGACCAGCCAGGGGTATTTCAGTAACTTCAGGTCAGCAAAAGGCTATAAATAGACCCATAAGGGTTCCTTGGAAAGCAGATGCTCATTTTTCTCTAAATCCTTAGTGCTTTCTGAGGAGCTCCTAGCCCAGCTTTTGCCTTTGGAGGGGAAGCTCTAAGAGATCTTCCGGGTGTGAGGTGGGACCTCCCTGCTAAGGCTTTGGGTCAGTCCTTCGTCGTTAGCTACCAGTTGGGGGTCAGGGCTTGAGGGAAGTAGGTGTTGGCTGCACCCCTATTTTTGAACATTTGCTGAGGTCATTTTTGGCTTCAACAGTTCTAGTGCGGTGAGCGTGGTGGCAGACTTCATCTCGGAGGTTCAGTACCCAGGCTGGATCTCCAATGTTGTAATGGTTAAGAAAGGAGGAGGGAAGTGGCGCATGTGTATCGATTTCTCTTTGCTAAATAAATCGTGCCCCAAGGATTGCTACCCTTTGCCTCGAATCGATGCGCTGGTTGACTCAACCGTCGGTTTTTCTGTTATGAGTTTTCTTGCTTTAGGTACCACGATCGCATGCGACACCCCCTAAATCGCATCACCCCCCTGACACAGGACATCTCCTTCAGCACTAGATGATGACCATGCATGAGGAGAAAAAGAGGTGAAAGAGACATCATCGCATGATGGATCGGGTCTTCCAAGGACAAAGAGGGAGAAACTTGGAAGTCTACGTCGATGACCTAATGGTGAAAAGCAAGTGTGTGAGCTCACACTTACGGGACCTCGAAGAGACCTTTGCCATCCTCTGAAGGTTCAAGTTGAGGCTGAATCCCTTGAAGTGTGTCTTCGGGGCCAGCCGCGGGAAGTTCCTCGGACACCTCTTGACTCCGGCGGGGGTGGAGCCCAACCCAGATAAGGTGAAGGTCATCCTAGACCTGGAATCACCTCCCAACGCCAAAGAGTTCCAGCGCTTGGCAGGCAAGCTGGCTGGTCTAAGAAGGTTCCTTTCTCGATCTGGAAACAAATGTTCATCGTTCTTCAAGGTGCTGACGGGGAACCAGAGGTTTGCGTAGACCGCTGAGTGTGAGGAAGCCTTCCAAGGGCTGAAGAGACAACTCTCCCAGGCTCCCCTACTTCAAAGCCCAAAAGATGGGGAGGACCTAGCTCTGTATCTTGGGGTGGGAGCCGAAGCCGTAAGCTCTGTTCTGGTCAAGGAAGAGGGGAAGAAGCAGCTACCCATCTACTACGTAAGCCGGATCCTGAGGAAGGCAGAGCTCCGTTATCCCATTCTCGAAAAGCTAGCATATGCTTTGATGTATCGGCAAGGAAGCTTCGGCCATATTTCCAAGCGCACACGATTAGGGTGGTAACCGACCATCCTCTTCGTAAGATCTTCGAAGGAGTGGAGCACTCGGGGAGGCTAGCCAAGTGTTCCATTGAGATGAGCGAGTTCAATATCTTTTTTGTCCCAAGGCTCTCTATCAAGGCTCAAGCAGTGGTGGACTTCCTGGCAGAATACGTTGTTGAAGTCAGGGAGGAGGAGCCGCGGTAGTAGGGGGCGTGGAAGTTGATGGTCGATGGGGCCTCAAGAAAGCATTCCATGGGGGGAGGAGTGGTGTTGGTAAGCCCCCAGGGGGTAGCTATAGAGCAGGCAGTGGCTTATCACTTTCCGGTGACCAACAACCAGGCAGAGTACGAAGCCGTGATAGCCGGACTTCGTTTGGCAAAGGAGCTGGAGATCCAGGATGTGGAGGTCTCCACGGACTCGATGGTGGTGGCATCACAGATTCGAGGAGAGTTTGAGGCCAGGGAGCCTACCCTCATAAAGTACCTATCCAAGGTAAGGGCAATCATCGGAGGATTCCGGTCCTTCTCCATCCAACATGTTCCCAGGGAAGAAAGCACAGTGGCTGATCGATTTGCACAGTTTGGGCCTCAGAGAGGGGGAACCTTAACTAAACTATTCCGACCGGAAATTGAGGAAGGGGAGTTGATGGAGGTAGGACAGCGATCCTCCTGTGTAGACCCATTGGTGACCTTCCTGACCACGGGCAAGCTGTCAGAAGAGGTTAAGGACGCAAGGAGCTTCAGGCGAAAGGCAGCTAACTATCTGACGTTGGAAGGGGGTCTGCATCGTAAGATGTTGTCAGGGCTCCTTGCGAGATGTGTGACCGAGGAGGAAATCCCGAGGATCCTAGAAGAGGTGCATTCGGGAGAGTGTGGCAGCCACTCGGGGGGAAGGACATTGGAATCAAGGGTGGTGAGGCAAGGATATTTATGGCAGACCCTAAGGAAGGATGCGGTTGAGTTCGCGAAGAGATGCCTAAAGTGTCAAGTATACGCACCCCTCCAGCTCCTGCCCTCTCAAAGGCTTCGTAGCATCATGATGCCTTGGCCTTTCGCCATCTGGGGTATGGATATAGTTAGGAAACCGACACA